>JAWWNI010000425.1:600000-1196482 GCA_034642065.1 Darevskia nairensis
CTTCATAAATTTTATATACCGCTTGATTGGAAAAAGAAAGAAAGAAAAAGAAAGAAACGCAAAAGTGGTGTGCAAGAAAACGAAAGAAGAAATTCAGGGGGGGGAACGTTTACAACGGACAAAACAATGAGTGGAGCAAACAGGGCTGCAGTCCATGGTAAAATGGCTTATTCATTTATTTGGAAAATAAAACGCCATGGAATGAATGAGAAGTTCATTCCAGTTCACGTTTTGCTATTTTAGAGATTTGAGATTTCTTTATTATCATTGTACAAATACAATGAAATTGTACAGATACAATTTCTGAAAACAATACATGATACAAAGCACAGCAGTTCTTTGAGATTCACGCTTCTTTGAATTTTGCAGTGCAGTTCACCAGCCAAGAGATGTGTGCAAAATTGTACACACTAGAGTAGAATGTGCCTATAAACCATCAGAACTTTCATACCCATTGTCAAAGGTACTCACACCAGACATGTAAACAGGATGCCTCTCCAGAAATCCAAGATCATGATACTTAACCCTTTCACCTGTCAACTGTACTTAATCTTTTCTAGTTACAGGTAGGTAGCAGTGTTGGTCTGCCATAGTCAAAACAAAATAAAAAATAATTAAAAAATCCTTCCAGTAGCACCTTAGAGACCAACTAAGTTTGTTCTTGGTATGAGCGTTTGTGTGCATGCACACTTCTGAAGGTGTAAGTGTGCATGCACACGAACGCTCATACCAAGAACAAGCCTAGTTGGTCTCTAAGGTGCTACTGGAATGATTTTTTATTATTTTTTATTTTGTTTAATCTTTTCTAATCCTTTTACCTGTTATGACATATTGTTACTATTTTTAGTAGTTTCTATTTTTAGCCCACCGAAAAAGAGTATACAGTAAATGTAAGGGCTCTGTGTTACTTGGGATTCTCTCTTTGCCATGGGCTGGAGCAGGAAATCCTGTTGCAACAGACCTTGTCTTTGTAATAGAGGATCAAAGCGTAACTCGCTGTCTTGCTTCAATTTTGTCTCTAGCCAGTCTCTGTTTGTTCTCCTACCGATATGGGACCCAAAACGCTTTCCGCATCAGACACTCTCCTTTAAAAGGATTAGAGTAACTTTTAAAGGTAAAAGTGAAGGGACCCCTGACCGTTAGGTCCAGTCGCGAACGACTCTGGGGTTGCAGCGCTCATCTCGCTTTATTGGCCGAGGGAGCTGGCGTACAGCTTCCGGGTCATGTGGCCAGCATGACTGAGCCGCTTCTGGCAAACCAGAGCAGCGCACGGAAATGCCGTTTACCTCCCCACCAGAGCAGTACCTATTTATCTACTTGCACTTTGACGTGCTTTCAAACTGCTAGGTTAGCAGGAGCAGGGACTGAGCAACAGGAGCTCACCCCGTCGCGGGGATTTGAACCGCCGACCTTCTGATCGGCAAGCCCTAGGCATCCGCACAAGTTGCCAATTTGCTACTGGGTTCGGCTCAAGGTGTTACTATTAGTATACAAAGCCCTGAACAACTTGCGACCAGTTTACCTACAGAATAATCTTACCCCAATGTTCCCACCTGACTGCTTAAATTGGTGAAGTGGGCACTATCTGTGCAACAATACCTGTGATACCCGTTCAGCATTTGTAAAGGCTCAGTCATTTAATATAGCAGTGCCTACACTTTGGAAGTTCCTTCCTGTTGAGATCGAGCGGGTTACCTTCAGCAAGGGCAAAGGGGATGTTGGGAAGCAATTCACAGCCCATCACATTGGGTTGTGGGACTAAGAACGCTGTTTTGACTCAACGCTGACCCAAGTCACTTTTGAAAACATTTGGATCCTAGCAATTCCCACAGGGAGGATCCCACCTATGGGTTGAAGCACCAGGCAGGACAAAGGAGTACTCAGAGTGAAATCACACCTTGCAACTACCTGGACATTAAATGTGGGGACGTGATGCTAGCAGTTAATTAGAACCTTTTGAAAAGAAATGGTATAAAAAGCCCTGAGATGCAAGGAGATGCCATCAGCCTTCCTCAACACCGAGACGCACCAGTCGAGTCCTCCTTGTTGAAGAACCAGGTAAGTTTGGCTGAGATGCATTGCAGAATATTCAAAATCTTTGAATTCCAATTGCTTTTTTTAGAGGAGGTTCAGTCATATAACGCTATTGATCTAGGTAGTTGCTGTGAGTGATCCTGCAGGATGGAAAGTGGTGGTAGGAACCAGGAAGGACATGTGGAGAGGGGGGGCAGGGATCCAAGAGGGTTCTTTTCTTTATTTTGGAATGCAAGGGATCTCGATTTTAACATTTTGAAAAGCCACAACTGCCCAAAGCCTTTGGTCAAAGGTGTCCCTCATATTACTGCGGTCATCACACTGAGAGCCAGTGTGGTGTAGTGGTTAAGAGCGGCAGACTCGTAATCTGGTGAACTGGGTTCGCGTCTCCGCTCCTCCACATGCAGCTGCTGGGTGACCTTGGGCTAGTCACACTTCTCTGAAGTCCCTCAGCCCCACTCACCTCACAGAGTGTTTGTTGTGGGGGAGGAAGGGAAAGGAGAATGTGAGCCACTTTGAGACACTCCTTAGGGTAGTGACAAAGCGGGATATCAAATCCAAACTCTTCTTCTTCTTCTTCGGGGGAATCTCTGTAAGGGATCCCCATGACTTGGATGTACAGCTTGTATCCAGAAAGAGTCATGCATTCAGTATTATGGGCTTCCCATAGGAGCATCTGGTTGGCCACTGGGAGAACAGGATGCAGGACTAGATGGATAATAAGCCTGGTGCAGCAGGCTCCTCTTACGATGTTTTGATGTGTTTCTCTAGACCCAATTTGCAAAGATGTCTTTTGGAAAGCCCCAGTGCTACAGTAAATGCCCTACCTCCACCGTCACCATTCAGCCACCACCGTTCTCTATATCCATCCCGGGCCCAGCAATCCACTGCTCCGACCAACCCTTCTGCATCGACCAATGCAACCCTTGCGCTCCTGCTCTGTGCTGCGAGGGAATAACCCGCATGGGCTGTGCATCCATCTCCACTGGTGCAACTCCCGCTTTCACCTCCCCCAGCCTCTGCTCTCCGGTGCCGCTACCCAGAAGCGACTGCGGCCCTGGCCGGAGATTCTAACCAGCACCGCGACACAGAGAATGAATGTTTGGAGAAGACCGTGGAGAAAGAAATCAGGAAATGGCGTTCAAAATTGAGATTCAGAACTGTTGAGCTTGTATGCATGAGGCTGTCCGTATCCAATCCTTTTCCCACTCAGAATACACTAGCTGCAATTGATTGACGTGATGTTCTTATCATTAAATTCAATGGGTCAAGTTAATAATAATAATAATAATAATAATAATAATAATAATTCAATTAATTTATTATTTGCCTTTTAAACCACCATATCAAGGCAATTTTTATACATGTTAATGGAAACAGTTAAGAAACGCAAACAGAACAAACACAAGGCTAAATCCCCAACTCATGGTAAATGCCCATTTATCCAGGTGGGAATTCCAGCCTCTCTTCAACAGTTTCTCTAAAGTGTTGGTGTAATTCTGTCAAGTACAATACATATTTTTCAGAACTGTATGCTTAAAATGTACAATGCATATGTTATAAGCTAGTGCTTAATTTCTGTCCCCTTCCTTCAACCTTCAGAAGAAATTTATTACCACATCTTCCATGGGACATTAATGTGTTCCTGACCATTGTAGGTCCTGCTATTGGGGAAACATGCAGTTCACATACTGGGAGTTGTGCAATGATCATATGACCTCACAATTGCCCCAGCTGAGTTGGGTGTGTTTTACTGAAAATGGGGAAACACTGCAAATTACAAAAATGTGTGAGCTGGCATATTTATGGATGTCTTTGTCCACTGACCTCCTTTTTGAGAAACTCCACTTTTAAGCTTTTGAGAGACTGAAGATTCCACCAGATCTGAAAGCCCCTTTTGTTTGTATTTCCTTAAAAAAAAAAAAAAACCTAGCACATATGTTACTCAGTTACTGAAGAGGTATGATAATCATCGCATACCTCTGAGGATCTTGCAATATGGTTTCCCATCTTTTGGCTATTCTCTTTTATTTTCTAATTAGTAATGCTTGCGTTTGGATTTGCATTTGGATTTGTATGTGGGAGCCACCTGAAACTTCAGAATGTGGAACGGTTCCTTTCTTCTGCTTCTGAATTATTATAATAAATCTTCCTATTTCATCAGCCTCTGCAGTTTCCTAGTGTCATTTCATCTCTCTCCCTCTTTCAGCCCAGATGGAGTTACTATGGGAAAATGAGTAAAGCACAATGCAGAAAAGGAATATTAGGAGCTGTCTTATATTGAGTCAAACCATTGGTCCATCTAGCTCAGTTCACACAGAGAGGCAGAGGCTTTATGTAGTTACAGGCAGAGGACATTCCCAGCCCAACCTGGAGATGCCAGAGATGGAACTTGATATCTTCTGCATGTAGAGAAAAGGCTCTATCACTGAGCTATGGCCCTTTCCCTTAAAAAATGAAGTAAGATTCTAGTCCTCATGATTCTGAATTAGAGGCCAATTTATATAGGGGTGACTTTGAAAGAGGTTTAAATAAAATCATGGAGGATGAGGGCTATTGATGGCTACTAGTCACAGTCGGGGAAGAAATGCTTCTGAATAATAGTTTCCTGCAAGCCACAGCAGGGGACAAAGTGCTCTTACACTCAGGTGTTGTGCTTGCAGGTTTTCCCCAGGCATCTGGTTGGTCACTGTGAGAAGAGGATCCTGGACTAGATGGGCCACTGGTCTGATCCAAGAGGTTCTTCTTGTGTGCTAAGCTTCTTAAGTAATGTGTACAAATATGCATATGATAGGTTAAAATGCACCTATAAATGCATATATTTTTTGAAAATAGCATATAAAGATGCATTATAGTAAGTGAAAATGTTTTGCAAGAATATAATTTTATTTGTTGAATTTGCATCCCACAAATGAGCCCCGGTTAGCAAAGAGGTAGGCAATTTCAAAATGAAGCAAAAACATTCCAGAACAGCTAAAACATTTTAATAACAATTACAATGAGAAAGTATCTAAAAGCATCCAAAGATAATTTTCTTTTCACAGACGGCATGCAACTAGTCCTCAGTAGCACCTATGTTTCAACTCCCTGCTCTCAGCAGCTAGAAGGTGAATTTCCATACAGAAACATGAAGAGAAACACACACTAAAACGTCGGTGAATTTTCATGAATATTTGAAAGAAAAGAACTGATGTGGAAATGTGGAGAAATGAACTTTATACTGGAAATATGAGAAACGGGGAGATTTCCTCATCGCTAAACACACCCCTCTTTAAACAACAAAGTCCTCCATGGTGATCCACAAACAGCAGGGCTATGGATCTCTTGGCCACCAGAGAGCAGCACTGTGTAAGGAAGTTGAGGTTTGGCTGATGTAGCAGCTGCAAAGGACCACTTCCTTTCCACCAAGTGCTCTGGCGATGAGTGAACTTTTCCCTGAGCTACTCGTTGCTTAATCCCTTGATCCTATCAGCCCTGTCTTTCACTGTAGTCAGGGTTCGGTCCTAGCCAGACCTCAACCCTGAAATCTCCTCAGGTGAAGATCAAGGTGAGCACAGCAGCTGGTGACCATTGAAACAGGTAAAGTGGAAGGCAGGGATGCCTGCAATAGGGGAAGCCAGAGCCAATGGCAAGAAGAGCCACCCACTAATTGGTTGTAAGTAAGAAGTTGGTGAAGCAGTGCAGCTTCCACTGGGCAGGACCTTCCAGTGGATCTCCATGCTGCTGCTGACCTCAATGAGCCTATGAATCTGAACAACCCTGTCCCAGGAGTGGAGATCTCCATTCCAGATACCTGGGTTCCTGACTGGCTCTCATTCAGAAACCCTTCCCATCCACTGGATAGCTCAGTTGGTTAGAGTGCGGTGTGCCAGGATTGCAGGTTCGATCCCCATAAGGGAGAGCTACGGTGGCGTGCGGTTAATTGTTTCATAGGGGAACAATTAGGGCCAGAGGCTCTTGACAGGATGCCAGAGCCATCCTTCCTCCTTCCCACAGCCAGGCAGGAAGGAGGGCTCTTGGACCTGGAGTATTCTCAGGGACTGGGCAGAGGAAGGAGAGGAATGGGGGATACCGCCTCCTCAGCCTGAACCTTCCAGAGAAGAGGAAGACAGTATAGATTTACAACAGTGGTTTACAAGAGGTCACAGCTCAGAGGCGGCAGAGGGAAGGAGCTGAGAAGTATTGGGAAAGGAGCAGGAACAAGAAGTAGCACGAGGGGGGAGACAGCTGACAGACTGAGTGTCTTTAGAATGCATTCCAGACCCGTCTCTCTCCCAGAACCCAGCAGGCATTGAAAGTAGGAGAGCAGAGAGCTCAGAGGCAGAAGGCACAGATAAGCCACCGTAGGGATGATGTATAATAGGAGAGACGGAAGGGGTGGGGTTTTCACTCGGAGCAACGCCATTACTCCAAGAGGCAACATTTCTAAGCCTCTCTCTGTGAATATTGAATAAAAGACATAGGTAAGAGCTTTCCTTGTCTATCTATTCCTGGCAACCTACTGTGGGGGGATCAGATTCCCTGATGCCTGAAAAGTATCAGGCCTCCCTACCTAAGCCAGGCAGAAGCTTCCTGAGCTTAGGGAAGGAGGCACCAGGGGGACTTTTAGGTGACTAGACCCACTAGTCCACTGACCACACACCACTGGACAGCTGCATATTCCTGCATTGCAAGGGCTTGGACAAGATGATCATCAGAGTCACTTCCAACTTCTGTGATTCCCCCCAAAGTGTGGATTAATGCCAGGATCTGTCCACGTCTTGAGCCCCTATGCCTAGGCAGGACGACTGGAACACCTTCATCATAATCTGAAAACCATGGACTCACAACTCTGCATTATGAGCACCAAATTCAACAGTAAGCAACGGAAGCAGCTGTAGAGGTTTAAAAGCATTCCTCATTTTATTACTACAAGCTACTGCATATTTACAGAATGTACAGGCTGCGTGAATGTTGCAGCTTCTCACTCAGCCACTCAGTCATCTTATCATCAGCGGAGATAAAGCACAAAAGGCACAGAGTCAGGAACGGACGATCAAAGAAACAGTTCCCGCCCCCTCCTCTCATAACATCAGATCACCAGATTCTCACAATGGGAGGGGTGAAAATTCTAACAACCTCTATGGGTAAGACGCCCCTGGTGGGATCTTAGTCCTGTTCATTAGCTTCAATGAGTCTACTCTGCATAGGATTAGCATGCAGGATAACCCATGGTAAAAAGCAAAAACCAAAAGAATCTCAGCAGGTGGCTGAAGAGGGATTGATGGGAACTGTAGCTCTGTGAGAGGAAAGTTAACTACGAGCCCCCAAATTTGGGATCCTCTCCAAACCAGTGCCAAAGTACCGCAGATGTGGTTTTTTTCTCTCTCCCAGCATTCTCCAGTAAAAACCCTGAGTTTTGAAGTACCCCACAAACTGAGCAATTGAAGAAGAAGAGTTTGGATTTGATATCCCACTTTATCAGTACCTGAAGGAGTCTCAAAGCGGCTCACAGTCTCCTTTCCCTTCCTCCCCCACAACAAACACTCTGTGAGGTGAGTGGGGCTGAGAGACTTCAAAGAAGTGTGACTAGCCCAAGGTCACCCAGCAGCTGCATGTGGAGGAGCGGAGATGCGAACCTGGTTCACCAGATTACGAGTCTACCGCTCTTAACCACTACACCACACAGGCTTTGATACATCAAACACGGGGTTTGTACTTAACATTAACTATGAACCCAAAAATCTGGGATCTGTTCCAACCCAGTGACTGCAGTTGTTTTGCAGTGGAAACATTTTGGGGTTCATAGTTAATGGGCCCCTCTGCAAGGGGAATAGGAGTCTCCCAAATTACATCCATTAATTTCAGTGGGTCTACCTTGAGTGCTGGCCACAAACCCATTCAAGCAGCCTGCAGTATTCACACGGAAGACACCACAGACTGGGAGGCCTCTGTGCAAATCAAAGAGCTCGGAAAGGTAGGAGGTGATAAGGGATTGCTCAAAGAGGCAAGCGGCTAGATTGCTTTGCGGAGGTTCAAAGCGGAGCAGTGCGTAAGATTCCAGGCATCAACAACTGATACCAACACAAGAGGAGAAGATTGTGATGTTGATACAGTCCATGAGTTGACCTGAAGGGCGATTCCTTCTGATGACAGGGGTGTCCCCTAAGCTTGTGCCATCAGAACAGGAGGCCAGTCCCAAGGGTGGAGCTTCTATTTCAAAGGCAGATAGGCTAAGGTGATAAAGCAAAGGGTCCCAAACAAGGCAATAAATTTAACAATGGTGTTTAGACGATGTGCAAAGGCAGCAAATGTTGGCTGGTTGTGAAAGTGGAGGTCACTCCCTCTCCACTTCAAGGTCACTTCAGGAAGCCTCTTCATAGAACTGTAGAGTTGGAAGAGGCCCCCAGGAGTCATCTAGTCCAACCCTCTGCAATGCAGCAATCAAAGCTAAAGAATCCCTGACAGATGGCCCTGCAACCTCTTTTTCAAAACCTCCAACAAATGAGAGTTTGTCACCTTTTGAGGTAGTCCGTTCCACTAACCATATAAAAGTTATTCCTAATGGTTAGCTGAACTCTTCTTTCTTGCAAGCCAAATCCATTGCTTTAGGTCTTACCGTCTGGAGCAGGAGAAATAATAATAACAATAATAAGAGGCCCCAGGGAGCAAAATCTGTCTCAGGCTGGACCTGCTCATAAATCAAGCCCACAAAACATCCCCTACCTGTGGCAAGATATGGCAGCTTTGTTGTCCCATCAAATTTCTTCCCCAACGGGATAAATTTCAACACCTGCTTGCTGTAAAGCGACAAATTGATGGGCATTAAGGAAGAGAAAAGGTAATTAAAATGAGCATTTCCATGTGGTTAAGAACTTCCTTCCGGCTCCTGAAACAGATGCTTTCAACAGTAATTATAAATATCTGTCTCATTTGTCTTCATAGCCTTTGAGGACATGTCTGTGGCTTTTATTATCTATAATCTGAAAAGCTATTTTTTTTTAACGACAATAAACCAGGCCTGCTAGATTTTGACTCTCCATTAGTACGGTCATGAAACTCATTGGGTGTGGCTCTGTGCCAGTCACTGCCTGTCGCTGCCGGCCACCCGAACCTGCCTCACAGGAGAGTTGTGAGAGGAAATTAGAAAGGATGAAAGAGAGCAATGCACATCATCTTTCTTGGTTCCTTGGGACAGACCCAGGGGGGTGTAGTGGTTAAGAGCAGTAGACTTGTAATCTGGTGAACCGGGTTCGCGTTTCCGCTCCTCCACATGCAGCTGGGTAACCTTGGGCTAGTCACACTTCTTTGAAGTCTCTCAGCCCCACTCACCTCACAGAGTGTTTGTTGTGGGGGAGGAAGGGAAAGGAGAATGTGAGCCGCTTTGAGACTCCTTCGGGTAGTGATAAAGCGGAATATCAAATCCAAATTTTTCCTCTTCTTCAGTCCCCAGTCAGCCATGAAGCTCATTGGTCCTTGGTCCAGTCACATTATTTCAGCCTAGCTGAACCCCCTGGGCTTGCCGATCAGAAGGTTGCCGGTTCGAATCCCCACGACGGGGTGAGCTCCCGTTGCTCGATCCCTGCTCCTGCCAACCTAGCAGTTCGAAAGCACGTCAAGTGCAAGTAGATAAATAGGTACCACTCCGGTGGGAAGGTAAACTGCATTTTCATGTGCTCTGGTTTCTGTCACGGTGTTCCTTTGTGCCAGAAGTGGTTTAGTCCTGCTGGCCACATGACCCGGAAAGCTCTCAGTGGACAAACGCCAGCTCCCTTGGCCTGAAAGCGAGACGAGCGCCGCAACCCCATAGTCGCCTTTGACTGGAATTAACCGTCCAGGGGTCCTTTACCTTTTACCTTTACCTACCTCCCAGGGTTGCTGTGAGAATAAAATGGAGAGTGGGGTGGGGAAAGAACCACACATGCCACCTTGAGCTCCTTGGAGGGAAAGGTAGGATCAAAAAGAAAGAAAAAAAGAAAGAAAGAATTTAAAATGATTTATTCCCAAGAATGAAAATGATAAAAGTGCAGTATACACAATGAATCATAGAATTGTAGCATTGGAAGGGACCCCAAGGGTCATCTAGTCCAACCCCCTGCAATGCAGGAATCCTGCCCACAACCATCTCTGGGTGGGCTGAAACCACCAACCTTCTGGTTAACAGCCAGATGCTCTGATTCACTGCACCACTTGAAGGGAAGAATAAAGCCAAATTCCAGAGTTTGACACTGTGTACTGCGAGAGCCAGTGTGGTGCAGTGGTTAGAGTGCTGGACTCAGACCTGAGAGACCAAGGTTCAAATCCCCGCTTGGCCATGAAGCTCACGGAGTGTGACCTTCTCAGCCTAACCTACCTCACAGGGTTGTTGTGAGGAGAAAATTGGGGAGGATAAAGATTTCTCCCACCCTGAGCTCCTTAGAGGAATGGTGGGATATAAATGCAATGCAATAAAATAAAATAATAAATAACTCATTTCTTGTTCAGGGATTGATAAAATAGGGGACAAGCTTCCAGTTTGCAGGTGTGTCTGTTTTTCAAGAGCTCCCTTGTGCAATTAAGATAGGCACTCTACTTTTCTCCCAGTATAGCAGAAAGTTGTCTTCCTAACCTATCAGGAAGAACGTAATAACCAGCAGCGTTTAATTAATAGCAGAGGAGTAATTAGCTGACAGTGTGCCTACGCCTCTCAACTTAATACCAAAACAAAACAAAACAAAAATCAACGAATCTTCTTCTTTGTTTAACCCTCCCAATGTTTATGCCATTGGTTCTATCAAATGATGTTCAAAACCAGCCCTTTCTCAGAAACAGGTGAGAAGCATCTGAAATCTGGTTACCAGAGCTGGTCAGACCGCACAATCTGGAGTCATCCTCTGGCTTTGTAATTCAAAAGCAACACACACTCCCAGCTAGTTTCTTTCTAATCTCTTTTATGTTTGCGAGGATGTGGAAAGAGAGGATGTGGGTGGATGGAAAATGAATAATTATTCCTTGGGAAAACTTCGGGCAATGGTTTGAAACTGTGCCAAACCACACTGTCAGCAGGAAACCTGGTGCGATGGGCTGTGCCCTTCTGGGTTTCTCTCTTTTTGCTTTCTCTTCTAAGTTCAGCTTTCCACATCGCTATGTAAGCATAGGATTGTTATTTTCTTAAGTCCTCGCGAAAATTCGCCATGAACGTTGGAAGGATCAGGACCAAGAAAAAGAAAGTACTTCTTCATTCACCATGCAGTTAAACCTTGGAACTCATCCCTGCAGGAGGAAATCATAGCCACCAACTCGGATGGCTTTAAGAGAGGATTGTACAGATTAATGGAGGGGAGGGTATCCGTGGTTGGAGGCAGCAGTGCTTCTGAACAACAGTTGCTGGAAACCACAGGAGTAGAGAGTCCTCTTGCACTCTGGTCCTGTTTGCAGGTTTCCTAGAGGCATCTGGTTGGCCACTGTGAGAACAGGATGCTGGACTAGATGAGCGTTACTTACGGGACTGCCTCTCCTGGTATGCCCCACAGAGGACCTTAAGGTCCACAAATAACAATAGTTTAAAGGTCCCGGGCCCCAAAGAAGCCAGATTTTCTCCACAAGGGCCAGGGCTTTTTCAGTGTTGGCTCTGACCTGGTGGAATGCTCTGTCCCATGAGACTAGGGCCCTGCGGGACCTGACCTCCTTCTGCAGGGCCTGAAAGACAGAGTTATTCCGCCTGGCCTTCAATCTAGCCTGATCCCCTATTCCTTTTTCCCCTTCCCTTTTTTCTGAAGAAACCCTTCTGGGTCCCCACATTAATATTCTTCCCTGGTCTCCCTACTGGCCTAGCAAGACTAACTTGGCCAGTTAGCCCTGGTGATCCCACTGATGTTTGTTTTTATGCTGTTTTTAAGTTGTTTTTAATCATTGTTCTGCAACTATGGGGTTGTTAACCCCCTGAGCCCGCTTTTTGGACCGGGAAGGGCGGGGTATAAATAATAAAATTATTATTATTATTATTATTATTATTATTATTATTATTATTATTATTTTCCTGCTCCAGCAGGGTCTTCTTATATTCTTATGGAACTTCCAGGTGGAGAGGCAGTCTACCTTGTAACCAATAGGTGGTCCCTTTGGAACTAGTCAATGAACTAGATGGCCCATTGGGATGACCCAGAAAGGCTCTTCTTACATTCTTATATCAGCAAGCTTTTTTTTTTTTAAAAAAAAAAAACACAAACAAACAATTTTCTCCTACTATACACATTTTTATATGCAATTTTGCCTGGTGTACACATTTTTGCAAAGCAATCTCCCTAGTATAATGCAGTTTTGCATGTCATTTCATTAATATGCATGTGTTATGCACACTTTCCCCTGGTATGTGCATTTTTCTACACATTACTTGGCTGGAGAAATCGAATTGCAAAATTCAGATACATGAAGATTTCAAAGGACAGCAATGTTTCAGATCCCATTCTGTTTTGAATTTAATTTCCCTCTCATCCCTAGATGTACTACTTCAGACTCAAGAGCCTTTTGGTCCAAGAAAGGTCCCTGCCTCTATGGGGGCTTACTTACAATTTGAAAAACTTGAACCTCATTCCTCTAAAACAGAGCATTCCAAACTTTTCATGTTGTGTCCCTAAATCTGGATGCTGGACTTGAAAATAGTTTCCTTGGTTCTGTGGTTTATTCAAAAGGTGGTTGTTCCTCACCTGGGTAACGAACAAGGTGGTGCAGAGGTGAATTCTTACCGCAGTGACACATTTTTAAGACATGCATTATTTCGTGACGCAGTAATTTTGTTTTACTAGAAAACTGGAGGTTAAACTAATCACTTTCCAGCCCCGGGAGGAGCATGGAGAGTGTTTGCTTGACACACCTACACACTGCAGCCGACACACTAACGTGTCGTGACACACAGTTTGGAAAGTTCTGCTCTAAAATAATATTGTAAGAGATTAAACTGGTCCTAGTGAACAGTCTGAGCGAATGGTCTGAAGGCTCTCTCTGATTTACTAGGCACCATGTTTGTGTCCTCTATCCATCATCGGAGGCAGTATGCCTCTGGATAGCAGCTACTAGGAATCACAAGTGGGGAGAGCTGCTGTTGTCCTACTTGTGGGTTTCTTATTGGAGAGTCAGGGCTCCCCACATTTCTCTTTCTTCTCCCGTCAAGTCCTCCTGAGACCTGGTTCTCTACCCCGCCCTTCCCATCTAGCACACCCAGAGATCAGATCACCTCAGCAGGTTATGGAAAGAGACAGATGACACTGAGCATAAACCGCCACAAACCGCTGGTATGACAAAGGGTGGAGTCCAAAGGTTTGTGACACCAGGGTTTCCATGTCCCTGACAACTGATCATTATGATTTTCATTTTCCTTGCATTGCACAACTACTTCAGTCGCCTGAGCTTTTATTCTCATGCCAAGGCATTGATAAATCATAGCATAATTAGGAGGACTGTATGCAATACGTAGGGATGAGGCCTCTTCATCTTTCATCAACTAAATGTTTGCTCAAATTGGAATTTCATTTCTATTTCCATTTGAAGAAGAGAGGTGTTGTTTTCTTCTTCTTTCCATTTTCATGTAAAGTGTGCATATTTATCAGTTCGAATAAAATGTACCCTATCTCATTTTTCCAGGGAAACACAAAGCACCTGAAATTGGAATAGCCAAACCTGTCAATTTTGGTTTCTCTCAATTTCTTAGTTTTACCAATCTTAATCTCCATTTATTCCTTTAAAATAAAGACTCTCCTTCCTTGGATGTTTTTAAGCAGAGGTTGGATGGCCATCTGTCATGGACTCTGCAGCTCTATGATTCTATGATTCTATTACCCACTTTTCATTAATTGGTCCCAATTTAAAATTCAAATTAGAATAGGATGTCACCTTTCCTGGGACATTTGACAGGTATATGATTGGCATATACCAAGTGGAAGTGCCAGGGATTGAACCATGTTCCTTCAACTTCAGGAACAGGGTACATCTGGCCCTCCAGATAATGTTGGACTCCAATTCCCAGCAGCCCCAGCCAATATGGAAGGTGGGCAGGGATGATGGGGGTTGAAGTACAACAGCATGTACAACAGGTTCCACACACACAATCATCTTCATGAGGGTTGGAGTCTCCTATTGAATTCATACACCAAAGAGACAGCAATAATGATGATGATGATGATGATGCAAAAAAGTATATATCAAGATGATTGGATGCAGAAAAAGGTTTTATTTAAAATACATCAGAAATAAACAGCAACTATGAGTTTCGGTCCGCAGTGTGAATTTCCTGAACACCACTTTGAAATGCATGTTACAGTGTCCATTTTATTTTGTTCCTTGAGGGTGTTTTAAGTCCCTTCTCAATGCAAGGATGAGAGAGAGAGAGAGAGAGAGAGAGAGAGAGAGAGAGAGAGAGAGAGAGAGAAATCTGCATTAGAAAGAAATGAATTTCATACTTGCTCTGGTAACAGATTGGGAGGACATAAATGAAAATAAGCTGGTTTAGTTGTGCCTCATTATAAACCAGAATATATAAAGCAAGCCGACTTGTGGAATTTAGGAGAGGGGCAGGGAACCCTGCGGCACTTGGGATGTTGCTTGACTGCAACTCCCATCATCCCAGGCCATTTGGCAATACTGGCTGGGCTCATGGGAGTTGGAGGCCACCAATATCTGAAGGACCATGGGTCAGCCACCCCTGTATTGGAAAACCACATTAATCTGATGCCAAATTTGTATGCACAATTTTAAACTTCACAGGACACTCAGAACATGCAGTAGATCTTCACTAGTTTTCAAGGTGGTCCACTCATGAATCTTGGTTCTTCTCAACAGTTCCTGATTCCATGTAGGCTCATCTGGATTCAGTAGCGCCTGTAGCTGAATGGGCGGCACAGCAGGGCACCTTGGGAGTTAAAGCTTGAAAACCTCGAACCTGATAATGTAGCAGTACTCAAAGGTCCCCACCGTCTACTGAACCCATTATGGGCACATGGATTGTGATGCTCAATCTTCAGTGGCTGATTCTGGCGGCAGAGGGAAGGTCCTGGGATGGTGATGACGAAGCGTGGTGCTTGGATCATCACTGTTGACACAGGGTACCTGAAATAACACTGCCGGCTTCCGAAAGACATTTTGGATGGTGGAGAGATCCTTCTGAAAAGAACAGATTAATTATAAGCATGAATGTTTTGGGTGTTTCTAGGGTACATGTGGGTTACGTTGAAATCTTTTACTTAGTGCAGTTCCATGAGAATGGATGGAGCTGAGTTAACCATGTCCATTCAACGCAAAAGGTCCACTCTAGGTGCTTGGATGAACATTAGATACAACCCCGTATTGCTTCCCCCCCCCCATGCTCACACAACACAATTAGGGCTAAGAGGATTCCTTCTGTTCCACTGATTCTCTTGTTGCATCCCTAGATTCCATTTTACCGTATTGGCCCGAATATAAGTCGCACTTTTTTTTTCAAAATTCTGACAGTGAAAAGTTAAATTGCGGCTTATATTAGAATCATAGAATCATAGAGTTGGAAGAGACCACAAGGGCCATCCAGTCCAACCCCCTGCCAAGCAGGAAACACCATCAAAGCATTCTTGACAGATGGCTGTCAAGCCTCTGCTTAAAGACCTCCAAAGAAGGAGACTCCACCACACTCCTTGGCAGCAAATTCCACTGTCGAACAGCTCTTACTCTCAGGAAGTTCTTTCTAATGTTTAGGTGGAATCTTCTTTCTTGTAGTTTGAATCCATTGCTCCGTGTCCGCTTCTCTGGAGCAACAGAAAACAACCTTTCTCCCTCCTCTATATGACATCCTTTTATATGGCTATCATATCACCCCTTAACCTTCTCTTCTCCAGGCTAAACATACCCAGCTCCCTAAGCCGTTCCTCATAAGGCATCGTTTCCAGGCCTTTGACCATTTTGGTTGCCCTCCTCTGGACACGTTCCAGCTTGTCAGTATCCTTCTTGAACTGTGGTGCCCAGAGTTTGAGACCTTCCCTTTCCCCCGATGGTTCCGAGGAGGTTTGGGAGCAGCGGGCGGGCTGCACGCCATTGCCCCACGCTCCCGGGCTGCTTTCTTGGGGGGGACTGCACCCCCAGTCCCAGAGCAGCCCGGGAGCTTGCAGCAACAGTTTGCAACCTGCCTCACTGCTCCCAAACCTCCTACAAGCTGTCGGGGGGAGGGGGGAAGGCCACCGGCAAAGTGGTGTGGCTCCCCCCCCCCAGGAAGTAGCCCGGGAGTGTGGGGGAATGTCTTTTTCTCCCCCCCCCCTGAATTTTGAAGGTGTGGCTTATTTGTAGTATACCTGGAGTAGTGTCTCCACCCCCATCGTTCTACCCGGACACTGAGGTCCAGCTCCAAGGGCCTTCTGGCGGTTCCCTCCCTGTGAGAAGCCAAGTTATAGGGAACCGGGCAGAGGGCCTTCTTGGTAGTGGCACCCGCCCTGTGGAACGCCCTCCCACCAGATGTCAAAGAGAAAAACAACTACCAGACTTTTAGAAGACATCTGAAGGCAGCCCTATTTAGGGAAGCTTTTAATGTTTAATAGATTGTTGTATTTTAATATTCTGTTGGAAGCCGCCCAGAGTGGCTGGGGAAGCCCAGCCAAATGGGCGGGGTATAAAAAATAAATTATTATTATTATTATTATTATTATTATTATTATTATTATTATTGAACGAGCCCCTAGATGCCTTTGTATTT
Organism: Darevskia nairensis; assembly: GCA_034642065.1. Lineage (NCBI taxonomy): Eukaryota > Metazoa > Chordata > Lepidosauria > Squamata > Lacertidae > Darevskia > Darevskia nairensis. Next base: position 616,703 of record JAWWNI010000425.1, read on the forward strand.
GCAACAAATCCAGGGGATGGCAGTGCTGGTCAACCTCTTCCTCCTTGGTCTCAGTGCTGCCCTTGTAGAACTCAGCAAGGACGAGGATGGGGACAAAACTAGCATTAGTTGACTCTCTGGACCCACAGTTGGGATCCCTGCTTTCTGCCCCACTGGTCCTAATGAGTACCAGGTACCACTGTAAACACTGGGAAGGGACTGAAATTACTGTGTTAACCTTGGACAAGAAGAATTAGGGATGTGATAGGATAAGACAAAATCTTGTAAAGTTTAAAAAAAAAAGATGCAGAAGGAATTTGATAAGAAACATATGCAACAGTTAGCTAACCCAATGCAGAGAAACAATGAGAGGGGAAAGAATTAATGAAACAGGAAGACATTTCCCCAAATGGAAGCAAATGAAATATTCTGGTGCTAACAGAAATCACGGTTTGGACAGACCTACCTTGTTGCTTCAGATGCAAGGTGCAGAAGAATTAGTGGAACTGGTAGAAACCATCCTGAAGTTGGAGCTTTTTATACACTTTCCTGGGGCCAGTAACTCCTCTGAATGTCCTATTCCTGGTGCCAGCACAAAATTGCATCACTGGACACAGGAAATGGCAGGAATTTGTTCTTCCTCAGATTGTGAGTATTGCTTATTCACAAACTCAACATAAGGCACATTCTGCCTTGTTCTAAAAGGCTGCACACTGCTCCCGCAACTGCAAACCTGGAATTAAGTTGGCTCTATTCTTTGTCATCTTCCTGCTGTGTGCACAGTCAGTGCATGGGCCCCAATATTTGCCTTGTATCCATGCATTATTATTATTATTATTATTATTATTATTATTATTATTATATCCCAATCTGTTGCTGCATCATTCTGTGCTTTCTCTGCTTCCATCTGTGATTCGGATTTTGTGCCACCCTATGTAAAACGAAGCTCTGCATTTCCCCATTCAATGTAATGCGGCATCTAAAAAGGGGTATTGTTGGACAAAGTGGATAAAATTTATCGGCCCAGGAGCCTCTCTGGGATGAAATAAGCCTGTGAAATTTTACAGACAAATAGGTCTAATGGCTTTTTGTGCAGCAGATACAAATGATTCACTTTCCTCCATGTCCACTCACAAGAAGGAAGTGGGTTTGCCTCTTTCTTACTTTAAAATAATTAAGAGGTGTGTGTTCTTTCTTTTACTCTTTTTTTAAAAAATGCATCTTCATGGCAGACTTTCTTTCTGGTGCTTGTTTGTGTCTTTTGATAGGGCTTACAGGCCTCTGAATGGGACGCGGGTGGCACTGTGGTCTAAACCAGTAAGCCTAGGGCTTGCCGATCAAAAGGTCGGCGATTCTAATCCCCACAACGGGGTGAGCTCCCATGGCTCGGTCCCAGCTCCTGCCAACCTAGCAGTTCGAAAGCACATCAAAGTGCAAGTAGATAAATAGGAACCGCTCCATCGGGAAGGTAAACGGCGTTTCCGTGCGCTGCTCTGGTTCGCCAGAAGCAGCTTAGTCATGCTGGCCACATGACCTGGAAGCTGTATGCCGGCTCTCGGCCAATAAAGCGAGATGAGTGCCGCAACACGAGTCGTTCGTGACTGGACTTAACTGTCAGGGGTCCCTTTACCTTTTCCATTACAGTCCTCTGAATAGGCCTTTGTAGGTCTCTGATAGCCTTATAATTTGAGGTTGTCTACAATGCAGCTTGTGGAGGTCTGAAGAGCTCTCCTTCATTGCTGTTTGTTAAAGCAGAGCAACACAAGATTTATATATATATATATATATATATATATATATATATATATATATATATATATATAATTATAATGGTTTGTCTTAAATTTTAGAAAGTGCTTCCACGTGTCTGGAATGTGACGGCTACTTTTTCCTTGGCTCAGGTGTTTACATGAAGTGCAGTCATTGCATGGTTAGCATGCAATGAAAATCACAGCATGCTACAATGGTGATTGACACATCTGTTTATAAAACACCCTCATCCATTGCTCAAATGAAACAACACCCTTTCAAAGTATCTAAGGTTTGCCACCGTGGGTGCAGTAGCTGTGCTTAAATGGATCCCCATCAGGCAGATCAGAACTGAGTTTCCCCCTCCACCCTTGCATTCTTATAGACAAATTCATAAACAACAGGCCTGTCAATGGACACTAAGAGCTATGATGCCTCTCTCGAACCTCCTTGTGCAGAGGCAGAACATCACCAAATAAGCACCAGTATGGAAACAGATAAGAAGGCAAGTGTGGTTGCTATAGAACTTGGGAGATGTGCGCAAGCCATGAGCCATCTTCTGAACAAATTGAAATTTCTCAGTAGTCTTCAAATGCAGCTCCCACATATGATGCATTGCAGTAGTCAAGCCTAGGTGTTACCAGGGGATAGAGGGTAGCCAAGGAGCATTTCAGATCCGATAGAGATGCAATCTGGGATACAAATGTCCATTTCAAAGGCTTGTTGAAAAAGGAAGCTCTTCAGTGGGTGCTGAAAGGACAGTAGATTAAGGATTTCCTTCTGTGCTTCTCTTTCTGACAGCTGAAAGAGAAATCAATAAAAACTGGCTGGGGGAAATTTCATTTATGAATTGCTTCCGATGAAACATCACAACAACAAATGTGTGTGTGTTATTATATCAAATTCAAATTCAATATAGAATCATACTCCTTTTTTGTTTTTTTTAGTCTGTATAGTCTGTATAAAAGGTTTGTTGGAAAAGGAAAGTCTTCATTAGACCCCAGCAAAACATCTCATGTATTGAAAAGTGCCACCATGTTAAAGGCTCAATCCCTACATTGTATTGAATGGACCTCCTGATGAGATGATATCTGCAGAGGTCCTCTCATGCAGACCACAGTGGTCAGTTGGGTATATAGCAGGACCTGGAGTAGCTCACCCACAAAGTTGTAAGGATGAGGACATTCATAATCTGAGACAGTGGGAAAGAAGTGCTGGAAGGTTGTGCTGTCACACTCACCCACCACTACAACAATGTATTTTTCACTGTTTAGTGATAAAAAAGTAAAAAAGAGGTATTTTTTAACAAAACAGTAGCTTATGTAACAAGATATGATTGCCTAAACAAACAAAAAATGTTTTAAGAAACTTCCAGAAGGTGAAGGTGCCTGCCTCATCATCTCAAGGTGGACTAGTGTCTATCCAAAGTGCCCGATCCAACAGGGGAGGCAGAATATATCCATTAGGGCTACCAGCCATTGTTAGACTTATGCTCCATACTCAGCACAGAAGGAAATCCTTAATCTCCCACCGGCAAAACTGTCCTTAGATATTTCATCCCAGGATGATTTGATGACGAATGCAGAAGAAGTGGAATGGAGTCAAGTCAAACAAGACTGTCAAATGAGTTGGTCAAAATAAGTCCATGTTCCACTTAAGGAAGCTTTGTATTCTTTATATTTTGGTAGCTAAAAGGCTTTTCTTGCATTCTGAACAAGGACTCCGTGTTCATCAATAAGCAAATTAGTCATCAGCTTCATGGAGCCATATAATGAATGCAAGGTTATGACATATGTTTAAGTGATGGGTTGGGTCCTTTAAACCTCGCTCTCATTAGATTCTCCAAGGTGGAGTCCATACATGGTGAACACATCACAACTGCTGACATAATGTTTTTGGTATAGTGTCACAGCTACTTGCCCTATGGATGGGGGGGGGGGTCCCAAGTGTTATTGGATATCAACTCCAGCCAGCCCCAGCCAGCATGACAATGGTCAGAAATGATGGGAAACTGTAGTTTAGCAATGTCAGAAGGACCACAGGTTCACCCATACTTGAATTAGGGCTTGAGTTCGTATGGAACAGATGGGAACCCTGTGGAGTCCTCAAGATGTTGCACTCCCATCAACCCCAGCCAGTATAGCCAATAGTCAGGGATGGTGGGATGTGTAGTTCCACGAAATTATTAGACCCAGGTCCCATCAGCCCAAGTAGATATAGGCCAACGGTGAAGGATGAGGGGAGTCATAGTACAGCAACATCAAGAGGGCCACTGTTTCATCAATTATGTCCTACTTTGGCAATCAGAGGGTCTCCAGGATCTCAGGCAAATGTCGTCCCCACCACTTCCTTCCTGAAAGATAATTTTAAGCTGTAACCTTCAACTGTAGAATCATTGAAGTTGACAACCTCTAATAACATTCTGCTGGAGATACCAAGATCAAACACTTAGCTTCCTACATGAGCAGCACATACTCAATCACAATGAGCTGTATCCTCTCCCACCAGGACAAATGGAGCAATCACAAGTTAATCCCTGTGACTGGCATTTGCCAAAGGTGCTGCACCATTTAGTTGCACCATTTCCTGCTCTCTGATTGACCTGTGAACCCAACCTTCTCCTTGTGAGGTCTTGGTGAGAACGTCAAGCACAGAGGGGGAGGCTACAGAGAACCACAAGATAAGAAGGGACAACCCATGGACTGCTTCTGTGTTTGTTGCAAATTGCAGACATAGAGCTGTATAGCCATAGTGTTTGGGAATGTCACTGTGATGCAGGGAGTGTTGTCATATATTAGAAATGTGAGGATTATTGGTGGAGATCATTGCTATCATAATGTCACATCTAGGGATGAATTCCAGGAGGGGAGTCATGGCTTAATTGGTTGACTCCCAGATTGAAGTCCAATGGAATCTGGCAGCAGGTGATGTGGAAATACCATCCTTTGCCTGGACCCACTGCTAGTCAGAGTAGACAACGCTGAGGTAGATGGTATATTGGTCAATGCAGCAGCAGAACATCTTTCTTGCATGCATACATTTCCAGGTTCTATTCATGACAAACCTTGAGGAAGGCACTTTTTCACATACCCAACCTGATCTGACCTGACTTAAATTGTCTAATTCTTTCCTGTACATTCTGGGCATCATCCAGGGATGGAGGGCCACTTAGCCAATTCATCCTCCTCCCTTTTAAATATAATCAAATTTCCTTAATCCTTCTCTGAATTATATTTATCTGGCTTGCTTAGCAAACCTGCCAGTAATCATTAAATCTTGTTCTGCCATCACCCCAGCAGGGCCATTGCTGGGGGTTGGCAAAGTGAGCAGCCATTCCCCCCACGCCACTGCGGGCGGGAAGCTCCCTCGAGTGTGTGCCTCCCACAGCAGCATGGGGGGGTGAGTTGCGTGCCCGCCAACCAGCTGGCTGGTGGTGTGCAGCTTCCCCCCATGCCACTATCCATGTATTGGACAGCCCTAGTTTTTTGACATGATTTTTGAGTAAAAAAACCCTCGTCTAATACAAGGAAAAATATGGTATTTTGAAGGTCCTCTTGAGACACACCCCTACAAATTCAGTCAGATTGGCCTTGATTACCATCACTGACTACACTATATTTATTTCAATGGGTCTACTTTAAGACTTAATTGGAGGTGTTGTACAGTATATGTACCACTACGCAGCGGAATACCAGACTGCCAGTGACCCAACACAAATACTTTCATTGGAATGTTAACCAGACATCTAGGTTTTATTTATTTATCCAATTAGTGTCATAAAAATTATATATACAAACCACATTGTGTTGAGCTGGGGAAAAACTAATTCTCACTGCCAGGGAGGGTCATCCCCCTGCTTACGACTGCGAATCACTAATAGGGAGGATGACTGTTTAAAATAAATTAATGCGTTTCCCATAAGAAAACAAATTAAGAAATTCACAGTCAGTGTGTCTCCTCTGCTCCAGGCTATGGAGCTGAGCATATAAAAAGCTCATCCTTTGGGGAGTTTTTCAGATCAACCATCTGCTAAAACTTCTCCCTTCAAGAACTGGTAAGTTCCAGGGGGGTTATATGGAAGGGCGTCATAGAGGAAAGCTCTATGAATCTTAAGAATGAAGGTATCTTATTGACTTAAGGGTGGACTTTTTGGTTTTGCTGCTGTTCTGGGATTATGGGAGCTGTAGAACGGATGGTTCAAAATACAAAAACGTAACCCAAAGCTGAGGTTTATTCCTTTACTCAAAAGAAGTACTAGTCAAGATACAGCCAAGGTGAAAACTGCCTACAATTTCTGAAAAGGTTTTCATCCAAATCTTCCCTCCATATGTTGTGGATCCAACTGTTATTTCTCTGTCCATTTGCTATGGCAACTGGGGCTGATTGGAATTGGAGCCCAAAACATCTGGAAGGAACCGGTGGGGACATAGGAAGGTGAAAGAATTGACAGTAGCATTCTTGGGTGCAAGTAGAGCATGCAATTATTAAATGCCCCTGTGTGTAAAACAACAACCACAACCTCTCACATGTGGAATATTAGAACCACAGGGAGAAAGAAGGGCAACTTTTCCCTTGATGTATTAATGTTCTGCTTGCTTGGAGTTTTCCCACAAAAAATGGTACCTCCAACGGAAGTGAGGAGTGTATTCTACCATCTCAGCTTTCTACTATGTGTATTATATGCTTGCTACTAAATGAAAGAGTAATCACTTGAGATGCTATCACACTGAAATGTATGGACTTACAATATACAGTACTGTGACACCTCCTTAGTCCATCTATCTCAGCATTTTCTTCACCAGGGATGAGCATGGTGTGACCCTCCAGGTGTCGTTCGACTCTATTTCCATCAGTCCCTGCAGGCATGACTAATAGTCAGGGATGATGGGAGTTGTGATTCAGCAGCATCTGGAAGACTCCAAATTGGCTACCCGTATTCTAGCCCTTATATAGTTGAGGTGGCAACTGACAGCCTGCACACCACATGCAGACATTGGAGCTTCCCCATCCAGTCCATGGGACAATGAAATCTTCAAATTAATCCAGAATGCGGCAGCTAGACTGGTGACTGGGAGTGGCCGCCGGGACCACATAACACCGGTCCTGAGAGATCTACATTGGCTCCCAGTACGTTTCCAAGCACAATTCAAAGTGTTGGTGCTGACCTTTAAAGCCCTAAACGGCCTCGGTCCTGTATACCTGAAGGAGCGTCTCCACCTCCACCATTCAGCCCGGACACTGAGATCCAGCACCGAGGGCCTTCTGGCGGTTCCCTCACTGCGAGAAGCAAAGCTACAGGGAACCAGGCAGAGGGCCTTCTCGGTAGTGGCGCCCGCCCTGTGGAACGCCCTCCCAGCAGAGGTCAAAGCGATAAACAACTACATGACCTTTAGAAAATACTTGAAGGCAGCCCTGTTTAGGGAAGTTTTTAATCTGTGATATTTTAATGTATTTTTATATTTGTTGGAAGCCGCCCAGAGTGGCTGGGGAGACCCAGCCAGATGGGCAGGGTACAAATAATAAATTATAATTATTAGTATTAGTATTATTAGTATTATTATTATTATTCAAATACTTAAGACATTGGTTTGATTATCGTTCCAATCCTATGCTTTCAGATTACCCTCCAATCCTGCAAAGATGGCCCATAGGAATGCGGCTGGACATAATGAGTGCTATGCCCAGTGTCCTGCGTCAACAGTGACCATCCAGCCACCACCTTTCGTCCTGAACATCCCAGGGCCTGCTCTCTACTGTCCAGACCAGCCTCTGGCCATTGAGCAGTGCAACCCCTGTGTTGGTGGCGGTGGTGGCTACGGTGGCGGCAACCATTCTCTGTACGCTGCTGGTGGCTCCAACCTCTGCCACCTCTACTCTCGGGCCCTGCCAAGCAGCAACTACAGCTACAGCTGCTATCGGTATTAATAACCGTGGGAAGATGAGGATGAAGCAAGAAGACAAACTACTGAACCATAACTGTCATCGTTTGCTGAATAGTTGAGCATCCATAGTAGCCATGTGTCTTAAGGTTTCGAGTGAGGATGCTCAAAACCCTCCGCACTTCAGCCGCAACACAAAGCTTTCTACCATTGCATTTTTGTGTGTCATGTTCATGCCTACTTCTCCGTGTATGTTGACAAGTCAACGGTGCTTACATCGTTTTCCATGTATTCACCCAATGCCTAATGGTTATTTGCAGTTAGAAAACGGAGCTGAGCTAGTCCTGTTGGGATATGCCATTTGCTATTGGACTTTAAGCTTCACTTTGGGAGATTTTCATGGGGAAAGCTGTTTGTGTTCAGGAATGCCATCTGAATGTCAAATCTCCCCTTGAGATTTGAATGTGTTCCTTCTTGCCTTTGCTCATATTAAAATGCTATTAATATGGCATCTCAACAACGTCTTGACTCCTTTCAATTTACTGCTAGTAAATTTACCATTGTGATGGGTTGAGGAAGGGCTTTTATACTGCAACAAATCTAGTCACATCCACACCATACATTGATGGCACCCTAATAATAATAATAATAATAATAATAATTTATTTATACCCCGCCCATCTGGCTGGGTTTCCCCAGCCACTCTGGGCAGCTTCCAATACAATATTGAAATACAATAGTCCTTCAGATATTAAAAGCTTCCCTAAACAGGGCTGCCTTCAGGTGTCTTCTAAAAGTCAGATAGTTGTTTATTTCCATGACATCTGATGGGAGGGCATTCCACAGGGTGGGTGCCACTACCAAGAAGGCCCTCTGCCTGGTTCCCTGTACACTTTCCAGGTATCATCCATCAGCTGAAGACCTCTAAGCCAATCCATCATTCTCTCTTAAAAAAAAGAAAATAAAGAATATTCTTAATCTGTCTTTGAGTTATGCTTATCTGGCTTGCTTAGTAAAGCTGCCATTAATCATTAAAGTTCTGCAACTTTTTTTTTGGTGGGGGTGGCAATCATTCCTCCAAAAACAATATTCTCCCAGACTTTCATTTTAAGAGGAACCAGGGTGGAGGTTTTCTTTTGGAGGGTGAGGTGTTCAACAATAATCATCTAATGAACTACAACCTTTTCATCATCCAAACAAAAATTCTGGGTGGGTTTCACACACACCCTCTTCTGACAGTTGTAAGTTGCCCACAACTCACTTCCATAAAGCAGTGTGGTCAACACAGAAGCCTGGTAGACCTTCATCTTGGTATTTGACCTTAGTATCACTTTCTCCCATACCCTTTTGGAGAGATAAGCAATTGCTGTAGCTGCCTTGCCAATATGCTTGTCCAGCTCAGCATCAGTGGAGAGGCTGCTGGTTATGGTGAAACCCCCCACAAGTGTGTGATCACCATTGCTGGTGTGTGGAGTCTCGCAGTGTCCTGACCCAGGACATTGGTCTTTGTCAGGTTAATGGTAAGTTTGAACTCCCTGCAAGCTTGTAAAAAATGGTTTGTGAGTCTCTGTGGAGCATCCTCAAAGTGTGCTGTAAAGGCTGTGTCATCTGCAAACAACATCTCTTGGATAAAGACATACCACACTTTTGTCTTGGTGAGAAGGTGTGTCTGGTTGAAAATAACCCTGTTGCTTCTTGAATGGATGTACACACCATCTTCAGTCGAGCTGGAGGTATATGAGAGCAAAATGGAACAATGGTAGTGTGTAACACATCATTGCAGTGTGAATAAAATTAACTGAAGGGTCATTACACTTTTGCAGATATCATAATAAAATAGATTCCATTCATGGACATTCCAGAAATAACGCCTGAAGGAGCGTCTCCACCTCCATCGTTCTGCCCGGACACTAAGGTCCAGCGCCAAGGGCCTTCTGGCAGTTCCCTCATGGTGAGAAACAAAGTTACAGGGAACCAGGCAGAGGGCATTCTCGGTAGTGGCGCCCAGCCTGTGGAACACCCTCCTATCAGTTGTCAAGGAAATAAACAACTATCTGACATTTAGAAGACATCAGAAGGCAGCCCTGTTTAGGGATAATGTCTGATGTTTTAATGTATTTTTAATCTTTTGTTGGAAGCCAATCAGAGTGGCTAGGGAAACCCAGCCAGATGGGCGGCATATAAATAATAATAATAATAATAATAATAATAATAATAATAATAATAATATTATCATCATCAGGCATCAATAAGATAGTCCAATCACATAGAGGCATATGTGGTTGAGGGCCTATGCAGCACAATATTTTTATTTATAACGATATGAATGGAGACTAAAGTCCCTTCCGCCTGGAGGGAGGAGGGGGGTTGCGGGCATCACGAGCCCTTCACGTGCGCAGGGGATGGCTTCATCCCCTGCCAGCATTGGCTGAGCCCTGGGTGCGGCGCCTGGCAGGCTGACCTATTGGCGCGGCCGGCAGGCGTGGCTTGCTGGATTTAAGCAAGCGCGCACCAGGGCTCAGCCTCTTGCTTCCTGCCCCTGCCAGCTGATTCTTTTTCCCGCCCATCCTCCCTTTTTTCAGGTAGTGTCCTCAATGACCTTGCTATGGACTTCGGTTGGTTGCCGTTGAGGGACCTGGTAGGAATTTTCCCACTTGGCAAATTGGCTGGAGCCTTGTGGTTTTCGCCTACCTCGTAGCAATTCATCACAACTTAGGTTGGTGGCTAGGCATTGGATTATCTAGGGAAGGCTGAAGGTGGGGGGGAGGTTGGGCCATCACCTCCCCCAAATGCTGAAGGGTACTTCGTTAAACAAGTCCGGGGGGCGTGTCCCTGTCCGAAGCCGTGGTAGGTGAGGGCCAAAGGCACGCCCCATATCGGTGACCCCAGGGTGAGTTCCTAGCTGATGTTCAGCAGCAGGACTCTCCCATCGGTGGTTAACCCTTCCCGGACTGCCAGCACAGCGGGCTGGAGTCAGATATAGTTGGTTAGATCCAATGCCTAAGCCAATACCTCTCTACATTCGTAACCAATAAAGTTGTGGCCTTTCTATGCCCATTAACCTTAATTATTGAGTCCTGTGTCTTTATTTCTCCACGGGAGGGATCGGGATTTGACATGCAAAGAAAATCAAAATGGACATAACTTCTCTTTGAAGCCACCTATAATGGCCTAAATGCTCAGACAAGAGAATGCCTTACACCCTTCCTCTTGAACAATTCATTTCTAGAAGGACCGATGCAGACTTTTCATGTTTGGCAATTTCAAATTTGACTGCTGCCAGCAACAGACCTCCTTGTGAACAAAGGTGCCAATGTTTCATACCAAATGAAGTCAGTGGAATCCAGATTGGGTAATTTATGGACCATTTTATCTATGTATTTCATAGGGAACCATTTTGGACATTAATATCTACTTTTATGGACCTATTGAGATGTCCAGCTATTACTTCATCAGATTGGTATTGCTAACTTAATTCTATGTCTTCCAATAGGTCTGCTCTGAATACATCTTAGTTGACAATGCTGTCTACATTCCACTCTGCAGCAGAAGTCCACATTGCCAGTGCCCCCACACCAAGGCTTACTGGAAAGTTAGCCAGACACCTAAAATATATCAACTAGAGTTGTAAAATCTAAAGGATTCATAGGGTGTAACATATATACAAACCATATTGTGCTGAGCTGGGAAGAAACTAAATCTCACAACCTGGGAGGGTCATTCCCACCTCCCTTATTAGTTGATTAGTAATCAGCAACTGGGAAGGTGACTGTTTACAGCAAACTAAGGTGTCTCCCATTAGACAACAGATTGGGAAATTCTTAGTTCTTGTATTTCATTTCCTCCAGGCTGTGGAGCTGAGCAGATGGTTGCACTACATCCCAATCTCCAAGTGGTGAGAAACTCCAGGAGTTCCAGGTGCTTAATCAGGGTTCCAGTTTCCTTTTGGAAATGAGGCACAGCGGAGACTGTGATGTCTTTATGATACATGGTTTATTTACATATACAGTGGTACCTCGGGTTAAGTACGCTTCAGGTTAAGTACGCTTCAGGTTAAGAACTCCGCTAAGAACAGAAATCGTGCTCTGGCGGCGCAGCGGCTTCAGGAGGTCCCATTAGCTAAAGTGGTGCTTCAGGTTAAGTACGCTTCAGGTTAAGAACAGACCTCCGGAACGAATTAAGTACTTAACCCGAGGTACCACTGTATATGCAACCTGGGCCTATGATGGAGGGGTTCACAGCATTAACACCCCAAAAGGGTCTTGTTTCTCCCATGGCTGCAGCCTTGGATTCAAATGGAGATCAAACATTACTCTCTGAATCACTCTCCCCAGCAAACTCAGGCATAGGCAAACTCGGCCCTCCAGATGTTTTGGGACTACAACTCCCATCATCCCTAGCTAACAGGACCAGTGGTCAGGTATGATGGGAATTGTAGTCCCAAAACAGCTGGAGGGCTGAGTTTGCCTATGCCTGAGCAAACTCTTGCATTGAGCCCAACCAATTGGAACCACTGCTAATAAAGATTCTCCATCAGAGAGACACTTTCATTGTACCAATATTTTGGTGTGTTTTTTTTAAAGAACAAAATGTTGAGTTTAAAAAAAGAAAAGAAAAATACTATAAAGCAACAATGAACAATATTGGGATGGAGTTGTCATTGCAGTGGGAATAAAATTAACAGAAGGTTCAATACACCTTTGTTTTCATTCATTCATGTAGAGCAGGGACGATGGGAGTTGTAGTCCAAAAACAGCTGGAAAACCAAGTTTGGGAAATCCTGATTTAGAGCATTTGTACCTGGCTCTTCAGCCAAAAAGGCTTCCAGAATGGCCTATATAATCAAAACAAGATGTTCCCTACCAGACTTACAATCTAAAAATAGAAAAAAGAAAGACATGACACCCAAGGGAAAGGGTAGAGAGAGGGAAGAGCAAAATCAAAATCAAAATCAGGCACCAATTTATTAATGGTTGCTCCTGTATTGACTATCTGGCACAGTTGAGGGGCAGGAGGTGCCTGAATAAGGTGAGCCTCAAGAAAAGCTGGTGGAATGAGCCTTCTGCTTCCTATCTCTTCCACTGAGGCAGCCTGCTGGAATGGCCGCCACCAGTTGAGAGCTGAGGACAATAAAAATAGATCCCATGAAATGACGTTTTGAATATAAGAGTCACATATCAATCAGACATCTCCATCACCTAGAGGTATGTTTCTTTGGGGGCCTGTGCAATGTGCCGTGTTTATTTTTTAAGCGTATGAATGGAGAATGTGCAACATCAACATGGTCTCATTTCATAACTCCTCACAGAAGCTTCCTTTCATGGCTTAAATGCTCAGACAATGTCCTATACTCTCTCAAACCATCCATCCCATGTTTGACAATTTTGAGTCTGGCTGAAGAGCCAACAGCTCCTTGTGAACAAGGGTGCTGACATGTTGTACCAAATGAAGTCAGTGGAATACAGTTGGGATAACGTATGGACCATCTTCTCCATGCATTTCATAGAGATTTTTTTTGTACATTAAGTTCTGCTTTGATGGCCTTCTTGAGATGCCCACCTGTCAGCTCAATCAGATTGATCACAATTGCAATGCATATTCATTCCAATGAGTAGGATCTTTGGGAGGTGAGGTATACATTTCAGTAGGCAGCAGAATCCCAGACTGCCAATGATCCAACTCTAAGGCTTTTACTGGAATGTTAACTGGATGTCTTATTTTTTAATCTATCCAATCAGAATAGTAAGATCAAAAGGATTCATGGGGTGTAACATATATACAAAGCATATTGTGCTAAGCGAGAGAGAAACTAATTTTCACTATGTGGGAGGGTCATCAAACTCGATTACTAGCTGGCTAGTAATCACCAACAGGGAATGCAACTGTTTACAATAATTGAGGTGTCCCTCATATGACAATAGATTAGGAAATTGGTGTGTCTCATCTCCTCCAGGCTATAGAGCTAAGAGTATAAAAGGCTCCTCCTTTGGGGAGTCTTTCACACTGATCCTCTTCTGAGACATTTCTCCCTTCAAGAACTGGTGAGTTCCAGGGGTTTTCTTTGGGAGGTTGTCATAGAGAAGCTCTCTGTGAACCTTAAGACTGGGGGGGGGGGAATCTCATTTGCTTGTGGTTGGTACTTTTGAGGTTTTCCTATACAACTACCACAGGGTAGTGTAGAATGCATGGTTAAGGAAACAAGAAAGCAAAATGTGAACCTTTACTCAAAAGAAATCCTAGCGGAGAAGAAGCTACAGTGAAGGTAGGATATTGATGAGATAAAAAACTCTCCTCAAATTTTCAAAGGGTTTCTTCCAGGTGTTCCCTGCAGATGTTGTGGACCCAACTGCCATCTTCCTTGTGCATTGACTATGGCGACTATGGCAGATTGGAATTGGAGTCCAGAACATCTGGAAGGATCTATGTCTATGGCTGTAGAATGAGGTGGGGACATAGGAAGGTGGAAAAAATGCATCATTTCAGGATGCAAGTATGAGATCAAATTTTTGATGGTACCCATGGTGTGTGTGTGTAAAAGCCTGCATGCACAATACCTGCATCACAGGAAGAAAGATCTATAGACTTTTTCCTTGATACACTGTATGCAGGGAGATTTCCTGTAAAAATTAGTACCTCCATGTGAAGGGGTGAATTTCATCTTTCCAGCGTGTGTAGCTCTATCAGATGGTTGAAACTGCATGAAAAACTAAATACTAGAGATGCTCACACAAATAAACATATAGATGAACATATACTGAGTTGCACCATTGGTCAATCTACAGCAGGCATAGGCAAACTCTGGCCCTCCAGATGTTTGGGACTACAATTCCCATCATCCCTAGCTAACAGGACTAGTGGTCAAGGATGATGTAATCCCAAACATCTGGAGGGCCAGAGTTTGCCTATGCCTGATCTACAGTAGCTACAGTATTGTCTTCACCTTGTGACTCTCCTGATGTAGTTGGACTCCATTCTCATCAGTCACACCTAGTATGACCATTAGTTGAGGATGATGGGAAGGCATGACATTGGGTACCTCTGTTCTAGCCCTTGTATATTTGAGCTGCGGTACTGCCAGGGTAAAATATACCGGGGCTTCAAAAAATCTTGCTTACAAAACATTGAAATATGCAGATATCTAAAACTTTGATTTAATTCTAGTTCCAACCCTATGGTTTCAGATTACCCTCCAATCCTGCAAAAATGTCCAGTGGTGGTAGATACGACCAGTGCTATGCCCAGTGTCCTGCATCTACAGTGACCATCCAGCCACCACCTTTCGTCCTGAACATCCCAGGGCCTGCACTCTACTGCCCAGACCAGCCTCTTCAGGTTGAGCAGTACAACCCCTGTGCCCGAGGTGGCTATGGAGGTGGCTATGGTGGTGGCAGCGCCGCTCTGTATGCTAACGACTTCTCCAACTTCTACTCTCGGGCCCTGCCAAGCAGCAACTACAGCTACAGCAGCTATCGGTATTAAGAACTGTGGGAGAACGAGAACAAACCAGAAGACGTAATAGAGATCCGGAAATGTCATTGTTTATGAAACAATTGAGCTTCCACTGTGTCTAATTGTTATTTGCAGTTTGAAAAGGGGGGCTAAACTAGTCCTGTTGGGATACAATGTTTGCTATCAGACTTTAGTTTCACCTTGGGATATTTTCATGGGGAAAGCTGTTTGTGTACAGGAATGCCATTTGTTTTGCAAAAGTGCATTTGTGGAATGTGCTGTTTCTTGTCTTTGTTCATATTAAAATATTATTAATATTGCATCTTAACAACTTACTGGCTCATTTCAGTTCTAACCTGAAATTCTCAACAAAACATGTTGTTGTAATAGGTGTGAACAGCGGAAAAGGTTTTATGTTGCAATGATTCTCATCACAGCCACACCATACATTGAAAGCACCCTTATACCACTTTCCCAGTTCCACTTGGAGATGCCTTGAATTGAGCATTGTGATCTTTCACTTGCAAAGCAGGTGCTCTACTAACAAACTATGTCCTGCCTGTGAAACATGGAAAGGAAATATATTTCTCTATACATAGAGACACAATGCTCTCCATGAGGAATCCTTGATCATGAATTATAGTTCATCGGTGTTCTTGAACTCCAAGTCCCACCAGTCAAAATCAGAATGGCCAATAGTCAGGGTTCAGAGGAGTTGTAGTATAGCAACATCAGGAGAGCAACTGGTTTTCCCCAACCTTGAATTAAGAGTTGAGTCCACACACCACAGATGTGGAACCTGAGCATCCCTCTAGATGTTGTTGGACTACAACTCACATCAGCCCCAGCCAGCATGGCCAATAGTCAGGAATGATGGAAGCTGTAGTTCAACAATGTACTTTGATTTCAGATCCCATCATCTTCAGCCAATACAGATCAATAGTTGGGATGAGAAGAGAAGAATTACAGCAATATATGTAGGTTCACTGGTTCCTTGACTTTGTTCTATTCTGACAGTTTGGGGTCTCCAGGATCTATCCCAGTCTTATCTGGGTATCCCATGAATTGAACTCTGTGGTAATTTGTAATTCTCTACCACTGATCTATGTCCTTCCCTTGAAACATGGAGCAGAGATGCATCTCTCCATTCCTAGAGACATATTGCACGCCACAAAGAATCCCAGACAGTGAGTTGTAATTCATCAAGGTTCTTGGATTCCAAGTCCCTTTAACTCCAACCAGCAAGGACAATGGTCCAGGATGAGGGGAGTTGTAGTCCTGCAATGCAGGGAGGGCTACTAGATCTGTGTCATGTTCTACTCTGACAATGAGAGGATCTCCAAGGTCTCAAGCAAATGTCTTTCCCTGCATTTCCTTCTTGAAAGATCCTTTGAAGTTGCAGCCTTTAGCTGTGTAGACAGCTTCCTATGTTCGTATTTGACAAAGGCCACAGCTCAGTTACAGTGCGCTTGCTTAGCATGCTGAAGGTGGCCAGGTAGGGCTGAGAAAGGATCCTGTCTGAAGCACTGGAGAGCCGCTGACAGTCAGTATAGATTCCTTGCAAGATGGACCTATGCTGTGGCTCAGTACAAGGATTTAAGCTTGTTTCCCACATTTCTAAGGGTAGCTTCCCTTCTGTCGTCCCTTGTATCAAATGGTTGTGAGAAGCTGGTTGGACAAACACTATAAAGAAGCCTCAGAAGGTAACCTCTGCTTCATTCTTAACCACACTAAACATGGTCAGTCAAATGGCCATGATAACCACCAAGAAAGACCAGAATACAATAACCACGACCAACCCAGCTATGAGATGCTGCAAAACAGTTTCTAAATATCCCCAGACTGGTGACTAGCTAACCCCATGCTGTAAATTCTAGTAAAAGCATACCCTCCAAGTGTTCCAATTTTCCAGGGACAGTCCTGGAATTATAAAAGCCATACCAGCTTCTGATTTGATCCTGGAATGTCCCTATTTCCCCTGCCAGCGCCGCAGCCGCTGAGCTCAGAGAGGAGGGTGAGCTGGTGCTTGTCTTGAGCGACGGTAGTAGTGGCCATTGCAAGGGAGCACCCTGTGGCTTCTCTGCGGCCCCCGCTGCTGGCCTTTCTCCTTGGGCAGCTCGCAACTGCTGCTGGAGAGCAAGTAAGGAGGAGGAGAGGCTACCGCCACTGAGGCCTGTTAGGAAATTCCATTCCACCTTAAGTTGCAGACATGGAACTGTTGTGTGTCACATGTCTGTTTACACATCAGCACAGATTGCTGGGAACTTCCGTTGTGTATAACTTTTGCTTTTTGCTTTTGAGACTCTCTTTGAGGAGACGAAGGAGAGACAACATGTTTTCTTTGTCCTGATTTATGCTCAATAAATCTGCTTGTAAATATGCTTTCACAAACCTCTCCTCACCACTTCTGTTGCACAGCACACACTGCTAATTTAGTGTGCCCAGGCTTTTGAAGTCTGAGTCGCTGATTTATGTTGCACCAGAGATCGGGAATTGTCCAGCATGTCGGCTGGAAGGGCATGATCCAGGTGGGGGCTAGCCAGCTGGCCTCCTGACTCCCTCTGGATGCGCCAGCTCTGAGGGGCAGGCAGAGGGCAGGGCCACCCTGGGTGGGAAGAAAGGGAGAATGGAGCAAGTAATCCTTATATAATAATAATAATAATAATAATAATAATAATAATAATAATAATAATAATAATAACAACAATAATAATAATGCTTTGTGCATCCACATGTCTCCGTTTCTAAAATTTCTTTATTAGTGTGTATTTTTTTTCTTTTTATAAATCTCTCAAAGAATGAAATAAAATCAGGATTAAGGGGATTTTCTCAGGACTGTGGAGGGTGCGTGTGCTGTGTCCCATTGGTGTAGTGATTGTGGCACCTGCCCTTCTTCTGATAGGAAATGATCTGTGATGCAGAGGACAGAAATGTGGGGGTCGAGGAGGGTCAGTTGCAGGGGGAAGTGATAATAATAATAATAATAATAATAATAATAATAATAATAATAATTTATTATTTATACCCCGCCCATCTGGCTGGGTTTCCCCAGCCACTCTGGGCAGCTTCCAACAAAATATTAAAATACTATAGTCATTTAAACATTAAAAGCTTCCCTAAACAGGGCTGCCTTCAGATTGCCTTCTAATTGGATGCAGAGCAGTAATAATACTAATACTAATACTAATACTAATACTAATACTAATACTAACACTAACAACAACAACAACAACAACAACAACAACAACAACAACAACAACATATTATTTGTACCTCGCCCATCTGGCTGGGTATCCCCAGCCACTCTAGGTGGCTTCCAACAAATATTAAAAATACAATAAAATGTCACACATTAAAAACTTCCCAAAACATGGCTGCCTTCAGAAGTCTTCTAAATGTCAGGTAGTTTTTTTTCTCTTTGACATCTGATGGGAGGGTGCTCCACAGGGCGGGTGCCACTACCGAGAAGGCCCTCTGCCTGGTTCCCTGTAACTTGGCTTCTCACAGCGCGGGAATTGCCAGAAGGCCCTCAGAGCTGGAATTCAGTGTCTGGGCTGAATGATGGGGGTGGAGATGCTCCTTCAGGTATACTGAACTGAGGCCGCTTAGGGCTTTAAAGGTCAACACCAACACTTTGAATTGTGCTCGGAAACGTACTGGGAGCCAATGTAGGTCTTTCAGGACCGGTGTTATATGGTCTCGGCGGTCGCTCCCATTGATCAGTCTAGCTGCCGCATTCTGGATTAGTTGTAGTTTCCGGGTTACCTTCAAAGGTAGCCCCACATAGAGCGCATTGCAGTGAGAAGTGTCCCTCTTTTCACCTGAGGAATGTTAGAGGGTATGGCAAAAGGTGAGTTTCAGAGAAAAACACCCTTCAGAGGTATGATGTCGGACAGGACTTTTAAGGTTGCCATTGTCTCCAGTTCCTATTGACATGTCCCACACAGAAGCTCAGTGCTAAGGTTCCTCATGTTCTTGCTGCTATTGACTGAAGTGTCCCCGTTGAAGCGTCCTAACTGTTCATAGGGTCTTTCTTCATCCCTTCAGATGGGCTGAAGAAAAAGCTCTATCTCCCCAGCCCCTCACACAAATTTGACCTAACCCAATTGTCCCAATTCTTTCCTAGTCACTTTTAGGGCATCACCTGTACACTGAATCCATCTTCCTCCCCTTTGAAGTTCATCCGGCATCCTTAATCGTTTCTAAAGTGATACTTAACTAACTTGCTTAGGAAAGCTGCCAATAATCGTGGGAACTTGTTCTGCTACATTTTCGGAGCGGGTGGTGAAGGGATAATTTCTCCAAATATAATCCCCCCAGCTTTCATTTCAAGATGGACCTGGGTTTTGAGGGATGAGGGGGGCGGGTAACAACAATGATCTATTGGACTGCAGTCTTTTGATCTATCTGAAGAAAAAGATTTCTGCATTCTTTTTAATCTTCTCCTGCCAAGGTTAAATATAAACAAGGTCCCGATATATTCTGCACACATTTTGTTTGAACGTTTTTTTAAAAAAAAATGTCATTATTGCATAGAGCCAAGCCAAGACTATTCACAGTTTTGTGTGAACATTTTCAGCAGAGCAGGAACGAAAACTTACATCTCCATTTCCAAATATTGATCAACACTGCTTGAAAAATAACCACCATTTCCATTGCCCTCAGTTGCCCGCAATTTCCTTTTGTGACTGTCAAAAAGGATATTACTCCAAAAGGGTATGATTGTGTTGAGCCCAGCAAAAACTACTCACTGATCTGCTAATAATTTCACCTGCACTGGAAAAGGCATTTGTTGTCTTTGGTTTTTCATCACTGCCCATGAAAATTAATGCTGTGTCAAAAAATCATAATACTTCCCCACCTCCCCTTATCCATTCTCCATATGTACCAATGTCTTGGGGCAATTAAAATAAAATTATACAGTTGGCATATGC
Organism: Darevskia nairensis; assembly: GCA_034642065.1. Lineage (NCBI taxonomy): Eukaryota > Metazoa > Chordata > Lepidosauria > Squamata > Lacertidae > Darevskia > Darevskia nairensis. The sequence goes on from JAWWNI010000425.1 coordinate 636,693, forward strand.
ACCAAGTTCAGATAAATTGTGCCATAAGATCTACTTTAGAGCTACTGTTTGGATGTCCACCTGTAAATTAAATCAGATTAACAGTTCCATGGAATAGGGTCTTTTCGGTGGGGACACATCGCAAGAGAACCCATGGAGCTCTGTCTCAGTTGTGATTAGAGGAGGCCCCTTGCTTGTTAATTTCAAACAGGCCTTGAAGACTCACTATGTTGTTGCAGTATTCAGGGGTTAATAAGCAAACCTGGAAATACAGAAAGATCAAGCGTCAGTGCAGCACAGTGGTTAAGAGTGTCTGACAAGGACCTGTGAGACCCATGTTTAAATTTTCACTCAGCCATGAAACTCACCTTGAGCCAGTAATTGCCTTTCAGCCTAACCTACCTCCCAGGGTTGTTGTGGGGTTAAATGAGGAGGCAGAGAACCATATATGCCACTTTAAGCACCTTGGAGGAAAAGGTGAGATATAAATGATATTATGGTTGTCTCCAAAAACGTCCTCAGAGTAGGAGTAGGCCCGCTGAAATCAATAACCATGCCTAGCATAATTTGATTTGATTTATTTCCGTGGGTCTACTCTGCATAAGACTGAGCAAGAGGCGATTCATTCATTCCACTGTCGCGGTGACCCAACACCGAATGTTTCATTGGTGTGTCAACTGGAAACATTGTTCATTGATTTATCCCTATAGAGACATAATATTTAAACAATCTATAGGGTGTAACATATATAGCAACCACACCACGTTGACCCAAGTAGAATCTGTCACTACCTGGGAGGGTCTTCTTTTCTCGCCTTACTCGCCGACTTGTAATCACCAACAGGGAGGGGTAACTATCTACAATCAGTTGAGGCATCTTCCATATGACAACGGGTTAGGAAACTCTCTATGGGTGTGTCTCATCTCCTCCAGGCTATGGAGCCGACAGTATAAAAAGCTCATCCTTTAGGTAATCTATCAGATCAATCCTCTACTTGTCCTTGTGAGAACTGGTGAGTACCAGGGGCTTTCAATGGGAGGGCGTCATAGAGGAGCACTCTATGAATCTTAAGAATGGAGGCATTTTGTATGATTGGAGAGGGACTTCTTGATTTTGCATCCATGCATGGTTAAAAATTCAAAAAAGCTGAACGTTGAGCATGAGGTCTTTGTGATTCCTTTGTTTCTTAGTAAAGTGTTAGTGGAGATGCAGCTAACAATGATTGTAAGAGAGCGCTGAGCTGAAAAATGAAATCCGATTTCCCAAAGGTTTTCTTACAGATATTCCCTCCAGATGTTGCGGACCCAGCTGCCATATTCCCTCTCCATTGGCTATGGTTAGTTGGAACTAGAGTCCAAAACATCTGGAAGGAACCATCTCTATGGCTGTGGAATGAGTGGGGCACATAGGAATTTGAAAACATAGGCAGTTTCAGGGCGCAATAGGGGATCAAATGTTCTTCCCCTACGAAGCAGCCTTTCATTGTTTCCATTTCATTCACAAGCCACATTAGAGGGTTTTGAGCTATGGTATCAGAATGAGGTAAGGACAACAAAGTCAATTAATGGACAGTACCATTTCATGGTGCAAGTCGGAGATTGTATTTTTTCAATATTCCCCTATACAACTCCCAATACGAAGAAGACTAGCACTACAGGGAGAAAGCAGTTCTACAAACTTTACCTATGATGTACTAATAGTATCTCCAGCTGGAGTGGTGACTCTGTATCTCAGTTTTCTGCCATGTGTTTTCTACCAGTTGACTATCTAGTTGTAGCTGCACTCCAGTTCCTATCCACCCCAGCCGGCATGAGCGATAATCAAAGATGATGGGAGTTGTGTTTCAGCAACAGCTGGAGGACACCACATTTTCTACTCCTATTCTAGCTCTTGTAATATGGGTGGGGAACCGCTGACTCACAGCCTGGATGCAATCAGTGAAGCCTCCTCATCTGGCCCACAGGTCACAGAAATCTGCAAAGGGCTCAATACATTGCTTTAAATCTAGATCTAATCCTGCTGTTTCAGATTACCCTCCAATCCTGCAAAAATGGCCAGTGGTGGTAGATACGACCAGTGCTATGCCCAGTGTCCTGCATCTACAGTGACCATCCAGCCACCACCTTTCGTCTTGACCATCCCAGGACCTGCCATCTACTGCCCAGACCAGCCTCTAGCCATTCAGCAGTACAACCCCTGTGCCCGAGGTGGCTATGGAGGTGGCAGCGCTGCTCTGTATGCTAGCGACTTCTCCTCTCGGGCCCTGCCAAGCAGCAACTACAGCTACAGCAGCTATCGGTATTAACACCTTGGGGAGAATGAGAACAAAGCAAGAATATGTTCCAGTGATCCAGAAACGTCATTGTTTACCAATTGGTTGAGCTTCCACAGTAACCATATATATATCTTAAACCCTAAAATGAGGACACTCAACATGCCTATCTGATGTTGCACTTCTGTCTACTTCTATGTGTATGTCGACAAGTCAACAGTGCTAGGGTCATTTTACGTGAACTATGTTATATATTCACCTAATATTTGATCCTCATTTGCTGTCTGGGATCTGCCATTTGCTAACAGCCTTTAAATTTGCTGTCAGAGGGTTCCATGGGGAAAACTGTTCGCGTTCAGGAATGCCGTTTGCTTTGCAAATGTGCCGTTGTAGAATGTGCTCCTTCTTGTCTTTGTTCATAATAAAATATTATTAATATTGCATGTCAACAACATCTCGGCTCCTTTCGATTCACAGCTAGCAAAACAACCGTAGTGATGGGTGCAAGTGGAGGAAGGGCCTTTGTAGCACAAAGACTCTGGTCACAACCTCAGCACACATTGAAAGCACGGTCATACCACGTTAATAGCAATGGCATCCCAAAAAGAATCTGGGAGCTGTGGCTTGTTATGTGTGCTGACCTCTCAGACCTACTACACTAGTGGCCAAAATTGTGGAAACCTTTTGGAGAAAGTGTATTTCCAAGGTTTGATGGCTCATAACACCACTCTTTTTAGGAGTAATACCATAAAAGTATCTTCTAATTTCTTCATAACTGTAGCCTTGTTCACTTAATACAATTTTACATCCCTTTCTGGGTGACCAGTCAACTTTTTGCGCCATTTCTTTAATTTTATTACATTTTACAAGCTCACTATATGAAAGAACAAAAAGACAACACCCAACTTGATAGCAATCACACCACACACTGACAAATGTCCTCCTTATTTATGTTGTAATAAATAATCCTTCATAAAAGTTATTGCATTAAATTCTTCATTAGAATATCTTTCCATTGATATATAATTTTATGGTATTACTCAAAAAGAAGAAGAAGAAGAAGAAGAAGAAGAAGAAGAAGAAGAAGTGGTGTTATGAGCCATCATTGGCAAAACAAGATGACACCTGAATGGCCCTCTAAACACTCCTTTTTCTGGTTATTTGGCTATAACCTTTGATAGAATACAGATAATGCCAGAAGAGTTTCATGTCATTATTTAGTGAAGCATTCAGTAACAGGGACACTGAAACGGAAGTCACCCCTCCCACCCTCTCACTATATATAAGGGTCTGGTGACTTCTGTTTCAGTGTATCTGAAGAAGTGTGCATGCACACGAAAGCTCATACCAAGAACAAACTTAGTTGGTCTCTAAGGTGCTACTGGAAGGATTATTATTTTGGGGGGGGGACAAAATTTCAATGCCTTTCACCAGGGGCGTAGCAAGGGGGCGGGCCGCCCCGGGCAGTGCCCTGGAGTGGGGGTGACACTCGGGGTGGGGGGCACCGCCTCCCGCGATCGGTGGCGCCGAAAACATTGCGCAGCGCGCGGTGGCTGGCTGACTTGCTTGCTTAGCCAGCCACCGGCACCTGCTTTCCTTTTTTATTATTATTAAAGGGCTTTTCTCCCCGCTGCCGGGGCGGAGCTGCCGGGGCAACCAGCGAGGAGGAGGGGTGTCACGCTTGTCACAAGGGTGACACCCCATCCTCGCTAGCCTGCCCCTCCCCTCGCCCCTGCGGGCCTGCGGGCGGCTCCGCCTGGCAGCGGGGGGGGGGGGGGGGGAAGCCCTTAAAAAAAGAGAAAAGCCAAGGCAAGCAGGCTGCTTGCCTTTGCTTTGCTTTTTTAAAAAGGGTTCCCCCCCCCCGCTGCCGGGGTGGAGCCGCAGTGACGTTGCGTCGTGATGTCACGACGCGGCGTCACGATGCCCCACCCCCAGGGGTGCCTCCGGTCGCCGCCCCGGGTAGTGAGGAGGCTTCCTCTGCCCCTGCCTTTCACAACTGTAGGCTGTCAAGGCAAAACTCAAAGCCAATTCCTGTCAGCAGGCTCAAACAACTGAAGAATAAAATGTGGTTTGATAAGACCCTCAAACGTTATTTTGGTGTGTGTGGTGTCTCTGCAAATCTTACCTAATGAGAGGACTGTACACAGTAGAGGCCAGTCCATTACCTGAAATAGAGCTCACACTCAGCCTGTAGCCTCCTCTCAACTGCCCTGCCTTCTTCAGTACAACCAGTCAGGGGGTAACACTGCCGATCAGATTCTTCCTCCTTAGTCTTTGTGTTGCCCCTTGTCGAACTCAACACAGAGGAGGAGGATGTGGACAAAACTATAACTCTCTGGCTCTAGCTGCCCTCAGCTCTGGCTCCACCTACTGTCAACCCCATTGCCTTTCGTCCTACTGCTCGCAATGGTTACCACCCTCCACTGATGGTACTGAATCACCTCGTGTTCCTCTTCAACTCATTCAGAATATCCCTGCACAGCTTGTGAGGGAACAGATGGGGGAGCCACATCAATCTAGCCATCTGCAATTCAACATATTTTACGTAACTGGGGCAGCATGGCAGCAAATTCCATACAGTCCAATCCCACAGTGTTGCAGTCAACTCCTGGTAGGAGGAAACATCGCAAGGGAGTGAATGATATGGTTCCGTGCCATGCAAATCTTGGTCAAGATATTGGTCTGGGATGGAACCCTGTAATTCTCTCTCCTCATGTTGTGCTTTGTGGTGATTTTTTTGCCACATTCTTCAGCAGTTGTAGCCAGAATGCTTCAACCCAAGCAAAAAGGATGGGGGAGAAATTCAATCCAGTTTGCATTTAAAGGGAAACGTGCCTAATTTGCACAGACCCAAACCCAACAATTTTGCAATGAGGATTCCAGCCAAGTAACGTGTGCAAGAAAATCACACGAGTGTGTATATAAATGCACATATTTATCTTATCTTCCTTTCTTTGTTTTTTATTTGATCATTTCAAAACTATATGAAGGTAATAAATGAAAATGAAAAGCTCCCCCCTCCCTCTCTGAGAGATGAAGTCTGCACCTAGATCTGAAGTCCGCATCAGAGATCCAAGTTTCAGGAATACATAAAGAATAACACAAAAAAATAGTCAAACCAACCATTGATGATGATGATTAAAAAAGTAATAATTTTGTGTACCACCCTTCATGTGAAGATCACAGGGTGGTTCACAACATAAAAATACAAAATTATTTTGGTTTTTCCTTTCCATTTTGTTCTTACTGTCTAATCCTTTTGTTCACACGTATTTGTAATTTCTATTGTCTTTTTCCTTAATTAATTATTTTGATCACTGTCATGTAAACACTGTCATATAGACAAACTAATTTTTAAAAGAACAATAAAACCCTAACAAGTTTTACGCAATAACTTTATTCAATATGTCCATTTCGGGCACATGTTGTACACCTTTTTTATGAGGAGTTCTAATAATAAGAATGATAATATCAAAACCACCCCATGCTTTTGCATTTAAAAATGGAGAGGGGGCACAAAATGTGTTTAAAATGCTTTTAACAGGACAGAGTGGGATGCAAGAAGGTCAGAGAGGAACAGGTGAATGACTGAAGACCAGCATGAATGGGATGGGATGGAATTAGCTGCTCAGCCCATCCCTAAATAGCTTCCTTACTTCCTGGTGCTTCCTTGCTATAATTGTGAAACAACTCTGGCATGCAAAGATGTTCTTCTAGGGCAGCCTCTGCCAACGTGGCACTTTCCTTGATGGCTGGAGTTTGTAGTTCGAAACATCTGGAGAGCACCAGGTTGCAAAAGAAGCCAAACTTCCTGAGAATCACTGGACATTATGTGCTTTTGTGGATATTTGAAAAACAAGAATTTGGAGGACATACTGTGAGATAATTACAATGATTGGCTATGATCTGGAACATTATGTATACTGGTATAATGGGCCGTATCCAGCTACATTATACTCACAGTAGACCCACTGAAATTAATGGACCTAAGTTAGTCATAGCTATTAACGACAATGGGTCAACTCTGAGTGCAACTAGCACTGAACCAACCCCTACAATGCCATCACTGCTCCAGATGCCCTTCCTGTGCATTCCGATTGTTTATGAACAATGCAATGCAAGATTTAAACATCTAGGATCACATTTCATTTTCATGAACTACATTATGTTGTGTTATTTATTGCATCTCTGTTTCAAGTTTTTTTTCTCCAAGGAGCTCAAAGTGGTGTATTTGAGTCTACCCCTCCCCATTTGATCCCCGCAACAAGCCGGTGAAGTAGGTTGGATTGGCAGGCAGTAGCTGACCCAAGGTGAGCTTCATGGTCAAGTAGGGATTTGAACCCTGGTCCAGGTTTGACACTCTAAATGCTATACTACACTAGCTTGTTTGCTCCCACTATGGAACATTATAAAAACATTAAACATTTTGTGCCCCCTCTCCATTTAACATTAAAAAAGAAAGTCTTTCTAATTCATATTCCCTTCCAAAGATCGTATCCCATTTGCCTGCCCCATATATATGTTCCTAGACAATGTGACTTCCAGCCACCATGAGATCTAGGAAGATATTCTTTTATTTGCAGTTGGTTTCCCAAAAGGCAAACTTCTCCTCTTAGCCTTTGGGAGGAGTGGCATAACAGAAGCCCAGATTTCTGTGATTCAGCCTTTCGGCCTCTCTCTGGTGATAAAAATCTGCAGCTGTAATGATGTGTGCATAATAATATGCTCTGGAGACAGGTGAAGGCCTATTTAATACTTATGGAGAAGCAGCTAATTAATTACGGTAATTTGGGGAGTTGTCAATGTGGTAACGTCATGTTGTCAGCTTGTTAGGACATGACCATAGAGAATGTTTGGGGCTAGGTTTTCTGGGAGGGATGTAGATGAGGCAGCAATTTCTCCGGGCAGCATCCTGGGAATTCCTTTATTCCTTTGTTTTAAATATCTCTATCAGCTTTCCAGGGCAAAAGTTCTCCCAAAGCAACTTACAAAACAAAACACAATACTATGCAGCTTTGAGTGGAATAGGGAGTCTCCCAACCCCTCTTAGCACCATTAACAAACTACAGCTCCCAGAATTCTTTGGAGGAAACCATGACTGCTTAAAGTGGAATCACACTGCTTTAAATGTATGATGTGGATGTGGCCTAAATCATTGGCGTCCATAAATTTTACAGAGGCTACTCTGAGTAGGGCTACCTTTGGATACAACCCTATGTCCCAGGCTACCACATTCCAATAAAAGACAATAAATACAATTGAGGTGTGTTTGTGGAATAGAAGAAGTTAAACCAGTGGCTCCCAACCTTTTTGGTATGGCATCCCCTAGGTCCAAATTTACTTGGTATGTTGACCCATCAATTTATTGTCACATGAATCTTGAACCTTAGGTCTTCTCTGTCACCAACACCCAGAGAGCTGCTCCCAAGTGTTGACATATAAGACTTGAGCTTTTCCAACATTCAGCTACAAGTGCTGGCACAGCATTATAGCACACCAATGATACAAAAACCTGTAAGGTGATTTCATCAGGCCAGCATGATTAAAAGCAGTAGCAATTTTGGGTTTACTTATAAAGCCAGTGATCCCTTTGCACAGACTTGTGGATCGCAACCCTCAGGTTGGGAAACACTGATTTAAAGCAGGCAGCAATTGAGATAATTAAATCATTCAATTAAAAAATCAGGCCAGCGTCTCAACTAAGAGCAGGGCAGAGTGAAAGGGTGCTCAAGGCTAATTTTAAAGCCAGAATGGATAGAGTGAGATCTGGCTGTAGGATTCGAATCTGAGTATTATGAGCGATTAATAGCTCAAACTTGGAAGACTGGAGAAGTACCATCAAAAGCACAATGGCAAGAAAAGTTGATGAACTATGCAGAGTTAGCAAAGTTAATGGACAAACTGTGTGAAAAGGACAATAGTGACTTTGAAAAAGAATGGGAACTCTTTACAAAATATTTGCAGAAACAACAGAAAGAAATGGTCTCGCTGGCAGGATTTAAATAAACATTTACAATTTTATTGACAGAGAACAAGAAGTACAACAATGTGATAACATAATATTGTACATAAACAGCAGAATGTATCATCTGATGTAATAAACCAGAAATGGTAGTTGAGGGAAGTCAACAGGGAGGGGGGAAATTGGAAAATGTATGTTTAGCAATGATATTAGATACTTGTTTTGAGAAAAGAAAATTAATAACAATTATTATTATTATTATTATTATTATTATTAAAAAATAGGATTCCAATCTGCATGGTTCTGAGTGAAGGTTTGGTTTAAATTGAGTTTATAGGAAGTGGCCTTCCACTACATCAGACCATCTAGCTCAGTGTTGTTTACACTGACGGGCAACAACTCTTCAGCGTTTAATTCAGAGGCATGTTCTCAGACCTATCTGGAGACCTATCTGGAGATGCCAGGGATTGAACCTGAGACCTTCTGCATCCCATTCTTCAGATATGGGGATTGATTCTGGGAGCCTGGAGCAATGAAAGTCAGTAGGATCACAGCCCACATAATGCATTGCCTTGTATCCAAAATATGTCCTGCTCAGAGCGGAAATAAATGGATATACCTAAATTAGGCCTATTAACTTCAATATGGCTACTTCAGTTGGGTTGGACAAATCTGTCAGGTTCACATTCTCCCAGTTTCTCATTTTCCCCTATCTTCAATTCAGTTCTCCACATTTTCCCAGAAATTTGCAATGTTTACAACTAAATGAAAATTTCTCATGAAAATTCATCAGCATTTTAGTGCAGATAAGTACGGGTTCCTCCTAAAATACACATCTTTTGTATGCAGTTGTGATACCAGTGTGGTGTAGTGGTTAACAGCGGTAGACTCGTAATCTGGGGAACCAGGTTCGCATCTCCTCTCCTCCACATGCAGCTGCTGGGTGACCTTGGGCTAGTCACACTTCTCTGAAGTCTCTCAGCTCCACTCACCTCACAGAGTGTTTGTTGTGGGGGAGGAAGGGAAAGGAGAATGTTAGCTGCTTTGATACTCCTTTGAGTAGGGATAAAGCAGGATATCAAATCCAAACTCTTCTTTAAACAGTCGTTGCTTCCCCCAAATAATCCCGAGGAAAGTAGTTTGTTAAGGGTTCTGAGACTGGTTAGGAGACCAACTGTTTCCCTAACGCAGCTGCAATTTCCAGAGAGGTTTACCAATCAACCCTTCTTCCCAGTCAACTCTTAGAATTGTAGCTCTGTGAGGAGCATATGGAAATAGGTAACAGGTAAGCCACATGGGACAAATACAATGAGGCAGATAGGCATGGGGAAAACACTTCAGGAAGGAAGCCTCAGCAAAAACCACCCTCATAATGACTTGTTGGTATTTCTCATCCAGCTGAAGCTGTTTTTGCTGTGACTGGGTGGGAAGTCTCCAATGAAATTACTCTAACAGAAGTCAAGCCAAAACTTGACAGCAATTATGGATGACTGACTTTGGCAACCCCCACTGTCAGCGGAACAGATAAAAAGAAATACATTCCACAGTGAGCGATTGCAAGTCATGTTTGACACCTGTTTTGAAATGTGCCTTCAGTTCACAGTAGCGTGTTTGTCGAAAGCTCATTGGAGAATGTATGGGGAATGCCAAGTCAGATTTAAATGGGATAGCATGAAAAGTTTTCAATACCGTTTAAAAGAAAGTTGTGTAAAAATAAATAAATCAGGAAATATATTGGGAGGGGGTGTCCTACTCAGAGTTGTTGTTGTTTAGTCGTCTTAGTCATGTTTGACTCTCCGTGACCCCATGAACCAGAGCATGCCTTGGAAACTCTCACTTTCTTCTCAAAGCTTCTCCTTTCTTATGTCCATGGAGTTTTCGTAGCAAAATACTGGAGTGGTTTGCCAGTTCCTTCTCCAGGTGGATCACATTTAGTCTCAACTCTCGGCTGTGATCTGTCCGTCTTGGGTGGCCTTGCACGGCATAGCCCATAGCTTCTTGGAGTTAATCAAGCCCCTTCGCCACGACAAGGCAGTGATCCATGAAGGGGCCTACTCAGAGTAGACCCATTTGAATCCATAGCCATGACTAATTGGGACTTTCTTTCAGACAAGCCCCCTTTCTACTGAACATCTGAAGTCAGCTTCAGGCTCCACTAGAATGTTTTCCCTTACGGACTTCTGGTGGAGCCCAGTTGTCAGTGCTGCCCTGCTGAGGTCAGGTGCAGCTAGTCAGGAACCATTGCCTAAGCAACCACTCACATGCTGTAATCAATAAACCTGTGGCCAAATTATTGCCAAAATCCTTAAACTAAAATTCTGTGTCTATTGTGTATTTATTTTGGGGGTGGTTTTGGGCGTCTTCACACACGATGATCTTTCTGGTGCCAATTGGGCCAAGGAAATACAAGATTATATGTCATATATGCGAATGTGGTTTATTGTTTTATCAGGAAAGGAAGCTGTAGGGTGTAACTTGTGTGACTTACTACCCTGAGGTTTGTGAGAAACCTGTGCGTGTTACAGAAATGGGGAATTAATTGCTGTAATTTGAGGTGTTTCCCACATGGAAAACACTCAGCTGGAAGGCAGAGCCCTGTGAAGTTGCTCCTGCCAAAGCTGCATCATGCGATGCCTAATTCCAGCGTCTGAAGTCATTCTACATGGCTCTTCCTGTTTTAGCAAAACTTCAGTATTGCCTGTTGCTTAGTCCTGATGACTAGAAAAAGAGAACAGAAAAACTGCCTTGTAGCACTCTAAAAAGGTAAAGGTAAAGGACCCCTGACAGTTAAGTCCACTCATAGACGACTCTGGGGTTGAGGCACTCATCTCGCTTTACAGGCCGAGGGAGCTGGTGTTTGTCCGCAGACAGTTTTTCCGGGTCATGTGGCCAGCATGACTAAGCCGCTTCTGGCGCAATGGGACACCGAAACCAGAGCAGTAAATGGAAAACTGTTTACCTTCCTGCTGGAGCGGTACCTATTTATCTACTTGCACTTTTTGGCATGCTTTTGAACTGCTAGGTTGACAAGACCTGGGACTGAGCAATGGGAGCTCACCCTGTTGCGGGGATTCGAACTTCCAACCTTCTGATCGGCAGGCCCAAGAGGCTCAGTGGTTTAGACCACAGCACCACCCGCACTCTAATCTAGAGTAAAGATGGGCCATCAAGGTGATCCAATCCACCACCCACCTGCTCAGTGCAGGAATTCTGCAACTACAACATTCCTGACAGATGGCTGCCAAGAGGCTGAATTCTGCAACTACAACATTCCTGACAGATGGCTGCCAAGAGGCTGAATGATCCAGCTCTTAACAATGAGACATGTTCTTCTAACATTCACCACAAACAGACACACACTTGCAATTTCATCTAGCTTCTGTGAAAACTTTTGGAACAGTGCCGGATTTACGTATAAGCTAAACAAGCTATAGCTTAGGGCCCCACTCTCTTGGGGGCCCCAAAAAAATTAAAGGGGGAAAAACCTGGATGTACATTTCCAAAATATAAGATAAAAAACATAAATAAAATAAAACCTACATACAGCAACAATGATTTGTGTTGTGTAGGCTCCTATGATGTAAGTAACGGGCCCCGCCTGCTAGCCTGTGCCCTGAAATACCACCGAAGAATTGATGCTTTTGAATTATGGTGCTGGAAGAGACTCTTGAGAGTCCCATGGACTGCAAGAAGATCAAACCTATCCATTCCTAAAGAAATCAGCCCTGAGTGCTCACTAGAAGGACAGATCCTGAAGTTGAGGCTCCAGTACTTTGGCCACCCTAGAAGACTCCCTAGAAAAGACCCTGATGTTGGGAAAGGTTGAGGGCACAAGGAGAAGGGGACGACAGAGGATGAGATGGTTGGATAGTGTTCTCGAAGCTACTAACATGAGTTTGGCCAAACTGCGAGAGACAGTGAAGGATAGGCGCGCCTGGCGTGCTCTGGTCCATGGGGTCACAAAGAGTCGGACACGACTGAACGACTGAACAACAACAATATATAGGGTGCCTACATTCTGCATGGACTGGTTGCATGGCAACGTGCGCAAATGGCTTTAGATACCTATTAGGTCCATAAATTACCATATAGCATATATTCAACACAAAAAAGCGACAATTTGTTGTTGACAAAGGACAGCTGGATATATAAAGGGCCCCATTACCTTCAGTAGCTTAGGGCCTCATCTAAGTAGTTTGCATTAATGCCATCTGCTTTGTTGTTTGACTCTATTTGTTTTAGGTTCTTTGTTTCCGTTCTTGAAAAAGTGAACTGATTGATTCCAAGGTACTTTGAAATCCATTTCTCATTTCGAATGAGGACCCCAAGGTATTGTGATGGTAGATGCTGCTGCAACTGTGCTGAAGCTGAGTTGGTCAAGATCAGCTCAGTGCCTGCAAAGGGAGCAATGAGAGAACCCCACCCAGTGCCACACTTCTATTCAGCCATAAAAGAAAGAGAGGAGATAAGTGTTTTGGGATGCAACTGAAATTTTAATAGGAAAGCAAAGAGGTACAAATAGTGAAATCAAAAGTGCAACTAGAATGCAGAATGAAAGAAACACAAGGGTGGTAGAACATGGTAGAAGAAGACCACAAATCAAATGCTATATAATGCATATTCTGAAATGGGAGCATTCACAGAAATGGGGGCATTCTTTATCTTTTCTTAGAGGAGAACGATCTTCTTACTACCATGCATTGAGGGAATGCATGGACAACTTTCAATCAGTCCCCATCCTATAATATTGCTTCCTCAGAAAGACTTGAATGTGCAATTCCTTATAGAAATGGCTGGATGCACCCACAGGTCTAAATCTGGTGCTCAGATCAAGTGGCCAGCAGATGGTGAAGGATTTTAAATTCAACCACAACAGGCAAAATAGATATGATGCTGAAAATTAGAATGTAGGCATAATCGGTATGTGATAAGCTTAAGGAAAGCTTGCATGCATCTTATTTCAAGAAGGGCTCAGGTGCCACAGTTCACGGCTTGTGCCAATTCTAATGCTGAGTGTTCAATATTTCAGGAGGGAGTGGTGAGAACTGGTCCAGCTCTTCTTTCCTTCTCCTGCTTCTTTTTGTGTGTACCACCCTTCTTCCATACATATGCCTCTTTGGACTTGATTCAGAACTTGCAACTATCATAGCTGCACGAGCTGCTTGGCATGGCATGAGAGTAGAACTCAGACATGTTGGAGCCACCACTGGCATACCTAGAAGATCTGCCGAGAGGGTAACTAGCACATGGGTTGTGCTGCTCAATGCAGAAAGGCTGGTCAGGGCAACAGAGAGCTGGCCCTGGGATGGTCAGGACAAAAGGTGGTGGCTGGATGGTCACTGTTGAAGGAGGACACTGGGCGTAGCAAGGATCCTGCCACATACCAGAACGACGGCCAGCAGACATCTTTGAGGTTTAGAGGTGGATCTGAAGGAAAATGGAGTCAGCATTATGCAGAGTTTCCAATACACTGTTTATGAACTCATTAGTTTCTTTATTTCTTCTTCCTTCCTTCCTTCCTTCCTTCCTTCCTTCCTTCCTTCCTTCCTTCCTTCCTTCCTTCCTTCCTTCCTTCCTTCCTTCCTTCCTTCCTTCCTTCCTTCCTTCCCCCCTCTGCCAAAATACTACAATCTGAGACCATGCAATGAATCTGATTAGTAGAAGATTCAGCGTAGATGAACTTTACAATTCTAGATGGACCAGTTGTCTGGCTCAATCAATGTAAGACCCATAGCCAAATAATAAAGAACCTGTGTTGTGAGCAAGAAGCCCCTGCTCCAAACACTGACAACATCTCTGTAAGCCAATGTCAAGCTTCAATCAAGTACAGTGGTACCTCGTGTTACGGATGGAATCCATTCCGGAGACCCGCCCATGTGAAAAACCAGCAACTCGTAGTGCTGCGCCTGCGCAGCTGTGCGGCATGATTTGGCGCTTCTGCGCATACACGAGTGGCGAAACCAGGAAGTAACCCATTCCGGTACTTCCGGGTTGCCGTGGGACGCAAGATGAAAACACACAACCTGAAGCGGATGTAACATGAGATATGACTGTATCTAATTTATTTATTTTATCATTATAAATTTGTATACCACCCTCTTTACCTGTAGATTTCAGGGCAGTTCAAACATAAAATTGCAATATAAAAAACAGCAAAATACATACTAAAAATAAGAACAAGAACAAACGAACGACTCCCCTCCCACAACACATTTAAAAGGGCACCAGCTGTCAATCAACCTAAGGACCTATGGCCCTCCACCATCCTTGACCATTGTCTGTATTTGCTGCGGCTGACGTTGGAGAGTTGGAGTCCAACCAGATCTGGAAGGCTTGCAGGTTCCTCACCTGCATCGTAACCCCAGAGAGTTGTTGCCCATCAGTGTGGCCCAACCCATCATAATGCAGCCACATGCAAAGCAATGATATGTATTTCAAGATTATCCGCTTGAAAGCCTCACACAATGGTGCAAATCCCCAAACCCACGTATCCTTTAAAATCAGCAGCTACTAGTAGAACCCCACAGAACCTTGGCACGCCAATGAGATCCAGAAAATGTCCCCACTGTTCCAGAATCCAAAATGGACTTACCTAGTTCTCTAAGAAGCAGAAATGAGGAGGAGTGTTTGGAAGAACCCTAGATGATGGCCTTTTTATTCTGTTTTGTAGCAGGAAGTAGATTTCATTGCAGGAAGCATATTCAAGACTTCCTATTATTTATTTATTTTGGCAGGGGGTATGATGATGAGCTGCTAAATTGCCACAGGGAACACCCTGGTTTACTGTAAGTAGCAGACACCCTTTCATTGATAAACAAATATTGATGGATTATCACATCACTGTCGTCATATGTTTCCCTCAAGCTCAGTATGCAAGTGTTCCACATCCTTCACCATACTAGTTGCTGCAAGGATCTGGAGCAACATTAGGAAGTTTAGGGAACTTTTTAATATTTGATGTTTTATCGTGTTCCACAGGGTGGGCGCCACTGCAAAAAGGCCCTTGGTGCTGGATCTCAGTGTCTGGGCTGAAGGATGGGAGTGGAGACGCTCCTTCAGGTATACTGGGCCAAGGCTACCTTCTCGGTAGTGGCGCCCGCCCTGTGGAATGCCCTCCCATCAGATGTTAAGGAAATAAACAACTATCCAACTTTTAGAAGACATCTGAAGGCAGCCCTGTTTAGGGAAGTTTTTAATGTCTGATGTTTTATTGTATTTTTAATATTCTGTTGGAAGCCACCCAGAGTGGCTGGGGAAACCCAGCCAGATGGGCAGATTCCTTCAGTCCTGTGTTAGTAAGCAGGAAGAGTAATGCCTGCTGTTATGCCTTAAAGCAGGATGGGAAATGATTCCAACCTCAGCTGTTTCCTAGTTCTGCTGGATCTCTCAGCGGCCTTTGATACCATCGACCACAACATCCTTCTGGACTGGCTAGAGGAGCTGGGAGGTGGTGGCACTGTTATACAGTGGTTCCACTCCTTCCTCCTGGGCCGTGTCCAGAAAGTGGTGTTGGGGAATGAGTGTTCAGACCCCTGGGCTCTCACTTGTGGGGTGTCTCAGGGTTCCATCCTCTCCCCCATGCTTTTTAACATCTATATCAGGCACATCCAACTTCCAAGAGACTGTGATCTACTCCCAGTATAAAAAAACCTGGCACTGATCTACCCATTGTCATTGGAGGGAAGAGAGCGTGAGTGGGGCGGGTGGATTGCCCAGAGTTCTTCAGTTTTTATTTGTTAACTTTTGGTAAATTTTATTTAATTCCATTATCAATAAGGGTTCCACGATCTACCAGGATCAGCTGGGGATCTACCAGTAGATCACAATGGTTGGACATGCCTGATCTATATGAAGCCTCTGGAAGAGATAATCAGGGGGTTTGGGCTGGGTGTTCATCAGTATGCGGTTGATACCCAGCTCTATCTCTTTCAAATCGGAACCAGTGAAGGCAGTGAAAGCCCTGTGTAAGTGCTTGGAAGCGGTTGAAGGATGGATGGCGGCTAACAGATTGAGGTTGAATCCTGACATGACAGAAGTACTGTTTGGGGGAGACAGGGGGAGGGTGGGTGTGGAGGATTCCCGGGTCCTGAATGGGGTAACTGTGCCCCTGAAGAACCAGGTACACAGTCTGGGAGTCATTTTGGACTCACAGCTGTCCATGGAGGGGCAGGTCAATTCTGTGTCCAGGGCAGCTGTCTACCAGCTCCATCTGGTATGCAAGCTGACACCCAACCTGCCCACGGACCGTCTCACCAGAGTGGTGCATGCACTGGTTATCTCCCGCTTGGACTACTGCAATGCACTCTACGTGGGGCTACCTTTGAAGGTGACCTGGAAACTGCAACTAATCCAGAATGCGGCAGCTAGACTGGTGACTGGGAGCGGCCACTGAGACCACATGACACCGGTCCTGAAAGACCTTATTTGGCTCCCAGTACTGAGCCAAGGCCATTTAGGGTTTTAAAGGTCAGCACCAACACTTTGAATTGTTCTCGGAAACGTACTGGGAGCCAATGTAGATCTTTCAAGACCAGTGTTGTGTGGTCTCGGTGGCCGCTCCCAGTCACCAGTCTAGCTGCCGCATTCTGGATGATTTTTAACATTAAGAAAGGGTTAAAGAATGGTTTTCATAACTTAGATGGACACATGATATCCTACTTTTAATAACACATTTATGAATGTTAATGCACTGCAGAGCAACCAGCAACCAGCAGTAGGGAAACAAAATTTTGATGGAGGAAACAAAGTGAAGAAACACATTTAATTTACAAGTATGCAATTTGTAAATGTTTAAATCAAGAAAGTGAGATATATGGAATTCTGCTGGGAATGGTTGTTGAAGGACAGCCTAAAACCTATAAAATAAAGTGATCTGCATTGATGTTATATGTTTGGGTGTTTGAGTTGATTTATTTTAGGTTCTTTGTTTTTGTTCTTTAAAATAAGTGAAACGATTAAGTCAATGGTACTTTGAAAGCAGTTTCTCATTTCGAATGAGGACCCCAAAGTATCATGATGGTAGATACTGCTCAAACTGTGCTGAAGCTGAGTTGGTCAAGATCCGCTCAGTACCTCAACAGGAGGCAATGAGAGAACTTTACCTAATTCCACACTTCGATTCAATCATAGGAAAAAAGAGAGGAGAAATTTTGATTTTGGATGCAGATAGAAGTTTAATATGAACCCAGAGAGGTATGAAAAGCCCAAAGAGAAGTGCAAATATTATGCAGAACGAAATACATTATGTTTCATAATACTTTGTTTCCATAAAATGCAAGGCTGATAGAACATGGTGGAATAAGACGGCAAACCAAATGACACCCAATGCATGTTCAGAAATTGGATAATTGACAATCACGGTTCCTTTTGCTTTTCTTCTTTGCTTTTTTGAAAGGGAGGGATCTTCTTCATACAATTCATCAGGGAATAGAGGAAAGGATCGCGGGGGAGGTGTCATTTATCTAACCCACTCTGGCTGCCATTCCCTATTCAGAGTAAAAATTCAGAATGGATAATTCTCCCTCAGTCCCCATCCCATAATATTGCTTCGTCAGAATGACTGGAATGTGCAATTCCTTGTAGAAATGGCTGGATGCACCCACAGTTCTAAATCTGGTCCTCAGATCAAGTGGCCTGCAGATGTTGAAGCATTATACAAGGAATTTAAATTCAACCACAATAGGCAAAACAGATCTGATGCTGAGAATTAGAATGTAGGCATAATCAGTATGAAATAAGCATAAGGAAAGCTTGCATGCATCTTATTTCAAGAAGGGCTCCGATGCCACAGGTCACGCCTTGTGCCAATTGTGATGTTCAGTATTTCAGGAGGGAGTGGTGGGAACTGGTCCAGCTCTCCTGTTTTTCTCTTGCTTTATTTTTGGTTGCCAGTCCTTCTTCCATACATATCCTTCTTTGGCCTTCACTTAGTACTTGCAGGTACTGTGGCTGCTACTGTGGCTGCATGTGCTGCTTGGCAGGGCATGACTGCCACCACTGGCATGCCGAGAAGATCTGCCCAGAGGGTATTTAACACATGGGTTGTGCTGATCAATGACAAGAGGCTTCTCAGGGCAGTAGAGCTCTGGCCCTGGGATGGTCAGGACAAAAGGTGGCGGCTGGATGGTCACTGTTGAAGGAGGACATTGGGCATAGCAAGAATCTCGCCAGATACCAGAACGACGGCCCGCAGACATCCTTGAGGTTTAGAGGTGGATCTGAAAGAAGATAAGAGTCAGCATTATGTAGAGCTTGAGGTGCTGGTTAAGAACTTAATGAGAGACGTGCTGGATCAGAACAAAGGGCCATCTAGGGCAGAGATTTATCAATTGAAGGTTATATTCCTTCATGATTCTTGAACATGGGTCAATCCAGTGAAGCTTCATAATTGCCTGGCTCAATTTATTTTAGCCCCATAGCCCCATGATAAAGCACACATGTTATGCACAGGAGACTTCACGTCCAAATAGGGGCAAGTTCTGCTTTAAGGACCTAAGACAGAAAGACTGGGAAGGACGTCCACCTGACACCAGGAAGTCGGATGCATTAGCATCCATAGTCCAATGCTATGACAACCTCTTATACATGGTAGTCTTAGCTTCCTGATTGAGCCACGTATGTAGAAGGCAGCAGTTGCCATCCATACCTCCACCCCAAAGGTTTTGAGTTCCACTGAAAAGGGAGCTTACTGCCTATGGGCTTTCTGCCCCAATGTCAATCTCCAACAGAGTCTCGTCTATTCCTGCAATCCAGGACTACATATCCCAATATCAAACTTCAGAAAAGTATCTCATTTATGCCCAGGGCTTCTTTTCACCCGGAACTCAGTTCCAACACCTCTCAGGTGGGCACCATTGCCATTATAAGAGAACTAGGGAGGTGTTCGTGGTGAGTTCCGGCTCCTTTTTTCTAGAAAAATAGCACTGGCCATGCCACTAGATCAGTGGTGAGGAATCTGTGGAGCTGCAGAGGTTGCTGAATGGCGACTCCTAATCAAGTATAATGCATCCACATCCAAAGAAAGAGAAAAAATGCAAGTTAGCTTGATAACCTCACACAAAGGAGCAAATCCCTGAACCAACCTCTCCATCCTGCAGATGGACACCTGTGTAACTATTGCATATCTAGAAGGTCCAGAAGCTGTGCCCATTGTCCCAGAACCCAAACAGACTTACCTAGTTCTCTGAGAATCAGAAACGAAGTGTTTGGAAGAAGCCAAACGCATGGGCTTTTTATACTGCTTGGTAGCAGGAAGTTTATTTAAGACTTCCCTGTTTTTTCTTTTGAGGGGTGTAATGGGTATAATGAAGAGCTGACATATTGCTATAGGGAACACCACAGATTTTTTAATAAAGAGGTGACACCCTTTCCTTGATAATCTAATATTCATTTATGGTCACCGCATTGGCATGTTATGTTTCTCCCAAACTCAGTATTAAAGCACCACACATATTTTAACATGTCGGTTGCTGCGTAGGCCAATGTGCCAACAATCAGCACTTGATCTTCACAAAGTTGTTATTGAAACTGGCACACAATGATCAGCACGTGGTTCCAGGACATAGCCAGTGTTAGTGGCGATCAGGATAGAGACATTGCTGGTGCCCTGATGCCACTCAATTCTCTACTAAGGTCTCCCTTCGTGGAAGACCTCTGAGAAGATGGGGATCTGGAGGAATCAGGATAGACAAGGGGAAGGACATACTATGGGGAAGTTATACGATTAGCACATCTTGAATTTTTCAACTATCAAATTCCAAAGATAAGGGGTGCTAGAAAATTGACAATTCAAAAGATTCAGAAGGTAAAATTCCCCATCCCTTTCTCCCTGGTTTCTGCCCCCAAATGGCAACAAACAAACAAACAAGTAAGGAGGTGTGCAAACTCTGATTGTTTGGATATCTCAATCAACCAAGATTGTATTGGGATTCCAGCATCATTGTTATGTTTGGAAATCTGAATTTGTGGATAACAAGCAATACAGTAGCAGGACCTGCATGTATATGTCATGGGGGTGAATTCTATATGGCATGTCATTTTAGGGAGTGAAACGTATTTTTTGCAATTTTTTCCAGTGATGAGGTCTGAAAAATATGTTGTTTGGGGGATGTCAGGAATTCAAATCTGCTATTATGTTTGTGAGTGAACAACATTTAGCTTGGTAAGTCTATGTTTGATGAAGAAGTACATGAACTCCTTTCGGAAAACCAAATAATTTGAATGTTACCTTCTGAAAATGTCAAGTAATGCTAAACAAACAAATAATAATAATAACATATAACTGTAAGTACTTGGCAATCATTTTTTAATGATTTCTATGAAATCTTACAGGACACGGTGGCACCGTGGTCTAAACCACTGAGCCTAGGGCTTGCCGATCAGAAGATCGGTGGTTCGAATCCCCGCGATGAGGTGAGCTCCTTTTGCTTGGTCCCAGCTCCTGCCAACCTAGCGGTTCGAAAGCACGTCAAAGTACAAGTAGATAAATAGGTACCGGTCTGGTGGGAAGGTAAACGCCATTTCCGTGCACTGCTCTGGTTTAGTCATGCTGGCCACATGACCCGGAAAAACTGTCTGCGGACAAACGCTGGCTCCTTCCACCAGTAAAGCGAGATGAGCACCGCAACCCTAGAGTCATTCGCGACTGGACTTAACTGCCAGGGGTCCTTTACCTTTTTTTATGAAATCTTACACATTTTTCAATTACCAAACAGAACTAAATTATATTAATTCAACCAAAATATCTTTTGAATTGTCAATTTTCTAGGACTCCTTATTTTTGGAATTTGAAATGACTCTAGGGTTGCGGTGCTCATCTCGCTTTACTGGTGGAGGGAGCCAGCGTTTGTCCGCAGACAGTTTTTCCGGGTCATGTGGCCAGCATGACTAAACCAGAGCAGTGCACGGAAATGGCGTTTACCTTCCCACCAGACCGGTACCTATTTATCTACTTGTACTTTGACGTGCTTTCGAACCGCTAGGTTGGCAGGAGCTGGGACCAAGCAAAAGGAGCTCACCTCATCGCGGGGATTCAAACCACCGATCTTCTGATCGGCAAGCCCTAGGCTCAGTGGTTTAGACCACGGTGCCACCGTGTCCTGTAAGATTTCATAGAAATCATTAAAAAATGATTGCCAAGTACTTACAGTTATATGTTATTATTATTATTTGTTTGTTTAGCATTACTTGACATTTTCAGAAGGTAACATTCAAATTATTTGGTTTTCCGAAAGGAGTTCATGTACTTCTTCATCAAACATAGACTTACCAAGCTAAATGTTGTTCACTCACAAACATAATAGCAGATTTGAATTCCTGACATCCCCCAAACAACATATTTTTCAGACCCCATCACTGGAAAAAATTGCAAAAAATACGTTTCACTCCCTAAAATGACATGCCATATAGAATTCACCCCCATGACATATACATGCAGGTCCTGCTACTGTATTGCTTGTTATCCACAAATTCAGATTTCCAAACATAACAATGATGCTGGAATCCCAATACAATCTTGGTTGATTGAGATATCCAAACAATCAGAGTTTGCACACCTCCTTACTTGTTTGTTTGTTTGTTGCCATTTGGGGGCAGAAACCAGGGAGAAAGGGATGGGGAATTTTACCTTCTGAATCTTTTGAATTGTCAATTTTCTAGCACCCCTTATCTTTGGAATTTGATAGTTGAAAAATTCAAGATGTGCTAATCGTATAACTTCCCCATAGTATGTCCTTCCCCTTGTCTATCCTGATTCCTCCAGATCCCCATGTTCTCAGAGGTCTTCCACGAAGGGAGACCTTAGTAGAGAATTGAGTGGCATCAGGGCACCAGCAATGTCTCTATCCTGATCGCCACTAACACTGGCTATGTCCTGGAACCACGTGCTGATCATTGTGTGCCAGTTTCAATAACAACTTTGTGAAGATCAAGTGCTGATTGTTGGCACATTGGCCTACGCAGCAACCGACATGTTAAAATATGTGTGGTGCTTTAATACTGAGTTTGGGAGAAACATAACATGCCAATGCGGTGACCATAAATGAATATTAGATTATCAAGGAAAGGGTGTCACCTCTTTATTAAAAAATCTGTGGTGTTCCCTATAGCAATATGTCAGCTCTTCATTATACCCATTACACCCCTCAAAAGAAAAAACAGGGAAGTCTTAAATAAACTTCCTGCTACCAAGCAGTATAAAAAGCCCATGCGTTTGGCTTCTTCCAAACACTTCGTTTCTGATTCTCAGAGAACTAGGTAAGTCTGTTTGGGTTCTGGGACAATGGGCACAGTTTCTGGATCTTCTAGATATACAATAGTTACACAGGTGTCCATCTGTAGGATGGATAACTTGGATCAGGGATTTGCTCCTTTGTGTGAGGTTTTCAAGCTAACTTACTTGCATTTCTTCTCTTTCTTTGGATGTGGATGCATTATACTTGATTAAGAGTCACCATTCAGCAACCTCTGCAGCTCTACAGATTCCTCACCACTGATCTATTGGCATGGCCAGTGCTATTTTTCTAGAAAAAAGGAGCCGGAACTCACCATGAACTCCTTGTTCTCTTATAATGGCAATGGTGCCCACCTGAGAGGTGTTGGAACTGAGTTCCGGGTGAAAAGAAGCCCTGGGCATAAATAAGATACTTTACTGAAGTTTGATATTGGGATAGGTAGTCCTGGTTGCAGGCATAGATGAGACTCTGTTGGAGATTGACATTGTGGTAGAAAGCCCAAAGGTAGTAAGCTCCCGTTTCAGTGGAACTCAAAACCTTTGGGGTGGAGGTATGGATGGCAACTGCTGCCTTCTACATATGTGGCTCCATCAGGAAGCTGAGACTACCATGTATAAGAAGTTGTCAGAGCATTGGACTATGGATCATAATATATGCGATTTCCTGGTGTCAGGTGGATGTCCTTCCCATTCGTTCTGCCTGAGGTCCTTAAAGCAGAACATGCCCCTATGTGGACCTGAGGCCTCATGCACATAACGTGTGTGCTTTATCAGGGGGCTATGGGACTCAAATAGATTGAGCCAGGCAACTAGAAAGCTTCACTGGATGGACCCATGTTCAAGAATCATGAAGGAATAAAACCTTCAATTGATAAATCTCTACCCTAGATGGCCCTTTGGTCTGATCCAGCAGGGCTCTCCTTAGGTTCTTAACCAGCACCTCAAGCTCTACATAATGCTGACTCTTATCTTCTTTCAGATCCACCTCTAAACCTCAAAGATGTCTGCTGGCCATCATTCTGGTATCTGGCGCGATTCTTGCCATGCCCAATGTCCTCCTTCAACAGTGACCATCCAGCCACCACCTTTTGTCCTGATCATCCCAGGGCCAGAGCTCTACTGCCCTGAAAAGCCTCTTGTCATTGATCAGCACAACCCATGTGTTAAACACCCTCTGGGCAAATCTTCTCGGCATGCCAGTGGTGGCGGTCATGCCCTGCCAAGCAGCACATGCAGCCACAGTAGCAGCTACAGTACCTGCAAGTACTAAGTCAAGGCCAAAGAAGGATATGCATGGAAGAAGGACCGGCAACCAAAAATAAAGCAAGAGAAAAACGGGAGAGCTGGACCAGTTCCCACCACTCCCTCCTGAAATACTGAACATCACAATTAGCACAAGGTGTGACCTGTGGCATGTGAGCCCTTCTTGAAATAAGATGCATGCAAGCTTTCCTTATGCTTATTTCATACTGATTATGCCTACATTCTAATTCTCAACATCAGATCTGTTTTGCCTATTGTGGTTGAATTTAAATTCCTTGTATAATGCTTCACTATCTGCAGGCCACTTGATCTGAGGACCAGATTTAGAACTGTGGGTGCATCCATCCATTTCTATACAGAATTGCACATTCAAGTCATTCTGACGAAGCAATATTATGGGATGGGGACTGAGGGAGAATTATCCATTCTGAATTTTTACTCTGAATAGGGAATGGCAGCCAGAGTGGTTTAGATAAATGACACCTCCCCCGGGATCCTTTCCTCTATTCCCTGATGAATTGTATGAAGAAGATCCCTCCC
Organism: Darevskia nairensis; assembly: GCA_034642065.1. Taxonomy (NCBI): domain Eukaryota; kingdom Metazoa; phylum Chordata; class Lepidosauria; order Squamata; family Lacertidae; genus Darevskia; species Darevskia nairensis. Next base: position 660,939 of record JAWWNI010000425.1, read on the forward strand.
TTTCAAAAAAGCAAAGAAGAAACGCAAAAGGAACTGTGATTGTCAATTATCCAATTTCTGAACATGCATTGGATGCCATTTAGTTTGCCGTCTTATTCCACCATGTTCCATCAGCCTTGTATTTTATGGAAACAAATTATTATGAAACATAATGTATTTCATTCTGCATAATATTTGCACTTCTCTTTGGGCTTTTCATACCTCTCTGGGTTCATATTAAACTTCTATCTGCATCCAAAAACAAATTTTCTCCTCTCTTTTTTTCTATGATTGAATCGAAGTGTGGAATTAGGTAGAGTTCTCTCGTTGCCTCCTGTCGAGGCACTGAGCTGATCTTGACCAACTCAGCTTCAGAACAGTTTGAGCAGCATCTACCATCATGATACCTTGGGGTCCTCATTCGAAATGAGAAACGGCTTTCAAAGTACCATTGACTTAATCGTTTCACTTATTTTAAAGAACAAAAACAAAGAACCTAAAATAAATCGACTCGAACACCCAAACATATAACACCAATGCAGATCACTTTATTTTATAGATTTTATGCTGTCCTTCAACAACAATTCCCAGCATAATTTCATATATCTCACTTTCTTGATTTAAACATTTACAAATTGCACCTTCATATCAGATATCACAAGGTGGTATAACACTTAAAAACACAGTATTACAGAAAAACGGTTTTAAAACAATCAGATACATTGGTGCAAGTTAGGTCACAAAGAACATAAAGTTTGAAAGCATTGTCCAAATAATTTTGCTCCCACTCTATGGTCGGGGTAGATTTGCCATACCACAACACCCCAAAAGTGGAATTTGGAAGAAAACCCGTAACTGGCATGGTACTCCTCTTCTTCACCTACTTCAAACTGTAGGGAGTCATTGCTTGAAGTGGCTTTTTGTTCATGGGTTTAATCTGGACTATAGTCTGGGGAGGAAATCAAAATTAGAGGTCCTTGGGGTAAAATTCCCGAAGCATTTTGGGTATGAGCATTCCCTTGTCAACTTACACTGAAGGTCAGGCATGTGCACCATGGTGAATGTCAAACCATTAAGGCCATGGCTCAATCTACACCGACCAGTTTAACATTCTTAGAATGATATTAGATATATTGTTCTAAAATGTCACAGGGCATACTTGTAAATTAAAAGTGTTTCTTCCCTTTGTTTCCTCCATCAAAATGTTGTTTCCCTACTGCTGGTTGCTGGTTGTTCTGCAGCTCATTAACATTCATAATGTGTTATTAAAAGTCGGATGTCATGTTTCCATCTAAGGTATGAAAACCATTCCTTAACCCTTTCTTAATGTTAAAAATCTAGACGGATGACTGGGAGCGACCACCGAGACCACATAACACCGGTCTTGAGAGACCTACATTGGCTCCCAGTACGTTTCTGAGCACAATTCAAAGTGTTGGTGTTGACCTTTAAAGCCCTAAATGGCCTCGGCCCAGTATACCTGAGGGAACATCTCTACCCCCATCATTCTGCCCAGACACTGAGGTCCAGCGCAGAGGGCCTTCTGGCAGTTCCCTCACTGCGAGAAGCAAAGTTACAGGGAACCAGGCACAGGGCATTCTCAGTAGTGGCATCTGCCCTGTGCAATGCCCTCCTATCAGATGTCAAGGAAATAAATATATGATTTCTACTCTGATGGTGAGTTTCTCTTCGACAATGTGTAGGATCATGACAATGAAAATAATAGAGTTGGGGTGATAACACAACCCTGTTTAACACCTGATCCCACTGTGAATGGTTCACTTTGAGAGCCATTCTTATCTGTGATTGTTGCTGTCATATTATCATAGAGGAGCTGAAGGATGTTCACAAATTTATCTGGGCAGCCAATTTTCAGAAGGACAGTCCACAGGGCATTACAATTTACAGTGTTGAAGGCCTTAGTCAGGTCAATAAACGCCATATACAGGGGTTGGTTTTGCTCTCTGCATTTTTCTTGAAGGCGTCGGGTGGTGAAAATCATGTCCACTGTCCCCCTAGAAGGTCTAAAACAATTTTGGGATTCAGGAAGAGTAGCCTCAGATATTGTTAGGAGATGGTTTGCTAAGATCCTTACAAGAATTTTGCCGGTAACAGCTAATAAAGAGATGCCTCGATAGTTTCTGCAATCTGTTCTATCACCTTTTTTTAAAAAAAAGATTCATAATTTTGGCATCCCTAAAGTCTCCTGGAATCTCCTCTCTCTCCCAATTTTTTTTTGATGAACTTGTGAAGTTGTTGTGTAACTTCAATTCTGCCCACTTTGAAGACTTCAGAAGGTGTCCCATCAGGTCCACTGGCTTTGTTGTTTTCATTTGGTTAATAGCTATATACAACAGTCCCAGTTTTGGAGATACTGCAAGCTCATCTCTGATTTGTTTTTTAGAATTTGTGAGAGGACCTCAGCAGCTCCAGAGAGTTACAGTTAAGGAGATGCTGGGAATGTTCTTTCCAGCGCAGTGCAACAGCTTCTTTATCTTTTAGAAGTGTGGTACCGTCTGTTGAGCGTAGGGGGCATATGCCATGATTTATTGGCCATAGATGGTCTTTGTGGCTTTGAATAAACTCTGTACATCATGAGTATCAGCTAAGTGCTGGCTAAGTACTGAGTGTACAGAACCTATCAGCTGGAGAGCGGGCAAGGAAAGGAGGATTTCCCGCCCGCTCCCGGCTTTAACAGGGGAAGGACACGCCCCCTCCGGACCGACCTCATTGGTCGTTCCGGAGGTGACGCAGGCGGGCAATCCCGGCGCCGCAAGCTGGATCCCAGCCAGCAGGCGGGTCGGGAGTGACGCCCGCAATTGGCTCCTCCTGCTTACAGCGGAGGTGGGTCTTGTCAATTATCCAATTTCTGAACATGCATTGGATGCCATTTAGTTTGCCGTCTTATTCCACCATGTTCCATCAGCCTTGTATTTTATGGAAACAAATTATTATGAAACATAATGTATTTCATTCTGCATAATATTTGCACTTCTCTTTGGGCTTTTCATACCTCTCTGGGTTCATATTAAACTTCTATCTGCATCCAAAAACAAATTTTCTCCTCTCTTTTTTTCTATGATTGAATCGAAGTGTGGAATTAGGTAGAGTTCTCTCGTTGCCTCCTGTCGAGGCACTGAGCTGATCTTGACCAACTCAGCTTCAGAACAGTTTGAGCAGCATCTACCATCATGATACCTTGGGGTCCTCATTCGAAATGAGAAACGGCTTTCAAAGTACCATTGACTTAATCGTTTCACTTATTTTAAAGAACAAAAACAAAGAACCTAAAATAAATCGACTCGAACACCCAAACATATAACACCAATGCAGATCACTTTATTTTATAGATTTTATGCTGTCCTTCAACAACAATTCCCAGCATAATTTCATATATCTCACTTTCTTGATTTAAACATTTACAAATTGCACCTTCATATCAGATATCACAAGGTGGTATAACACTTAAAAACACAGTATTACAGAAAAACGGTTTTAAAACAATCAGATACATTGGTGCAAGTTAGGTCACAAAGAACATAAAGTTTGAAAGCATTGTCCAAATAATTTTGCTCCCACTCTATGGTCGGGGTAGATTTGCCATACCACAACACCCCAAAAGTGGAATTTGGAAGAAAACCCGTAACTGGCATGGTACTCCTCTTCTTCACCTACTTCAAACTGTAGGGAGTCATTGCTTGAAGTGGCTTTTTGTTCATGGGTTTAATCTGGACTATAGTCTGGGGAGGAAATCAAAATTAGAGGTCCTTGGGGTAAAATTCCCGAAGCATTTTGGGTATGAGCATTCCCTTGTCAACTTACACTGAAGGTCAGGCATGTGCACCATGGTGAATGTCAAACCATTAAGGCCATGGCTCAATCTACACCGACCAGTTTAACATTCTTAGAATGATATTAGATATATTGTTCTAAAATGTCACAGGGCATACTTGTAAATTAAAAGTGTTTCTTCCCTTTGTTTCCTCCATCAAAATGTTGTTTCCCTACTGCTGGTTGCTGGTTGTTCTGCAGCTCATTAACATTCATAATGTGTTATTAAAAGTCGGATGTCATGTTTCCATCTAAGGTATGAAAACCATTCCTTAACCCTTTCTTAATGTTAAAAATCTAGACGGATGACTGGGAGCGACCACCGAGACCACATAACACCGGTCTTGAGAGACCTACATTGGCTCCCAGTACGTTTCTGAGCACAATTCAAAGTGTTGGTGTTGACCTTTAAAGCCCTAAATGGCCTCGGCCCAGTATACCTGAGGGAACATCTCTACCCCCATCATTCTGCCCAGACACTGAGGTCCAGCGCAGAGGGCCTTCTGGCAGTTCCCTCACTGCGAGAAGCAAAGTTACAGGGAACCAGGCACAGGGCATTCTCAGTAGTGGCATCTGCCCTGTGCAATGCCCTCCTATCAGATGTCAAGGAAATAAATATATGATTTCTACTCTGATGGTGAGTTTCTCTTCGACAATGTGTAGGATCATGACAATGAAAATAATAGAGTTGGGGTGATAACACAACCCTGTTTAACACCTGATCCCACTGTGAATGGTTCACTTTGAGAGCCATTCTTATCTGTGATTGTTGCTGTCATATTATCATAGAGGAGCTGAAGGATGTTCACAAATTTATCTGGGCAGCCAATTTTCAGAAGGACAGTCCACAGGGCATTACAATTTACAGTGTTGAAGGCCTTAGTCAGGTCAATAAACGCCATATACAGGGGTTGGTTTTGCTCTCTGCATTTTTCTTGAAGGCGTCGGGTGGTGAAAATCATGTCCACTGTCCCCCTAGAAGGTCTAAAACAATTTTGGGATTCAGGAAGAGTAGCCTCAGATATTGTTAGGAGATGGTTTGCTAAGATCCTTACAAGAATTTTGCCGGTAACAGCTAATAAAGAGATGCCTCGATAGTTTCTGCAATCTGTTCTATCACCTTTTTTTAAAAAAAAGATTCATAATTTTGGCATCCCTAAAGTCTCCTGGAATCTCCTCTCTCTCCCAATTTTTTTTTGATGAACTTGTGAAGTTGTTGTGTAACTTCAATTCTGCCCACTTTGAAGACTTCAGAAGGTGTCCCATCAGGTCCACTGGCTTTGTTGTTTTCATTTGGTTAATAGCTATATACAACAGTCCCAGTTTTGGAGATACTGCAAGCTCATCTCTGATTTGTTTTTTAGAATTTGTGAGAGGACCTCAGCAGCTCCAGAGAGTTACAGTTAAGGAGATGCTGGGAATGTTCTTTCCAGCGCAGTGCAACAGCTTCTTTATCTTTTAGAAGTGTGGTACCGTCTGTTGAGCGTAGGGGGCATATGCCATGATTTATTGGCCATAGATGGTCTTTGTGGCTTTGAATAAACTCTGTACATCATGAGTATCAGCTAAGTGCTGGCTAAGTACTGAGTGTACAGAACCTATCAGCTGGAGAGCGGGCAAGGAAAGGAGGATTTCCCGCCCGCTCCCGGCTTTAACAGGGGAAGGACACGCCCCCTCCGGACCGACCTCATTGGTCGTTCCGGAGGTGACGCAGGCGGGCAATCCCGGCGCCGCAAGCTGGATCCCAGCCAGCAGGCGGGTCGGGAGTGACGCCCGCAATTGGCTCCTCCTGCTTACAGCGGAGGTGGGTCTTGTCAATTATCCAATTTCTGAACATGCATTGGATGCCATTTAGTTTGCCGTCTTATTCCACCATGTTCCATCAGCCTTGTATTTTATGGAAACAAATTATTATGAAACATAATGTATTTCATTCTGCATAATATTTGCACTTCTCTTTGGGCTTTTCATACCTCTCTGGGTTCATATTAAACTTCTATCTGCATCCAAAAACAAATTTTCTCCTCTCTTTTTTTCTATGATTGAATCGAAGTGTGGAATTAGGTAGAGTTCTCTCGTTGCCTCCTGTCGAGGCACTGAGCTGATCTTGACCAACTCAGCTTCAGAACAGTTTGAGCAGCATCTACCATCATGATACCTTGGGGTCCTCATTCGAAATGAGAAACGGCTTTCAAAGTACCATTGACTTAATCGTTTCACTTATTTTAAAGAACAAAAACAAAGAACCTAAAATAAATCGACTCGAACACCCAAACATATAACACCAATGCAGATCACTTTATTTTATAGATTTTATGCTGTCCTTCAACAACAATTCCCAGCATAATTTCATATATCTCACTTTCTTGATTTAAACATTTACAAATTGCACCTTCATATCAGATATCACAAGGTGGTATAACACTTAAAAACACAGTATTACAGAAAAACGGTTTTAAAACAATCAGATACATTGGTGCAAGTTAGGTCACAAAGAACATAAAGTTTGAAAGCATTGTCCAAATAATTTTGCTCCCACTCTATGGTCGGGGTAGATTTGCCATACCACAACACCCCAAAAGTGGAATTTGGAAGAAAACCCGTAACTGGCATGGTACTCCTCTTCTTCACCTACTTCAAACTGTAGGGAGTCATTGCTTGAAGTGGCTTTTTGTTCATGGGTTTAATCTGGACTATAGTCTGGGGAGGAAATCAAAATTAGAGGTCCTTGGGGTAAAATTCCCGAAGCATTTTGGGTATGAGCATTCCCTTGTCAACTTACACTGAAGGTCAGGCATGTGCACCATGGTGAATGTCAAACCATTAAGGCCATGGCTCAATCTACACCGACCAGTTTAACATTCTTAGAATGATATTAGATATATTGTTCTAAAATGTCACAGGGCATACTTGTAAATTAAAAGTGTTTCTTCCCTTTGTTTCCTCCATCAAAATGTTGTTTCCCTACTGCTGGTTGCTGGTTGTTCTGCAGCTCATTAACATTCATAATGTGTTATTAAAAGTCGGATGTCATGTTTCCATCTAAGGTATGAAAACCATTCCTTAACCCTTTCTTAATGTTAAAAATCTAGACGGATGACTGGGAGCGACCACCGAGACCACATAACACCGGTCTTGAGAGACCTACATTGGCTCCCAGTACGTTTCTGAGCACAATTCAAAGTGTTGGTGTTGACCTTTAAAGCCCTAAATGGCCTCGGCCCAGTATACCTGAGGGAACATCTCTACCCCCATCATTCTGCCCAGACACTGAGGTCCAGCGCAGAGGGCCTTCTGGCAGTTCCCTCACTGCGAGAAGCAAAGTTACAGGGAACCAGGCACAGGGCATTCTCAGTAGTGGCATCTGCCCTGTGCAATGCCCTCCTATCAGATGTCAAGGAAATAAATATATGATTTCTACTCTGATGGTGAGTTTCTCTTCGACAATGTGTAGGATCATGACAATGAAAATAATAGAGTTGGGGTGATAACACAACCCTGTTTAACACCTGATCCCACTGTGAATGGTTCACTTTGAGAGCCATTCTTATCTGTGATTGTTGCTGTCATATTATCATAGAGGAGCTGAAGGATGTTCACAAATTTATCTGGGCAGCCAATTTTCAGAAGGACAGTCCACAGGGCATTACAATTTACAGTGTTGAAGGCCTTAGTCAGGTCAATAAACGCCATATACAGGGGTTGGTTTTGCTCTCTGCATTTTTCTTGAAGGCGTCGGGTGGTGAAAATCATGTCCACTGTCCCCCTAGAAGGTCTAAAACAATTTTGGGATTCAGGAAGAGTAGCCTCAGATATTGTTAGGAGATGGTTTGCTAAGATCCTTACAAGAATTTTGCCGGTAACAGCTAATAAAGAGATGCCTCGATAGTTTCTGCAATCTGTTCTATCACCTTTTTTTAAAAAAAAGATTCATAATTTTGGCATCCCTAAAGTCTCCTGGAATCTCCTCTCTCTCCCAATTTTTTTTTGATGAACTTGTGAAGTTGTTGTGTAACTTCAATTCTGCCCACTTTGAAGACTTCAGAAGGTGTCCCATCAGGTCCACTGGCTTTGTTGTTTTCATTTGGTTAATAGCTATATACAACAGTCCCAGTTTTGGAGATACTGCAAGCTCATCTCTGATTTGTTTTTTAGAATTTGTGAGAGGACCTCAGCAGCTCCAGAGAGTTACAGTTAAGGAGATGCTGGGAATGTTCTTTCCAGCGCAGTGCAACAGCTTCTTTATCTTTTAGAAGTGTGGTACCGTCTGTTGAGCGTAGGGGGCATATGCCATGATTTATTGGCCATAGATGGTCTTTGTGGCTTTGAATAAACTCTGTACATCATGAGTATCAGCTAAGTGCTGGCTAAGTACTGAGTGTACAGAACCTATCAGCTGGAGAGCGGGCAAGGAAAGGAGGATTTCCCGCCCGCTCCCGGCTTTAACAGGGGAAGGACACGCCCCCTCCGGACCGACCTCATTGGTCGTTCCGGAGGTGACGCAGGCGGGCAATCCCGGCGCCGCAAGCTGGATCCCAGCCAGCAGGCGGGTCGGGAGTGACGCCCGCAATTGGCTCCTCCTGCTTACAGCGGAGGTGGGTCTTGTCAATTATCCAATTTCTGAACATGCATTGGATGCCATTTAGTTTGCCGTCTTATTCCACCATGTTCCATCAGCCTTGTATTTTATGGAAACAAATTATTATGAAACATAATGTATTTCATTCTGCATAATATTTGCACTTCTCTTTGGGCTTTTCATACCTCTCTGGGTTCATATTAAACTTCTATCTGCATCCAAAAACAAATTTTCTCCTCTCTTTTTTTCTATGATTGAATCGAAGTGTGGAATTAGGTAGAGTTCTCTCGTTGCCTCCTGTCGAGGCACTGAGCTGATCTTGACCAACTCAGCTTCAGAACAGTTTGAGCAGCATCTACCATCATGATACCTTGGGGTCCTCATTCGAAATGAGAAACGGCTTTCAAAGTACCATTGACTTAATCGTTTCACTTATTTTAAAGAACAAAAACAAAGAACCTAAAATAAATCGACTCGAACACCCAAACATATAACACCAATGCAGATCACTTTATTTTATAGATTTTATGCTGTCCTTCAACAACAATTCCCAGCATAATTTCATATATCTCACTTTCTTGATTTAAACATTTACAAATTGCACCTTCATATCAGATATCACAAGGTGGTATAACACTTAAAAACACAGTATTACAGAAAAACGGTTTTAAAACAATCAGATACATTGGTGCAAGTTAGGTCACAAAGAACATAAAGTTTGAAAGCATTGTCCAAATAATTTTGCTCCCACTCTATGGTCGGGGTAGATTTGCCATACCACAACACCCCAAAAGTGGAATTTGGAAGAAAACCCGTAACTGGCATGGTACTCCTCTTCTTCACCTACTTCAAACTGTAGGGAGTCATTGCTTGAAGTGGCTTTTTGTTCATGGGTTTAATCTGGACTATAGTCTGGGGAGGAAATCAAAATTAGAGGTCCTTGGGGTAAAATTCCCGAAGCATTTTGGGTATGAGCATTCCCTTGTCAACTTACACTGAAGGTCAGGCATGTGCACCATGGTGAATGTCAAACCATTAAGGCCATGGCTCAATCTACACCGACCAGTTTAACATTCTTAGAATGATATTAGATATATTGTTCTAAAATGTCACAGGGCATACTTGTAAATTAAAAGTGTTTCTTCCCTTTGTTTCCTCCATCAAAATGTTGTTTCCCTACTGCTGGTTGCTGGTTGTTCTGCAGCTCATTAACATTCATAATGTGTTATTAAAAGTCGGATGTCATGTTTCCATCTAAGGTATGAAAACCATTCCTTAACCCTTTCTTAATGTTAAAAATCTAGACGGATGACTGGGAGCGACCACCGAGACCACATAACACCGGTCTTGAGAGACCTACATTGGCTCCCAGTACGTTTCTGAGCACAATTCAAAGTGTTGGTGTTGACCTTTAAAGCCCTAAATGGCCTCGGCCCAGTATACCTGAGGGAACATCTCTACCCCCATCATTCTGCCCAGACACTGAGGTCCAGCGCAGAGGGCCTTCTGGCAGTTCCCTCACTGCGAGAAGCAAAGTTACAGGGAACCAGGCACAGGGCATTCTCAGTAGTGGCATCTGCCCTGTGCAATGCCCTCCTATCAGATGTCAAGGAAATAAATATATGATTTCTACTCTGATGGTGAGTTTCTCTTCGACAATGTGTAGGATCATGACAATGAAAATAATAGAGTTGGGGTGATAACACAACCCTGTTTAACACCTGATCCCACTGTGAATGGTTCACTTTGAGAGCCATTCTTATCTGTGATTGTTGCTGTCATATTATCATAGAGGAGCTGAAGGATGTTCACAAATTTATCTGGGCAGCCAATTTTCAGAAGGACAGTCCACAGGGCATTACAATTTACAGTGTTGAAGGCCTTAGTCAGGTCAATAAACGCCATATACAGGGGTTGGTTTTGCTCTCTGCATTTTTCTTGAAGGCGTCGGGTGGTGAAAATCATGTCCACTGTCCCCCTAGAAGGTCTAAAACAATTTTGGGATTCAGGAAGAGTAGCCTCAGATATTGTTAGGAGATGGTTTGCTAAGATCCTTACAAGAATTTTGCCGGTAACAGCTAATAAAGAGATGCCTCGATAGTTTCTGCAATCTGTTCTATCACCTTTTTTTAAAAAAAAGATTCATAATTTTGGCATCCCTAAAGTCTCCTGGAATCTCCTCTCTCTCCCAATTTTTTTTTGATGAACTTGTGAAGTTGTTGTGTAACTTCAATTCTGCCCACTTTGAAGACTTCAGAAGGTGTCCCATCAGGTCCACTGGCTTTGTTGTTTTCATTTGGTTAATAGCTATATACAACAGTCCCAGTTTTGGAGATACTGCAAGCTCATCTCTGATTTGTTTTTTAGAATTTGTGAGAGGACCTCAGCAGCTCCAGAGAGTTACAGTTAAGGAGATGCTGGGAATGTTCTTTCCAGCGCAGTGCAACAGCTTCTTTATCTTTTAGAAGTGTGGTACCGTCTGTTGAGCGTAGGGGGCATATGCCATGATTTATTGGCCATAGATGGTCTTTGTGGCTTTGAATAAACTCTGTACATCATGAGTATCAGCTAAGTGCTGGCTAAGTACTGAGTGTACAGAATCCTTGTCGCTGTAGTCACATACATAAATACCTTTGAGGTTTTCATTTCTTCAAGTATTAAAACATTACTAGTTATCTCCCGCTTGGACTACTGCAATGTGCTCTATGTGGGACTACCTTCAAAGGTGACCCAGAAGCTACAACTAATCCAGAATGTGGCAGCTAGACTGGTGATTGGGGCAGCCGCCGAGACCATATAACACTAGTCTTGAAAGACCTACATTGGCTCCCAGTAAGTTTCCGAGCACAATTCAAAGTGTTGGTGCTGACCTTTAAAGCCCTAAACGGCCTTGGCCCAGTATACCTGAAGAAACGTCTCCACCCCATCATTCTGCCCAGACACTGAGGTCCAGCGCCGAGGGCCTTCTGGCGGTTCCCTCACTGTGAGAAGCAAATCTACAGGGAACCAGGCAGAGGGCCTTCTCGGTAGTGGCGCCTGCCCTGTGGAACGCCCTCCCATCAGATGTCAAAGAGATAAACAATTACCTGACATTTAGAAGACTTCTGAAGGCAGCCCTGTTTTGGGAAGTTTTTAATGTGTGACATTTTATTGTATTTTTAATCTTTGTTGGAAGCCACCTAGAGTGGCTGGGGATACCCAGCCAGACGGGAGGGGTACAAATAATATATTAGTATTAGTATTAGTATTAGTATTAGTATTAGTATTAGTATTAGTATTAGTATTAGTATTAGTATTAGTATTACTGCTCTGTATCCAATTAGAATTTCAGGGTAGCCACGAGAAAACCATCAGATCATCCTTAAGGAAATGTGGCCCTCAGAAGAAAAACATAGTTGCCTACCTCTGGTGTAGCACCTTCTGCCTTTCTTGTTTACCATGACTCACCAGAAGTAGCATGTACCAGTGGAAACACCCACATGTGTCAAGCTTGTAGCCATCAGTCCTAGTTTTTTGGGTGGTTTAAAGGCAGCAATGCAGTGATTATTTTGATAATGGTTCTCCTGATCCCAATTGAGCAAATTCCAGGAAATGTGAGATTACATCTCATATGGGAATGTGGCTTTGGTGTGCTATGAGGAAAAGAACCTGTAGGGTGTAACTTGGATGCTCTCTTGCTCTGAGGTTTGCGAGAAACTCATAAACAGAACAGGCAATTACTTACTGTAATTTGAAGTTCTTGCCACATGGAAAACACTCAGCTGGAAGGCAGAGCCCTGTGAAGTAACTCATTTGGAAGATGCATCATGCAACATCAATGCCAGTATCTGAAGTCTTTTCTCACAGCCCTTCTTCTTTTAACTAAACTTCAGTGTTCCCAGGTTCGTAGTACTGATGTCTAGAAAAGGAAAACTAGAAAACTGACTTCTAAAATTATAGTGCTTTAGAGTTCAGAGGGACTCACAAGAGTATCCAGTCCTCCACCACCTCATTCAGTGAAGGGATCTCACAAGTATAGCATCCCTAACCAAAGGCTGCCCAGAGGCCGATTTCTCCACCAAACATATATTTTCTTAAAAACATTTTCAAATTAATTATAGAATCAAATCAGAGCTTTTTTTTAACCCATCAAAAGGTTATTGGGAAAGGAAGGTCTTCAGCAGGCACCAATAAGACAATAAGAGACATCACATCTTCTTCTTCTCCTTCTTTGGAGGTCTTTAAGCAGAGGCTTGACAGCCACCTGTCAGGAATGCTTTGATGGAGTTTCCTGCTTTGCAGGGGGTTGGACTGGATGGCCCTTGTGGTCTCTTCCAACTCTATGATTCTATGATTCTATGATTCTATGACATGTCTTGATATGCGATGTGTCCAAGGGCCTGATCCCAACATTGCATGAAATAGACCTCCTGATGAGTTGGTATCTACAAGATGCCATCCCTGGCAAAGTACAGTGACCAGTTACTGTACGTCTATAAGGGGGTGAGGCGATATTTAATTAGGAACATTGGAATATAGGAAGCTGCATTATTGTTGCCGTATTTGACACTTTTTCCAGATTCCCAAATTCTCAGGGGTCTTTTATGATGGGTTAACTTAGTGGGCACCTTACTGGTTTGAGGGGACCAGCAGTGACTCCATCCTGATTGCCACTAACATTAGCTATGTCTCATAACAACTTGTTGATTGTGATGTACCAGTTAGGAGGAAATTTGTGAAGAGGAAATGCTGATTTGGCACACTGCGCCTGCAGCAATCAGTATGTTGAAAGATTTGTAATGTTTTGATACTGAGTTTGGGAGAACCCTATGGTGACAGTGAGGTGAGTATTCAGTGAGGTGAGTATTCTGATTATCAAGGAAAGGGTGTCACCTCTTTACAGGAATCTGGGGAGTTCCCTATGCCAATTTATCAACTTGTCATCATACACCCCTTAAAAAAGGGGGAGTCTTAAGTATGTTCCGGGCTACCAGAGATACAGTATAAAAAGCCCATCCTCTAGGCTGCTTCCAAACACTTCTCTGCATTCCTGCTTCTTAGAGAACTAGGTAAGTCCACTTGGGTTCTGAGAAAGCGGGCACATTTTCTGGATGTACACATTTTCCAGGATGTACATTTTCTAGGTTTACAAAGGTTATGCAGGTGCATGTCAGTTGTTGCTAATTTTCAAGGATAGGTTGCACTGCTATGTGAGGTTTTCAAGCAAGTGCACTTGAATTGTGTGTGTGTGTGTGTGCGTGCACACGCATTATGCTGGGCTGGAACACTTTGGTGGGAAAAACTTCTCTGGGGTTTACAGTAAAGGCGAGGAACCTATGGACTCCAGCACTCCAACATCATCAACAGGTACAATGGTCAAGGATGATGGGAGCAGCAATCCAGAAACTTCTGGAGGGTCAGATTCCTCACCACTGATTTGCATGCTTAGATGAGATACTTGATTGAAGTTTATCATTGGGATAGATGGTCCAAATGGAAGATGACTTCCTTTTTGCTGGAACTCACAAGCTTTGCAGTAACAGTAGCAGTGGTGGTAGCAGTTGTTGCCTTCTACATAGTTCTACCGTGAGCTGTGAGTCCCACCAAGAGGAAACTACCAGGCCCTTGGACTAACCGTAACCAAATGAGAAAGTGGAGAAGGTCCCAGGTCTAAATAGTGGTGGTATCAGTTTAAAGGACCTATCATAGAAAGAATGAGAAATACTTCAACCTGACACCAGGAAACCTGACACATTTGGTTACGGGAATTGCTTATATTGAGCCAGAAGACTGGCCCATCTAAATTGTAGAGTTGGAGGAAGCCATGCAGATTTTTCAAGACCAACTTTCTGCTCAATGAGGAAAATCCAGAGCTAGATAATCCAGAATATATTACTGCCCAGTGTATGCTTGAAGACCTCTAGAGTGGAAGAACCCTTCCACTACCAGCAATGCTTTTAGCAGCAATGGAACCTACAGTTTCTCCCTCATTAGTCAGAGGGTTTTATTAAATGAAGTCCAGTTCATTATATACCCATCAAAATTAATGAATCTAACTTGGCCATGTTTGTTAACTTCAATGGGCCTACTCTGAGTAAGCCTAACATTGCATCCCCCCCTCCCATAAGCTGGACAGCTATCTCTTGGAGAAGCTCTTCCTTTAGCCCAGTGTTCTCCAAGGTCTCAGGTTGATGACTTTTCAAAATCAGCTGATATCCATTTTAACTAGAGGTGGTTATGGTATTCTAACCCACAGGAGGAAATGATGGCCATCCTCCTGGATGACTTTAAAATTCATGGCAGACAAGGTTGTCAGTGACTACTACCCACAATGACCATGTTCTGTTTCCACTGTCAGGGGCAGTAATGCTTCTGAATATCCGTTGCTGCAAACCACAGAAGGCAAGAGTGGTTTGTGCTCAGTTGCTGCTTGAGGGCTTCCCATGGGGGCATCTGGGTGGCCTCTGTGAGAACAGGATGATGGACCAGATGGGACATTATCCTGATACAGCAGGCTTTTCTTATGTTCTTATGTTCTCATGTTCTTATTCTGAGGGTATCACCTAGCAAAACCAAGACTCCCTAAACTCTTCAGCTCCATGGAATCACTACCCTACAGGGAAATACCACAGTATTTGAGACTTTAGCTTAGAGAAAATGAGGTAGTATACAACCATCGTAGGCTTTGATAGCGTTATCCACAGTTGATTTGGGGGAAAGGCTATAGTTCAGTGGGAGAGCATCTGCCATGCTTGCAGAAGGTCTCCGTTTCAGTCCCTGGCATCTCTGGGTAGGAGCGACCCCTGTCTGAACTCCTGGAGAGCCACTGGCAGTCAATGAGCACAAAGCCAAGCTGGATGGAACATTGGTCTGACTTGGTATAGGGCAGTTTTGTATGTTCCTGGATATAAACCACTTGTAAAGCCTGTAAAGTTGGTGATCAATCCTGGCATCTTGTGGAAGTGGATTCCACAGTCCAAGAATATGCTGTGTGACAGAGAACTTCCTTTTTCTCTATGCTGAATCTTCTGCAATTCAGCTTCATTGAATGGCAGCAAATGATTTTTACTATGGAAGGGGGGGAATGAAAAAAAAAACTTCCATTGACTCCATGGATATATATGTCCCATGGTATGGAACTAGATGGCCTTTTGGTGTCTTATTGAGCTTATTGGTGTCTTAACCCGTGTTAATCTCAAACCTCTGATCTCCATTGGGAACTCTGCATGATGCTGACTCCATGTTCTTTCAGATCCACGTCTGAACCTCAAAGATGTCTGCTGGCCGTGGTGGATGGAGGAATGAATGCTATGCCCAGTGTCCCCCATCAACAGTGACCATCCGGCCACCACCTTTTGTCCTGACCATCCCAGGGCCAGCTCTCTGTTGCCCTGACCAGCCTTTCTGCATTGAGCAGCACAACCCATGTGCTAACAGATATGGCATCAGCAGATCTTCTCTGTATGCCAGTGGTGGTTCCAATATGTCCGAGTTCTACACCCAGGCCCTGCCAAGCAACACATGTAGCAGTGGTAACTGCTGGCTTTAAACCAATACCAAAGTGGAAGATCCAAGGAAGAACGATGGAGAAAACAAGAAGAGCTGGATCAGCTTCCAAAACTCCCACCTGAAATGTTGAACATCCACAATGCATGCATGTTTTCCTTATGTCTATATCTGTTTTGCCTATTGCAGTTGAATTTAAAATACTTGTATACTGCTCTTACTGTCTGCTGATAACTTGATCTTAGCAACAGGTTGAGAATTGTGTGGATCTAGTACTTCGTTTCGCATCGTATTTGCACTTCTGACCGGGTTATTCCTATCTATTTGCTTTCATATTAAAATTTGAATTGCATCCAAAATCACTTATCTCCTCTCTTCCTTCTATGGTTGAACTAAAGTGTGGGCTTCCCTTGTTGCTTCCTGTCCAGGCAGTGTACCAACTTAGTTTCAACACAGCTACAGCCACATCTGCCTTCATGATATCTTGGGGCCCTCATTCTCTATGATAAGTGGATTTCATAGAGCCATCAAGCCAATCAGCTCATTTTTAAAGAAGCAAAAGCCATATATATAAATAAATAAATCAAGTTGTACAACAGAATAGATAAGTTACAGGTAGGTAGCCGTATTGGTCTGCATGCACACGGAAGCTCATGCCAATAACAAACTTAGTTGGTCTCTAAGGTGCTACTGGAAGGATTTTGTTTGTTTGTTTGTTTGTTTGTTTCAACAGAATAGATAAGCCACTTTTAAAAATAGATTTTATGTTGTCCTTCAATAAGCATTTCCAGTACAGTTCTATATATTTTATTTTATAGATTTAAATATTTACAAACCACCGTTTTCTATAACATATCACAAAGTGGTTTACATCCTGAAAACACAATATATTACTAGCTATGGTTTGTATATCCTAACTCTATTGTCAGAGGCTGTTAACATCTGTATACCAGCTGTTGGTAACCACGGGTGGAGAGCATTGCTGTTGTGCTCAGCTCCTGCTTGGGGGGTTCCCATGGAGGCACCTGGTTGGCCACTGTGGGAACATGATGTTGGTCTAGATTGTCCACTAGCCTGATCTAGCAGGGCTCTTCTGATGTTTCTAACTTCTTGCCACTTGAGCTTAATTTTTTTTGGTGGGGAACATATCAGGAGGGAGGTAGTCTAAGAATCTTCCTCCCATCTAGCCATCCTTTCATTTTCAGCTCATAAAAGAATAGGGCTGTAACGTCAACACTCCCACTCCCTTGAGGCAAAACTCTGCCAATACATCAGCTACCATTAAACCCAAATCAGGTGATAACTATTGTCAAGAAAAGAGAGCCAATCACATGACACAAGCAAAGGTGCAGAGACAGAAACACATGCCCAATTCACTAGAGTAGCCCTATCTATCTGCAAAACAATAAAAACCCTTCCAGGATTCAGAGAAATTTCACCCAGTCAACTCCTTATTGCATCAACAGGCTCCTATCAAAGATACACAGCCCTGAATCTAGTCCTGAAATGGAAGGATTTTCTGGGCAATTCACTTGTTCTCTATTATTGCAACTCTGTGCAGAGGAGGGCAAGTTAGATGATCAAGGGCTTGGAAGCCAGGCCTTGTGAGGAATGGTTGCAGAAGCTGGGTATGTTTAGCCTGAAAAAGACAAGACCGAGAGGAGATATGATAGCCACCTTCAAATATCTCAAGGGTTGTCAGATGGAACATGTAGCTTGTATTCTCCTGCTCTGAAGGGTAGGACTCGAACCAATGGCTCCATGTTACAAAAAAGGAGATTCCATGTAAACATCAGGAAGAGGTTTCTGACAGTAAGAGCCATTTGACAGTGGGATGGTTTCCCTCAGGAGGTTGTGGACTCTTCTTCCTTGGAGGGTGTAAAGCAGAGGTTGGCTGGCCATCTGTCACAGATGCTTTAGTTGACTAGATGTCCCTTGGGGTCCCTTCCAACTCCACAATTCTATGATTCTATGATTAACTGGAAATCAGAAAGGGGGCTGGATCTGGAGACTCAAGATGCTACTAATACTTTGCAGTGGAGACTGGTTCATCAGGATGAATGAGGCAGAGTTCCACAAACCTTCGTCTGCCTTCTTAAAACCAGTCCACAGGGTGGCAATGTCTGACAGCATCCTCCTCCTTATTCTTAGGGTTTAGCCACACTAACCTTTTTGCCCCACCCTGCACTCCTTTTGCAGGGGGGTTGGACTAGATGACTCTGAGTGTCCCTTCCAACTCCACAATTTTATGATTCAGTTCTGTGATTATTTACAGGCTCAGGTCCACACCGAAACTCTTTGTGTCTGAGCTTTGTCCCCCCATCCCAGTGCCGGATTTAGGTATAAGCTAAACAAGCTATAGCTTAGGGCCCCACTCTCTTGGGGGGGGGGAATAAAGGAAAAAATGTGTTTCTAAAGGAACTTTTGTTATTGCCAACTGCCAATGTGTTTGCATTATTAAGTTTGTTATGAATAAAAAATCATTTTAAGTTAGAGCTTAATTATTATTTCACTACTAATATACTTCTTAATTGTATTTCACTATTAATATACTTCTTAATTGTATTTCAGTTCAACAATTACTTTGATAAAATACATATTTTGTTATGTGCAAATGGCTTTAGATACCTATTAGGTCCATAAATTACCATATAGCATATATTCAACACAAAAAACAGCAACAATTTGTTGTGGACAAAGGACAGCTGGACATATAAAGGGCCCCATTACTTTCAGTAGCTTAGGGCCTCATCAAACCTAAATCCAGCCCTGCCCCATCCCCAGGCTTTCCCCACAAAAACCCATTTTTTAGAGCTCAACATCAATTCAGTTTTTCCGCAGTTTGCCACATGCTCAGGTTGAGCTTTAAATAGCTGGTTTTCATGGGGGAAGCAGGGGAAGGCACTCAGGCACTGAGCTTTAAATCACGAACCATGCCTGGAAAGAATAATAGAACTGAATCACAGAATTGTGGAGTTGGAAGGGACTCTGAGGACCATCTAGGGTCAACTAGTGTGGGTAAGCTCTCCGTCTTGTCCCTTGTAGAACTCAGCAGGGAAGGGGACGGGGTTACAAGAAGATGGGATCTGGCTGCCATTGGCTCTGGTGCCACCTACTGTTTGGGCTCCATGCATTCCACCTCACCAGTCCCAGTGGGTGCCACTCACCACTGCTGCTGGTTAGGGTAACCACTTTTGAATTTCCAACAATAGAGAGGGCGAAACCAAGGGCAAAGGAGGACACAAGTTTGCATTAGGGCTGTGCATGGGGACCGAGATCCCAAAGGAGCTGAAAATACTTTTTATGTATGTGACGACAGCCGTACGGATGTTACTAGCCCAAGAGAGGGAAAGAAGACGAAGTCCCTACCAGAGAGGAATGGCAAACTAAGCTGTCGGAGTATGCCGAAATGGCAAAACTGACTGGGAAGCTCAACAACCAAGAAGTCCAAAACCAAGAAGAGAGCCAGTGTGCTGTAGTGGTTAAGAGCAGTAGACTCGTAATCTGGTGAACCGGGTTTGCATCCCCGCTCCTCCACATGCAGCTGCTGGGTGACCTTGGGCTAGTCCCACTTCTCTGAAGTCTCTCAGCCCCACTCACCTCACAGAGTGTTTGTTGTGGGGGAGGAAGGGAAATGAGAATGTGAGCCGCTTTGAGATTCCTTCGGGTAGTGATAAAGCGGGATATCAAATCCAAACTCTTCTTCTTTAATAAAGACTGGGGAAAATATATAAGTTACCGTATTTTTTTCATGTATTAGAAGTCTGAACAAAATGCTTGTGTAACCTGAAGGCGGGCTGCCGAAATTGTGTATTGTTTTGTAATGAATTGTTGGGTCTCTGGACCGTAATAAAGATTTGATTGATTGATTTTTTTAAAAGGTAAGGGGTGCACCAACACCACAAAGGTCAGAGCCTCTTGCTTAGCAGCTGTTCTCTATAATGCAGGGCACATTGTCACCCTGCAGCTAAGAAGGAGGTTGCTGTTAGAGGAATTCCCAGAATGACCTGTGAAGATGGATTGTTAAACCATTCTGGGAATTGTAGCTCTCAGATGGCAAAAGGGGGTCTCCTAACAACCCTCAACTCCGTTAACCAGTGTTTCCCAAACTTGGGTCTCCCACTGTTTTTGGACTGCAACTGCCATCCTCCCTAGCTGGCCAGACCAGTGGTCAGGAATGATGAGAATCGTAGTCCAAAAGCAGCTGGAGACCCAAGTTTGAGAAACTCTGCCCTTTTCTTTAGGGAAAGCCACAACAGTTTAAACTGGTATCACACCGCTTTATGATGTGTAGTGTGAATGTGGCCCGATTCATGTGTAGAAACCCTCTTGCAAATCCCCATGCTTTCTCATCAAAATTCTTCAAGGATCTTCCTTTGCAATTACCAGGATATTCCCCATACTTAACACAGGCACAGAATTTTAAGGTAGTTGCTCTGCGCAATATCTGAAGGACTGTGTCTTCCCATATAAACCATCCTGGACTTTGTGTTCCTCATCTCAGGCCCTTCTTTGTGTGCCTCCTCCACATAAGGTCCAAAGGGTGGCAACACAAGAACGGGCCTTCTCTCTAGTGGCTCCTCATTTGTGGAATGCTCTCCCCAGGAATGTTCACCTGGTGCCTTCATTATTTATGTTTAGGAGCCAGGCAAAAATGTTTCTCTTCAACCAGGCCTTTGGCTGACTGATATTCTACAGCCTTTTAAAAGTGTCTGTTAGAAAGGAAGAATTGTTGTTTTGTTGTTTTTGTTTTCATTATTTACCTGTGTTTTTATGCTGCATTATATTCTGTGAACCACCATGAGATCTTGTGATGAAGGGCAGTACATAAATGTGGGAAGCGGGTGGTGCTGTGGTCTAAACCACTGAGCCTCTTGGGCTTGACGATCAGAACGTCGGCGGTTCGAATCCCCACGACAGGGAGAGCTCCCATTGCTCTGCCCCAGCTCCTGCCAACCTAGAAGTTCAAAAGCATGCCAGTGCAAGTAGATAAATAGGTACCGCTGCGGTGGGAAGGTAAACAGCGTTTCTGTGCGCTCTGGTTTCCGTCATGGTGTTTCGTTGCCACATGATGCAGAAAGCTGTCTGTGGACAAACGCCGGCTCCCTCAGCCTGAAAGCGAGATGAGCGCCACAACCCCATAGTTGCCTTTGACTGGACTTAACTGTCCAGGGGTCCTTGACCTTTACATTAATAATAATAATAATAATAATAATAATAATAATAAAGTGCTGTGCTAGTCCAATGTTAAAAATGGGAGGGCAATACCTTTGATGCTCTTCCAACAGTTACCCCTGTTGTGTGAGATATGAATTGTTTCTTTGTTTTTTTTATTGCATTAAGATCCCTTTTTCCTTTTCACAGAGCTCAAGGTGGCCTGCAGGTTCTCCCTGAACTCATTTTATCCCCACAACAACCCAGTGAGCTAGGTTAGGCTGAAAGACAGGAACTGGTCCAAGGTCACCCAGTAACCTTCATGGTTAAGTGGGGATTCAAACACTACTCTCTCAAGGTCACAATCCAGCAATCTAACCACCACACCACCACTGGCACTCACTGGAGATCCATCAAAGCATTCTATAATGCAGAAACTGATAAACATTTTTTTGTGTGCAGTTGGAGAAGTATGGAGGCAGGAAAGCGGAGAGCTGTATTTCATACCTTCCAAACAGCAGCCTCCTATCCACAGTGGTGCCAGCTAGGCTGGTGCAACCGCATGCACACAATATAATTTAATAAGTAACTATTATACTGCAATCAACAATCAGCATCACGGGCTGGGCTGCCCCCACTTGCTTTCCGCCTTAGCAGCAGCCTTAGCAAAGGCTGTTCCCTGCTCCCTTGCTCTGGAACATCCTGTCCTAGATCTAAAGATTGCTGAGAGTAAATCTTGAATACAGCGGGCTTCAGAAGAAGTGGGCTTTCCCCCTTCATCCCCAGGGATGCATTCCCCATTAGCCTTCCTTTCTCTTTCCCTGTGTAATATTTCAGTGTGTTTTGTTTTGACTACAGCAAAACTCCATGGTGGACTTGGAGATTCACATTTGGGGGAAACATCCAAGGACTTTCAATGGAACTTTGTCAAACGAAACAAAACAATTGGAGTTCCTCGCTCCATTTTGCTGGTTCCTGACATTCATAGGATCCTATAACTACAGTCTCTTTGTAGCTTCTTGCTGGTCTTCCCCTCTCCCAGAAGTCTTTCCCTAGTGGGTTTCAGTAGAAGGGAGAGGAGAGAAGTGGGGAAAGAAGGCAGAAATGTAGGAAAGGAAAGGTAGATAATGAAACAGACTGTTTGCATTGGAATCTTGCAGGAATCACATGGGATGATTTCCATTCCGTCAGTATCTCTCATTTTCTGATTTCTCCAGTCTTAAATTTAGTTCTCCATATTTCTGCATCAGTTCAGGTGTGCTTTTAAATCCTCATAGAAATTCATCAGCATTTTAGTTCACATTTTCACAAAAATACATAATTTGTCTGCATTTTTGCCTCCTTCACTTGTTTGGAAACAATTTCCCTTACTAGCATGCACAATTGCTTTTCATTTTTGCATGCATAAAAGTATTTCCATGCCCCGCCCTTTCTCTGCTTTTGAACATATTCTTTTGTTGCAAAATTGCATTGCAAAATTTGGTGAACTGCAAAATTTGAAGGGTAGGTGTTTCAATTTGCAGATCATTGAGGTTGGTTTTGGCCCAGCCTTATTCAAATTGGGAGAAACAGTTGATGGGTTTTGAGGGCAGCAAAATAACTTCTGGTGAAGCCAGCAATACCTCTTGGTACAAGGAGAATCTGCATGACGGCTTTATGTGGATCTCAGGTAGAGGTGTATGGAACAAATACTCTGAAGCAAAACTCCATAACCCAAACCACTATGGTTCTTCTTGAAATTCTTCTAATTTCCCAGGACATTTCAGAGGTGTTTCATCCAAGTATAAAGGTTTGAAATCTGCTTCCAAATTTTGCTGTACATGAAGGGTGAAGAACATTTTGCCCTCTGGATAATAGATGAAATACAATTCCCATCAGCCCCAGCAAGCATGGCCAACAACCAGGGGTGATGGGAGCTGTAGTTCAGCAACAATTGGGAGAAAAAAATTATCCACACCTGTATTAGATAATGAGGAGGTGGAGATGCTTTGGGAGGTACCCCCTGGAGAGCATATGGTCCATGTTTTCCAACAGAAAATGAACAAATCTTGGAACAGATGCTCCTCTAGCCTAAGGTTACCAGATGTCCCCGATTCCCAGGGACAGTCCCAGGACTTACAAACCAGTCCCCTGACAAAATCCTATCATTCCTTTTGAAGTTGAAAAGTGTCCCTGGATTCATTGAAAAAAAATCTGGTAACCTAGTCCCAAGAAAGAGATTGTTCTCAATGAGAACTGAAAGTTTCTACCAGACTGCTTGAGGGCATCAGTGATGAGAAGGTAGGTCACTCTCTGCAGGTCATTCCCTGGGTGATCTGCAGTGGATCTGTTAGGGATTGCAATTCCAAATATTTTAGCAGAAGCAAGACGAATTGCCTATGCTTCCATGGTCAATGTCCAGAGAATCTTCCTAATTGTTGAGAATTGTTTGATGGTGGAGCAACCAGCCTCTGGGCAGCCATCTTTCAGGAGTGTTATACTTGCAAGATCCCTGCATTGAGCAGAGGGTGGTAGTGGGTTGCATGACCTGGATGGTCCTTCTCAACTCCCAAATACTATGATCCTAAAAGTCACGTTTTCACGTTTTATTTCCTAGTCATCAGCACTACATACCAGCAATATTAAAGTTTTGTTAAAACAAGAAGAGATGTGTAGAATGACTTCAGATGCTGGCATCTGACGTTGCATGATGCATCTTCAGACAGGGCTCTGCCTCCCAGCTGAATGTTTTCCATGTGGAAAGAACTTCTAATTACAGTAAGTAATTGCCCGCTCTGTTTATGAGCATGAGTTGCTCACAAACCTCAGAACAATAGCATATGCAAGCTACACCCTACAGGTCCTTTTCCTCATAACAAACTAAAGCCACATTCTTGTATGAGATGCAATCTCTTAGTTCCTGAGGTTTCGTCAATTGAAACCAAAGGAATCATCAAAACGATCAATGTGTCCCTGGTTTATTGTGTTTAAGCTGTGCCAGAACTGATGGATACAATATTGCCACGCGATAATGTTTCCACTGATCCAAACAATGTCCTGGTGAGCTACAGTAAGCCATCAAAACAGAAGATGATACAGCAGAGGTGGGCAACCTTATTTTTCTTCTGAGGGCCACATAGTCTCAAGGGTGATCTGATGGGGGCCTCATAGATACCCTGAAATTGGATGCCGAGAAGTAACGTTTTAATAAATAAAATTTCTCATTTGCTTCTTTGTTCCCTTTCTTCAAAGGTAGGTTGACTTAAATTTAGTTCTCCATATTTCTGCATCAGTTCAGGTGTGCTTTTAAATCCTCATAGAAATTCATCAGCATTTTAATTCACATTTTCACAAAAGCACATAATTTGTCTGCATTTTTGCCTCCTTCACACGTTTTTGGAAACAATTTCCCTTACTAGCATGCACAATTGCTTTTCATTTTTGCATGCATAAAAGTATTTTCATGCCCCACCCTTTCTCTGCTTTTGAACATATTCTTTTGTTGCAAAATTGCATTGCAAAATTTGGTGAACTGCAAAATTTGAAGGGTAGGTGTTTCAGCAGAGGTGGGCAACCTTATTTTTCTTCTGAGGGCCACATAGTCTCAAGGGTGATCTGATGGGGGCCTCATAGATACCCTGAAATTGGATGCCGAGAAGTAAAGTTTTCATAAATAAAATTTCTCATTTGCTTCTTTGTTCCCTTTCTTCAAAGGTAGGTTGACTCCAAAGACAGAAGTCCACTAATGCCACCTTGGTTGTGATTGAGTAGATGTTGCTCAGAGTTCCAGCCAACCGTGCCCTCTTATAAGCTACTCCATTCCATTCTCTTAAGCACCCCTCCCAGTTTTCCATTCCCACACCCCAAATAGTGTGTTTTGTGCCCCCTCCACATGCTCAGCTCTGATTGGGCTGTTTTGATCTACCCAGCTGAATTTGTTTTGTTCCTCTAGAAACGTTGTGTTTTCTTCCCTGAGCCTGCTGCTCATAGCCCTTTCATGTGCATGGGCGGGGTGGCATTTATTTAATGAATTTGCTGTTAGAATCTGATTGCTGGACCAAGACAGCCTGAGCACAGCGGTTCACGAATTCATAAGCTCAAGACTTGATTACTGTAACACTATATATATATATATATATATATATATATATATATATATATATATACAGAAGCAGCTTTGTCATGCTGGCCACATGACCCGGAAGCTATACGCCGGCTCTCGGCCAATAAAGCGAGATGAGCGCCGCAACCCCAGAGTCGTCCGCGACTGGACCTAATGGTCAGGGGTCCCTTTAGCTTTACCTTTATACTGTAACACTTGTTTCTGATGCAGAAGCTGAAGCAAGTACAGAATGCAGCAGACAAACACGTCGCAGGAGCAATATGCTACTCCAGTCCAAGAGAGCTGCACAGATTACCTGTGTGCTACTGGGTTAATTTACTGTGTTACTGTGTTAATTTAGAAAGCCTTAAAGTTCACGTGGTTCCTTGTGCTCTGCCTCAGGTTGCTGAGGTCTTCTGATGGAGGATTGTTGGTGGTCTCACATGACCTTGGTGTTCAGCTAGCTTCTGCTAGGGGGCAAGCTTTCAGTGTAGCTTGCCTCCCCCTTGCCAGTGGAGACTCAGCGGGAATCATTCAAAGTCTCTGGGATTACTTGCCAACTAATTTCTACCGATGCGGATATTATTATTTAACCTTTTTACTGTAATTTGGAAGTAATACTGTGTTCTTAGGTTGTGCACCATCTTGTGATCTCTCACACAAACATGCAATTTGTATCTATTTAAGTACTTAAATTAGCAAAATAAAACTGTGCTGGAAATGGTTGTTGAAGGACAGCGTAAATTCTGTGAAACAAAGCTGTCTCCATTAATGTAATCCGTTCAACTCCACTGTTCAACTCCACTTATTTATGGGTTTCTAATGGTTCTCTGGAAGACACTTCTGATGTAGAATGAGGGCCCCAAGGTATCATATGGAGCTGGATGCTGCTGCAACTGTGCTGAAGCTAAGCTGGTCTAGGTCAACTCAATTTCTGGACAGGAGGCAATAAGGGAACCCTACGCATTGCCACATTTCAGTTCAACCACAGAAGAAAAAGGGGAGGCAAATGTTTTACGATGCAATTGAAATTTTAATATGAGAGCAAAGAGATGCAAATAGTTCAGTGAAAAGGGCAAATAGAATACAGACTGAAAGACACCATGTTCCATAATACTTTCTTCCCTCAAGAAAACAAGGGTTGTAGAACAGGATGGAAGAAGATCACAAACCAAAATGGTATACAATGCATGTTCAGAAATGGGAGCATTCACAATCAGGGCTGCATTTTCTTTTTGGGTGGAGAGAGATCTTCTTAGGACACTACACTGGGGAATTTAGGGAAGTGCCCCAGTGTGGCGTTCATATTGCAATCTCTCTCTGGCTGTTTCTCCCAATTCCATAATGCCCAGTTCAGATGCCACAGGCTGTTGCTTGTGCCAGGTCTGATGTTGGGTGCTCAATATCTCAGAAGGCAGTGGTAGGAACCGGTCCAGCTCTTCCTTTATTTTTGTTTGCCCCATCATTCTTCCGTGCACATCCTTCTTTGGTCTTGATTTAGAATTGACAGCTACCATAGTTGCATGGTAGCTGGGGCTGAGAGTAGAAGTCGGACATGTTGGAGCCACCACTGGCATACAGAGAAGGTCTGCCCACAGGGTATCTAGCACATGGGTTGTACTGCTCAATGGCAAGAGGCTGGTCAGGGCAACAGAGAGCTGGCCCTGGGATGGTCAGGACAAAAGGTGGTGGTCGGATGGTCACTGTTGAAGGAGGGCACTGGGCGTAGCAAGGATCCTGCCACATACCAGAACGACGGCCAGCAGACATCTTTGAGGTTTAGAGGTGGATCTAAAAGAAGAGTCAGTGTTATGCAGAATTCCCAGAAGTTTGAGACAGACACAGGTTAAGGGTTCTGTTGGTTCAAACCAAAAGGCCATCTACTTGCACACCATGGAAAAGATAATCCGATTGCTTGGTAACTTCCTCTTTGTGGGACTCAAAGCTGGGCAAAAAAAAAAAAAAAAAAATCCTTCCAGTAGCACCTTAAAGACCAACTAAGTTTGTTCTTGGTATGAGCTTTCGTGTGCATGCACACTTCTTCAGATACACTGAAACAGAAGTCACCAGACCCTTATATATAGTGAGAGGGTGGGAGGGGTATTACTCAGAGGGGTGGTGGGAATGGACACGAAAGCTCATACCAAGCTCATACCAAGAACAAACTTAGTTGGTCTCTAAGGTGCTACTGGAAGGAATTTTTTTTTTTTATTTTACTATGGCAGACCAACACAGCTACCTACTCATAGCTGGGCAGTAATATATTCTGGATTATCTAGCTCAGTATTTTCCTCAGTAGAAAGTTGTTCTTGTAAATCTACATGGCCTCCTCCAACTCTACAATTCAGATGAGCCAGTCTTCTGGCTCGATATAAGCAATTCCCGTAACCAAATGAGAAAATGCAGAAGGTCCCAGGTCTAAATAGTGGTGGTATGAGTTTAAAGGACCTATTATAGAAAGAATGAGAAATACTTCAACCTGACACCAGGAAACCTGACACATTTTAGGATAGATAGTCCAAGGGCCTGGTAGTTTCCTCTTGGTAGGACTCACAGCTTCATGATAGAGCTATGTAGAAGGCAACAACTGCTGCCACCACTGCTATTGCTACTGCAAAGCTTGTGAGTTATACAAAAAGGAAGCTACCTTCCATTTGGACCAATATTAAACCTCAATCAAGTATCTCATCTAAGCATGTAAATCAGTGATGAGGAACCTGTGGCAACAACTGGCAACCATACCTCTACCACAAAGGTTTTGAATTCTACTGAAAAGGAAGCAACCTACCATTGGACCTTCTACCGGTACCCCAAGAACAATATTCAAGAAAGATTCTCATCTATGCTGGTAAATCAGTGGTGAGGAACCTGCTGCACTCTAGAAGTTGCTGGACTGCAGCTCCCATGTGTTTGAGAGTTGGAGTCCAATGACATCTGGAAGACTGCATGTTCCTCACCTATATTATAAGCCCCAGAGAGTTTTTGCCAGTTGGACTACCCCAACCCACTACAATATTCCAACATGCAAAGAAGAAGAAGAAACACAGGCCGATTTGCTTGAAACCCTCACACAATGGAGCAAATCCCAGAGCCTACTTATCTTCGGCAATTATCAGCTACTGACAGACCCCTGCAGAACTGTGGCACACTTAGAAGAAGAAGAAATGGCCACAGTTCCAGAATCCAAGTGGACTTACCTATTTCTCTGAGAAGTGCAGAAATTAAGATAAGTATTTGGAAGAAGCCTAGAGCACAGGCTTTTTATACTGCTTGATAGCAGGAAGCATATTTAAGACTTCCTTTTTTCTCTCAGGGGGTATGATGGTGAGCTGATGAATTGCCACAGGGAACATCCCAAATTGCTGCAAAGAGGTGACACCCTTTCCTTGATAATCTAATATTCATGAATTATCACCTCACTTTCATCATACATTTCTCTCGAACTCAATATCAAAGTCTAGTGGCTGCATGACGAATATTTCAGCCTTGCATGGACAAAGTGCCATGACTCAGCATTTCATCTTCATGAAGCTGCTTCCCGGAAAATTGCACGTCACCATCAACAAATGGTTTCGGGACATAGCCGGTGTTAGTGGTCATCAGGATAGAGTCACTGTCAATGCCTTGAAGCCACTAATTTGGCCACTCCATTCTCCCTTCATGGAAGACCCCTGAGAAGATGGGGATCTGGAGAAGGTGCGGAATAAGGCAACCAGAATGATCGAGGAGCTGGAGCAATATCAGCAAAGGTTGAAGCATTTGAAAAGCTTGCAACTCTTTAGAGAACAGACAAGTAAGGAGAGAGAACATGATAGAGGTCTGTGAGATTATGTTGGTGTGGACAAAGTGGACCCTCTCTCATAATACTACAACCCAATGAAGCCAAATGTTGGAAGATCCAGGTCAGACAAAATGAATGATTTCTTCATGCAGTGCATAGTTAAACTATGGAATTCACTCATTAATATATAGTGATGGCAACTAACATTGGAAGACTTTAACAGAGCAATAGACAAATTCATGGAGGCTATCAATGGCTCCAAGCCATGATGGTTGCTCATTACTTACTCCACCCCTGACCAGTGGCCATGCTAGCTGGGCCTGGTGGGGGTTGTAGTGCAACCACAGCCAGAGTACCACAGCTTCCCTATGTTGGTACTAAACCAATGCTTGAACTAAACCTTGCTGCCACCTCCATCAAAGCACAGTCTTCTTCTAATAGGGAACCTGTGGTCCTCCAGACTACAGTTGTCATCACCAAACCTGACAGTTACAGTTATCCATGCTGGCTGTGGTTGACGGGAGTTGGAGTTCCACAACTTCTAGAAGCAGGGCCTCCACCCTTGGTCTACAACAAATTTTCTTGAGAGTCTTAAGGAATCTCCTATATTCTCAGAATAACAACTGACAGGAAGATGTCATTTTGCAGCTTCTCAGCTAGATGTTGCTGATTTGCTAGCTGTTGCTAATGTGTTCTACAATAGCTAACTGATTTAAGATGGTTTGGCAAGTAGAAAAAAAACAAACCAATAATCAGCCACTGGGTAAAAGAATGAAATATAACAATCTGTTTGTGGCAGATTGGTGCTGTTTTATTGTTTATGCAAGACATGTCCAAGCCACATACAAAACTCAATAGCTGCTCTGAACATCATGGGCTTGAATTTTAATACTTCCTGTCAGGTAGTATTGATGGATTAATGTTTATAGTTTGTTTTCAACTCTTGTTTGGAACTCCCCTCGTCTCCTCTACAAGATGAGGAGGGAATTAAAACTATTAAAACTATGTTAATTACAAATTTTACTTTCACCATAGTGTTGTAGGGGATGCCAGCAAGTATGTAATTATAGACATCCCTGGTATTGTGGAAAAAATACAAAAGTCCTGGCTTTCTGTGTTTTAAGAGATAAATGCAATTACAAATTGTAGCACACTACCCACAGCTGGCTCGTCTAAACATTTTGGAAGAGAATGATAAAAGATTACACTGTAAAGAGATTGTAATTCATGTGATAAATGTGGCCAGAGTCACAATAGCCCAATTTTCAAGGGATCTAGCCAGGGCAGATATTTCTTCAGGGTACCCAAAGGTATGGGAATCAGCCCTACCATTATAATCAAAATATAAACTGAGAACCTCAAAAAACCAAGAACAAATTTATTTGTTTGAAATTACTATTATTTGCATCAGTAATTCAGAACATAACCAATCTCCCTCCATCTATAAATGGCTGTGGATAATAAAAAAAGGAGTATGTGTAGAGTTTCACAAGTTAAAGTTTGTTGGAAATACAACTCCTCCCCTTACCCCAGAAAACAAGGAATATCTGTCTATCCATCTTTCACATTTATATCCCATATTTCCCCCAAAGAGTTCAAGGTGATATGATAGCCATGTTCAAATATATAAAAGGATGTGGAGAAAGGTTGTTTTCTGCTGCTCCAGAGAAGTGGACACGGAGCAATGGATTCAAACTACAAGAAAGAAGATTCCACCTAAACATTAGGAAGAACTTCCTGACAGTAAGAGCTGTTCGACAGTGGAATTTGCTGCCAAGGAGTGTGGTAGATTCTCCTTCTTTGGAGGTCTTCAAGCAGAGGCTTGACAGCCACCTGTCAGGAATGCTTTGATGGTGTTTCCTGCTTGGCAGGGGGTTGGACTGGATGGCCCTTGTGGTCTCTTCCAACTCTACGATTCTATGATTCTATGATTCTAAGTTGGCATACATAGTTCTCCCCATTTTATCCTCACAATAGCCCTGTGAAATAGTTTAGGGTGAGATTGAGTGACCGGCCCAAGGTCACAACCCAGTGAGCTTCATGGCTGAGTGGGGATTTGAACCCTATTCTCTCAGATTCTAGTCTAGAACTCTAACCACTACACCACACTAACTCTCATTGTCAGTGGCATTTTTTAAATTGTTTATTGACTAACTATAGTTTCTATTATATCTAAATTCTAGAAAGTATTGCTGATGTCTCGGCCTCTTTGCTTTGATCTTTCATACCTGCTTCCGGTGATGATTTTGTTCTATGCTTTATTTTGCATTTTAATAAAATAAGCATTGCAAAAAGGAATAGCAACTGGAGGAGCTCACACACACACACACACACACACACACACACACACACAGGGCCGGCGCTTCCATTTAGGCGAACTAGGCAACTGCCTAGGGCGCCAAAATGGAGGGGGCACTGGCCAGCCTGCCCCCGCCCCCCGCTGCCGCCCGGTGCCACCCCAACCAGCGGCGAAAACCACGGCAGCGCGGGGCGCACGGCGGGCGGGGGGCGGGGCACCGTACGTCATGTGCAATGATGTCACGTGCCCCGCCCCCTCGCCTAGGGCGCAAAAACCCCTAGCACCGGTCCTGCACACACGCACACACCACAAAGACAACCCTGGTGGGTGTAGCGACCCGACTAGACAGTGGGGTCGCGCCATGCGGGCGCCAGGAAGGGGAACCATGCAGCGGGCCAGGAAAGGGGGCAACAGCGGAGCCAGGCACGCAGGGGTTAAACCGAGCGCAGCAAGGCCCGACCTCGCCCAGGCATGCCCCACGGGGTAAACAACCCCAGGATGGGCGATAACGACCGCTAACGAGCCATCAGCGGCGGAACCGGCAGCATCACAATAACAATGTAAAAAGCACCCATGAATAGTGCAGGTAGACCAGAGCAGTTAACTCTTTTGTCCAAGCCATCCCGGGTGGGGAAGTGGATCACCCCCGGACCTTTAGGGCAGAAGGGAGGGGGGAATTGGGAGTCACCCAGCAAGGTGTATTAAAGGGGGATTCTGAGATGGCCTGCTCAGAATCCTCACGGGCTTTCCACGTATCCCTGTGTGCTGTACAATAAACTTCAAGACTTCTTCCGCTGACTTCTCGGAGTGGCGTGCGTTCTTGACAGCTAGCTACAGTTACCATTGGGGACGCGACAGTGGGGAGGGTGGAGAGTAAAGGGTAAAAGGAGCTCTGAGACAGTTGCAAACCTTATTCCGGCTTTGTTTACATGCAACATTCCAGACAACCATCTTGTGACTCCCAGTTCTGAAGATAATGAACTGTGGTTGGAAGTGCGTTGATTTGCTCAAAGCTACCAGGCAAGAACATGCCTCCACAGGCATCTGAGTCCCAGAACGGTCCACACCTTTGTGACTGAGCTCTGCCCACTTGGACCACACTGAAAGTGTGATTCGTAAGTTGAGTACAGGAAATATGTTGCTCAAACCATAATACTCGCTATTACAGATGGTGTTGACACTACCAATTGATACATCTCATAATTGCTGGGTGCCCTGGGACACCAGGTAATAATTACCTGGAAAGATATAGCTGGGAAGGTGTAATTATTTGGGCCCAAATTGCAGCGTGCTTGCCATCTGCCAATGTTAACTGGAATGTTTATAGGAAGACAAGTCCAATTTGGAAAATGATTACCAGAAGTAACAGCAATTGTCAAGCAGTTGAGGGCAAAACCAAAGATCATTGCAGCAGGCTATTTGGTGTTCTTGAGGAAGTAGATCATCTTGATCCCTTTCAGTCTGGCATTAGCCAGGATTTCAGGCGACTGAAACCATTTTGGTTGCCCTTAATTATGACCTACCGTGCAAGAGGTATGTGTGTGTGGAGGCGAAGGCTATCAGTGGCTATCAAAGCTATGCTTTGCCTCCACAGCTGGAGGAAGCAATGCATCTGAATATCCAGCTGCTGCAAACCACAGGAGGGGAGAATGATCTTGTGCTTGAAGGATTCTTGCAGGCTTCCCATTGGGGCATCTGGTTGCTCACTGTGAGAACAGGATTCTTGATTAGATGGGCCACTGGCCTGATCCAGAAGGGCTCTTCTTGTGTTCTTATGTGTGAGAGAAAGAGAAAGTGAGAGGGGACACATTTGCCGACTTCTACTTTTAACTATGGATCTCTGTGACGACTCTCATTTTACATACCCATGAAAAAGAGGACATGTCCTGGGAAAAGAGGACATATGGCAACCCCTAGTTTAAATTATCTTGATCTCTTGTTGGTTTTGAGTACCACCAGCCATGGCATCTTACCAGTGTTGTGTAGTGGTTAGGAGCGGTAGACTCGTAATCTGGTGAACCGGGTTCGCTTCCCCGCTCCTCCACATGCAGCTGCTGGGTGACCTTGGGCTAGTCACACTTCTCTGAAGTCTCTCAGCCCCACTCACCTCACAGAGTGTTTGTTGTGGGGGAGGAAGGGAAAGGAGAATGTGAGCCGCTTTGAGACTCCTTTGGGTAGTAATAAAGCGGGATATCAAATCCAAACTCTTCTTCTTCTTCTTCTTCTACTTCTTCTTCTTCTTCTTCTTCTTCTTCTTCTTCCTCTTCCTCGGACAGCCATGTGGGTTGTTTGGGGCACAGTGCTATTGTAGTTCTGCTCCTAACTCCAAGGTTAGTTCTAGAAGGTGGCATTAGGGAACATTTTCTCCACCCCATGGAAATGAAATTATGGGATCCAAAGCTCAGTTCTTTCTCCCTATGCTCTTTATATGAAGCCACAGGGCAAAGCCATTATACATTTTTAAGCTTGATGGTGTCAGTATGCTGATGTCACGCAGCTCTGTTTCTCTATGTACTCTGTCAGGTGGAGATATGTAAGTACAGTGGTACCTTGGTTCATGAACTTAATCAATTCTGGAAGTCTGTTCTTAAACCAAAGCGTTCTTAAACCAAGACGTGCTTTCCCATAACAGCAGGGGACTCAATATACAAATGAAACACACTCAACATGTTCTACTTCCAAGGCAAAGTTCACAAACCAAAACACCTGCTTCCGGGTTTGCAGCTTTCTTAATCCAAGTTGTTCATAAACTAAGCTATTCTTAAATCAAGGTACCACTGTATTGGAGCTAAATTCAGTCAGACAAAAGTGCTCAGGAATAATGCAAAAAAAAAACAGTTTGACATTAAATCCTTCTTCCTGGGGAGCTCTGGAAATTGTAGCTCTGTGAGGGTAGTATGGGGTCTCCTAACAACTCTCAGCAACCCTTAACAAACTACAGCTCCCAGAATTCTTTGAGGGCGGAGCCATAACTGTTTAAAGTGGTATCATAGTGCTTTAGATGTACGGCATGAATTTAGTTTAATTGGGAGTCAGGAGGGGTGGAACGAAGGAAAGAGTGGTACAAAGGAACAAACAGGACCATCCCTACTGTAAGGCATGGGAAGAAGCTGCCTCAGACAGCAGGCACTGGTTGACAGTAAGAAGCTGTTAATGGGTAGAGCTGAGCTGGCTATAAATGGGGGAGAAATTTGATTCCATTGACCTTTAAAGGAAAACCTACATAAGTGTCTTACATTTTTTGAAATACAGTATTAATTAAACTGGAAAACAGCCAACCTAAGAAATTTGCATCCCTTTGAATTTTGCAATGAGGTCCTCCAGCCAAGGATCGGGGGGGGGGGGGGGAATTGCACACCCTGTGCTAAAGTGTGCATAAACTT
This sequence comes from Darevskia nairensis, assembly GCA_034642065.1. Taxonomy (NCBI): domain Eukaryota; kingdom Metazoa; phylum Chordata; class Lepidosauria; order Squamata; family Lacertidae; genus Darevskia; species Darevskia nairensis. The sequence continues at coordinate 695,511 of JAWWNI010000425.1, forward strand.
GCATAAATTTATGGTGATAACATACAAAATTTTCATTCTATTAGATGAAATTGCTTTGCAAAAATGTATATTTTAGGCAACGTTGCATGCAAAATTGTGTATATGAGCAGAAATTCATAATAAAATCTTGATGAACTGTCATAGGGACTTCAAAAAAATAAAAATAAAAATATTCCTGAGCTACTAGGGAAGTCTGAGTAGCAGAGCTTTATCTCCTCTTTCTTTCAGTTGAACCCACCCAACAAAGTAAAAAATAAATAAATAGATTATTCTATTATATTTTATTTTAAAAGGGAAAAGAAAGGGGAGGGAGCCTTTGTTGGAAGTTGGTGGGTCTGTCTGTTTAATGAAACCATAGGAAACTTCAACTATAAATAATAGTTTCCAAGACTATGTTTTACTCAGGTCCTGGACTTCTCATTGGGCCATCTGGTTGGCCACTGTGATAACAGGATGCTGGACTAGTTGGGCCACTTGCCTGATCTTTCTGGGAGAGAGACTACCTGCTTGAAACCCTGGAGAGCCATTGCCAGTCAGTGTACTGTAGACAGTATGTATGTAATGCTTCTTATGTTTCCGTTGCCTATTTTCAACTGGCCTACGTAGCATAGCCTAATTCATGGGTGGGAAACCTGTGGTCCTCCAGATGTTGCTGGACTTAAACTCCCATTACCATTGGCCATGCAGGATTGAGAATGATGGGGAATGTGATTCTGCCATATCTCAGGGGCAGAAGGTCCCAGATTCAATTTCTGGCATCTCCAGGTATGGCTGAGAATGTCCCCTTGTCTGAAACTCTGGAGAGCCATAGCCAGCCAGTATAGACAATACTAAACTAGATGGACCAAGGCCAAGGGTTTGACTCAGGATAAGGGGTATAATATAAGGAAAATGGGATATAAATGCTTGAAGATAAGTAGATACACTGCCAGTCCACTTGGCCTCAGTACATCAAATGGAAGATATTATCTTGTTCTTTTCCAGAGGAACCTACTGGTCTTGGGTTGGCTCTGGGAGCAGTGGAAATCATTTCAGTGAGTCTTGGTAGTTTCCTTGTATCAGGAACCACCCCTAAGTTCCCAGGGAAAAATGGTGAAATCCCATTTAGATTGTATAGCTGTGAAAGGAGTCCTGTCATCAGTGGATTACCACACAAATCCTGTGTTCTTGGGACGCTTTCAGGAGGATAATTGCCTGGAGAAGGTTGTTTTCAGCATATCTTCCATGTTCATCAGAAGCTTCAATGTGTTATACATTTACCCATCCCTAATCGATAATTGCAACCAAGAAATCTGAGCCAATATAATAGTGGGAAGCATCTGCCTCTATTAGATGTCTCAATGGTTTCCCAACTATTGAAATAAAGGCTTGTCTATGTAAAACCCACAATTCAGACGGCGTCTTCCTGCTCATTTTGGTAGATTTGAATATCATTTTGGGACATGCAAATGAAGTATGTCTGTATTAAGATGTGAAATGGCCCAAATGTCTCCCCTATCCCTAGATGTCGCACAGGGAGTCAGTGAAGGCTGGCAAACATTGGGAGTGGTTGGTCAAAAGGCCTAACAATAGGTAGAGCCAGAGCCAATGACAGCCAGTGCCCAACACATTCTGGTTTTGTCCCCATCCTTTCCCCCCACTGCTGAGTTGCATAAAAGGCAACACTGAGACCAAGGGAGATAAAGCTGACTCTCTGATACTGGTTGTCAGTATGAAGGCTATCAAAGGAGGAGAAGGCAATTGATGGCTATTAGGACGTGGGTGGCGCTGTGGGTTAAACCACAGATCCTAGGGCTTGTCGATCAGAAGGTCGGCAATTCGAATCCTCGCGATGGGGTGAGCTCCCATTGCTCGGTCCCTGCTCCTGCCAACCTAGCAGTTCGAAAGCATGTCAAAGTGCAAGTAGATAAATAGGTACCGGTCTGGCGGGAAGGTAAACGGCGTTTCCGTGCGCTGCTCTGGTTTGCCAGAAGCTGCTTAGTCATGCTGGCCACACGACCCGGAAGCTGTACGCCGGGTCCCTCGGTCAGTAAAGCGAGATGAGCGCTGCAACCCCGGAGTCGTCTGCGACTGGACCTAAAGGTCAGGGGTCTTTTTACCTTTACCTAGGCATGATGCCTATGCTCTCCCTCCATGCTTCTGCAGGCCAGTTGCTGGAAATCATGTCGGGGGAGAGTGCTCTTGTCCTTGAGTCTTGCTTGATGGTTTTCCATAGGCACCTGAGTGGCTGTGAGAACAGGCTGTGTGATGGGCCATTGGCCAGATCCGGCAGGCTCTTCCTCTGTTCTGAAACCAAGCAGGGGGCACTGATTTAGGGCAGACTGAGTTGGTGAAGCAGTGCTCCATTGGCCCTAACACAGCAGCCTCCACTGCAGGGAGTGTAACCAAGAAAGGGGGAACCAGTGGTCACTGGGGCACACAAACACCCCACACTTTGAAGGAGTGGAAACATCTCCCACCTATGCAATATCATCTTTGGGTAGAAAACTGTGTGTCTCTGTGTTCTAGCTAGTAATATTTCAGAGCCAAGGTAAAAATATACAGTACATGAGGAACTTTCGGCATCAATGTATTTTTTTGGGGGGGGGGAGAGAACAAAATGTGTCTCCACCTCTGCTACCCCTTGATTCATCTTTCTGTTACCCCCACCTGTTTTGCACTGGTACAACTTTTTGGGACTTCCAACCAACCAGCCTCTCCCTTTGCCCCCCCCCCCCCCTGACATGAGCATATCCCTTAGAACAATGCTACTACAAGAGCCACCAGCCTCTGTGGTCACAGTCATACCGCACATTCAAAGCACAAGGACAGCACTGTAAACAGTTATGGCTTCCCAAAAGAATGAGGGGAACTGCAATTTGTTTAGAGTGCTGAGAGTTGTTAGGAGGACCCCCCCCCCCAAAGCTAAAATTTGCCAAGTGGCTTGACCCGACAACTCTTTGTTCCCTTAACAAACTACCATTGCCCCCCTATTGGAGAGGTTAGCTGACCTTCCAGATAAGACAAAACTAAATGCCCTTTTACTAGGCAAAGATCAAAAGATAACCCAGATGGTAGCTAGATTCTGCACGCAGATTTGCAGGCACAGTCTATCCTCCCAGAACAAACCAGTCAGCGGGGAAAACAGTCGCAGTGAGCCCCCGGGGCAATAGGGTCAATCTGTATGTGATTTGATGCAGAAAGCTCCGAAGCACAGTGGAGGTCAAACAGTTCTGGCTCCACACCCCCATTTACTTTGGAGGAGACACTGCTCAGTGGCTTTGTATGTAGAAGATCTCTTGTTCAGTCCCTGACCTCCCCAGAGTATTGAACTTGGTGTTGGGCTGTGGGTAGCAGCTCTTCTGTTCGGGAATGGAATGAAGACCTTGAGCAGAAGCTGGGAAAATGCAAGCTGGACCCTCCTCTTGGATATTTTTAGCCCCTTTTAAATTTTTAGACTGCTATATTCATTCTGCGTTTTAATCTCCTTTAGCGCTGTAAAGCACTTTTCAGATTTTAAATGCTGGTCTATGACCGTAATGAAATTTGATTGAACTACCATTCCTAGAATGTGGCCTGTGGGTAGCACCACCATTCTCTCCAGCAAGTTCAGCCAATTTTCGCTCCTACACTACAAGACATCAAACGATCAAAGAGATCCCTTGACATTGCCAGATGTAAATGGGGAAGTGAAATTGGGGTGAGGGCAATGCTGCTTTTTCAGCTGTCTGCTTAAAGGTCTTCAAGGAGTCAGACCATGAGTTCATCTCATTCACAATTGCCTGTCCTGACCAGCAGTGACTCTTTGGGTGTTTCAGACAGAGATATTTCCAAGACCAACATAAAGATTCCAAGAATCGAACCTGGGATAGTCTACATGCAAGACAGATGCTCCACCACTGAGCTACAGCCCTACTAGTGCATTGTCTACACAGCATTTGAGTCTCAGGTTGAAAATGCTCATTCTTATCTGGAGATCCCTGGGACCTTTTGCATTTGAAGGAGATTCTCTATCACTGAGCTGTGACCTAACATGAAAAATAAAAATGAATCCATGTCTTGAAAAAGTGACCCACACAAAACTGGTAGAATTAGTCTTAGCCAAAGGAGGCCACTGCCAGAAGAACTAAACAGAACATGTTCACATGAAAAGTGAAGAATGTAAAATGGTATTGACTTGGCAACTTCACGGGCCAAAGACAAGCTGCCAACAGCTTTCTCTTTCACCCTGGCTTTTAATTTGAGTCTGGGCAGAAGTGCCAACTTGAATAAAATATTGGAGGGAGCAGGTAAGCCCCACCCTGCGTAATCGATCACAAGACGTGGTCTATGCACACCATTTGAATGGCAATGTCCATCAACTTTGGGGAGGCCCGCCCTACTCAAATATTTTATTGGGGGCAGAAGGGACCTTGGACCCTAGGAGTTGGTTCCTATCAGTCTAGGTTGTACCCAATATAGTCAGAGTTAGACCCACAAAAATGAATGGACCTCAGTTGGAGTAACACATCCTTCAGTTATTTTGCAGGCTATCATTTCTTGGGGCTTGTCATTCATGAACTGGAGAGATGTTGCTAGTCCTGCTTTAGCTATGCTTTAATTTAACAGCCTGTTACTGTTTTTCTTTGTGGTTTACAGTTGTTATTGTTCTTCCTTGACACTTTAATGTCATTTGCATCTCCAGACTTGCAACCTATATCAAAGGGGAATCTTTATGAGGGAAGATAAACCACAATTCAGTAAACAAATAAACATGCATCCAGAGGGAGGCTGTTCCATAAGTAGGGCATCCATACCGGCCCACGTAGGGGGCCACATAGGTCCCTGGCATAGTTTCATGCATTTGGCAAAGAGGGGGGAATGAAGGGGGAAGGGTGGCTGAGAAAGGGGGGGCAGCTGAGAAGGAGAGAGGGGGTGGCAGAAAGAGGGGCAGAAAAGGAGGGGCAGAAAGACACAGAGAGTAAGCAGTGGATGAAAGCGAAAGAAAGGGCAAAAAGTGGCAGAATGAAAGAGAATAAGAGAGTAGCGGAAAGATAGAGGGTGAGAGTCAGGGATGGAAGAATAAGGGACTAAAATGGGATGGCAGAAAGCGGGAGGAGTGGGAGAGAGGGAGGGAGGGAGGGAGGGAGGGAGGGAGGGAGGGAGAGAGAGAGAGAGAGAGAGAGAGAGAGAGAGAGAGAGAAGATCTCTGCTCACCTTTGGACCACCACTGGCCAGTTTGTCACCTCTGATAGATGAACCTTCGAAAGGCAAAAAGTTACCCACCTCTGCCTATATCCACCATATCCTGTAGGCAGTCACCTCACCACCAACAGCCAGAAAATGGATGGTGGCCTCACACAGACCCTCCAAGTGTCCCTATTTTCCAGGAACGTCCCTGATTTAGAGAAGCCATCCTGGTTTCTGATTTGATCCCGGAATGTCCCGCTTTTCCTTAGAATGTCTCTATTTTCATCAGAGAAATGTTAGAGGGAGTTATCCAGCCCCTGAGCTGTCTGAAGGCAATCCTGTATAGGGATTTTTTTTAAATGTTTAATGTTTTATTAGGTTTATACAGTGCTTTTTTCTAAAAAAAATGTTTAGGGGTACTCTCATTTTGACTCAAGAAAATCACCATTTTATTCAAATCGGGGAAAATAAATACAGTAAATGGACTAAAGTACAAAGATTCACAAATGTTTAGGGGTAAGCGTACCCCTGCATCCCCCCAGAAAGAAAGCACTGGGTTTATATAGAAGAAGAAGAAGAGTTTGGATTTGATATCCTGCTTTATCACTACCCGAAGGAGTCTCAAAGCAGCTCATATTCTCCTTTCCCTTCCTCCCCCACAACAAACACTCTGTGAGGTGAGTGGGGCTGAGAGACTTCAGAGAAGTGGGACTAGCCCAAGGTCACCCAGCAGCTGCATGTGGAGGAGCAGAGACGCGAACCCGGTTCACCAGATTACGAGTCTACCGCTCTTAACCACTACACCACACTGTCTCCCATCCAATATATATTGGAAGCTGCCCAGAGTGCTGGGGCAACCCAGTAAGATGTGTGGGGTATAAATAGTAAAATTATTATTATGGAATGGGACGTCCTTTTTTTTTTTCATCGGAGAAATGTTGGAGGGTTTACTCATATACAATGTAGTTCTTCAAATGTTGTATGTAGAAATGTCTCATAGAATCTCCTGTGCTCAAACTTCCCTTGTTTCCCTAGGATGGCATACCCTCCAACATTCCTCAGATGAAAATAGGGACATTTTTCACTCTCCACGACCCTCCTCAACCCACTATCTTTGTACCGCCCCCCCCATCAGAAGAAGGCACTACACCAATGGGACACAGCACAACCAACCTCCACTGTCCAGAGAAAACCCCTTAATCCTGATTATATTTTATTCTGTGGTAGAGTCACAAAAAGAAAAACACACTCATAAATTTGAGAAAGTGGCAAAATTAGACACAGATGCACAAAGCATTAAAACAAAAACTCAGACTCCTTGAGCTCTACTTTTCACCCCTTTTCTTCCCATCCAGGGAAGCCCTGCCCTCTGTCTGCCTCTCAGAACTGGCACATCACAGAGCAGGGCCTTTGTGGTGGTAGCCTCTCCTCGTTCTCATCTGTTCTCCAGCAGCTGCTACAAGTTGCCCAAGGGAGGAGACCGGCAACAGCAGCAGCCATGGAGAGGCAACGGGATGCTCTCTCAAGGCTGCTGCCACCACTGGCAAGAACCACCAGCTCATCCTCCTTCCCGAACTTGGTGGCAGCAACACTGGTGGGGGAAATAGGGACATTCCAGGATCAAATCAGAAGCCGGGATATCCTTCATAATTCTGGGACTGTCCCTGGAAAATCAGGGCACTTGGAGGCTATGTGATGGTCTCTATTTTCTGGTCCCTGTCTTGAGAATCCCTGCCCCTGTTTGTGCCCTTAACTCCTAGAGTCTCAAGAACAGTGAAGGAGAAACTCAAGTCCCAGTGACCAGGCCCTCTAAGCCTACCTGTGTGGTCCTTGGGCTTTTATCTAGGTCACAGCCTTCACATTCTCATTGAGTGGCCACCGAGACCATATAACATCAGTCCTGAAACACCTACATTGGCTCCCAGCACGTTTCCGAGCACAATTCAGAGTGTTGGTGCTGACCTTTAAAGCCCGAAACAGCCTCAGCCCAGAGTACCTGAAGGAGCATCTCCACCCCCATTCTTCAGACACTGAGTTCCAGCTCCGAGGGCCTTCTGGTGGTTCCCTCACTGCGAGAAGCGAGGTTACAGAGAACCAGGCAGAGGGCCTTCCTGGTAGTGGCGCCCACCCTGTGCAACGCCCTCCTATCAGATGTCAAGGAAATAAGCAACTATCTGACTTTTAGAAGACATCTGAAGGCAGCCCTGTTTAGGGAAGTTTTTAATGTTTGATATTTTATCGTGTTTTTAATACTCTGTTGGGAGCCACCCAGTGTGGCTGGGGAAACCCAGCCAGATGGGCAGGGTATAAAATATTATTATTGTTATTATCATTGAGTGCCCTTGCTGGGCTAGAATGTGCCATTGAGTTCTGACTATGCCTGTTGCTTGTCTGAATGGAGAATGGATGGTGGTGTGTGAGAGAGTGTGTGCTAGCCTTCTGTACAAAGGTAAACTTTACATTCATTGCCTTTGGCCCCATCCACCGTTGGTCTGTGACTCCCAAAAGGGTGACCAAGAGGGAATGTGGCCCTCAGAGTATAAAAAGTTCCCCATCCCATCAGATTAATTGTCCCTCTAATGGGTTTTGATATAAATGTGCATAGACACTGAGGCACAGCCTGCCATTTCACAGAAGAGCCCGCCCACCCCTCTAGTCCATTGGTCACATTGTCAAATGCTCTTGCCGTCAAGGTTTTTATCCTTAAGTCCCAGTGGATTCCACCCTAATGTCACTTAAGCTGGTAAGACTTAGTCCCTTGGGCATTTCTGAGGGAGACAGAACCGGCAAGAAAGGCCTCTCTGCTGAGGTTAGCACCCAAGACTGTCTATAGGGTTGGCGGCACTTGTGATAGATCTCAGATTCCCTGGATGACATGCCACATTTAGCCACGTAACCAAGAACATGTTCTCCAAAGCATCTTTATTTACCTTTGATCTTTTTTTTTTTGTCCATCTTGTTTTATTAATACAGAAGATAATGCATTTAAAGACAGAGAGACCAGCTCACTAGAGTTTAGTGGCCTTCTTTCTCCTGGGAAAGCCTCTCACATTATAGGGAAAGGCTACCACTTCACTAGGAGGTCTTGATTTCTGGCACAGTTACCTAGTGTGAAATTCAGTATGGTGTAGTGGTTAAAGTGTTGGACTAGGGCCTGGGAGATCAGGTTTCAAATCCCCACCTGGCCATGAAGCTGACCGGGTGACTTTGGGTCCTTCGCTGCCTCTCACCTTAACCTGCCTCACAGGGTTGTTTGGGAATTAAAGAAAGAAGGAGGAACTACGCATACCACCTTGAACTCCTTGGAGAAAAAGGTGGGGTATAAATGCAACAAGTAAATAGAATTATACCCCCCTAGTTCAAACAGTGAAAACCTTACACGTGAGGATATCAAAGAGGTCTCACCAATCATAGAAGGCGGCTTACGACTCAAGCTAGTCCTACACAGAGTAGACTCATTGAAGTCAGTAGACATGACTAACATAGGTGGTTTAATTTCAGTAGGTCTACTCTGAGTTGGAACTAGTGGGATACAATTCAAAATATGCCCAAACCTCTCATACATTACCACCCCCAGAGTGGCTGGGGAAACCCAGCCAGATGGGTGGGGTATAAATAATAAATTATTATTATTATTATTATTATTATTATCTCAGAAAATCCATCAAGGCAAAAACACAGAATTTCCATTTCAATACTTTTTGGCCAACATGGATCCCAAACACCTGACGTTTTGGGAGTGCCCAAGGTGTCTATCCCAGGATTAAAGTATTAAAACAGTTCTAGTGAGGATGACAAAAATTAAGGTTAATCCTTGTGCTCCCACATGCTGTCAAAAGTATACAGAAATCAGGCTGTCAAAATAATACAAAGTTAAGCCCACCCCACCAAAGAACAAACAGAGAATGAAATAACAAAAGCACAGCATGCGGTGCTTGGCAATGCCAAGGGACAATTATTATCAGGTCATCTGAAATGCTACATGAAATCATCATGGTTGGCAACTCGTAACAGCTGGCATTCTCCCTGTGGCTTCTGGTTGAGAATACCTAGATCTATTGATTCCTATGTTTCCGAGGGGTTACCATCTCCCACTTTTCCAGTGGATCCGGTGAGAACACCCCAAGAAACAGGCCAGTGCTGTTTTGAAATAAAAACAGGTATTTAGGGTGTAACATATTAAAACATAGGGTTGCTGAATCCAGGATAAACTCATAAACACTATCAGCAAGATTATTATTCACCACATTTTGGTAATCACCGTCAAGGATGTAATTATTTCTTTTTCCAGCGTGAAGTAACAGCGCATACAAAAATGTCTCAACTTCTAGAGGCCACCCAAGAAACCATATAAAAAGGCAGAGCTTGAGGGATCTTCAAACCACTTCTTGCAATTTCCGATCCTCCGAGACATCAGGTAAGCTCTGAGTGGAAATCTCAGCATGCATAGGGGTTTTGAAATGGTTGATGATGGGAGTGGGTGATGTATCATCTTATTTTAGCTCTGTGGTGGGCAAAAGATGCAAGGCTCTATTGTGGGGAAGATCTTTAACTGTGTGGGAGAGTACCCGCTTTGCTGCGGAAGGTCACAGGTTCAATCCCCAGCATCTCCAGGTAGGACTGGGAATGTTCCCTGCTTGAAACTCTAAAGACCCCAGCCAGTCAGTGTAGCTGACATACTTGATTTCCCTTTGATTGGTCTGTGAAATGGTCTGAAAATCATTTCCACCTGGCTGGTGTGAATCTAGAAGGGCAATCTAGAAGGATACAGGTGGGCGCTGTGGTCTAAACCACTGAGCCTCTTGGGCTTGTCGATCAGAACGTCTGCGGTTCGAATCCCTGCGATGGGGTGAGCTCCTGTTGCTCTGTCCCAGCTCCTGCCAACATAGCAGTTCGAAAGCACGTCAAAGTGCAAGTAGATAAATAGGTACCACTGCGGCGGGAAGGTAAACGGCATTTCCGTGCGCTCTGGTTTCTGTTACGGTGTTCCATTGCGCCAGAAGCGGTTTAGTCATGCTGGCCACATGACCCGGAAAGCTGTCTGTGGACAAACGCCAGCTCCCTTTGCCTGAAAGCGAGATGAGTGCCGCAACCCCAGAGTCGCCTTTGACTGGACTTAGCCATCCTTTACCTTTACCTTTACCTTAGAAGGGCAATGAATGAGGCAGTTTATCCACCATATTTTCTCTCACCACCACCACCAAAACCTTTACAATTATAACCTATTTATTTACACAAGATAAGTCAGAAAAGAGGTATTGCTTCTAATTTGAGTTCAGTCACACTCAACAACATTTTCCACAACTAGAAGATCCACCGTGCTTTTGACCAACCACTGTGCTTTAGTTACAGGTAGATAGCCGTGTTGGTCTGTCATAGTCAAAACAAAATAAAAAAATTCCTTCCAGTAGCACCTTAGAGACCAACTAAGTTTGTTCTTGGTATGAGCTTTCGTGTGCATGCACACTTCTTCAGAACACTGAATAAGTGCACACTGTGCTTTAGGTCATTCCTCACCTATAATTCTTTTATCCCAACCTGTTTTATTTTATAAAGACATTAGGGCTGAAGGACACATCAGGATCAGACTTTGGTAATATGGAACCTTGAGCGAGGACAAAATTTGGCAACCCGCCCCCTAAATATTTCTTATTTTCACAATAATTCCTTTTGGCACAGTTGCTTTTTTATGGATCTTCTTAGTAGGTATCCATATAAATATAGGTGGCATAACAACAATCTTTATTATGGTCCAGAGACCCAACAATTCATTACAAAACAATACACAATTTTGACAGCCCGCCTTCAGGTTACACAAGCATTTTGTTCAGACTTGGGAATAGGGATCATTGGTTCTTGCAACCACCGATAGAAACTTTGCCACTGCTAATGTTCTGTCATTTATCCGGTCTTCCAGTAGGAACATGACATAGTAAGCCTCTGATTTTCCCGGGAAAGGTACTAGCAAGGGTAATATCACTTCAGCCCTGGCTTGTTTGAATTTCACACAGTGCAGCAAAATATGTTTTATAGAGTCAATGTCTTGGGCATAGTCTATCCTGGTATGGAATGTCTTGAGCATAGTCTATCCTGGTATGGAACTCCTCTCAATCTGCCATCCAACACTGCAGAAGAAAAGACGTTAAGTCTGGCTTTTGTAAATAGCCTTCGGTAATTTCGAACTGTCAGATTTTTAATATAAGATGTTAACTTAAAGGCATGCCCATATTGTACTCCTACTGCCAGCGGACTGCAGACTGCGTGTGATCGATGTCGCAAGTCACTGTGTGTAATATCCCAGAGTCTTTGCTTTAAAGTCTTTAGGGCACCTTCATAACCCAGGCAATAGAGCTGGGTGGGTGACAGACCAATAGAGGTGGCTTTTTTAGCCATTGTTTTCTGATCATCATCATCATCATCATCATCATCTGCCCCCTTGACTCAGCACCCTAGTTGACTTATATACTGCTTTTGACACCTTTGTTAGAGAACAGTTGTTATTAAAACTTACAAATTCATGTGCAGATTTGCATTCCCTGTTACTGCGCCAAATGCTCTGCAGGCAGTTACCAAGTTGCAAGTTAAATAATCTCTATTCTCTCCCCCCCCCACTTTACTAATTAAATGTATTTCAGAAAACAGGAGAGGGAAACTGAAGAAGGTTCTGCTCATTTATTGCTTTAACTATGCCTAAATAGCATAGTTCCCATTTCAGTGGTGAACATTCCCTCCTTCATGGCTTATTACCCTCACTTTATCTGTAATAATAGGATTGTCATGGTAGAAGACGTTACTCTACTACGCTTCACATACAAATGGGATTGTGCAGATTGTTGGCATATTTGGATACTTACTGCGCTATGATTAAGCACACAGGGAGATGGGTTACACATGGAGAAAGAGAGAGACCTTTCTAGGTCAAGGTTGGGGAACAGGTGGCTGGTAGCCATGATGGCTATCCTCTGCATAGTAGGGGGCAGTAATGCTTCCGAATACCAGTTTCTGGAGAAAGGGCTCTTGTTTTGGGGTCCTGCTTGCATCTGGTTGGCCAGGATGCTGGGCTAGATGCCAGTGAGCTGATATAGCTATGTCCTTATGCTTTTGTTGTTACTGCTTTTGATGTGGAACTGGTGTATTGAAAACCATTGGCAGTTCCTTTCTAAAAACAGTCCAACCTGGTCATATAGGCATAAGGGTGTTGTTGTTGTTGTTGAATAGGATGTCCCTATTTTCATTGGAGAAGGGACCTTCTGTTTGCAAAGCAGATACTCTACCACTGATTAATAATGGCTGATTTAAATAGAATATAGGAAGCCTTTCATAGAATCATAGAGTTGGAAGAGACCCCAAGGGCCATCCAGTCCAACCCCCTGCCAAGCAGGAAACACCATCAAAGCATTCCTGACAGGTGGCTGTCAAGCCTCTGCTTAAAGACCTCCAAAGAAGGAGACTCCACCACACTCCTTGGCAGCAAATTCCACTGCCGAACAGCTCTTCCTGTCAGGAAGTTCTTCCTAATGTTTAGGTGGAATCTTCTTTCTTGTAGTTTGAATCCATTGCTCCGTGTCCTCTTCTCAGGAGCAGCAGAAAACAACCTTTCTCCCTCCTCTATATGACATCCTTTTATATATTTGAACATGGCTATCCTATCACCCCTTAACCTTCTCTTCTCCAGGCTAAACATACCCAGCTCCCTAAGCCTTTCCCAGCCCGGTCTGGAATTGAACCTGAGATTCTCTCTGTGTGAAGTGACTTTGCTCTGTCTTGAACTCTTGTCCTTTCCTTTGATTAAACACACACAAACTCTGGACTGGTACTTTTTATGTTCGTATAGTTATGAGCTATAACCCCCACCCCGTAAAAATCTTCTTCCTGGAAGCTGCCTATCCAGTTCCTGAAAGTAAGGGCTGACTCAGCTGGTTATAAAGCGTTTGTTCATGATCTCTCTCCCTGTTGTGTTGTTTCAGATTCATCATCATCCAACCATGAAGGGTCAACAAAACCCTCGGTGCTATGCTAGCTGCCCTCCCTCAACTATCACGATACAGCCACCACCATTCTGCTTAACCATCCCAGGACCGGCCCTCTACTGCCCTGACCAGCCCCATTGTATTACTCAATGCAACCCCTGTGCTCGCTATGGTCAGGGACATAAAAGCCTCAGCTTTGCAGAGCTCCCTTCCCCGGCCTTTGCAAGCAATTCAAGCCTGATGAATTTTTATTCCAGGCCATCATACCTAGAAAGAAGATACAGCTACTGCAGCAATTATTAAACTCAGACGGAATACCATTGATACGAAGGAAAACAAGGAACCCCCACCAACGGCATGAGCTCGCCTTGCCTAAGCTTCTATGAATTCCTGCATCCCAGGAGTGCTGAGCGCTCGTAGCCCCAACAATGGACCACAAGGACTCAGCACCTCTGCGAATGAGGCCTGCATCAAAACTTCCCCTTTCTCACTCTAAGCTTCGTTTTAATTGCATATATCTATAGTTAAGGGGCTTTCCAATCTGAATAGCATTTCTCCTATATAATGAACCTGGGATATTATTTGCACAAAACGGAATGTTTACCCATGTATGTTTTGAATTCTGGGAACTGGGGATAACTTGCATGTGTGAATCGACCTTCAGAAAGATGGAGCATTTGTTTTGCTCAGGCCCAAGCATGATCCTTTTCTATGGGAATGGTCAACATGTCTCACCAGGAGTTGTCCAGTAATGGGAGGCGATGTTGATATGCATCGCATGAATCCAACCCTACATGTGATGGAAGCTGGAACACCTGACTTCATCTATGTCACATGATCACATAGTTCTTCACTGAATGAAATGGCACGGATGGAAGAGAAGACCTCGTTGACATGGAAGAGTCACTCTATAAAACCAAAAAAAAAGTCAACATTGAGACAGTGGACACTATTTGGGGGTGGGGAATTGATTCTGCCCTTGAGAGCATTTCCCCCTTCCCCTAATTGTTCAATGGGTCAATTCTAAAAGTCATTCATGGAGGGCAAAGTATCCACATATCTACTGTACTTGAAACTGACTACTAATATTCTAAATGTTATCTCTTGACTTGTTACACACATTAAAACCTATGCTATGCTGCAGCACACAATGTCTATCTGTGTTTTAATCAGTAAGGTTTTTTCTTTTTCTAATAATCTAGCAACAACAAGGGTGGCACTCCCAATTATTACATGTAAGTGATTTATGCCCGAATCAGGACTTAGTCATTCCTAGAGTAGACCCCCTGAAAATTAAAGAAATTTAAGTCTGATTGATTGCAATGGGTCTCTTCTAAACATGTCTAAGTCGGGACCCAGTGAGTTGTATCCCACTCCATCCTACACAGAGTAGAACAATTGAAACCAATGGACTTAAGTTAGACATGACAATTTGGTTGTAATCCAATGTTAGTCATCCTCAGAGCACACCCATTGAAACCAATTGCTGTGTCTCACTTAGGTCCATTCATTTCATCCAGTACATTACCGAGGCAAGACATCGGTCCAACACGTCCACAGCCACACCTGCGGATACAAAGGAGAAGTAGAGTTGCGTGTCGTCAGCATATTGCTGACAATGTGCTCCCAAAATCCGGAGTACAAATTTGTCTTAACTATAGGAGAGAGAAACCTGATCTTCATCTAGTCTATAAACAGCTATTCTCTCTTCATGAATCACCCTGCAGACCTCCCTTTTTCAACCCTGCTACCTAAGATAATTTCATTCATTCATTTTATATCTCAACCTTCCTTCCAAAGGAGTCATGGGCAGCACAATATCACCTCTGCTTGATCAGACCAAGAACTCACCAAGCCCAGTATCCTGGTTTTTCACCGTGTCCAATCAACCACCTTTAGGGAGCTCACAAGGAGCGCATGAGTGCATTAGCCTTAAATAAATCTCCCATATATTTGTAACAGACATCACTCCCAAATTAGTTCACCAATCAATCCCTTTTCACAGAGAACTCTGGGAATCGTAGTCCTTTGAGGGGAATAGTGAGGGTTTCCTAACAACTTTCACCACCTACAGCTCCCAGAATTATTTGGGGGAAGTCATGGCTGTTTAAAGTGAGCTGTGTCCTGGGGTTGTTGGTTTTTTTAATACTTTAAATGCATGGTGTGAATATGGCCTCTGTTGTGCTGTCATCCTTCCGTTTTTGGAAAGAGTGGATGTGATGTAAGTTGTTTGAGCACAAGGGCCAGTAGGTGGCACTGCGCAGGGTAGTGAAGAATACAGTGGTACAGTGGTACCTTGGGTTACAGACGCTTCAGGTTACAGGCGCTTCAGGTTACAGACTCTGCTAACCCAGAAATACCATATTACATCGGGTTAAGAACTTTGCTTCAGATTGAGAATAGAAATTGACTGGCGGCAGCGGGAGGCCACATTAGCTAAAGTGGTGCCTCAGGTTAAGAACAGTTTCAAGTTAAGAACAGACCTCCAGAACGAATTAAGTTCTTAACCCGAAGTACCACTGTACCTTGGTTCTCAAACTTAATCCATTCCGGGAGTCGGTTCGACTCCCAAAACCGTTCAAAAACCAAGGCGCGGCTTCTGATTGGCTGCAGGAGCTTCCTGCAGTCGATGGGTCGCCGCGTTGGACATTCAACTTCTGAAAAACATTTGCAAACCAGAACACTCACTTCTGGGTTTGCGGCGTTTGGGAGCCGATTTGTTCAACAATTAAGCCGTTCGGGAACCATGGTACCACTGTTATAGAATCATAGAAACTTAGTGCTGAAAGGGACCACAAGGATCATCTAGTCCAACCCTCTGCAATGCAGGAAGCTTTTGCCCAAGAGTAGATCCTGGGGAAGTTCAGCCTGCCCCTTCTCCTGCCCCCAGAATACCCTATTTGGGGGCTTGTGCCAGCTTCCAGAGGCAGAACTTCCACCCACCTGCACATTTGCAAGGTGGAATAAGAATATAAGAAGAGGCTGCTGGATCAGGCCAATGGCCCATCTAGTCCAGCATCCTGTACTCACAATGGCCAAAGAGATGACCCAGTGGGAAAGCCTAAGGCAGGATCTGAGCACAATAGCATTTTCCCCTCCTGCGGTATACAGAAGCATTACTGCATTTACCTGTTTCTCTTGAAACAGGTAAAGTCAGTGTCTGATTGTGTGCCCAGGCACCATGACCCCCGACTTTGAGCATAATAACCTGGCAAGACACATTATATTTTGTGTCAAATAAGGCCACAACTTTTATGGATGACAGATGTGAGAGGTTTGGCACAGGCATTGGGCATAACAACCATTAACAACCAGCTCACCTGATGGAAGTAGGGTTTGGACCAGAGGCGTGGAGGATATTCGACTTACTTCAAATAGGCTTGATTGCTGACTTGAGAGGTGTCTCGCCAGAGTGGTGCATGCTCTAGTTATCTCCCGCTTGGACTACTGCAATGCGCTCTACGTGGGGCTACCTTTAAAGGTGACTCGGAAACTGCAATTAATCCAGAACACGGCAGCTAGAATGGTGACTGGGAGCGGGCGCCGAGACCATATAACACCGGTCCTGAGAGACCTGCATTGGCTCCCAGCACGTTTCCGAGTGCAATTCAATGTGTTGGTGGTGACCTTTAAAGCCCTAAATGGCCTCGGCCCAGTAGACCTGAAGGAGCGTCTCCATCCCCATTGTTCTGGTGGTTCCTTCACTGTGAGAAGTGAGGTAACAGGCAACCAGGCAGAGGGTCTTTTCGGTAGTGGCGCCCGCCCTGTGGAACGTCCTCCCATCAGATGTCAAGGCAGTAAGCAACTATCTTACTTTTAAAAGACATCTGAAGGCAGCCCTGTTTAGGGAAGTTTTTTTAATGTTTAATGCTGTATAGTGTTTTTAATATTTGGTTGGAAGCTGCCCAGAATGGCTGGGGAAACCCAGCCAGATGGGTGCAGTATAAATAATATATTATTATTATTATTATTATTATTATTATTATTATTATTATTATTATTGAGGAGTGCTACGGCCATAGCCCCCACCTGGTTGTCTGGACAACCAGGGATTCCTACCGGATCCCTTTAACAGGATACACGTGTCCTTAGAGGGGCAGGCAGAGGCTTACAACCTCCCCTCCAGCAAGACTAAGGCCAACCTAATGCCTAAACTGCCCAAGTTGTGACAATTGCTATGAGGTATGCAAAAACCCCAGACAGGGCCAATTAGTCTTAGGGAAAATTACTGCCTGGCTCAGAATACAACGACCAACTTTGTCCACAGCAAGTTCATTCATGAAATATAACATTAGGCTAAAAGGGGAGGGTCTGTGGGACATTCAATGAGGAACTGCACATGGCGGAAGGAGGAGGGCCTCTGTATGCTTGAGGAGTGGACCCAAGTGAAGCCTGCTGGATCAGTTGGTCTTGCCCCTCAGCGAACACCCATCCTTTTGCTTGCCTGCCATTGGTCAATGACACCCCCACAACAGATGCGTGGTCTGTCCTGTTTGGTTTCCGCACATAAATGGAATGATGTGTAAAAAGCTGGCTTTCAGTTCCAAAACATTTTTGTCCATTTGTTTCAAAATATATTAATCATATTGCATCTCTTAAGTGCCTTATTTGTCCTTGTGAGGTGTGCTTGCTTCTAGGGCTGGGGCAAGGAAGGACCGTGAACTGAGTCACCGGTGGAGATTAATATTTGTCAAAATGATCCCAAGCGCCTCATAGCTAAGACAAAGGTCATCATCAGCATTCCAGAGCATGTTGAAAATGATTAACATTGCTTCTTAAGGGTGCCACCATGTGGCTTCAGCGTGTAGATGCAGCAGCAGAAAGCATGGCTGTTGAGAGTATGGAAATAAGTTGAGATCATAAGAAGAGCCTGTCTGTTGGGTCAAGCCAAAAGCCCACCTAGATCAACTTCCTGTTCTCCATGACCAAATGCCCCAAAATGTCTAGGAACCTAGATAGACTGCCTCTGGACCTGGAGGTCCAGTAAACAAAGCCTAGCTGCAGGATCAGGCACAAGGCCTGTCTAGACCAGCCTTCTGTTCTCAGAGTGGACAACCAGATGCCTCTTCTGTAACGTGCAAGCAGAAACTGAGCATCTCAGTGCTCTCCAAACCCAGATATGAATCAACGTGCTTTGTGTCTGTTATGTACTGAGTTGAATAGGATCCAAAATGCAGCAGTCTGATTGGTCCTAGAACAATAGGATTCAGAATGCAGCAGTCTGATTGGTCCTAGAACAATAGGATTCAGAATGCAGCAGTCTGAATGGTCCTAGAACAATAGGATCCAGAATGCAGCAGTCTGATTGGTCCGCAGGAGCCACCCAATCCAGCTCCAGGGGGAAGTGAATCCGCAACCTGATTGGCCTACAGGAATATCCTGGAATTAGCCAATCACGTGGGGCCCATTGTGTAAATAATGTATATAAAGCAGACGTTCTGGGGGAACTTTCATTCCTCGCTACTATGAGCTGAATAAAGAGCATGAAATCCACACTTGACTCCGAGTACATTTCAGTGTCAAAAGAAGAACACCTCAAACCCTGCTTCCCTAGATCCATTCTTGTTTGAAAATCCCTAGGGCAGGGATGGGGAGCCTCGGGCTCAGGAGCTGAATGCGGCCCTTCAAGGCTCTCTAGCTGACTTCTGGGAGGCTCTCCAAGCCACACCCACTTGCCTTCCTTCTCTTTCTCTCCCACCCCCATCTTCAGTGCTCCAAGGCTTCCCTTGGTCACCTCCAGTGGATGTGGTGGCAGCAACAGTGGCAGGTGCCATTTTCTGCTTTGCCTCATGTGTTGTAAGCTGGCGTGGGAGGATACTAAATTGTGAACAGCAGCATATAGATTCATTAAACAAACAGATGAGAATGCATAGATACATCCCCATTTGCAGAATGCTCTCTCCAGGGAGACTCACCAGGTGCCATCATTGTATATCTTTAGGCGCCAAGCAAAAAACTTTTTTTTTAAAGCACCTGTGATTGTTTACTGCCCTAACAACAAATCAGTCTTCTCCAATCTGGTGTACAGGTAGAGAACTAGAAACGGTTCCTATGCAGGTATATAGGAAATTGTCTTATATGAAATCAGAACATGGGTCTGGCCAGTTCAGTTGTCAGTGACTGGCAGTAGCTCTCAGGGATTACAGGGAGGGGACTTTCCCAGCCCTACCTGGAAATGCCATCCAGTAACTTCTGTATGAAAATCAGATGCCCTACCACTGAGTCATAGTCTTTCCCCTAGGCGGCAATGCCCTGGAAGATCTATGATGTATATTTACTGCACAGTCATACCTTGCAAGTCAAACGTTTTGGCTCCCAAACGCCGCAAACCCAGAAGTGAGTGTTCCGGTTTGCAAACGTCCTTTGGAACCCGAATGCCCAACGCGACTTATGTGGCTTCCGATTGGCTGCAGGAGTTTCCTGCAGCCAATCGGAAGCTGCACCTTGGTTTCTGAACGTTTTGGAAGCTGAATGGACTTCCAGAATGGATCCCGTTCGACTTCTGAGGTACCACTGTACATCTGTGTCAATTGTACAATCGAAAATGCACTTGTAATTTTGTTGCTCCATCTTGGAACCTTGGGACCCTCTGCATGCAAATAATAATAATTCCTGCAACTTTTAAAGTTAGTCCCCTTTTCCTTAAAAGAGAATGGAACAAACATCTCAAGAACGTTCTGGAGGCAAAGTCTGCTGGTCCATCCAGCTCAGTCTGGCCCACAACAGGTATGTGATCCACCACCTTCTGAGGGTGGATGGGTTCTTCTTCACTCTAGGTCTCCAAGCAGTTGCTGGACTGCTATCTTTTAAGGTCTGGATTTCCTTCATTAGGAAGGAGGTTGAATACCCTCCACTCTTGCATTCAATGTGCCCTAGATAACTGCTGTTTGCTGAGTTTGCTATGGGTGTTTGGGAGGGATTTGTGTGGAACTCTGTGGTTCTCTGAAATAAACTCATGCAATTCATTTTAAATCAATATATTTTTGTTCAGCTAATGATCTCTAACCCACTAACTTCTTCCTCTAAAGGGGAATAAAATGGAGAAAGTTCCAGTGACTCAGTTTACCTGGAAGTTTTCAGTACTCCTTGTGAATAGGCCCCCATGTGGTAATGGCTGGAATTGTTTTTTACAGACCAGCTTGAATTGAACTGGGTGCAAAATGGAACGCTCATTTGGGTGCCCTTGAATCATTGAGTTCCTTGTTCATGTGTCAGCCCAACCTGCCTATTTTGAAGTATGAGGGGAATACAAACTAGACAGGAGGGGAAATTTTGTGATGCAAAAAAAAAGCTTTAATGACAAAGGGAATGAAGAAACAGCAGTATATTTTTTTCCAGCAGGGAAAAGGGTGATAAATTAGAATGCAATTGATTTGTCAATCTGCGCTATTGCTTCATTGGTTATGGAAACAGAGGTTTCACAAGACTTCAGTGGGTACAGTTCAAGGCATTCAAGAATCTCTTCAAACAGGACATGCAAGTGCACAGTTGTGGGTTGTTCATCACCAGAGCGGAGAAAAGGGGTGGGCTTATATGCTCTCCCCCACCCGCTTCAAGTCATAGTTGTGAAGTTTGTAGAAAGCAACATAGCCTGGAAAGGATTTTGCTGCAAGTTATTTCTTCTTGTGAGCAATTGTAGGGGGGGTGCACACAGAGTTCGAGTGATCATTCAGTTCAAGGAGCTTGCATCAGCAGGTGACAGAAGGCAAAGGGTTTCCCCAAGTCCACTCCTGCAAGTTCAAGCTTTGGGTTCATCATCTTTTGTTTCTGTGGTTGTCCCGTGAGCTTTGGGTTGTTTCCTCTGGGTTCAGTAGCAGGTGTAGCATGCGGTAGTAGGCAGCAGTGCCAAGCTTCCACCATATCCGCCGCCATAAGACCTGCTGCTGTAGCCGCCTCCACCAAATCCGCTTCTGCGGCCTCCAGAGTATGTAATCCTTCTGGTGCCATAACTTCTGCCACCATATCCACCACTACCATATCCGCCACCATAGCTGCCGTATCCACCACTGCCATATCCACCACTACCATATCCACCACTTCCACCATATCCGCCACTGCCGTATCCGCCACTTCCACCATATCCGCCACTGCCGTATCCGCCACTTCCACCATATCCGCCACTGCCGTATCCACCACTTCCACCATATCCGCCACTGCTGTAGCCACCACTTCCACCATATCCGCCACTGCTGTAGCCACCACTTCCACCATATCCGCCACTGCCGTATCCTCCACTTCCACCATATCCGCCACTGCTGTAGCCACCACTGCCACTATATCGGCGTCCCCCGCTGATTCGGCGTCCTCCTCCTCCACCACCCAGACTGCCTCCAGCTCCACCAGTGCCACCACCGACACTACCTCCAGATCCACCAAGACCACCACCTACGCTGCCACCACCTATGCTGCCTCGTCGTCCGCCCACACTGCCACCTCCTATGCTGCCTCGACGTCCGCCCCCGCTGCCACCACCTATGCTGCCTCGACGTCCGCCCCCGCTGCCACCACCTATGCTGCCTCGACGTCCACGAGATCCACCGATGCCACCACTACCACCCAAGCTACCCCCGCCTAAACTACCCCCACCACGGCCCCCCATACTTCCACCCCCATAACCACCACCAATGCCTCCATAGCCTCCTCCACCACCCAGACTGCCACCTGCACCTAAACCACCAAGCCCACGGCCCCCCATACTTCCACCCCCATAACCACCACCAAGGCCTCCATAACCTCCTCCACCACCCATACCACCACCTATGCCCATGCCGCCACCGCTACCAATAGCACGACCACCACTCATTCCTCCCCCAATTCCTCCGCTGCCTCCATATCCACCCCCATAGCCTGCGCATGGGTTGTATTGCTCAATGCCAAAGTTTTGGTCAGGGCAGTAGAGCGCTGGTCCTGGGATATTTAGGATGAAGGGTGGTGGCTGTATTGTCACTGTGGATGCAGGACAGCTGGCATAGCACATGTTCCCACCGCCTCCGACGGACATCTTTGCAGGATGAGAGCTGTTTCTGAAAGAGTACAATGAGAGATCAATGTGACATGAGACATTTTATTCAACAAACACATTCCAAATCCCTATGGGTTAATAGAGAGGCAGCTGACACAGATGTCCATGAACAGAAGCACCCCACAGCTGGATCAATCCAATGACCTATCTAGTCCTCTTTTCACATTGGCCAACCGGATGCCTACAGAAAGCCCACAAGTAGCCACTCTCCCCACTTGTCATTCCCAGAAACTGGTATTCAATGACATTGGGCCTCTGGCAGTGGAGAGTGAACCCAGTCATTGTGGCTGGAAGCCATTGATATCTTTCTCCTCCATTAATTCAATGGTTCTAGATTGCAACTCCCATCAGCCCTGACCATTAGCCATGCTGGCTGCACGGACTGCTGGAAGGTGACATTTGTGAGAACATCAGAAGAGCCCTAAAGACAGTGGCCCATCTAGTCCAACATCCTGTTCTCACAGTGGCCAATTAAATTCCTCCGGGATGCCCACAAGCAGGGCATGAATGCAAGAGCCCCTCATTGTTACCCATAAAAAGCATAAGAAGAACCTGACTGCTGGATCAGGCCAACGGCCCATTTAAACCAACCTCCTGTTCTCAAAGTGGCCCACAACCACTGCAACAGCACTCTGACCATTTATGATACCCAGCAACTAGAATACATTCTATTGTAGAAGCAATTACCTGCCAAATGCCCTGCTGGCATAGTTTACACAAGTCACGTATCAAGGAAATTAGGAGCGGAGGTCTAACAGGTTGGTCATGATGTCACTTTGGAACAGAGTTCTTTAACCTTCAGTCCCCAGAGGTTCTTGGGCCACAACTCCCATCATCTCCAACTAGTTCAGTGAATGGTCAGGCATGATGGGACTTGCCCAAGAACATCAGTGGACCGATGAACATTGTTTTAGACCTTAATGCTTCATGGCAGTATATAACAGTGCAACTGTCATTGGCAGACAGCAGCCTGTGAAGTCTATAATGCCTGTGCCCTTCTTGGGGGCTTCTGATTGGCCAGCTGTGGGAAACAGGAAGTTGGGTCTGGTGGACCTTTGGCCTGATAATCCAGAAGGTAATACAAATCTATGCCGTGGCCACATTTGGGATTCTATGTCCAGCACTGGCCACCTCAGCTCAGGAAGGATAGTGTCCATATCAAAAGGGATATTTGTAGAGCTGGAGAAGCTTCTTAAAAAAGCAACCAAAACGACCCAGGGGATGAAGGACAGGTCAGTCCTTTGAGGACGGGTTGTAGCATTTGAGACTTCTTAGTTTAGAGAAAAGGTGACGAAGAGGTGACCATGATAGAAATTTATAAAATTATACATGGGATGGAGAAAGTGGCTAGACAGAGCTTTCTGTCCCTTTCTCATAACAGTAAAACTCGTGCCTATCCAATGAAGCTAAGCATTAGTAGAAAATACTTCTTCACACAGCAAATAGTTAAAACTATGGAGCTCGCTCCTGCGGAAGGCCGTGATGGCCACCAACTTGGAAGGCTTTAAAAGTGGATTGGAAGAAATCATAGAGGATAAGGTTACCAATGGCTACTAACCATGATGTGTTTGCTCTGCCTTCATGGTCAGAGGCAGTAATGCATCTGAATATCAGCTGCTGGAAACCACAGGAGGGGAGAGTGATGGTGTGCTCCAAACCCACTTGTGGGTTTCCCACAGGCTTCTGGTTGTCCACTGTGTGAACAGGGTGATGGACTAGATGGGCCATTGGCCTGATCCAACAGGCTTTTCTTATGTCCTTAGGGATCTCACAGACCTTTGATCTGATAATCCAGAAAAGAAGTTCCTTAGACAAAGCTCTGCGTTAATGGTTCTTGATCTGGGATCAGATGAAATATCTTCTGAATTAGTGCCATGGGAGTGGATATGGCCAGATTTGTACAGGTTTCATTATTTGGTCATTCGTTTTGGAAAAGGATTGATGAAGAAGACCTTTTCAGGTGGTAGTTATGATCACGGGAATATTTGTGTGGGAAGCAGGGATGGAACACTTTGGAAAGAAAATCAAGGGAGTTGGCTGCTCAAAACGCAAAGCCTCATTACTCAAAAGCAAGCCTTGCTGAAAACAATGAGTTTCCCTTCTAAGTGAACAGCCCTAATTTAATTGGCCATCAGTCTTCTTTAATGGGCGATCATCTTAAGCAGCACTGCAAGATGTTGCAACTTGCCCTTAGGTAAGCATGATGCAAATCTGAAACCAACTAAATTGACAATGAGTTTTAATTAAAACCATTAGAGTAATCTCTTAATATCTGACCCTTTAGCTATGTAGTGCTTAATGCAAAAAGAAGAAGAAATATATTGCAAACCAGCAGCTCCCAAGTCCAGAGGTTCCCTACCTTCCCAATAGACTTGAAGACTTAATGATAGGAGATCTCTTGCCTGGCTCAGGTTCAGATGGTGCAGAAAATAAACTGAATTACTCCCCCGCTGCCCCCAAATGGGAAACTGTAACAAAAGGCCATCACAGCCTATATTCCTGCCCTGCTACCAATGAAAGAGGATGAGGACTGCAGAACCCTCTATTTGTGTGGTTAGAGCAGTGTTCCCCAACCTTGGGCCTCCAGCTGTTTTTGGACTACAATTCCCATCATCCCTGACCACTGGATTTGCTAGCGAGGGATGATGGGAGTTGTAGTCCAAAAACAGCTGGAGGCCCAAGGTTGGGGAACATTGGGTTAGAGGACCACCATTGCATTGGCTGCTAAATTTTGTTTAAATGGAAGTGGATTGAGATTGTAGCGACTGGTTGGGTTATTCTCTGGATCAGATTTCAATTAAGAATTGTGGAACCTTACAATACCCTTCTTTTCTTTGAAGTGAGGATTCTAAGCATGCAAAGCTCATATCTCGTTCCAGAAACCATCATCTGCATCTGTATTTTGTATAGTCAAAACTGTTTCTCACAGAAGTGATTGTACCATTTTGGGTGATGGGAAGCTCCTCCACATAATTTTAAAACCAAGGAGGATGTGTTGCATCTAAATAGCAAACAAGTCAACATAGATCAATCACTTTTGCCAGAAACATACTTAGAAAGCTTTCAGAACTCAAGGTTTTCATTTTGTGTGTTCTGCTAAGGTAGTCTCTCAGTATGTTATGAGCTAGGGTTAACAAGCCAACTCAAAACAAAATAAAAAATAAAAAAAAAATCCTTCCAGTAGCACCTTAGAGACCAACTAAGTTTGTTCTTGGTATACCAAGATAAGGTGCTACTGGAAGGAATTTTTTTATTTTTTTATTTTTTGTTTTGTTTTGACTATGGCAGACCAACACGGCTACCTACCTGTAAGCCAACTCATTTCACTTTCAATTACATATATGAAACTGAACATACACATACATTCATTTGGATCAAAACACCTTCAGTATTGGTGCATGCAATGTCTTGGCATTATGGATGCCCCCACAACTTTCCATACCCAAAATTTAGGAAGGGTCATAAGATGCTGCTCTATACTAAATGGGACCATCGGTCCAGAGCAATCTTCTGCAACCTAATCCTTTCCAGATGTTATGGATTTCAACTCACATTTGCCCCAGCTGGAATGATTGTGCCCAACTGAGTTGATGAGAGTTGCAGTCCAAAACATCTGGAAGGCACCAGGTTGATGAAGGCTGAGCTACACTGATTGGCAAAGGCTCTCCAGTGTTTCCATAACAATAGCCTTCCCAGCTCTTCCTGAAGATGCTGAGATGCTACTACTGAGATTCATTCCATGATGACATTGTAATGCCACTGAGCTATGTTATTTTTAACATAAGAAACTGCCTTACATCAAGTCTGACCACTGTCCATCCAGCTCAATGTTGTCTACACTGATTGGCAGCAGCTCTCAAGAGTTTCCAACAATGGCTATCCTAGTCCAACCTGGAGATGTTGGGACTGAACCCAGGTCCTTCCACATGCAACTCTGAGAAACAATCCCTTCTCGGGGGTTTTCCTCTGGATTTCTGAGTCCCCAATAAACTCACCTTGTTTTGCAAGAAATTATATATCGTGTTGCTGTGTGTGCAAGTTTTACACATCATTTAGTTCACTCAGGTTTCCCACCCTTCCTTTATGGGTGGATATGCATCAAACCCCACACAGAAATAGGGTCACTTTAATGGGGTTGGATCAAGTGCCTTTGTGTACATCGTTTTCTCAAGGTTCAGCAACAAATTTTGCTCATCAGTAAAAACAATGTACAAAAAGAATCTTGATGTAATCAAGCCTGCAGTTAGACTGTGTTTTGCTATTCTGTTTGTTTGCAATAATTTAGCAATGCACACATGCACATTCAGAATGTGGAGAGGAATAATGCAAAGGAATTATCATATGCAGCAAATTAGGCCTTCCAATATTGATTCTAGAAATTCTCCATATTGAATCGGAACTTGAGAGACGTCTATTGCAATGTGGAAAGAATCCATGTTACACCAAAGGGACAAGGGAATTCTTTTCTCCCTAGTTTACTTGCCAGCTTAGAAGATATTTTGGAGTTCTGAATCATTCATTCTTTTCCCCTGCTGCATCTTTTTTATGACTTGCTTATAGCTGTGCTTCTCTGTTATGCTATATAGGCAAGAGGAGATTGCATATGGATAAGAACTTAAAAACAAAAGAAACGCAACAGTAAGGCTGGGAGGCAGGACAGGTCTCAAGGAGGGGCATAGGCACCTGCAGAGAGGACTTTCTTCTAACTGCTTCTCTAAATGGTAATGTTTATGGGAAGAGCCAATGGTAGAGCTCCCGAATAGCATGCAGGTTCAACCCCCAGCATCTGCAAGTAGGGTTGGGACAGACTCCTCTCTGAAATCCCAGAGATTTCTTGCCAGTCCATGTAGAAAATGCCATGTAGATGGACCAATGAAAGCCACCTCCTATGGAGAATTCCAGCATGTGGTCACTGTACTTGCTGCAAGCAAGAAGATACTGAGACAAGGGGCCTTGGGTGGGTTATTTTGCCCCAAGGCCCTCCCAAACCTGAAGACAACCCCAGTGATGAATTCCACTCTGCAGCCTCCACAGCCTCAGAGTTCTAACCTCTTCAGAGACCAGGAGGAGAAGCCTTCTACTGCTCCACGGGAATGGGAAGGCCCATATGTGTGGAATTTAAGCTTGAAAAGAACGTTTTCAAAAGAATCCATAATCTTGTTGATAAGTTCTAACTTAACATTGGCAAATTTGTCAACTTTTTAAGTTTTCCCACCCTCTAAAAATATCGGTACTTGCATCTGTTTCCTTGATTCATAATGTTTAGCAGACGGGCAGAACATAAGAACTTCCTGACAGTAAGAGCTGTTCGACAGTGGAATTTGCTGCCAAGGAGTGTGGTGGAGTCTCCTTCTTTGGAGGTCTTTAAGCAGAGGCTTGACAGCCACCTGTCAGGAATGCTTTGATGGTGTTTCCTGCTTGGCAGGGGGTTGGACTGGATGGCTCTTGTGGTCTCTTCCAACTCTATGATTCTATGATTCTATGATTCTATGACATAAGACCATAAGAAGAGCCTGTTGGACCAGGCCAATGACCTATCCAGTATAGCATCCTTTCCTCACAGTGGCCGATCAGATTTCTCCAGGAAGCCCACAGGGGGAGCATGAATGCAAGAGTGCTCCATAATTGGTACCCATAAGAACATCAGAACAGCCTGGCTGTTAGATTAGGCCAATAGTCCACCTAGTTCAACATCCTGCTCACACAGTTGCCAAGCAGATGTCCCAAAGAGAAGTCCACAAGCAAGACCAGAGCACAAAAGCCCACTCCTCCCTCCTGCAGTTTCCAGCAAGCAGCAAACCATGGAGGCATAGCACAGCCATCATCTGCTTTGCATGCAGAGGTTCCCAGGTTTGCCCTCCAGCATCTCCAGGTAGGGTTGGGAATGTTCCCAGCCATAACCCCTGTTGCCACTCATTAAAGCTCACACTGAGCCAGATGGACCAATGGTCTTAACAGCACAAAGGCAGTTCCTAGGGTGAAAATTCAGATTCAAGCAACATTAAATGGAGGGGTTGTTTGTGAGAGAATCAGCTGGAAGAGCTTCATTCCTCACCAAATTCATTTCAATTGCAATATCAGCTCTGAAAGACACCCGCTTTGACTTACCTGTGCTTGTTATTGGAGGATGCAAAGAGTCAAGAGAGACGATAAAGGCAGTCCTTTGGTGCCAACCTTTTTATACAGTTTCTTCCACCACCAGGTGAGTATGACACACTTTTGGGTGTGAATTAATCCATTGACACCTCCATGGAAATTGCTCTTAAGTAATCACCCACTCCCCATACTCTCTAGCGTTTGATTATCAAGCCGATAGGAATAATCACCTTATTGATTGTGTTTACTATTTTCTTTCCTGAGACTCAGCACACTATGGACTCCACCCAACAAGGTTGCCAAATTGAGGTTATGAACTCTTGGTCTTAATACCTTAAGTGGAAAGGAGTCCAACCTATGAACATCTGTGTAAACACTTTGCACACCGTTCCAAACTTGGAATCACATGCCTTGCTTGGTCCAATTGTCCCTAATTATCAGGGAAGGTCCCAATGTTTGGGATCCTGCCTTGGAATGAATATATATATATATATATATATATATATATATATATGTCACTCTCCCTATTTTGTCCATAACCTAATGGGGTCATTCAAGGAAACTTAATAGTTCCCAGCACATAGTTAAACTTTGCAATGTGCTTCCATTAGATGTAGTGATGGTCACCAACTCAGACAACTTTGAAAGGGGGCTAGACAAATTTACAGAGGATAATATGACTATCAATGTCCAGAAATCATTATGGACATACAGTGGTATCTCAAGTTAAGAACTTAATTTGTTCCAGAGGTCCGTTCTTAACCTGAAACTGTTCTTAACCTGAAGCACCACTTTAGCTAATGGGGCCTCCTGCTGCCGCTGTGTTGCCAGAGCACAATTTCTGTTCTTATCCTGAAGCAAAGTTCTTAACCTGAAGCATTATTTCTGGGTTAGCGGAGTTCTTAACCTGAAGCGTAAGTAAGTAAAACCTTTATTACGGTCGTAGACCAGAAGATAAGAGGATGAAACAAAAACGAAGAATATAGCAGTATTACATATACTAAATAATTATTAAATAACATCTTTTAGCAGCACTATTTCAAAGGTCATATTAACTTAAAATTTAGCTAAAATTTTGTGGGAGATAATTTCATTCAGATATTATCTGCTGTGACTTGATGTGCAACTTTATCGCTGTTATTATTTGCGATCACGGCGGGTCTGAGTCTTGCCGCGTGGTAACAGAATTTGGCTACAGTCTTGGTTCGCTCTGGATCAGTATCCTCGAGCAAATATCTAGTCAGTATTTTAATGGAGCAGCCTGGTAAGTTTTTTAACAAAGGTACAATTAGCTCCGTCCTCATATCTCGGTAGAATGTACAATGGAGGAGAACATGGCTTATGGATTCGATCTCCATGTGGTCGCAAGGGCATAATCTTTGGTCCAGCGGGGTCTGGCGATATCTCCCAGTTAGTACAGCCGAGGGTAATGCATCAAAGCGAGCCCTGGTGAAGGCCCATCGGTGTCTCGGATTTTCCAACGTTTTTAGATATGTAGCTGGGTAGTTGGGTCGGTATTCGTACAGTTGTCTGTACGTTGAGGTGAGACGGGTTAAGCTGTTTTGGCGGTCAATATCCGTGGTTCTTTCTCTAATTAACTTTTTCGCCCTTTCGTTTCCCATAGACAAAATAGTTGCCATCGACAGCCTGAAGCGTATGTAACCTGAAGCGTATGTAACCTGAGATACCACTGTATATACTACCTCCAAGATCAGAGACAGCATGTCTCTGAATCCTGTTTGCTAGGATTCAACAGTAGTAGAGGGCTACCCTGTTTGCAGATTTATTGGAGGCATCTACCTGTAGATGTTCTTTGTGCAGAAAAGGTTGCTGGGCTAGATTGACCTTTGGTCTCATACAGCAGGAATCTTCTTACATTCTCAAAATCAGTCTGTTTGTGATGTGAACAATTTTTGTATATATTTCACTTCCATTCCCTACAGAGATGGAAAAATCTGTCCATTTTGGTTTCTCTCAGTTTCTCATTTTTCTAATCTTAAATTCAGTTTTGTTTTGTTTTTCAATTTTCACACCAGTAAACGGACACAAGTCACCACTCACTGGACAGCTGGCCAATCTACACTCAGTGTTGTCACAAGATACATTCAGATACCATTGATTCTGTTTCTCCATTGTTTCCTTACCTGATGTCCACATTTTATGTGATCTCCTACATGACTCAAAAGCCACTTCTGGAAATCTAGTGTAACGTAATGGAAGTTTAGCCTCATTTCTGTGTTAACTGTTTTCGGGAGGTGGGAGGGAATCAATTTGCAACCTCGTAAACCTGCAAACCCACAAGAGTTTACCCCCTGATTTTCATGGATTGTGCCATGCAATGATATATGGGGTGGTGTTCCAGCATACAGTTCTTCCTGCCATTTTCATGGGGGAATCATGGGGAGCAGAAGCACACGTGCACTTTAAGCACAGTGACCTGTCCAATGCTTTTCGTTGCTGTGTTATAAACCATGGTCACTGGTGTGAATGAAACTCAGCACAGCATCGAAAAACCACAGTTCCATAAGGCAGCAGTGTAAAAGAAATGTTAGGAATATGAGCAGTGTCACAAAACCGTGGTGACTTTGTTCTTTTTAAAATCCGGAGAGACAAGTGATATCCTGTATGCTATAGGACTTTCAACAGGACACGTTGGAGACCAGATCTGGGTTTACACACCTTTCATGTAACATTTATTTCATATAGTCAAATATGCATTAATACATTGGTACCAAGAGGTTCAAACACTCACAAGAGTTTGGATTTGATATCCCGATTTATCACTCCCCGAAGGAGTCTCAAAGCAGCTAACATTCTCTTTTCCCTTCCTCCCCCACAACAAACACTCTGTGAGGTGAGTGAGGCTGAGAGACTTCAGATAAGTGTGACTAGCCCAAGGTCACCCAGCAGCTGCATGTGGAGGAGCGGAGACGCGAACCCGGTTCACCAGATTACGAGTCTACCACTCTTAACCACTACATCACACTGACAATACTGAGCTAGATGAACTAGATGATAGGACTCAATATAAGGTATCTTCCTCTGTTCCTATATGTTCAGTACCAGGAGAACTGGAATCTTACAATTATTTTTCAGGGGAAGGCCATAGCTCAATAACAGAATAACTGTTTTGAATGCAGAAGACCTTGGGTTCAATCTCCAGCATTTCCTGATAGGGTTGGGAATGTCCCCTGTCTGTAGCCCTCGACAGTATTGCCAATCAGTAAAGAAATTATTGAGCTTGATGGACCAATGGCAACTTCCTCTGTTCACCAACTGTACACATGCTTATAGACACAAATGATAACAGGGACACTTTTGTAGACATCCCCCCCTTGTGCAGAAATTCTTCTCCCTGCTGTATTCATTCACTTTGCAAAAGTCCGCCTTGCCCAGGCTTCTAAAGCAAAATATAGCTAATGTAGTGATCAGAACAGTTTTCGAAATAATAATAAAAAAGCTTAAGAAACAATTAATGCAAAATGTAATCTCTCTACAAATCCAGTTGTGCTTACATAATCACCGGGATGCTCAGTCAGCAGCATTTACTACATTGAGGTTACAGGAGAGGAGTGGATAGTAACCACATTTTGCCAAAAAGGATAACTAACAACTCTTCCCTGGGGACAAAGTGGTTATGATGAGTATGTTCTGCCTCCACACTCAGAGGGAGTAACTTCTGAATACCAGTTGCTGAAAGCCACAGGAGAGAGTGGAGTGTTCTTGTGTTCAAGTCTTGCTTGAGGGCTTCTTAGAGGCATCTGGTGGACCACTGTGAGAACAGGATGCTAAACTAGCTGGGCCATTGGCCTGATCCAGCAGGCTCTTATTCTGTTCTTCTGTTAGGCTCCAAATATTTAAGGGACCCCCTCAGGTAGTTAAGATCAGCAGAGGGGGCCCTATGGATATTTCCACCACCCTCAGAGGTTTGGGTTGTTGTAGCCTGGGAGAAGGCCTTCTCTGCGGCAGCCCCTAAGACCTCCCTCCCCACAGAGATGCATCTAACAACTTCACTGTGCAGCTTTCGGTGAATGCTGAATATGTACCACTTTACCCTGGCATTTCACATCTGAAATGTTTGTTTTCAGGGTGCAGTTTATGTCTGTGTGTCTACAATTTGTTTTAACTGTTAGGGCATTGGTAGGCAAACTAAGGCCCGGGGGGCTGGATCTGGCTCAATTGCCTTCTCAATCCAGCCTGCAGACGGTCCGGGAATCAGCATGTTTTTACATGAGTAGAATATGTCCTTTTATTTAAAATGCATCTCTGGGTTATTTGTGGGGCATAGGAATTCGTTCATATTTTTTCCCCAAAATATAGTCAGGCCCCCCACAAGGTCTGAGGGACAGTGGCCCCCTGCTGAAAAAGTTTGCTGACCCCTGGGTGTCAGGTGAAATGGTTATAACACACCCTGGGACTAGGTCAGAGTGGCTGGGGAAATCCAGCCAGATGGGCAGGGTATAAATAATAAATTATTATTATTATTATTATTATTATTATTATTATTATTATTATTATTATTATTATTTCCCAAACTTGGGTCTCCTGCTGTTTTTGGACAACAGCTCCCTTCATCCCTAGTTAGCAGGACCAGTGGTCAGGGATGATGGGAACTGTAGTCCAAAAACAGCTGGAGACCCAAGTTTGGGAATCCTTGGACTAGATGATCCACAGGGTCCCTTCCAACTCTATGATTCTATGCTCTGTTGTTGTTGGGTTTTTTTAAATCAATTAAGTGAATTCTTTTTTATGAACCAGGTTGGTCAGATTTCCATCTTTTGCAGCCCTGTTCTCAGACTGATCAACCAGATGCCCTGATGTGAAGTCTGCAAGCAGAACAACTTCCATCTTCGTAGTTCTAGCCTCATGAGAGAGGAAGAGAAAACTTTTCTTTGCCATGCCATGCATGATTTTTATAAACTTCTACCATGCTGCTTTTTGCTTGCCTTTTCTGTAAGCAAAACAACCC
Organism: Darevskia nairensis; assembly: GCA_034642065.1. NCBI lineage: Eukaryota > Metazoa > Chordata > Lepidosauria > Squamata > Lacertidae > Darevskia > Darevskia nairensis. The sequence continues at coordinate 728,716 of JAWWNI010000425.1, forward strand.
AAAAGCTGTCTAAAGTCTACCTAATTTGGAGCTTTCAGCCCTAGTCCAGGTGGTCCTTACGGTGTGAGGTTTTGCTCGTTTTTCCCTGTTGGCCTAGGTGGGGCTCTAAACAACATGGTTTACACAACAGAGATCTAGTTCTCCATCAATGAAAGGAAGATGTTGAAAAACACCCAGATCACCTGCCTCGTCTCTCAGGGTGAAGCCGATGGAGGAACACGCCTTTTCCAGCTGCTATGCCTTTTGGCATGAATCAGCTGATGATTACAGCTTTATCTGAACAAAGGGATGCGAAAATTAAAAAAGAAAGAAAGAAGACAGGAGGACAGGCCATGACCCAATTAAATCCATTTCCATTTTGGCACACTCGTCTCCACCCTTCCGCAAAGGATTGGGTTTCGGGACATCTCTGTCCGCAAAAGCCCTACGAAGCAAGTCAGGCTGAAAGAAGTTGACCCACCACCACCCTGTTAGCATTAAGGCCTTGTTTATTTGTAAGCCTTTTGGCCTGGTCCAGCAGAGCTTTTTAAATTCCTAATATCCAGCACGGTTTCAGCATTTCCTACTTATCAACAACAGAAGAAAGGTAACAGTAGTAGCAACTTGATTGCCCAGGCAAGTGCAACCTGCGGCCCTGAAATCAGTGAAATGACTGACATGGGACACAGGTATTGGGTGAAATCAGGCCAGTGTTGGCAAGTTAAATTAATGGAATATGCTGAAATGGCAAAACTGACAATGAAACTAAGAGGAAGAGACGACAACAAATTTAAGGAAGAATGGAAGATGTTTATTGTATATTGCACACATTAGCAGGGTTTTCAGATTGTAATTTTGTTATGAATGGATAATAGGTAATTTAAATAGGTTCAGAATTTAATAATGGACATGCAGCATGTTGATAAATAATAGAACCAAGGAAGGGACTAGAGGGAAGTCATTTTGTTTTGTTTTGTTCTTGTATTGTTGTTGTTTCAAGGAAAAAAAGAAAGAAATCAGGCCAATGGACTAGGGTGATTTCTTCATTCCACTCTGTCACTGCTGGTGGAATGGCACTCCACTGTGTTGGGGAAGCACCCAACCTCACTCCAATGGAATCACCCAGCAATGTACCCTTAAGCAGGATCCGAGCACAAGTCTCTTTTGGAGAAAGGTTGTTTTCTGCTGCTCCAGAGAAGCGGACACGGAGCAATGGATTCAAACTACAAGAAAGAAGATTCCACCTAAACATTAGGAAGAACTTCCTGAAAGTAAGAGCTGTTCGACAGTGGAATTTGCTGCCAATGAGTGTGGTGGAGTCTCCTTCTTTGGAGGTCTTTAAGCAGAGGCTTGACAGCCACCTGTCAGCAATGCTTTGATGGTGTTTCCTGCTTGACAGGGGGTTGGACTGGATGGCCCTTGTGGTCTCTTCCAACTCTAGGATTCTATGATTCTATGAATCTATGATTCTATGATTCTATGATTCTATGTTTCTATGACTGAGGTGAGAGATTCCAGGCAGACAGATACCCCAACCCAAGCTCAGGGTGTGGCAGTGGTGGACTTTGGTCTTTGAACTTTCATCAGCCCCCTTTGAGATGCAAAAATTCTGCATCTCGCCTGCCTTGCACCTTCTCTTGTTTGTCATTGTTGCAGTGCCCATCTTGTCTTGGCACTCAGTGTTCCTGAGAATCAGCCCTCTGGTCACAACCTGTTTTCTCCCATAATGTTTGCCTGTTCCGTTCCTAATGGTTCTTCCTCTTGTTTATGCTGAAAATGTGATGTTTAGCTGCTTTTTTTAAAGCTGCTAATAGCATTTTATAGATTGGATTTTTATGCTGTGAGATCTTTGGATGAAGAGTGGTATATGCATTTAATAAAGAAATAAATAAATCCCAATGGGAACCAAGGGAGGACTTGATAAACGTAGTTTTCTTCGCGCCTTTAAGATTTATTGATTGGGAAAATCAAAAGAGGAAGGAGACAGGGAACGCATAACAGGGTGAGGCTGCCCGGAAGAGAAATGTTGCAGAAGGATGCTGGTTCAGTGGTAAAGCACCTGTTTTGCATGGAGATAGTCCCAGGTTGAAATCCTGGCATCTCCAAAAAGATTCCCTGTCTGAAACCCTGGAGAGCTATGGCCAGCCAACATGGGGCAATACTGAGTTGGATGGACCAAAGGTTTTGACTTGATAAATAAGAACATAAGAGTTTGCTGGATCAGGCCAATGGCCCATCAAGTCTGGCATCCTGTGCTCACAGTGCCCAAGCTGATGTCTACAGCAAACTCGCAAGCAGGACACAAGGACAACAGCTCTCATGTTTGAAAACACTTTTGTTTTAAAACCAGAAGCTTTTTTATTGGGTATAGTGGGTAGGGAGATACCGAGACAAGAGGAAAAAATTGTTCTTATATGCAACAACTGTGGCAAAAAATTTGTTAGCCCAAAGATGGAAACGACAGGAGTTACCAACAAAAGAAGAGTGGCAGATGAAGCTGATGGACTTTGCGGAACTGGAGAAACTGACGGGAAGAATCCGGAACCAGCATGACCAAGCATTCCCAAAGGACTGGAACAAATTTATATTATATGTGAAAGACAACTGTAAGCAATTAACATCATTAGCAGGGTTATCTGAAGATTTGTAAGATGAAACTGCTGCCTATTCAGGTTGAGTAATATAATATTTTAGGTAACAATATAACTAGGAAACATTGCAAAATGTATTGATGCAAAGTTTAATTTTGTAAACCTTCAGACGGGAGGGAGGGAAGTTGTTAGGCTTAGTTGAGCCAAAGAGATAGAATAAGAGGATATAATGTTACGTAATGTGATTATATGTAAAATCAATAAAAATTATTATTATTATTATTTTAAAGGGACAACAGCTCTCTTCCCTGCTGTGGTTTCCAGCAACTGGTATAACGCAGCTTCCTGTTTTCCTTTGGGGATAGACTGTAGCTCAGAGGTAGAGCATCTGCTTAATATGAAGGAGGTCCCAGGTTCAATCCTTGGCATCTCCAGGTAGGTCTAAGAAAAGATTTGCTGTCTGAAACCCTGGAGAGCTACTGCCGCCCAGTGTATGCAGTGCTAACCTAAAATTAACTAGTGGCCTCACTGAATATAAAACAGTTTCCTATTATACTGAACTGGGTTGGGGGATAAGGGTAGTGTCTGTAGAGGGCAGAATATGGATATAGTTATATATTAGGGGATGCGGGTGGCGCTGTGAGTTAAACCACAGAGCCTAGGGCTTGCCGATCAGAAGGTCGGCGGTTCGAATCCCCGTGACAGAGTGAGCTCCCGTTGCTCGGTCCCTGCTCCTGCCAACCTAGCAGTTCAAAAGCACGTCAAAGTGCAAGTAGATCAATAGGTACCGCTCCCGCGGGAAGGTAAACGGTGTTTCCGTGTGCTGCTCTGGTTTGCCAGAAGCGGCTTTCTCATGCTGGCCACATGACCTGGAAGCTGTACGCCGGCTCCCTCGGCCAGTAACACGAGATGAGCACCGCAACCCCAGAGTCAGTCACGACTGGACCTAATGGTCAGGGGTCCCTTTACCTTTATAGATATAATAATAATTAAATAAAAAAACACATTAGTTTTATTGTTTTGTAACTGCACGTTCTACTGTCGTAACCCTCCCTGGGGCCTTATGGAGAAGGGGTGGATAAGAAACCCCATTCATTAAGTAATTAATTAGAAAGATTGCTCACTTCCTGCTTCAGGCAATGAGGGCAGTGGTGACTCACATTTGGAAACATCTTGAGGGAACCACCGTAGAAGCGTGACACACTTAGGTTTGTTTTCTTCTTGATACGGGAGAGATAAATTGGAGCAAAAGTTTTGCTTGCTTAGAGGCCAAATAAAACAAGGCACGTTCCGTTCGGCGTTCTTCAGTTTACACGGGGACGGGAAAAGTTTGGGAAACGGCCGGTACAATAGGCACTCTTGTGGAAAGGATGGTAGAGCCAGTTCTTTATTCCAGAAATTGTGTTGGCAAAGAAGGAGCATATGCATACATGCGAAGTGTCCCAGGAATAAAATGAGACATGCTGGTTTTTTATGTGCAGTTGCCATTTGGAGTGCCATGCTGTTGCCCCATACTCTTGCCCTGAAAAAGGACTTTTGGGGGCCATACCGCACAAGATCTCACACTGAAAAAGTGCTTTTTCAGGGTGGGATCACAGTGCAGGTCATGTGGACTGACCCAGGAGCTCGTCCCAGCAGACGCGTGTCTTGTCTCTTTATCTGAAAAAGTTGGACGGTATGCAGATGCCATGTGTAGCAATACCGTATGGATAAAAGTAAAGGTAAAGGGACCCCTGACCATTAGGTCCATTCGCGGACGACTCTGGGGTTGCGGTGCTCATCTCGCTTTACTGGCCGAGGGAGCTGGCGTACAACTTCCGGGTCATGTGGCCAGCATGACTAAGCCGCTTCTGGCGAACCAGAGCAGCACACAGAAATGCCGTTTACCTTCCCGCTGGAGTGGTACCTATTTATCTACTTGCACTTTGACGTGCTTTCGAACTGCTAGGTTGGCAGGAGCAGGGACTGAGCAACAGGAGCTCACCCTGCCGCGGGGATTCGAACTGCCAACCTTTCGATCGGCAAGCCCAAGCGGCACAATGGTTTAACCCACAGCACCACCCAAGTCCCACTGTGTGGATAGACAGGGTCTATTCCTGCATTGCAGGTTGTACCACACCCTCCAACATTTCTCCGATGAAAATAGGGATGTCCTATTCAATTATTTTCATTTTCATTTTTTATTTTACCTCTCTCATCTGAATGGGTTGCCCCAGCCACTCTGCAGTTTCCGACATATATAAAAATTTAATAAAACATTAAACAACTTCCCTATATAGGACTGCCTTCAGATGTCTTCTAAAGTTTGTCTTCTAAAGGTTGCACAACTCCATACCCTACAACATTCCTCTGATTCTGTGTCGGTCCCTCAGTTGTGGCAATCCCTCTCCGCAGCAGTGCAGCTGGCGTCTTCACTATATAGCTTTCTGTAAAATGCTGAAGACACACCTCTTCCACTGGGCCTTTGAGACCTGAGATATGAGTTTTCGGGAGCCACCCTGCTCCCGTGATTGCAATCTGTTTTAACTGTCTATGCTTCTGAATTGTAAGTTCTTGTAAGCTGCTCTGGAACCTGCTGGTGAAGGGCGAGAAATAAATGTAATGATTACAGTAATAATGATAATAAGAGTAGTAGCAGGTTGTGTGTGTGTGTGTGTGTGTGTGTGTGTGTGTGTGTTTGTTTTAAAGAAAAGCTGGGCAAAGACACCTGTTTTTTGAAAGTTGAAGTCAGCAATATATAATTTTGGGGTGCAAGGGGAATCATAAAATCATAGAATTGTAGAGTTGGAAGGGAACACGAGGATGATCTAGTCGAACCCCCCTGAAATGCAGAAATATTTTACCCAATGTGGAGCTCACCTAGGTAGCATCACCAAAATAGCCTGGCGCTGTCATAGTCCGGACCTCAGGTACCTTGCAAGAGTGGACCAAGCTTAAACTGCTCAATATCAAATATGTCCATTTCCCCAGTTAGCATCATTTTTCTAAGCACCTAAGACTGGGCCCCCCAAAACCAGAAGAAGTCCACAATTCATGTAAGAGTCTTCTATCTAGTAGAGGCCTCAACTAATTTTAGGCCCTCGTTAAGTAGAAGGGAGTGAATTTCCAACAATATTTGCAGAAATAGGGGAAACTGCCTTTTGGTCCATCTAGGGCAGTATTGGCCATACTGAGCTGCAGAGGCTCTCTGGTGTTTCAGGCAGGGGTCTCTCCCAACCCTACCTGGTGATTGAATCTGGGACCTTCTGAGTGCAAAGCAGGTGTCCTTCCACTGAGCTACATCCCCTAACCCTCTGGAGCAGAAGTTTTAGACGTTCATAGGGGTTTAGTTGAAAGGTAGAGTTGACAAGGTCACCCCCAAAACTCTTCTGCTAGTGGATGAATCTGCTGGATCCAGAGTCCTTGCATGAATGAATATAATTTAAGAATATAAGAAAAGGCGTGCTGGATCAGGCCAGTGGCCTTCTAAGTCAACCATCCTGTTATCACAGTGGCGGAGGAAGGGGGCGGCCCATCCCAGATGCCATCTCTAAGGGGGTGACGAGAAGGCACTCCACAGGGGACTCACCCCGCCACCCCTGGGGGCAGCTGCGCGAGCCACCACCACCGCTCCGCCGCAGCTGCGTGCGGAGGATCCTCCGCTTGCAGCTGCAGTGGCGGTGGAGGGATCCCGCCACCGTCAGTACGGCGCTCGAGTGGCTCCGTCAGCAAACTGCCCCAAGGCGTATGTGCGCTGCTGCTATGTAAGGCGCACAACTATGTGCAGTACGTAGCACCACCATGAATGTGCCGTACATAAGGCGCATGCGCATGTTTTCCCCACCCCACCCCCGACACCCCGGACCGGTGCTGGTTAGCCTTCCTTTGCCCCTGAGTGGTTAACCAGATGCCCCAATGGGAAACCCTCCAGCAGGACCCAAGTGAAAGGGCACTCTCCCCTCCTGTGCCTTCCAGCAACTGATATTCAGAAGCATTATCGACGCTGACTATGGAGGCAGAGCAAAGTCATCATGGCTATGATGAGAGGGAGGGAGATATGTTGGAGAAAAAAAGCTAACAGAAACATTGGTGACAAAGTTCTCATCAGGAATTGCAACAATCTCACCCTCACAAATAAAGAACCATATAATTAAAAGCCACTACTCCCTTAAAAGTGGAGTAAACATTGTATTAAATCTTGTATGGGTGGCAATTAATTGCATTGTGTGTGTGTAGTGGGGGGTGGCTCATATCCTTGATGCTGCCCCCTAAACAGTATAAAAATGCAGGTGACTCAAAACACTCCTAGAATCTTCATCTGATACCGTTGCGGCTTCTCCTTGCTCGATATCCAGGTAAGAGAGTAAGCAGACCAGCTTCTGAAATGCTCCTCGGTGGCTTCTTTTATTTTTACTTGGTTCAGGTCTGGATTCAGAATTAGAGTTGTGCAGCCCATTGATGCTAGGGAATAGCATAATGTAAGGGTAGTAGATGTGTATGTATGCATGTATGTATGTATGTATGTATGTATGCATGTATGCATGTGTGCTCGTGTTGTTTTGTCAGTTATGCATCTATAGGTATCTTGATTTTCTTGATTCAAATCTGTTTTTTGGAAGCTCAAGTCTCTAACATCTCAATATCTTGCACTGTAGCTAAGTTTGTTTACTTGACCTTGTTTCCTTATCTGATTTCTCCCATTACATATATTTATACATCTGCATGGTAGACAGCATAGGGCTTTCCAAATGATGTTGGACTCCCACCACCATCAAGTATCTAAACACATGAACTGGCAGATAGGAGCAAAGGAGCTACATTACACCAAATCATACCATTGGTCCATCAGATTAGCCATTGTCTACACCTGGGAATGGTGAGCCTGTTGCCCTCCAGATGTTGTTGAGGTACAACTCCACTCATCCTTGGCCCGAGGCCCTGCTGGCTGGGGCTGATAGGAGTTGCAGTCCAACAACATCTGGAGGACTTCATATGGGCTACAGGCTTGCTCTGCTCTCCAGTCCTCTTCTACAGAATTCTGGTTCAACCAGGAAAGTGTTGGGAATTAATCCCACAAATGGAGCATGAACAGGCCCAGAATGATGGGATAGATTGGGCTGTGGCCCCTTCTAAGACTGGCCAGGTGGTGATGGCCACCAACTTGGATGACTTTAAAAGAAGTGTAGACAAGGTTAAGGAGGATTAGCTACTTCAACTGCAGGTAGCTATATGCCTCTGAATGCCAGTTGCTGGGAATCACAAGCAGGGAGAGTGCTGCTGAGTTTAGCCCCCTTTCAGGCTTCCCATAGACATCTCGTTGACCACTGCCATGAACCACATGGAGATATATTGACCGGACTGGTCTGGCGGGAGGATGAAAATGGGGAATTGTCATCACTGGACTCTGGTGAGGGGCCCAGTAGGCTGGAGGACATTGATTCAGACCCCCGGAAGGTGACAAGCAGACTGTAAGGACAGAATCCTACCTTGGTGCCATCAGGCACCTCAGATGGTACATCACCTTTGCCTGATGCAGCACCAGAACTATCTCCCATGCCTTCTCCCACTGAGGAGGTTCCTGCAGATACAGTGAGACGACCGTGTCAGTTCCACCTCCATCACCAAGGATATGGAGATGACTGTGCCCAGTTGCATGGCTTTGGATACCACCTACACAACTGACTGTGCCCACCTCACTTTTCAAAAGGAGAGCCATGGGGCGTGTCAAATGTTGGGACAACCGCAGATCCTGTTGTACCTGTTGAGTGCCGACCAATGTACCTTTTAACCTGACTTATGTACCACAGTGATCTGTGCGTGAAGGCCTTTGTCCAAAACCAAGCTGAGATTTTAAGTACTGTATCCACCAGTGAGAACAAGGACAGCCACTGTAAGAACAGGATGCTGGACTAGATGATCTGATCCAGGTGTAGGAGTTTTCTTATGTGCTTATGAGTAACAGTGAGGTTGGGCTCTTGACCTCAAGCCCTGCCTGTGGGCTTCCTGGAGGAATCTAGTTGGCCACTGTGAGGATGCCAGACCAGATGGGCCATCTTCTTATATTCTTGATGTGGCTTGAAAGCAGAGCTTTGTTGTAGGGAAAGGAGCTAAGGTGAAAACTAGCATGGAGAAGGAGAGAGAGAGGAAGACAGAGTTGAGGCTGAGAGTGGTGCAGTCAAACCCTGGAGTTCTTCTGGTAATATCCATGAACTCAGGTTTTTTTCCATACAGTTGGGATCTCTTTTGCATTTTTAGAACTAATATCAGATTGCTTTGAACCTTTCTCTCTGCACATTCACTGCTTAAAAACACTTATGGGATCCCTGTGGGGGAATGCTGATTTTGACACAACCTTCCATTCCTTCAGTTCATTTCGCCTTCCTTTTTTTATGTCCTGATGCACATTGATAAAACACTATGAAAAGCAATTACTGTGAGCAGATTGTCTCATGAGTCTTCTTGTGTAGAGTTTAATCATGCACACATCAGTTCCTGCAGATCAGGAAAACCTTGCACAAAACATCAATCAGATTCATTGCATTGTGGTTAAAATCACAGAACCTAGGGCTTGCCGAACAGGAGGTCGGCGGTTCGAATCCCCATGACGGGGTGAGCTCCCGTTGCTCGGTTCCTGCTCCTGCCCACCTAGGAGTTCGAAAGCACGTCAAGTGCAAGTAGATAAATAGGTACCACTCCGGCAGGAAGGCAAACAGCGTTTCCGTGCGCTGCTCTGGTTCGCCAGAAGTGGCTTTGTCATGCAGGCCACATGATCCGGAAGCTGTCTGTGCACAAACGCCGGCTCCCTTGTCCAGTAAAGCGAGATGAGCGCCACAACCCCAGAGTCAATGGCGATTGGACCTAATGGTCAGGGGTCCCTTTACCTTTACCTTTACATGAGTATTGGTTATGTAGAGCAAAGGGGGAGCACAGGTATTGAAAGATGCTAAGGAGGGGGCCTTTTCAGGGGTGGCACTTCAGCTCTGGAATGTTCTCCCAAATTCTCACACCTGGGGGTCAAATGTGCCCCCCCCCCAGGTCTCTCTATCTGGTCCTTGGGTCATTTTCCATGCCTGCCATGCACCTTGAGTGTTTTTGTCTAGCTCAAACATGTCATTGAACTCTGATAATGACTCTCATTTGCCTGGACAGAAAATAAAGAGGGATATTTGAGTCAAATTACATTTCTTGCTTTGTCAATTTTTGCTTCTGGCCCAACGCAACACTGGTTCATGGCCAATGCTAGGTTGCTTAGAAGAAAATGTGGCATTCAGCCTGAAAGTTTCCTAACTCCTGTCTTAAACCTTTAAAACCTTTAAATTATGTTTAAATCTGTTACTATATTGCTTTGTGGTAGTAAGCTTTTGTTACTATCACCCAATGGCCATGGGAACCTCCCAGATAATGAATTTTCTTTTAGGAATACAAACTCCAAAATATATTTTTTTTCAAATATATGTATATGAAAATTTCTGCAAATTTTAGCCTGTGATCAATGAATTGGCTCCTGGGTAAGGTAATCTTGGCCCTTTTTGAAATCATTGGGGCTCCATAACCAAGTTGAAAATAGTTTTAAGGTTAGAGGTTGTATTTCAATATTTTGCGGATATTCATGGAGCCATCCAGATAATTTTTTTTAGTGGGCACACACATATGGAAAATGAATGGAATGGAAGGCTACAGCAAACTGAACATCATGTTAAGAATTCTGGAAATATATTTCTATACTTAAACTGATTATTCCTCCTGCATTGGTTCCACAATGGAAAGAAGACCACAATGGAAAGAAGACCACAATGGAAAATCTAAGAAGCAAATAGTAGCTGAGAATAATTACGGAAGATCTCTAACCATGTTTTACTTATTTGTTTTCTTCCTTCGCCTTCACCTTCGCCTTCGCTGTGATTCTTGCATTGCAGGGAGTTGGCCTGGATGACCTTTTTGGAGTCGTTCCAACTCTCTAGTTCTAATATTCCTGTATGCATCTACCTCCTCTGCTCACCAAACCCTGGAGTCTCTACATCAATATTTCAGCTGCCTTTCATCTGAAGGCCTCCCTGATCTTAGCTACTCTACAGAATTGCCTCCAAAACTCGCTAGCCTGTAGAATCACCACCAAATGGGGCCTAAACTGAACTTCTGTAGGACACTTAGAGCTCTAGGGGATTGCAACAGCATGACTAAAACATTTTGATAAGACTCTGTGCATTCTCAAGGAGGTACCTCATATCTATACGGGTCTCCTGCCTCCTTGTGTTGCTTACCAAATGGTTTTTGCTCCCTCTACAAACTCTGTTTTCCACCTCCCTCTGCAATGCTGCTTTGTCTCATTCTACTACTAACATCCACCCATTCTGGAAGTTAGAATGCTTATAGGCATTTGATAACTTCACAACAACTTTGCCCGTGATGGAAGCATCTCACTATGAAGACAAGCGCTCCCCATATATTTTAGTTTAGTCCTAGATTTAGAGGGAAGACACTTATATTTAGATGGAAGGATAGATAAGTCTAGGCATTGCCTTGTCTAACAAGGATTAACAACAATTTCAAAATTAGACAATGTTTATTTCTGAAACATTTTATTTTCAATGCTTTATATGGTCTTGAAGCAACCCTCTGAGCTAGATTAAGTTTAGAGAGAGTGATTAGCCAATATCCACTATTGTAGTTTGGGCAGAAAGTGGATCTGAGCCAAAGTTGCCTTGCTTGATAGTGGTTCACCATTGACTGGAAAAACAACAACAACAAAGTGAAGAAATGGAAATCAGAGACAAAGTGTACTAGTATTGTGTTCAATGGTCATCAGCCTTCCAACTTTTGAAATCTTACCAGGCATTGTCCGTGTATCTTAATAGCCAACTACACAGCAGCCTTCAGTGTTAGAAACTTTAGTTTACAAATTTGATATTCCCAAAGGAAGCCCAAATGCTGTCCCCCAAATACTAAATTTTAGATGCTTTAATGAGTGCAAAAAAAGGTTCCCCATATTTTGATCATCCATGTTTACTCTCTTGCCTGGTGTCTTGTTCCAGAGTCACCTCCATCAGGAAACAATATGTCCGGAAGAAACTCATGCTATGCATCTTGTCCTGCGTCCACAGTCAGAATACAGCCACCACCCTTTGTATTGACCATCCCGGGACCTGCTCTTTGCTGCCCAAACCAGCCTTTGTGCATTGAACAACACAACCCTTGTGCTCGTGGTGGGCGGAGATATTCTGCCTTTTTCTATGAAGCTCCCTCCGAACTGGAATCAGAGGATGAACCAACTTCTGGATATGGTTCAGGCATAGCAATGCTGTACCGGTCCAGGATGGCGCTGCCTTGCAGCTATCCCTGCCTCTAAGTGAGGAACAAAGGAAACCAAGGGAACAAAGGAATAAAGAAACATGGATGAGCTATTTTGCATGGATTTCTGGAAGCCCCCTGCAACCTCAAGTTGAGGGTTAAAACTTCTGAAGTTCAGCTTTAAACATCTTCTTTCTGTTTGTCGTCTAAAGGTTCTTTCTTCTAACTTCACACACCCAACCATGGTAGATCCATATTAATTATCCATATTAATATTTATGAGCACTAATTCTAAGGTGTTCTTTCATGTTCTTTTACGTATATCCTTTCTTAAAAAGAGGTATCTTATCCATACAAGATAAGACTGCTCCTTAATAAAGCACCCCTAAATTCTGAGAACCTAAGTAAACTACTGACCAGTTGCCAACCTCCCTTTTTTGGGCAAAATTCTTGACCAGATCCCAGTGCTCTTGGGGGAGACTGTCTTTCTAGATAATAAAATCCTCTCACAATCATATTTGCAATTAAAAGAGCCAGTCTGCATTCTCATAAATTTACCCCCTAAATATATACTACAAAGAAACTTGAAAAGAACAGCTGACCTCATGTTTTGGCATATCTCAATACTATTAGTGTTGGCAATGTTTTAGAAGGGCATGAACCACTTTTAACACACACTTATTCTTCGAAAAAGAGATTTTTGGTGATATCCTATCCATGGCTACTCAGAAGTAAGACCCATTGAGACTGGTGAAGCTAGTGTGTATAGAATTTCAGACTTAAGCATGCATTTTCTACACTATGGTGAAAATGAATTTTGCCCCTCATTTTCATTCATTTGTTGGCCACAAAAATCTGATGCAAAGCCTAAAATTTTCAATAGGCAAAAAATGAGATCACATTATTAATACTGTCTCTTATAGCTGATTTATGTCTGATTTGTTGTAAAACTTTGTGGTTGAAAGTGTAATCTGTTGTGTAATCATACCTGCCTGTTCTGTTCTCAGTTCAGTTTCAAGAGTCTATCTATGTTATCACTTGCTTATCACTTTACTGTATATTAAACCTTGCAATGCATCATAGAAGCTTTCATGTGTCTAATAGTGCTTCCTACTTAGCATGACAGACTGCTTAAGAGACTGAGGTTGCAATCTTTAAGTGCACGTAAAAAGGAGGAAGTCTCAATGAATTCCTAGGATCACAGAATCAGAAATCAGAGTCCCCAGGAAAGAGGCACTTATTATTAAACCACTCTTGGCACCATCCAGAAACAAACATCTTCCAGGATTCTTTGGGAGAAGCTGGGAATGTTTAAAATGCTCTGAATGTATAAAGGTAAAAAAGGTAAAGGACCCCTGGATGGTTAGGTCCAGTCAAAGGCAACTATGGGGAGCAGTACTCACCTTGCTTTTCAAGCCAAGGGAGATGGCATTTGTCCACAGACAGCTTTCCGGATCATGTGGCCAGCATGACTAAACTGCTTCTGGCACAATTGAACATTGTGACAGAAACCAGAGCGCATGGAAACGCCGCTTACCTTTCCTCTGCAGAAGTACCTATTTATCTACTTGCTCTGGTGTGCTTTTGAACTGCTAGGTTGGCAGGAGCAGGGACCGAGCAACGGGAGCTCACACCGTCGTGGGGATTCGAACCGGCGACCTTCTGATCAGCAAGCCCAAGAGGCTCAGTGGTTTAGACCACAGTGCCACCCACATCCCATACTGAATGTATAGCGCAGATGTGGCCATTATAATAAATAATAATAATAATAATAATAATAATTTATTATTTGTACCCCGCCCATCTGGCTGGGTCTCCCCAGCCACTCTGGGCGGCTTCCAGCAAGCATTAAAATACATTAACACATCACAGATTAAAAACTTCGCTAAACAGGGCTGCCTTCAGGTGTTTTCTAAATGTCTTGTAGTTGTTGATCGCTTTAACCTCTGATGGGAGGGTGTTCCACAGGGCGGGCGCCACTACCAAGAAGGCCCTCTGCCTGGTTCCCTGTAGCTTTGCTTCTCGCAGTGTGGGAACCGCCAGAAGGCCCTCGGCGCTGGATCTCAGTGTCCGGGCTGAACGGTGGGGGTGGAGACGCTCCTTCAGGTATACAGGGCCGAGGCCCCCCATTATGTGTTGCCCCCCCCATTTAAAACCACACATCTGTCTCTGTGGCTCCATGTTTCCCAATCAAAAGTGTCAGTGAAAGCCATTCTGAATCACTGCCCCACAGTCGGCTTACAGGCTGCATATTGAATGGCTATCGGTTCAAAGGTTGGGACTGGGGTGCACATCTGTTGTTTGTTTGAGGCAATTATCTGTGAAGGCAGTTTCTATACATACATACACACCCTGCTCTAATCTTCCATCCAAGAGGCATTATCCGAGTTCAAGGATACATTCAGACCAGGCCAAAAAAAAAAAAAATTCAAGGAAGGTGCAAAGCAGGGCTGGTGAGGGGTACAGCCTGCAGAGAGAGTCCCAAGGGCCAGACAGAGAGGTCTGTAAGAATGCATTTTGTCCCCAGGCCTAAAGCTGCCCACCTCTACACTAATGCTACCTTTCACACTGCCTCTCCAGAGCATCTGAGCCAGCTCCATGTTATAACTGAATTCTGTAATTCAATGCAGCTGAAAGTTGGAAGAGTCAGGTCAGATAAAAGAAAATCAATCAATCAATCAATTTTATTACAGCAAAAGCCAGCAACACAAAACAACATGATTCCAAACAAAAGAATCAGCAACACCACCACAAAGAATCAAAATCCAAAGGGCAGAACAGAAGATCAATGACGCAAAAGGAACTTATAGTGTGTTTTTCAATAAAATAGATTTACATTTCCTGATAGCTAAGGTGCAAAATTTGGCCATAAGATACTGAGCTCAGAGAATCTTCCAAAAGAAATTTGCGAAGAATTTCAGGGGTGAATTCCAAGTAGTATTGCAAGGGTGTAAATTTTGATAAAAGGGGTAATATAAGTCGAAATCGTTCTTCACTGTAAAGTTCACAGAATAATAGAATGTGAGTAACAGATTCCACCTTATTGGTCATGCATGGACATAGGCTCTCATGGATAGGTACCCGCAGGAATTTACCGTATAGTACAGCTGTAGCTAGTGCCTCAAAACGGGCTCTGGAAAATGCCCATCTATAAGATTCATAGGTAATGGTAGATAAATAAGGGGCAGCTGAAAAGCTGGGCCAAGATTTTAGACACCTGTAATTCTCAGGAAGTAAAGCGCCTTCTGTTTGCAATTCGATGTCAAGGAGCCTTTAACGGATAAAAGAAAATCATAGAATCATAGAATCATAGAGTTGGATCAAAGCATTCCTGACAGGTGGCTGTCAAGCCTCTGCTTAAAGACCTCCAAAGAAGGAGACTCCACCACACTCTTTGGCAGCAAATTCCACTGTCAAACAGCTCTTACTGTCAGGAAGTTCTTTCCAATGTTTAGGTGGAATCTTCTTTCTTGTAGTTTGAACCCATTGCTCCGTGTCCGCTTCTCTGGAGCAGCAGAAAACAACATTTCTCCCTCCTCTATATGACATCCTTTTATATATTTGAACATACTTCTTCCTGCAGTGCATCTGTGGAACTTGTTCCCACAGGAGGCACGGATGGCCACCAACTTAGATTACTTTGGAAGAGGATTTGACAAAATCATGGAAGAGAAGGCTATCCCTGGCTACTAACCCAAATGACTATGCTCTGCCTCTGCAGTCAAAGGCAGCAATGCTCCTGAATACCTGTTGCTGTAAACTGCAGGAGGCTAGAGTTGATCTTGTGTTCAGGTTTCACTTGTCCGTTTCCCACAGGCATCTGATTGCCACTGTGAGAAAAAGATGTTGGTCTGGATGGACCATTGGCCTGATCCAGCAGGATCTTCTTATATCCTTATGCTGTGGCTCTTACTTCAGATGAAGAACTGGCCATAGCGTAGAATCTGCATGGAATCAAACACTGGACTCAGGTGTTGCTTTGAATACTGTGGTTTCATCTTGACGTGTTGTCACCTTAGATAACTCTTGGGGTTCCCTATCTGATCTAGGCAGCCAGGTGTATGTGCATGATGGTGCTCAGGTAGGTGTTCCTTTGAGGTTGCCCAATGATTTTTCTTCCAGGCCTGGATTAACTTCAATGGGATTAATTTCGGGGAGAACCTGAGATCTTAATCTTGCCCAATTTTTGGTGGGGTGGAATTTGGATGTGGTTAAGCATCATTCAGGGGTGATTTTTTCCCTGTTAGATTTATGAGCTGTCGTGATCTCAGATGAACCTGCACATCAGGATAAAAGTTCAGCAGCAATGATTAATCATGTCAAATGATCCTTCTTACCAAGCAATTAGGAACGTGAGTTGGGAAAATAACTGGAGACATGGAAATTTGTCATCTGAAATGTGTCATTTGTCATCAGGGCAAGGAACTAGCATGGCCCTGGGACAATTAAGGTTTGCATACCTATAACAGGAAGCCATTTTCAATGCACGACTAATAATTTAATAATGAGTGCAGTGTTGTTGATCTGTTGTTGTTGTTTTTAGCGTTCGCATTAGCATTTATTAGCATTAGCATCTGTTAGACATAGGCCAAGGCTATTAGAAGGACCATAGTATCCCTGCCAAACCTGGCCGGGCTCTAAGATCTTCAGGGGAGGCCTTCCTCTCAATCCTGCCACCCTCACAGGCATGCTTGGTGTGGAAGTGGGACAGGGCCTTCTCTGTGGTGGCTGCTAGACTTTGAACCCCTTCCCAGAAAGGCCAGACCTAACTATCCTTCTGCCAGTGAAGACTGTTTTATTGTGGGAGGCTTTGAAGAACTGGCTACATTTAAGGAAAGGGCTTTTAATAGTACTGTGCTCTTTTTACTGCCTCTTTTTAATATATTTGTCTTCACATCATTTTAATTCCATAGATAGCTTCATTACATTTTAAGCATTATATTTTATATATCTTAACTATCTGTGTTTTATCCGTGTTTCTTCAAATTTTTGTGAGCTATCTTGAGTCCCAGTTCTGGAGAGAAAGGTGAGCTATGAATAAATGAAATAATAGTAATTAGTCACTTTGCACAAACAAATAACTTAACAAGATAAAATAAGAACAATTAAAAGCTAAGCTAAAGCTGTTTAAAGTGGTATCGTTTAGGGTGTGAATGTGGTCTCTCTCACATACCCACACATACACACTGTATTTGCCCATATCAGAGAATTATAATTGTTTTTGTTATTATTACAATGTGGCTTGCCACACAAGGAGTCTCGAAGCAAGTCACAAATATAAGACAGAACAAAATGAAAATAAAGCAACAAGAAGAAAAATACTTGCAATAACCCATAAGATAGACTCAATGAACCTGCAGCGAAGTCGAATAGGGTTGAATCCAGCTAAGACTTACTCAGAGCAGGCCCACTGAAATTCATTGATCTAAGTTGTGTTTCTGAATTTCAGTTGGTCTTCTCTGAGTAGGACGAAAATTGGATGCAAGACATAATCATTAAACTGCAAAATAATTTTAATCCATCAAATGCCTGGGAGAAGAGATGTGTTTTTACCTGGCACCGAAAGTGTGTTAATGATGGTGCTAGGTACGCCTAACTGGGGAGAACATTCAACAAGTAGGGAGCCACCACTGAAAAGTCCCTTTCCGTTGTCATCACACTCCAAACCTCCCTCAGCTGGGCCACCTGGGACCAAGTCTCAGGTGAATACCGAAGGGTCTGGGTAGGTAAATAGAAGTTAGATATGGGAAACTATAAGTTAGAGTGTGTGTGTGTGTGTGTGTGTGTGTGTGTGTGTGTGTGTGTGTGTGTATATATATATATATATATATATATATATATATATATATATAATATTAGAAATAGCAAAATACGAATAATAAGAATAAGAAACGATGCACAAACAGTAAGAAGTCATATTTTAATCACTACCTTTCTCTTTTCTTCTTCTTCTTCTTCTTTCTTTTCTCTCTCTTTCTTTAATTGTATTGCTTTTTTTCCCTCCCCCCCCTTCTTTTCTCTTTTTTTCGAATTGGTGTTGTCAGTTTTGATTTTGTGTTTGTATTTGGTGTAATTCTTTGTAAATTTTATGTGATTGATAAATAAAGTTTATTTTTTAAAAAAAGAAGTTAGATATGAATCAAAATTGAAACTGAATTGGGGAGTTTGTGAAGGCCCACACGTACAGGAGATACCTTTCCTCATATCTTTGCCTTCCAATACCCGGTACTATTCATTTAAACTTTTCAGAGCAGCTTACAACAATTATATATTAAACCATACAATGAGGGGAAACATATTAAAAAGTTATAGCCAAAAATCTGCTATTATGGGAAGATGTCTTCTTAATTGCCTGCATACAACTGATGGAATAAAAAATTTTCAGCCAACATTTACAGCACAAAACATAACAGCACTATATAAACACATAATATGATATCCATACTATACATAAAAGAATCAAAACAGTTATATAAATACAATATGTAACAATAAGCAATACATAGTACCTAATCCATAATGAATATAATAAACATATGCTAAGTAGCAATGTCAAAGGATACACAATAGCACCCCGGCAATAAACTCAGCGACACTTGTCATATGCTGAGTCTTGTAACATTAAGTTATTACCTACTTAACTCAGGAGCAGCTATAAAACATAATGCATATCGAACAACAGCCTCTGGAAAAGTAAGGGAGGGGAAAATCAACAGTAAGGTATCTGAAGTGCCCAAATGGTATAGATCTGTATCATCTTCTTTCTGTAGAGAACTTAGTCTAAATTTCCACCCCCAAATTAAAGGACAGACCTTCTCAATTCTCTCCTGGGACCTTTGCTTATCTTTCCCAGTCTTTCACCCCAGGAGAGCAGGTCCTTAGTCTTTAGTTGTTCCATGGGAATCTCAAGGTCATCACTAGTTTTTAATGTTTGATGTCTAATTATGTTAAATATTCTGTTGGAATCTGCCCAGAGTGGCTGGGGAAACCCAGCCAGATTGAGGGTTTATTTATTTATATATATATATATATATATATATATATATATATATATATATATATATATATATATAATTTATTATTATTATTATTATTATTATTATTATTATTATTATTAAGGGATTCAAGCAAGAACCAGAGCTTCAGATATGTGCCCTTAAAGTGGATTCAAGCACTCTGACTGCATTCACATGGTAAAGGTAAAGGACTGCTGACAGTTAAGTCCAGTCGCGAATGACTCTGGGGTTGCCGAGCTCATCTCGCTTTACTGGCCGAGGGAGCCGACGTTTGTCCACAGACAGTTTTTCTGGGTCATGTGGCCAGCATGACTAAGTCACTTCTGGTGAAACCAGAGCAGTGCACGGAAACGCCGTTTACCTTCCCGCCAGAGTGGTACCTATTTATCTACTTGCACTTTTGATGTGCTTTCGAACTGCTAGGTTGACAGGAGTTGGGACCAAGCAACAGGAGCTCACTCTGTCACGGGGATTCGAACCGCCAACCTTCTGATCAGCAAGCCCAAGAGGCTCTGTGGTTTAACCCACAGCACCACCCGCGTCCCATGCATTCACATGGTAGTTTGTCCCATTTCCCCAATGTTTCCCTAATTGTTCATCTCCACTTTATATGTGAGTTTTCACATGGTGCAAAAGCCACTTCTGGAAAACTAATGGAATGCAATGCATGTTTGATGCTCGCTTCTGGGTTATTTGATTCCAGAGAAAACAAATCCATTTGTAGGCCACTTAGTTCGGAAAATCGTGGGAGAAAAGTGATGAAATTTGGGTCTGTATACCAGCAGACAGTTCTTCCCTGCCAATTTCATGCAAGAATATTAGCCATGTCGCTCAAATTGCTTTGGGGCCAGATCCTGGTTTCGATGTTCCCGGAGTCAGCTTGGGTCATGATAGGGGGTGTGCATAGCCCTTGAAAACAACAAATCCCATTATTCATTTATAAATCTCTGTTTTTGTTGTTGTTGTTTGGAATTGCTGAGCAACGCTGGTTACTTTCTGCTAGTGATCAATAAACAGGCTGTGATTTCTGCATTGCATGGGGTTGGACTAGATGACCGTTGGGGTCCCTTCCAACTCTACTGTTCTGTGATGCTATAATTCTATGACAGGTCACCTGGAAGAGCCCTATGACTGTGAGGAATTCAATCGGTAGTGTTTTGTTGTTGCTGTTGTTGTTTGTCTGTTTATAGCCACCTGCTACTGATATCTACCTGCGATGCATTTTTTTGGTGACAGCACAGGAGTCACTGATCACAACAAGTTCACTTATTCCATACTTGTGGTTTGACCTTTCTTCTTTGTTTTTGGTGGTATGCGAGTGAAAGAAGGTGTGCAGAGTCAGCAACTGACTCATTTGCTAAAAATCTTCCCAGAATCACTACCTGCATTACAGATCACGCAGGTTCTGCTGTTGGGATCATGCTGTCGTCTTCTCTCACCCCCTAGAGAGGGCACTGTTCCCATGCACAGCAGAGCAAACAAAGCGATGAAACACATCTATTCCTTTCTTTCATAAAGAGCCTACCTGTCATTATCGCCCAAACATCAGCAACAGCTTTCATTTCCAAGCCGATTTGCTGGAGGCTGAGAGATAATGAGCATGGCATCAAATGCGCCGAGAGCAAGTCAAATGGCTTATCGGGCGTGGGAGGAAGATTACAGCAGGGGAACACAAGTTATTGAGAAGGGAGATTCTACGGAAGAAAAAGAATTTTATATGCCGAGTCAGGTTCCTGGTTTCTCAAGTCTACAGACTGACGGAGGAAGCACTCAGGCTGAGGTATGTGCTACTCTGACTATCCGAGATCCTTTTAACTCAGTGAAAGAGGGAATGAAAGCTTACCCCAGATGCCCTGGGATCTTTTGGCGAGGCTCTGGGGTGATTCCTCCACTTCCTGGTGGAAGAGGGAGGGTTCTCTGCTTGGCACAGAAAGCTCTGTCCTTCTGGCTCATATTCTTAGTGAGTGGGAGGCTATGGACAGGGGCCTTTGGGCATGACAGCCTATGAAGGGCGGAAGAAATCTTTGGTCCAAGGGATGGAACTGGGTGGGCGTGTGCCTCTAAATCCGGCACCTAGCATTTTTCAGAGGAGTTGGGGTATGAGTTGTGCTTGGGTGTCCAGAGAAGCTGGCAAAGACAACAGGAAGGGATTTGTGTGTGTCAAGGTCCCAAGGAGAAAGAGTATTATGCAGTGGGCAGAGTCAATGCCACTTTCCAGCTAGGATTAGAATAATAGAATTGTGGAGCCTCAGTAAACCCCCCCCCCCCCCGCAATGTAGGAATATGCAGCTGTCCCATATGGGGATTGAACCTGCAACCATGGTATTATCAGCACCACTCTCTAACCAGCTGAGCTACCCAGCTGATCATTAAGGTCACTCAACATACTATGTTCAAGCATAGAGGGTGGAGAAAAGTGAAGCATCTAATGGGAGCTTCCATCTAGAGACGCTCCTCCCACTTTTCCATCTCCTTGCCAGGCTGGTTGGGCTTAGGAGAGGTGACCTTTTCCTTGTACCTACTTTTGTAAAATTATTTTTGATTTCTACGAGTAGTACTGGAGTTCATACATGTGGTTGTGTAGCAGAATTATGCAAATTTGTCTGCTAAAACAAGGGCCAGTAACTGTCTAACCTACCTCACAGGGCTGTTGTAGGGATTAAATGAGGATGAGGAGAACCATATACACCACCTTGAGTTCTTGGAAAAAAAGTGAGGGAGAGATGGGGATATCTTGTGCATCTGAACTATGGCATCCTTCCTGTGAAACGTTTTTCTGATACCCTGGTCTTGATTTTCCTCATCCAAGCCTACCATACTAAAACTCAAAGACACCCTGGTTGTAGCTGTCCAAGGATTCCAGCATCTGGTCAGTTCCAGGCCAAGCCAAATTCCTTTTAGATCCCCCAAGGGGAACAGGTTTTGTTGCTGTTCTAGTCCATTAAAAAACATAATAGTGGGTGGAGGAACAAATTTTGTTCTTATTTGTTTTGTGGGGAACAAATAGTGCAGTCTAGCTATTCCCTGATCTTCATCAGGTGCATTAAATGCACGGTGAGGATGTGATCAAAATGTCACCAAAGCTCCATGGAATTCACCCACAACCAATAACGAAGCATATCTGTGATGGTTGACTGACCCAACCCAAAGAGTGCTTACTAATGGTTTCTCAGCATCCTGGGGAAAAGGTGTCAAGTGGGGTGGCACAGGATTCCGTCCTGGGTCTATTGTTGTGCAACATCCTTATAACATGACTTGGTTGAGGGAATTGAAGGAGCGATCATCCAATTTTCAGATGGCACCAAAATTGAGAGAGGTAGCTAATCCTACAGAATTGGGATCGAAGATGACTTTAACAGATTGGGGAACCAAGTCTCAACTAACATAACTGAATTTCAATGGAGGCAAATTCTGCACTTAGGCAGGAATAGCCACCCCCTGAGGCACTTCTTCATGTGCATTGTACATCCTCCAGGAGAGGTCTGAAGGGCCTTTTCTGCAGTGGCTCCTTGCTTGTGGAATGCTCTCCCCAGGAAGGCTTGCCTGGCACCTTCATTACATATCATTAGGCGACAAGCAAAAATGTTTCTCTCTAACAAGGCATTTACAGAGGAGGGTTAGTAAAATTATCAATGGTCTGGAAACCAAGCCTTATGAGGAACAGTTAGAATAATAGAATTCTACAGCTGGAAGGGACACTGAGGATCATCTAGTCCAAACCTCTTGTAATGCAGAATATGCAGCTGTCCCATACGGGGGTCAAACCCACAGCCTTGGTGTTATCAACACCACACTCTAACACTTGAGGGAGCTGGGTATTATTTAGCATGGGTAAGAGGAGACCCAGAGGAGATATGATAGCCATGTTCAAATATCTAAAGGGCTGTCCCATGGAAGATGGAGCAAGCTGGTTTTCTCCTGTTCCGGAAGTTAAGACCAGAAACAAGGGCTTCAGTTTACAAGACAGGAGATTCTGACTAAACATCAGGAAGAACTTTCTGATGGTAAGAGTTGTTTGACAGTGGAACAGACTCCCTTGGGAGGTTGTGAACTCTCCTTCCTAGGAGGTTTTTAAGCAGAGGTTGGATGGCAATCTGCCATGGATACTTTAGTTGAAATTCCTGCATTGCAATGGGTTGAACTAGATCAGGCTTCCTCAACCTTGGCCCTCCAGATGTTTTGAGACTATAAATTCCCAGCATCCCTGACCACTGGTCCTGCTAGCTAGGGATCATGGGAGTTGTAGGCCAAAAACATCTGGAGGGCCGAGGTTGAGGAAGCCTGAACTAGATGTTCTTTGGGGTCCCTTCCAACTCTACAATTCTATGATGGAACAGAAGTGCACCTGCAGAAATAATTTGTTCTTTCCTGCCTCCCATAATTGGCTTTCCCTAGACAGATGCCTCAGTCACCATGTGCCTTGGAGACCTGTTGTCTCCCAGCCCTTGAATAATAGGTACGTCTCCCTAAACCATTAACTTCAACTCACTTTTTTGCTCTTGGCCCAGATGTGGTAATAATATACTAGACAGCAAGTTCTCATTTTCTTTCTTCCACGATGACTGAAGTCAGATGATTCATCAGAAAATAAAACAAGATGATTCCACATGAAAGCCAGGGTGGAGTTTAAATAATTATAATTAATGACATTTTTATCCTAGTCCTTCTACAAGGAGCTCAAGAAATACCAGGTTCACAGTCTCCCCACCACCACAATTTTATCCTCATGACAATCCTAGGTTAGGTAGAATAGTGGCTGGCCCCAGGTCACACCCAGCTAGCTTCACAGCTAAGTGGGATTTGAACCCAGCCTCACCACTGCTCATCAGGCTCCCTAACCACTATACTCCATAGACTACCACAGGTATAATCCTTGAATGAAGGGCAATATTCTACTCTGAAGGCATATGCACTGACTTACTGTCATATTGATACATTTGGAAACCATAGCTCAGAGACTGAGCACATGCTCTACATGTTGATGATGATTTATTTATTTATTTATTTATTTATTTATTTATTTATTTATTTATACATACCCCACCCATCTGGCTGGGTTTCCCCAGCCACTCTGGGCAGTTTCCAACCGAATATTAAAAACACAATACAACATTAAACATTAAAAACTTCCCTAAACAGGGCTGCCTTCAGATGTCTTTTAAAAGTAAGATAGTTGCTTATTTTCTTGACATCTGATGGGAAGGCGTTCCACAGGTGCAAATCTCTAAGGTATCTAGATAGGATTGGAAAAGACTGGCCACCGTCTGAAAATCTGGAGACCCAGTGTAGTGTTATGAAACGGTCTCTACTCATGAGTAGAGGCTCAGCTGAGACACATGCCCGACTGGCATGTTCCCTCCTTCCTGGGCAATCGTTCGGGAGCTTCTCAGCTTCTTCAGCCCGAACATCACAGTGACTGGTGTCAGAAGACATCCAGCACACTTAGGGATCCGCAGAGTGTGCGCAATAGCGTAACAGACCACAGCAGCTCAGCATCTTGGCTAAATCTACTTTAATGCATATCTACACACACGGAGCTCTACATCATGACTCCCTCTCTCACTAGCATCAGGCAGCAAAGAGAAAGAACATAGGACAATAGTCCTACTTTAGGGAACATAGCAAGACAAGACATCCTGTCTGCCGTCACTTCCCACTTCCCACTCTGTGGAATGAAAACATATACCCAGTCATGTGAAAAACAATAAACCCATGACTGCACACAGGGAATGAATATTACAACATGTAGATAGGCAACCAGTGGTCCTTCAGATATTGTTGGACTCCAACTCTCATCAGCCCCAGACAATAGAGCCATTGGTCTTGGATGAAAGGAATTGTAGTTCAACAATATATTTGGACTCTCCATCTCCCATCAACCCCAGCCAGCATGACTAATGGTCAGGGATGAGTGGAGTCGTCCTCCAACAACATCTGGAGGGCCCCAGGCTCACCATCCCTGGTGCAGAAAGTGCTGAGCTTGGTGAACCAATTATTTGATTTGGTAGAAGGTAGCTCATTTGCTCCTATCTGCCAGCTCATGGATTTAGCTGCTTGTAGCAGTGGTGGGGCAGCATAAACTCTACTGTCAGAGGCAGAATTCCAGTTACCAGGAATGGTGAGTTGCACTCAGGTTCTGCTTTGGGGCTTTCCATAGGTATCTGATTGACTGTGGTGCCCAGAACTGGACACAGTATTCCAGACCTCACCTGGATTACTGTGTCCAGTTCTGGGCACCACAGTTCAAGAAGGATACTGACAAGCTGGAACGTGTCCAGAGGAGGGCAACCAAAATGGTCAAAGGCCTGGAAACGATGCCTTATGAGGAACGGCTTAGGGAGCTTGGTATGTTTAGCCTGGAGAAGAGAAGGTTAAGGGGTGATATGATAGCCATGTTCAAATATATAAAAGGATGTCATATTGAGGAGGGAGAAAAGTTGTTTTCTGCTGCTCCAGAGAAGTGGACACAGAGCAATGGATTCAAACTACAAGAAAGAAGGTTCCACCTAAACATTAGGAAGAACTTCCTGACAGTAAGAGCTGTTCGGCAGTGGAATTTGCTGCCAAGGAGTGTGGTGGAGTCTCCTTCTTTGGAGGTCTTTAAGCAGAGGCTTGACAGCCACCTGTCAGAAATGCTTTGATGGTGTTTCCTGCTTGGCAGGGGGTTGGACTGGATGGCCCTTGTGGTCTATTCCAACTCTATGATTCTATGATTCCACGATTCTATGACTTCTATGAGAACAGGTTGCCATTGGCCTGATTCTTATGTTATTCACTCCAACCATGCCTAATGCAAATGAACCTGTAGTGGCCATATGCATTACCTTCTCTTCAATGGCTGGAAGGAAGCCTATGGCTTGGATCATACCACACATTATACTGAAGGTGTAGCAGGCAGAGGAGCTGCTTTGGTGAGTGTACATGGAAGCAGGCCATAATTACCATAGGCTATTATGTGTGAGTACAGCTCACACATTTTAGCGAGTATGCTTGCTACACATTCTAAATTATACTCCACCCTCCAGCAGCTAAATGAAATAGAACATATGTGGGAGTTTGTAGTGTGCAATGCAGAGCTTAATGGGCTTCTATCCTTCTAATAGACCTGATGTCTCATATCTTGGTTTGCCATAGTTACTGGAGAGACATTTATTTTTAACATGAACCTATCTTGTTGACATGGGACGCGGGTGGCACTGTGGGTTAAACCACAGAGCCTAGGGCTTGCCGATCAGAAGGTCGGCGGTTCAAATCCCTACAACAGGGTGAGCTCCCGTTGCTCGGTCCCTGCTCCTGCCAACCTAGCAGTTCGAAAGAACGTCAAAGTGCAAGTAGATAAATAGGTACTGCTCTGGCGGGAATCTAAATGTCGTTTCCGTGCGCTGCTCTGGTTCACCATGCTGGCTTAGTCATACTGGCCACATGACCCGGAAGCTGTACGCCGGCTCCATCAGCCAATAAAGCGAGATGAGAGCCGCAACCCCAGAGTTGACTGGACCTAATGTTCAGGGGTCCCTTTACCTTTACCTTTACCTTTACCTAGTAGACGCTTCTTCAGATGCAGCTGTGCTGTGAGATTTCCACCTTTCCGAATTCCCCCCTGCTGTTCTCCAACCCAGTAATTAGTACAAAAAGTTGCATGTTATAATAATAATATAATAATAATAATAATTTTTTATTTGTACCCCGCCCATCTGGCCAGGTCTCCCCAGCCACTCTGGGCGGCCTCCAACAGATATTAAGATATGTTAGAGGAGGAAGTAGTGTGCCTGTGGTATAGCGTTTAGAGTGTTGGACTAAGAAGTGGGAGATACCAAGTTTCAAATCTCTGCTCTGCCCTGAAATTCACTGGGTGACTCTGGGCCAGTCTTTCGACCTAACCTACCTCCCAGAGTTGTTTTGAGGATAAAAATGGGGAGGAAGAGAGCGCTGTGACCACATTGAGCTCCTTAGAGGAAAAGAGGTATATAAATTTAGTAAAATAATAAATAGTCATATATTTGTGAAAATGACAGGAAAATCAATTGAAAATGATTGCTTGCGAAAATGAGTCTGCTCAGCAAGATTGCATAAAAAGTGTTTATATCTGAAGCCACAGATTCCCTTGTCTGCACCAGTTCTATGACAAGGGAGGTGGAATGGCAGCCCTCCTCACCACCACAAGGAAGGAGCATGGTAACACTATCTGCAACTGGCGTGATCCTTTCTCTGCAAATTTAAACCTACAGGTTTTACATCTCTCTTTGGTCTGTTTTGTCTTCCTGCCTTCTCTATATTGCCAATGCAGATGTGTTCGTTGATAAAAAGCACTACAGCAAAACAATTGCTTTTGATGTGACCGTGTACACACTGTTGCATCAAGATCGCTTCTATGTGCAATGCTTACTGACTTGCCTGTGAAATTGTGTGCGTTGAGCAACCACTCTTTGCAGGGAGGGGATAAGAGTAAAGTAGCAGATATGAAAATTGTTTGGTGTGCCATTTTTTTTTATATATACCTAATGTGCAGGGCATTGGTGCAGATATGCATCAATGAAATATCCCCCCCCCTCCAAAACAAAAGCCATCTGGTTCTGATCATTTGCATCATTGCATCAAGATTCTCCTTCTATGGTGTTTTGTCCAGGGCAGATCATTCCATTAGAACGGCAGTTTCCAATACTTTTGATATGGTGAATCATGTATTCAAATTCAAATTCATTATTTATTATTATTTATTTATTACATTTATATACGTCACAGCTTGGTTGGATGCAGAAACAACAACAATAACAACAAAGCAATAATTCCCCCTCCCACGACACATTTCAAAGGGCATTGGGTGTCAACCAGCCAATCAGCCAAAGGCCTAGCTGAAGAGGAAGGTTTCTGCCTGGCATCTAAAGATGAAGGCACCAGCTAAACCTCCCTGGGGAGAGCATTCCACAAAAGAGGAGCCACTGCAGAGAGGACCCTGTTCTCGTGTTGCCACCCTCCAGACCTCTCATGGAGGAGGCACACGAAGGAGGGCCTCAGAGGACGATCTCAGCGTCTGCATAGGTTCATATGGAGAGAGAAGGTCCTTGAGGTAGTGCGGTCCTGAGCCATTTAAGGCTTTATAGATCAAAAACAACAGCAGGAATTGGGCCTGCTAAGTACTTGCAAAGTTATTCATAGTTTCTTTTTATGGGGATATAAGATCACCAACATTTGATTGCAGGATATTGCTTCATAAGCTATACATTTTTATTCTATGGCCAGATGACTTTGCATCAGAGGGATGTTGTAACAGTCATTCTAAATAACACTCTATATGAGCACCTTGAGTTGAATTGTCACCTATTTATTTATTTATTTATTTATTTATTTCCTACCCTTCATCCAAGATCCCAGGGCAGATTACAACACTAAAACACAATTTTAAAAATGTGGACAGACAACATGAATACTTGTCACTCTAAAGGGCTTTTGACCAGGATGTTAGCCTGCAACTAGAATTTCAATTTCCCAGCCGTAGAAAACCTGGAAAGAAAATGTATTTGGCTGTTTCTCACAAGATCTTATATTCTTTGGCTACTGCGGTGTGGGTGGGTGGTATTCATATAAACTGTGTGTTTCCAGGAAGTTCAGAAGATCCAGAATGCTTTTATGAAATCTGGTGGAATTTTATTTCCTATGCTTTGGACTTAGACACTCATCATTCTCTATCCATTCCATCTTCAGAAGCAGAGGTGTCTTGGTTTATATTGGTTTCTTTCTCTTGTCATTTATTTATTCTTTGCTTTTGCTTATTCTAGGAGTAGTCAACCTTTTTATACCCACCACCCACTAATGCATCTTTCTTGATGGTAAAATTTCATGCTGGGCATGTGGAAGAACACATCTTTGTTTGAGACTCTGTCCTGTCATGTGATGCCCCGAATCTTCCTGATGCTGTATATATGAAAGCCATTGAGGCATCACTCCTGGTGGGTGTCAGTTGCCCACGACTCACTTCCATAAAACAGCGTGCTCAACACGCAAGCCCTGTGAGAAACAAAGCTACAGGGAACCAGGCAGAGGGCCTTCTCGGTAGTGGCGCCCGCCCTGTGGAACGCCCTCCCAGCAGAGGTCAAAAATATAAACAACTATCTGACATTCAGAAAATACCTCAAGGCAGCCCTATTTAGGGAAGTTTTTAACTTGTGATATTTTAATGTATTTTAGTGTCTGTTGGAGGCCGCCCAGAGTGGCTGGGGGGACCCGGCCAGATGGGTGGGGTACAAATAAAAAAAAAATATTATTTTATTATTATTATTAGACCTTCATCTTGGTATGAGAGCTTCTCCATTTGCACATTGGGGAAACACAAATGTGCTGCTTGTGGGTTTCTGTCAGGGATCTGCCAGCCCCTGCCAGTCCAGCTCTGAGTGTTTATAGAGAGCCGCAGCCTGTGTTAACAACAGATACATCTTCGAGTGAATCTGACAGTCCTGTCAGTCCTGTCTTGGGGGAGGAGCAGTTAGTGGCTGGGAGCCAGGGAGTGCCAGGTGTCCAGGGAGTTAGAGGGGGGCCTGGCACCACCCAGAAGACTCGCTCGGAGGGGGAAACGTCAGTTCCGGCGCAGATATTACGTAAGAGGAGAAGGCGGCAATTTGGGATGCCGAAACTTTGGTGTTGACGCCAAAACAGGAGGGAGGCACTTCCACATTCTGCTAGTGAGTGAGCAGCCATGATAAGACTGAGCTCTGCACTGTAAATAGCTTGGCACTGAATAAAAATACTTAAAGACAAATGGCCTTGGCATTTCTATTGAACAACCGATAAGAGAACCTGACAGTTTCCCATAGGATCAGTTGGGCCACTGTTATATCAGAATGCCGGACTATGATGGATCTTTGCCTTATTCAGCAGGTTCTTCTGATGTTCTTCTGTTTCTGGTGGTGGTGGGGATATGCGAAAGAACAGAAGCAGCCCAAACCTGTAGCAACCTGCAGATGCTCCCATTACAGAATTAACATTAGAAAACCTTTGTGGTTTGGTTAGGATTCAGGATTCATGGAGCTGGGTCAGGGAATTTCTGGAAATCAGTTTCGCTCAGGGGTATCTTCTGAGTTAGGCAAAAGAAAAGCCTATGCAATTGACTTCTCCCAAATGATTCCCGTAAAGAACACGAGGGGCCAACGCGCTGCGGTCAGAGAGTTGGCTTTGAGGTTAGGCTAATAATAAAGCCCATGAAGCAATGTGTTCTCAATTGTTCCTGACTATAAAACAGCCACATGTGTAAGACAAACATCACGTCTCGTCCCAAAAATAAAAAAGCAGCTCACAAGCAGGTTTCCCGACAATTAGAGCAAATTGAGCCGCGTGGAGCAAATTTTGGCCGGGATATAATTAAGACCTTAGTGTTCAAAGGCTGCCTCATCCCCTTAAGGCTGTCTGGGAATCTTTATAAAAGCTTGCCATGGCTCTTAAAAAGAGCTTATTTGAATCCAGCCGAGGAAGGGAACCAGGTAAGCCTGATTTGACATGAGCTTGCTTATGATGCTTCTGTGACTGTTTCCGTTCTGAATTGCCCCCCACCCACCCATCCCAACAAGGTGCCCATCTAGGACCTGCTAGCTTTGTGAGAAGTAATAGTACCACTGTATTCCGCTCTGGTCAGACCCCACCTGGAATACTGTGTCCAATTCTGGGCACCACAGTTCAAGAAGGATACTGACAAGCTGGAACGGGTCCAGAGGAGGGCAACCAAAATGGTCAAAGGCCTGGATGCCTTATGAGGAACGTCTTAGGGAGCTTGGTATGTTTAGCCTGGAGAAGAGAAGGTTAAGGGGTGATATGATAGCCATGTTCAAATATATAAAAGGATGTCATATAGAGGAGGGAGAAAGGTTGTTTTCTGCTGCTCCAGAGAAGCGGACACGGAGCAATGGTTTCAAACTACAAGAAAGAAGATTCCACCTAAACATTAGGAAGAACTTCCTGACAGTAAGAGCTGTTTGACAGTGGAATTTGCTTCCAAGGAGTGTGGTGGAGTCTCCTTCTTTGGAGGTCTTTAAGCAGATGCTTGACAGCCATCTGTCAAGAATGCTTTGATGGTGTTTCCTGCTTGGCAGGGGGTTGGACTGGATGGCCCTTGTGGTCTCTTCCAACTCTAGGATTCTATGATTCTATGATTCTAAGTCCAGTTGACTGAAATGGGAGCGCCCTGGATTAAAGCAAGAATGCTTCTTCAAGTGTCTTGAATGGCTCAGATAGAGCACCTGTTGTGCAAGCAGAGGGTCCAAGGTCCAATCCCTGGCATCTTTAGGTAAGGATTTGAGGGACCCCTGCCTAAAATCCTGGAAGGCAAGTGCTACTCAGTGTAGACAATATTGAGGTAGATGGACCAGTGATCTAACTCAATATAAGGCAGTTAAAGGTAGATAGCCGTGTTGGTCTGTCATAGTCAAAGCAAAATAAAATAAAAAAAATTCCTTCAGACACTCTGAAGAAGTGTGCATGCACATGAAAGCTCATACCAAGAACAACTTAGTTGGTCTCTAAGGTGCTATTGGAAGGAATTTTTTTATTTTATTTTGCTTCAATATAAGACAGCTTCTGCTATTCTTGTGTAAGCGCACTTCTTCTTTGTAATGCTTGAGTTGATAGTCAAATTGTTTGCCCCTTTACGTCCTTTCACATCAGTCAAAATCTGGACCATTGACAGCTGCCTTTTTATCCATGATTTTGTTTAATTGTTTTAGGAAGGGACATAGCACTCATAACTTCTGGATATTACTAGATTCCACGGGTTTGGACAAGATAACTCTTAGGATCCCTTCCAACTCTACAATTCTGTGGATCCTAAGATTAGATACCTTAAGGAAACTCAAGGGAGAAAAGTTGTTTTCCTATCCCACCTTCTGCACCCCCTAAAAAACTTCTCCAGAGAATCAGAGAGGTTCTCCTAGGATGGTTTGCTGGGTTTTGCTGGGGGAAGAGGGACTGTTTGAAACCAGGCTTAGAATCTAAAATGAGCTGAGTAAGGTCATGACAAGGAAGCTTCCCACTGCTTCCTTCATTCATGAACCTCCCTCTTCATTCCACAATGATCTGGAGCCCCCCCCCACTCCCCAGGTCACAGGTAGCTTCAGAGGGGACAAGGGAGTAGAAGCTTTCCTTCTGTGAACTTCCTTCACTAAATGCATCTTGGGATCCAAGCCATTAAGGCTTAAATCTGAGTAAGCATGCATGTGTCTTGCTGTACATGGCTGTCTGTTGGTGTTCACTACAATTGGCAGCAGAAAAAAGTCAAAATTCAGTGGCGCTTCTGGGAAACCATAGGATGAATCTTTGCAAACTTTTTCTTCTTCTTAATACACCTTCGTATTCTTATTCTTCTCACTGTAGTTGTTTTTGGTGGTGGTGATAAAGTATAGCTGAGAAACAGGGATGGGAGGAAATTCCAGGAAAACCCCATAAGTCATTCAGAGAAGGAATCCCCCATTGGATTCTGAATTTCACTTGCAACGATCTTTTGTCAACAATCCCATCATTCCAATGTCGTCTTCATTCCCCTCTCTGTATTTTAACTGGAAGCTGCCTTTTACTGTGTTTGACAACTGGTTGATCTAGCTCAGTATTGTCTACACTGACTGGCAATCATATTTGTAAAATGATTATGATTTAAGTATGATGGTAATTGTTAAAAATGAAAGTGAATAAAAAAGAACAAGAAAATTTGAATCGCAGGCCATCACAATTTGTATTTTCCAAAGCAGGGTGCAATTTTTAGCCAAATGGGAATCAATGGAGGAATTGATAAATGTGGTTTTCTTTGTGCCATTAAGAATATCTTGCTTATCAGCCATGAAAATAAAAAGTGGAAGGAGACAGAAAGAGAGCATAGCAGGATGAGGCTGTCAGGAAGGGAGGTGATGGGAGAGGGTGGTAGCTCAGTGGTAGAGCATCAGCTTCGCAGGCAGACAGCCCCAGGAGAAGCCCCCAGCATTTCCTTGTAGGGCTGGGAAAGGTAGTTCTCAGAATCCCAAGACTTCCCTCCACCCCTCCATGGTTTCCCTAAATATTCTTTTCAAACTGCATCATATCATATTCTCCATATTTTCTTAAAACTAAGTTGTAACCATAATTCTCGCTTCATTGCAAGTGCTTTTTTTACAATCCTGCCAATGTTTTTGATTGTTTACAGTGTTCTTTCAAGTAACTTATAAAATTTCCACATTCTTTATTAAATTGATTGTCCTCTTGATCTCTGATCAAGTTCCATTCACATTTTCAATATAGCATTAGACAATAAATAGGTAGGTAAGTAGATATCATATTGAGGTTTCCAAGATGCTTACTCTAGAAATGATTGGGAATGGACATAGATCTGGGGCCACTTCAGAAAGGTGGTTTGTTTTTGTAATCTATTTATTTTGGTAGATGTGTTCTTCAACATGTTATTGATGCAATAAGAGTGCAATGCTGGTGACTTATACTGTGGCATTATCCTGCTTTATGAGCAGTTCTGTGATGTTTCTCTATTGCTACTGCATGATCTGGAGGGGCACTCTTGTGCTATAGTTCAAGAAAAGAGGAGCATAATGTAAACAGGAGCATCTGCGGTGCAAAAACTTACGGGATATCAGCAAGAAGTTATGGACCGTGCAGCAGTTGGAAAGAAAGCTATATACCCACCCCTTAAGCTCTTGCTGGTATCATTAGTATCAAAAGTGAATAATCACCCAAATAATCACAAATTGGCAATACAGTAATAATAAGGGCATCCTGAGGGGACTCTGGTCAAGGATGGAGCAACTGTGGACCCCTAGATTTTTCCGGTATCCAAATCCCATCAGTCCCAGTAGCACAGTGAACGGCCAGGGGTTCTGGGAGACACAGCCCAACAACTACTGGAAAGTCACATATTCCCTGTCACTGACTTGCACCCAGTTCTTTGATGTCAACCATAGTACGGGTTTTGCTGTTAGTAGTCTAAAATTTACAGGAAGGTCTAAAATGGGAGTGAGGTGCATTCACTTTAATTAAAAATGAGCAAAGAACTGGTTTACATCAAGGGCACTTGCAGTTTCTCCCTCTGGCAAATATATCCCAGTAAATACAACAGATGAATCCCATGCTCTGTGTATTCATTTCATCCCAGGCTTCTCCAAACCAACTCATTTATTTGTTCAGAAGTCAAAGCGTTGCTTTTGGAAACTCGCCTAAACTGGTTCTTGAGATGATGAGACTAGCCCTTTAGCAATTAAGATAGCTTCTGGAATGTCATCCCCACCCTGCTCACCACACTCTCATTTCTCTCAAATGCTCTCTGAATTGTCAAGGTAGCTTCCCTTTCGACAGATGAGTTTATTTTGCACATCCATCTATTTATTTTGATCGTTTGCATACCACTTAACTACAGTCATCCGTGGTATGCTGAAGAAATACCACTGGGATAAACTCAGAAATGACTTAAGATACCTGCTGATTTTTAAGAAGTCTTTTTCCACAAGGTGGTGGAAGTTCAACAGGGAGGTGGCTTGCTGATCTCAGCAGGGAGGGAGCCCCGTAGAACTGGTTCCACCATAACTGAACGCACAGCTTCTGGTGGATGCAAGCCACACAGCATTTGCATTTTGCAATAGATAGCGTAGAGAGGATTTGCATTCTTATTTCTGTGAAATGGGTACGCAGATATTTTTTTCCCCTCTTGCATCTGTCACAATTGTGTGTGGGCATCCTGTTCCCACCTTTCACTCCAGCAGTGCATGATTCAGATAAGCGGACTACGCCCATCTTGGAGCTTACTCAAAGATTCTCTCCTTTATGTATTGCTACACCTCTGCTACCCATGCCCTCATTTCATGGCATATATCGAGGTGTGCAGCCTGCTATGTAGGTTCCCCTCAATCAGAATGGCCTAGCTCAGGAATAACAGTAATAATAATAATAATAATAATAATAATTATTATTATTATTTATTTATTTATACCCCACCCATCAGGCTGGGTTTCCCCAGCTGCTCTGGGTACCTTCCAACAAAATATCAAAATACAATAGTCCTTCAGGTATTAAAAGCTTCCCAAACAGGGCTGCCTTCAGATGTCTCCTAAAAGTCTGGTAGTTGTTTTTTCCTTTCACATTTGGTAGGAGGGTGTTCCACAGGGCGGGCGCCACTACCAAGAAGGCCCTCTGACTGGTTCCCTGTAACTTCGTTTCTCACAGTGAGGGAACCACCAGAAGGCCCTCAGCGCTGGATCTCAGTGTCCGGGCAGAAAGATGGGAGTGGAGACGCTCCCTCAGGTATACAGGACCGAGGCCATTTAGGGCTTTAAAGGTCAGCACCAACACTTTGAATTGTGCTCGGAAACGTACTGGGAGCCAATGGAGGTCTTTCAAGACCGGTGTTATGTGGTCTCAGCAGCTGCTCCCAGTCACCAGTCTTGCTGATGCATTCTGGATTAGTTGTAGTTTCCGGGTCACCTTCAAAGGTAGCCCCACATAGAGTGCATTGCAGTAGTCCAAGAGGGAGATAACTAGAACTAGGAAGGATGGAGGATCTCAGGTTCCTCCTTGACCTCTTCCTGATGAGACTTCTGTGCCAGTTACACAGTGAGGCAGTTAGGCAATTTCAAGTTCTAGGCTGTATGGGAGGGGTCTCCTTTCCAGAAGGTAAGTCACTCCTGATGTATTGGAGGGTTCTTCTTCTCATTAAGACCATTAGAAGAGTCTGGCTGCTGTATGAGGTCAAAGGTGACTCTCATTTAACATCCTGTTCTCATGGTGGCTAAGCAGAACAAAGGAAGATGCCATATACCAAATCAGACCATTAGTCTACAGTGGTCCCTCGACTTACGAATTTAATCCGTTCCGAATGGACACTCGTAGGTCGAAAAGTTTGTAAGTCGAAAAAAGCGATTTCCCATAGGAATGCATTGGGAGAAAAAATATTCGGAAAAATTCGTAAGTCGAGGAAACCGCATCTAAAAATGGCAATGATTTCCATTCGGATGTCGAAAAATTCGTAGGCGTGCGACCACTTTTTTCATTCGTAAATCGAAAAATTCGGATGTTGAGTACTTCGTAAGTCGAGGGACCACTGTATTTAATTCTATATTGCATGCCAAGACCCTGGGCCCCGCAGTTCCCTTATATAATAAACACACAGACAGGAATATTTTAGGTTAATGGGATAAAATAGGCCACAACTTTATTGGTTACAGATTTGAGCAGTTTGACTTAGGCATTGGGTGAAACCAAACTATGTCCTGGCTCCTGCCTGGCTGCAGGGAGTCTCACTAAGGGTAAACCACCAGTAGGGGGAGCCCTATGGCATACATCAAATAGGGGCACCCCCAGGGTCCCCGGCGGGGTCGTGGCATGGCCCTAGCCCATGTCCAGGCTTCGGACAGGATCCACACCCCTGGATCCCTTTAAAAGGATACCCTTATCGAGGAGGGGCAGAGAAAGGAGGATGCCCCCCAGCCACGCGCAGTTTAAACGACCTGTAATAATAATAATAATAATAATTTATACCCCACCCATCTGGCTAGGTTTCCCCAGCCACTCTGGGCAGCTCCCAACAGAATATTAAAAATAGAATCAAACATTTAAAAACGTCTAAAAGTCAGTTACAGGTAGGTAGCCGTGTTGGTCTGTCATAGTCAAAGCAAAAAAAAAAAAAAAAAAAAAATTCCTTCCAGTAGCACCTTAGAGACCAACTAAGTTTGTTCTTGGTATGAGCTTTCGTGTGCATGCACGAATCTGAAGAAGTGTGCATGCACACGAAAGCTCATACCAAGAACAAACTTAGTTGGTCTCTAAGGTGCTACTGGAAGGAATTTTTTTATTTGTAAAAGTCAGTTAGTTGTTTATTTCCTTGACATTTGACGGGAGGGTGTTCCACAGGGCGGGTGCCTCTACCAAGAAGGCCCTCTGTAGCCACACCCCCGGCCATGCCGATTGGACAGCTGGGGTCGTGACGCAGCCGGGAGTCCCCATGACACGGGCGGCATCCCTCCGTCCTCCAGCTGGGTCACTGAGAGGTCCCAGATGCTGTGCCGCAACACTACCCACTGGGGAAGGGGAGCAGACTTCTCTGCAGTGAGTGTCAGTGGCTCTCCAGAAGTTCAGACTGGGTTTTCTTCCAGCCCTGCCTGGAGATGCTGCAGAACCAACTTGGAATCCTTCTAGATATAACACAGATGTTCTACAGCTATGGATCTTCCCTTAAAAATAATTCTAAGATTCTAGTCCTCATCGTTCTGAATAAAGAACTGTCATAAACAGAAATATGAAACGCTGCATTAGTCCAAGTCACACCATTGATCCATCTAGTTCAGTATGGCCTACACTGACTGGCAGTGGCTCTCCCAAGATTTCTGCCTCTTGCAACCCTCCCTGGAGATGCCAGGGATAGAAATGCATTTGTATGCAAAGCAATTTCTTTCCCATCAAACTTTGTTTATTTATACTGGATTTTATGTTGATGTGTTTTATTGTTTTACATTTTTAGACTTTGTATTGGAAACTGCCTTGAGATGACAGTGTAATGAAGGGCAGTCCATAAACTGGGTTAATAAGCAAACAAATGAATTCCTTGAATTTATGAGCCACCCTAATTAAACAATAATAATAGTTCTATGGGCGTTGTGCTTGGGAAAAGAGTTAAAACTAAAGCATGCCATAAAACAACTCAATGAAATCATTGCATGAATAAAAACCACCTCTGCAACAGTAGAATTATTACATTCAGATGCAAAACTGAATGTTGACACACATAAAAATGCCGTCATCCAATCGAACAAGACACAGACCAGCTATGAAAGCTAAAACCAGCCAGATTTTCATTATTCTGTACAAACTAAAAAAAGAAAAGAAAAAAAATAACAATGATGTTAAGAGATATGAATAGATCTTAAATAGACTGGCATTCTAAAAATAAAAGCTTTGTGTTGGAGAACATACCACAGGTAGGGGAGCCAGGCTGACTCAGAACATTTGGGAAAATACAATATCCCCACACAAATATTCCATATAGAGAAGTTGGCTGGACTAGTAGCTACCTCACCATTGGCAATTGAATGCCATCCCCCACAAAACCTGAGGGGAGAAGGTGAGTTAAAGATAAAGGTAAAGGTACCCCGGACCATTAGATCCAGTCGTGGACGACTCTATGGTTGTGGCTCTCATCTATAGGCCAAGGGAGCCTGCGTTTGTCCGCAGACAGCTTCTGGGTCATGTGGCCAGCATGACTAAGCCACTTCTGGCGAACCAGAGCAGTACATGGAAACCTTGTTTACCTTCCCGCTGGAGTGGTACCTATTTATCTACTTGCACTTTGATGTGCTTTTGAACTGCTAGGTTGGCAGGAGCAGGGACCGAGCAATGGGAGCTCACCCTGTCGCGGGGATTCGAACCGCCGACCTTCTGATCGGCAAGCCCTAGGCTCTGTGATTTAGACCACAGCGCCACCCGCGTTAGGAACTGCCTTATATCGAGTCAGACCCTTCATGCAGCTAGCTCAGCATCGTCTGCAAGGACCGACAGTGGCTCTCCAGGGTTTCAGGCAGGGAGTCCTACCTGGAGATGCTGGGTCTTGAACCACTGAACTATGTAGCCCTCACCTTCAAAATAACAGGAAGATTCCAGTCCTCATGGTTCCAAACAAAGGACTGATTTAGAAAATGGGAACATAGAAAGAAAAAGCTTGTTTTCTCCTGCTCTGGAGGGTAGGGCTCAAACCAATGGCTTCAAGTTACAAGAAGGGAGATTCGGACTAAACATCAGGAAGAACTTTCTGACAGTAAGAGCCGTTCGACAGTGGAATGGTCTCCCTTGGGAGGTGGTGGACTCTCCTTCCATGGAGGTTTTTCAGCAGAGGTTGGATGGCCACCTGTCATGGATGCTTTCGCTGAGATTCCGGCATTGCAGGGGGTTGCACTAGATGACCCTTGGGAACTTTTCCAGCTCTACAATTCTATGATTCTAAGCTAGCTTAGGGACACAGGTGGCGCTGTGGTCTAAACCACTGAACCTAGGGCTTGCCGATCAGAAGGTCGGTGGTTTGAATATCCGCAATGGGGTGAGCTCCCGTTGTTCGGCCCCTGCTCCTGCCAACTTAGCAGTTCGAAAGCACATCAAAGTGCAAGTAGATAAATAGGTACCGCTTCGGAGGAAAGGTAAACGGCGTTTCCGTGCGCTGCTCTGGTTCACCAGAAGCAGCTTAGTCATGCTGGCCACATGACCCGGAAACTGTCTGCGGACAAACGCCGGCTCCCTCGGCCTATAGAGCGAGATGAGCACCGCAACCCCAGAGTCGTCTGCGACTGGACCTAATGGTCAGGGGTACCTTTACCTTTACCTTTAAGCTAGCTTATGCAGAGTCCAACCATTGGTGTCTACACTGATTGGCAGCAGCTCTTTCCCCAACATAGAGAAATCTCCTTTATACCAAATCAGGCCATTGGTCCATTTAGGTCAGTAGGCTACTGTCTCTAAGGTGACTGGTTGTGTTTTTCCATAATTTCAGACAAGGCTTCTTTTCCAGTCCAATCTGAAGATGCTAGGGACTGAACTTAGGACCTCCTGCATTCAAAACACATGCTCCACTACTGAGCTATGGCCCTTTCCTGGGTGGTTGTTGTTTAGGGGGACACCTGAGGGCTCCTGCTGCCAAGCATCCCCCCATAATGGTTGCCACACACTGCAGGACTGACCCTGCAGAGTGTGGAGGGCACAGTCAATGGCATTGCTGATTTAGCTCAAACTTTGGTGAAGTTTGCTGAACTGAACTATTTTCTTTGGGGGTGGGTAATTTAGTCTTCCATTTGAAAGCCCAACTAGGGAATTTCACCCTATCGTTTCTTTTGAAGTCCAACCCTTAATATAGACACACCTTTTCCAGCCTCTAATTTAGAAACCACAAATGCTTCTTCTTTCCCTTTGACTTGTTTCCTCATTGTAGAAACACCCTTCTTGTAGATGACTTTCCTCCCCTAACCGGTCTGTCCTTGCATCTGCTTCTATGATGCATCTCTGATCTCATCTGGGCCTTTCAAGAGTTGCTGCTTGGGCTGGTGAGACATAATTAGAAATGCTGAGAAAGCGAGGGAGCGAGAGAGAGAAATAATCAGGGAGTGCCTGAGCTCTCCTAACACATATAAAGCCAGGGGAAATAGCCCTGTAACTCCACATAGGTGATGAGTCCCTTAGTGTCAAGCAAGAGTGAAGCAGGTATGTACCAAATTCACAATGCTCCTCATTGAGTTGGACTCTCAATGAAGTCAAGGAATCAGAGGAAGGAAGGAAGGAAGGAAGGAAGGAAGGAAGGAAGGAAGGAAGGAAGGAAGGAAGGAAGGAAGGGGAAATTGTGAGCAGGGAGGATAGTGTACCCTTTGGAATGTGACCTGCACCCAGAGGAAAGGATGTTTCCAAAATGGCCATGGGCTGCTTTATGTAAGCAGGTCACCATAATAACCAGCCATGCAAGCCATGTGGAAGGCAGAAGGAATTTAAGCAGGTCATTAGGAATGTCACGAAGAATCCCAGGCAGGCAGGAAAGGCTTCATTTGGAGCGATTGAGGCAGGCTGGTCATTTGTGAGCAAGCGCAGTTGCCATTTCCAGCGGGAAGTGAGTGACAGAGAGCCATGGGCCCTGGTTCCCTAGATTCTTCCATGGTCTCCCCAAAATTCCAAGAGCTTGTCCAGGCACATGAAGAATTTGTAATGAATTTGGAGAGTCTTCCTTTTGTGTGGAGTTTTGAAGAACACAGATGGAATATTATTTATTAATTTATTATTTGCATCCCCCCCCCAAACTCACAATACAACTTCTCTAGATGATCCTTATATTCAAGGATGGAAAAACTGTGGCCCTTCTCCAGATGTTGTTGGACTCCAACTCCCAACTGCCCCAGAAGCCATTCTGGCCAATAGTCAGGAGTGTTGATGGGAATTGTAGTCTAGGAAGATCTGCAGGGGTAAGACTATTTTTGTAGACATGGATGTAGGTAGGCTATTTTAGAATCTGGACTTGATAACCTTATAGGAAAGCAAGTAGGGAAACTGGTGCCCTCCAGATGTTGTTGAACTTCCATCAGCTCCAGCAACCAGCATAGCTGATGACCAGGGACCATGAGAGTTGTATTCCAACAACATCTGGAGGGCCAAAGGTTCCCCGACCCTGTTTTAACTAGACAGACAACACTGGAAGAGGTTGGAAGAGGGTCTTCACATTCCTGTTGACTCTGAACTTGGCCAAGAGTGAAATTCCAAGGTAAAATGGGGTTGAGGTTGTACAAAGGCATATGGGGAATTGAGAGAAAAGCTACAATGAGTTCTCTGAGACTAGTGGACTTTTTATGAGGATGGAAGTATGGTGGCTCCATCAAAGTATGTCCTTTTTTAAATAGCCTAAGAACACCAAATTAACTCTGATCTATTTTCTGTCTCCCTGATCTATTTTCTGTCTCCAGGCTGAAATCCATCCCAACAGAATGTCCACCTCGGGTGTGAAGTGTGTCACCACACCATGTGTCACATCGTGCCCAGATGCAAAAGTGGTGATACATCCACCACCAATGGTCCTCACTCTACCAGGACTGAGCCTCACCACAGCCCCTAACCAATGCCTGGTGGAAACCCAGACATCATGTCTTACCAATGGCTCCGAGCTGTGCGGTGATGGATCTTCCACAGCACTTGTCACTAAATCCTCTGGTCTGCGTGCTGTTTCCGGTGGAGACACCCCGTGCTGTACGACCACCTGCCCTGACTCGCAAGTGGTGATACAGCCACCTCCTGTTTGCATTACAATCCCAGGTGCAGTCCTCACTAGCTACCCCAATGAATGCCTCATCCAGACCTCAAACCCCTGTGTCCCTAGCGGTTCCCAGCCACATGCCATCGCCCGCTCTACGTCAGTTTCTGACTGCTCCCTTACCCCACAGCGCATGTCTCGTTCTGCCTCTGTCCCATGCGGTCTCAATAGCACACCGGCATGTGTGACACAAGGCCCTGGTTCCAAAGTGGTGATATACCCACCACCGATTGAGGTCACCATCCCTGGCCCTATTTTGGAAATTGCTGCAGAGGAGTGCGCGGTGGAGGTCTACAACCCGTGTGACAATGCCGGTGCCATCACCAGTGGTGAAGAGCGATGTGCCATCACCAGTGGCGAAGAAGGGGAAGTCAAAGCCCTGACGGCACGCGCCTTGTCCTGCACTAAAGTGTGTGGGGTGTTGGGTGCTTCTTCTTCATGCATCTCCCAAGGACCAGAGATGAAGATTGTCATCCAGCCCCCTCCAATTGAAGTTGAGCTTCCTGGACCAATCCTCCAAGTCTTCCCTGAAGCATGCAAAGTGGAAACGCTTACCCCATGTGCTCCTGAGCAACAGGCACTGTGCAGCAATAGTGATCCAGCTACCTCAACAGCTCTTGCTACCAGGACCACCTCGCTGTCCACCGTGAAACGTCCTCTGCCTGATATGAGAAGGCCTGCCCGCCCTTGGGCTGAGATGTACAGCCGGTCCATAACTCCAAGGAGCATTTTGGCCAAGACTTCCAGATTTTCCAAATACCACCATGGCTTCAGCTCTTCAAGCTATCAGTCATCTTACTGAATTCCTCCATGCATATTGTACAAGAGACAGCTGGAATAAAGAGGTGGCCTTTGTGGCTTGGCTGATGAAGAAGAGCCTTCATCCCAAACACCTATCAAATAGATGGACAATATTATTTCCCCTTAAATTCTTTGAAATACATAGCTAAGATGTGTTTTCTGTACTATTGCGCCCAGTTAGGTCCCACAGGGATCTAAGTGTACACTGTCGAAAACCCTGCCTTCCATTGATTGCAGTGTTTACATGCCCTTAATTGTATTCTTTGTTTTGTTTCTCTTAATGGGGCATCACAAATGAACAGAAGAAATGGTGCCTTATAGAGAGACCAGGGTGTGTCTCTGAATACCAGTTACTGGAATCAAAAGTGAGGAGAGTTGTTGTTCCACTTAGGTCCTCCTTGCAGGTTTTGCAGAGGCATCTACTTGGCCACTGTGACAACAGGAAACTGAACTAGGTGGGCCTTTGGCCTGATCAGCAGAGCTCTTCTTATGTCCAGCCCTGCTTCAATTTCATTTTGCTATTGTAGTGTAAATGGACCCATAATCTAATGTGAAATCAAGAGGCCGGGATCAGGTATCATCACTAACTATAGGTGATGGGCGGTCGTCAACTAATTCTATTACATCATTGCAAGGATTTCTGCTTGTGCAATGAGACTTGCCCTCCTCTGCCCTGCCCCCTAAGTCTCCCTCAAACCTGCTCCAGAGGATTGGCAGAAGATCCCATTGGTCAGATTTAGGGGAGGAAAG
Source organism: Darevskia nairensis (assembly GCA_034642065.1). Classification (NCBI taxonomy): domain Eukaryota; kingdom Metazoa; phylum Chordata; class Lepidosauria; order Squamata; family Lacertidae; genus Darevskia; species Darevskia nairensis. The sequence goes on from JAWWNI010000425.1 coordinate 771,888, forward strand.
GGGCAGAACATTCAATTGCACAAGCAGAAATCATTGAGCTAAAAGTAACATTCACAAGGCACTGTGATGGGTTCAACCCACAAACCCTAAGCATCCTCACAAAAGAGGAGGTCCTCTTCACCTCAACAGCAGTTACTTCTGAGTAAACAACCACAGAGCCACAGGCTGCAGAAGAGGTCCAATAGCCCCTGCAGTGGGAGGAAATGGAGACTGGAAGATTTAGCTCATAGGTTGCATTGCATTTTAAATACTGGTATATTTAAAATAATGTTTATCATAATTTAAAGAAAGCCTTGTTTTGATCATGTGTGAAATGTTGTTGTGTTGTGTTTTTAATTTAGGGAAAAAATCCATTCGTCAAAGTGCATATTTGTCTAATAATAAAGCAAACTATGACTTCTCAAGCTGGTGTTTTATAATGCTTTTGTGGAACCAGGATGGTGGTGGTTTTTTGGAAACCATGCCCTATGAGGAGTGGCTGAAAGAGCGTGGTCTTCATATATCTTAAGGGATGTCAGTCACGCAGAATATGGAGCAGGCTTGCCCTCTAGAGGGCAGGAGTAGATTGTCTCTAGCAAATTGAGATTCCACCTGTCTGAAATTTCCCCGGGGTAGAACTAGATCAGGGATGGGGAACCTCAGGTGCAGTGGGACAATCGCAGCCCTCAAGATTGTATACTGGGCTCTTGGGACTCAGTCCAGGCCACACACCCTCCAGAAACATGTACCCTCCAACATTTCTCAGGTGAAAATAGGGACTGGTGGGGACAATAGGGGCATTCCTGCATCATATCAGAAGCTGCATTGGCTTTCATAATTCTGTGTCTGTCCCTGGGAAATAGGGACACTTGGAGTGTATGGAAACCCACCCATCACTGACCCTGTTTTGCAACCACATTGAATGTTTCTGTCTGAATGGAATGTGCCTTTGAACTCTGGTCACACTGGGTGGAGGATAGAGAGGGATGTGTGAGTGTGTGTGTTTTAGAAATTGGGATACCTTACACAGGTGTCAGGCTTCATGGAATCGGCTCCCCCCCCCCCATGGCAGTAGATAAGCAGAACAAAGAAGAAGAGGAGGAGTTTGGATTTGCTATCCCGCTTTATCACTACCCGAAGGAGTCTCAAAGCGGCTAACATTCTCCTTTCCCTCCCCCCCCCACAACAAACACTCTGTGAGGTGAGTGGGGCTGAGAGACTTCAGAGAAGTGTGACCAGCCCAAGGTCACCCAGCAGCTGCATGTGGAGGAGTGGGGAGGCGAACCCGGTTCACCAGATTATGAGTCTACCTCTCTTAACCACTGCACCACACTGGCTCTCAAAGGAAACAAATGGAAAAAAAGTATTCTTACCAGTTAGAAACTTTAATAATCACAGTGAGAGAACAAAAAACCCATCTCCTAGAATGGCAGTGCTCCCAATTAAGAATTCCACCCTCTTATGTCCCCTATTAATCCACTTCACTTCTGCATCTTGTAACCTGATCTTGTCCCCTCTGTGCTCTGTGTGCTTTCTGTTCTGCCACTTTCTAAGCTCTTCTTGACCTTGGGGAGAGCGGAGGGATACTTTCCAGAGACAGTGAATCTGTTGACCCTCTCTCTCCCAGTGTTTCTTCTCCTAGCTGTTTCCCACCCAGTACTTCCCAGATTCTGCCTTCGGAACTATGTCCTTCTGCAAACCACTGTTCCAAATCTATACTGTCCTCCTGCTCCTGGGAAGATTCAGGATCTGAATCAGGAGCAGGGGGAGAGGGAAAGCTCCTACCATTCCTCCCCAGTGCTGCCCTCTTCAGCACGGTCCCTGACAACAGGTGAAATTTAAATATTCAGAGTGGTTTAACAATCAGTCCCTCTTCCCAGGGAACTCTGGGAATTGTAGCTCTGTGAGGGGGAATGGGGGGGCTACTAACAACTCTCAGCAACCTTACCAAACTATAACTCCCAGTATTCTTTGGGAAAAGCCATGACTGATTAAAGTGGTATCTTGGGCTTCAAATGTATGTGGGTGAATTAGAAGAATTTAAAAGACTGCACCAAAATGGCTTTCATAAGAGCATAGCCACATATGCAAAGAAGCTACCCTGCATTTAGATCAGGGGTCGGCAACCTAAGGCCCATGGGCCACAAACAGCCCATGGGGGTCGTTTAACCAGCCCATGGACCCCCGCTTCCCACTCGGTTGCGGAGCAGAGTGGGGACTGCCTTCTGCGACATTGGCCGGCTTCCCATTGGCTGCAAGAAGCACCTGCAGCCAATGGGAAGCTGCACACGCCTCTTCCGTGCCGGAAGGAGCGCCGGAAATAGCGTTTGCACATGCATGCATGCGTATATGCAGGCCGGCCCACCGCGGCGTCTGAAGGACCATGAACCAGCCCAAGCCACAAAAAGTTTGCCGACCTCTGATTTAGATGGATGGGACCTGCAATGAAATTTGCAGCAGGGAGTGCTTTAGTTCAAAACGCCAATCAGCCATTCCTTTTCCAATGCTACTCAGTTCTATCCTCCTTTTCCTTTCCCTGCCCCTTCAACAGTCAGCCAATATCTCACGTTGAATTAGCATGCTCAGTCTTCACTGGACTATTTCTTGTTTCTTTGCTTCCTTTCCAGTTCCACCTTATTTATTTATTTATTTATTTATTTATTTATTTATTTATTTATTTATTTATTTATTTATTTGTGTGTTTCTGTAAACTTTGGGACCCTTCCCCATAAAACCATCTAATCTCTCCCTCTGGTCACTTGAAGGAGGCAGTCACATTGGTTCCATAAAGATCCATACTCAGAGGATGAGTTTACTATTAGTGTACTTTCCTTTTTACTTAAACACTGTATGAGGGACGCGGGTGGCACTGTGGTCTAAACCACTGAGCCTAGGGCTTGATGATCAGAAGGTCGGCGGTTCGAATCCCTGCGATGGGGTGAGCGCCCGTTGTTTGGTCCCTGCTCCTGCCCACCTAGCAGTTCGAAAGCACGTCAGAGTGCAAGTAGATCAATAGGTACTGCTCCGGCAGGAAGGTAAACAGTGTTTCCATGCGCTGCTCTAGTTTACCAGAAGCGGCTTAGTCATGCTGGCCACATGACCCGGAAGCTGTCTGTGGACAAACGCCGGCTCCTTCATCCTATAGAGCGAGTTGAGCATGCAACCCCAGAGTCATCTGCGACTGGACCTAATGGTCAGGGGTACCTTTACCTTTACCTTATCGATACACTGTAGTTTGCATGGCCAGTAGGGGGCCATATCAATTGCAGCAGGATGATTGTAAAACAGGTCCAGGTGAGAGTGGAGGGGATGCTGTGAAAGGCCCATCCCCTCCGCTAAATGAAATCTGTTGGAAAATCTAGTCTTGGGGAGAGAGGGAAGGAGTAGCTTGGGGTGAGCTGCATGAGGAAGGGCTTGTGGTGAGTTGTGGGCAAATAGGTGAGGGGGCAGGAAGGTGTAAAGGGAGAGAGGCTTGGTCAGGTGTGAGAGAAGGGCAAGTAAGAGGTGACAGAAATTTATCTGAAAATAGAGATGATGTATATACTTTTGTAACCCAAGAAAAACACTCACACACACACACACACACACACACAGAGAGAGAGAGAGAGAGAGAGAGAGAGAGAGAGAGAGAGAGAGTTGTTGTTGTTGATGATGATGGTATATTTATTTATTTATATCCCACTCCTCTGGCTGTGTTTCCCCAGCCATTCTAGGCAGCTCCCAACAGAATATTAAAAACACAATAAAACATCAAACATTAAAAACTTCCTGAAACAGGGCTGCATTCTGATGTCTTCTAAAAGTCAGACAGTTGTTTATTTCTTTTGACATCTGGTGGGAGGGCGTTCCACAGGGCGGGCGCCACTACCGAGAAGGCCCTCTGCCTGGTTCCCTGTAACCTCGCTTCTCACATTTAGGGAACCACCAGAAGGCCCTCGGCGCTGGACCTCAGTGTCTGGGCTGAATGATGGGGGTGGAGACGCTCCTTTGGGTATACAGGGCCGAGGCCGTTTAGGGCTTTAAAGGTCAACACCAACACTTTGAATCGTGCTCAGAAACGTACTGGGAGCCAATGAGCCAATGTATGTAGGTCTTTTGGGACCAGTGTTATATGGTGTTTACGGCCACTCCCAGTCACTAGTCTAGCTGCCGCATTCTGGATTAGTTGTAGTTTCCGGGTCACCTTCAAAGGTAGTCCCATGTAGAGCACATTGCAGTAATCCAAGTGGGAGATAACTAGAGCATGCACCACTCTGGTGAGACAGTGGATAGAGTCTAAGTGGACAGTTTTTCTTTTTACTCTCAGAACACTAGAACTCATAGGCATCCATTGAAACTGAATGTTTGGAGATTCAAGACATATAAAAGGAAGTTACTTCTTCACACAGGGCATAGTTAAATGAAAGAAATCCATCCCACAGTGGACCATGTTGGCCACCACCTTGACTGACTTTAAAAGAGGTTTAGATGAATTCATGGTAAATGAATGAGAGGACAAAATATCCATGATGCATTGAAGTTTTTAATGACAGAAGATGGGAAATGGATACAATTGGAGAGTGAAAAAGAATGGTTACAGAGCTTTAAAAACCTAACATTGTTCAAGTTTCAGTACAAAAAAATCACCTTCTGAGTGGAAGGGGGTAGGCACTTAAAATGACAATATATGAGTAAACAGTAGCCAAAAGAATGAAGGAACTATAAACAGTAAACAGTAGCAAAAAGGAAAAGCATGAAGTAACTATTGTGATGAGGGTGAATCTGAGAGAGTCATATCCAGGGAAGGTAGACACAGAGGTCGAGGACCCAACAATCCCACCAAGATGGCAAGAGTGGAAGGTGCTCAACCCTCTGAGAAGACAATCCTATTTTGCCCAGTAATACTGCATGGTGTCCATAATGACTTAACATGGACCACAGCATGGTTCACAGCATGAAGTGTTGACATTACCACAGTGGGCAGTGCTGCACAGGAATCCTGCTGGCATGATCACATCATAGCCTGGGTAGCACATATCGACTCTCATGCCTGGGCCATAGCCCCCATGACCCCCATGTCCACCCCCATAAGACCCAGAGCCACAGCAGGAGGGAGGGCAGCATTCGGAAGCGCACACACAGTGGCAGGACACTCTGGGGTCACAATGACAGATGAGACGGGGTCCTGGAACTGTCAGGGAGCAACCGCCGGGTTGGACGTGCACGATTGAGGTGTCGCCAGTGTCAACCAACACTCCGCCACTGCCGGCGCCAGCTCCGCCCCCACCATATCCGCCATGTCCGCCATATCCGCCACCACATCCAGAACCACACGAAGTTCCACAACAGGCCATCTTGAGTGAGAGAGAGGGATCTGAAACACACAATAGAATAACATTTAACATACAGGAGCGGATTGGATGGATGGACCTCAGGCATACTCCCAGGCAATCCATGACGAGAAGCTTAGATTTGGTGTTAGATGTGGCCTAATCCAGCTCTGTCCGTGTCATTAGGAGCCCTTCCTAGGGGAGTGTCAGTACTTTGGCCCCATAAATATGCATTGTTCATGTGCTCCAGGATTCCTGATCTGTTGGGCTTCTGATATGTTAAGCTACATGACAGTCTTCAGACATGGACAGTCATGGATAATCTACTACAGGGATAAATAATAGAGGACTTATAACCAGGATCTGCCGAACGAAAACCAGGAACTCCAATATGGCCTCATGTGGTGAACAACCAGAACTACAGGCTGGAGAGCTCCTAAGCAAAACAGAGTTCTACACAATCATTGGCTTCTTCTGACCTAGAAGGACTACAAAGTCATCTAGATCTGGCTGGAACTGTGCCTGGACAGCTATGCCCACTGGACCTCACTCCTCATTGAAAGGTCTCACTCAGTAGCTGCCTAAGTCTGACCCATAACCTCCTTGTAACACTATATCATAAGAGTGGAACCTATGGTCTTCCACATATTGTTATGCTTCACTCTTGGCCATGCTGGCTGCTGGAGCTGCTAGGAGTTGGAATCCAGCAACATCTGCTTGCAACAGTGGGTGAATTTGAAGACCCACCCACCCACATATATAAGTCAAGTAATATTGTAATTATTATTATACATCTTAGCATTAGTGATCCCTGTATGGCAGGAACATTCGGCTTTAGAAACATAAGACAGGACCTGACAGCGATCTTCTCAAGCTCCCAGTCAGCCATGCTCTTTTCAATGATACTCCATTGAAATTCCACTCCCCTACCACCCTATTCCATTCGTCTCCCCAACAGTCAGTGGGCTTTGCATGCCCACTGAGCACACTTGTTCTTCATTGGGCTGTTTTTATTTCACCTGCAATATGTTTGGTTTAAAACAAAACAAAACTTGGAGTTCCAAGTAAGGCAGATGTTTCCTCTTCTGTGTGGATTCGTCAATTTTGGCTACATATGGACCCAGACTCGAAGAGCAAGTTCACTGACAGTATGTAGTAGAGGTGGAGTTCCTGTGGAGCTCTCCCAGGTCCTGAAGTGTCTCTGCTCTGGCCCTGTTCCCTGGAACAAGCATAGGGAACCTGTGGCCCTACAGATGCTGTTGCACTCCAACTCCCATCACCCCCAGCCAGCATGGCCATTGCTCAGGAATGATGGGAGTTGCCATCCAGCAATAATGGAGGACCATAGAGTTCCCCATTCTTGCATTGTATGAATACATGAAGATGGTTTATGCAATATCTCCCTTAGAGTCTCTATCCCTACTTGGAGACACCAGGGATTGAACCTGGAACCTTCTCCATGGACCACTGAGCTATGGTCCAACCCCCATTCTATCTACTTGCATATAGAACAAATCAATGCCTTGCTGGCCTTTTAACATGCAAAGAAACACGATCACCCAGTGCAAAAGTATTATAGAGATTATCCCTTCCCTCAATAAGAACCAAATAACTGTCAAGTCGGATGGATGAAGGTCTCCCTATTCATTGTCGCATTTCCGATAATGGAAGCATGAAAACAGCAGCTAGCCCTTGTTTTTCTCTCTCCACTACCTGACCATCAAAGTTACACCTGGCCAATAAAGCTACACCTTCGCCAAATAGACAAAATGCAACACGTTACCTGGTTTGCTGAAGGTAAGTCTTGAGTGTGAAGTCAACTGAAGCTGATGAAAAGGCTCCTGAGCTCTCAGTGCTTTTATACAGACCTGGCCAGCTTTGAAAAGCTGTGACCTTTTTACACCAGTTGCTAATTATTGACACCATGACACACCGCTATGTGTGTCAATTTTCCAAACAGATTCCTTATTCACTGCCTGTGGTCTAGTGTCAGATCCATATAATAAAGCATCTCTATTACAATCCATAGATTCCTTTCTTTTTTTAATTTTAATGGGGAATGGTCAGCCAGGTGATGAAGAAATTAACCTGGCTTCATTTATTCTGTGAATCACCTCAAACAACAGCATGTAGCACACACAGATCGTGATGAGCTCCTCACATAAACTCAGCTTGACTCAAAAAATTCCAAAACAATTCTGATGTTTTTATGGTTAACCATGAGAAGGGGCTTGTGCGTTCATGCCCTACCTGTTGGCTTCCTGGAGCAGTTTGATTGGCCATTGTGAGAATAGAATGCTGGACTAAATGGGTCTTTTGTCTGACCCAGCAGTGTTTCTGTCACATTTTTAGGAAGTTCAATGCTTAAGACACTTGTCAGTCAAAGTAGACATTACAAAGCCTGGCAGAATCTGCAGGTTACATCCAGTGTTAGCCCTACTTAGGGTAGTCCCATTGAAATGAATAGGCATGACCAAATTAGATCTATTAATTTCAATGAGCCTACTCTGAAGAGGAATTGATTGTATACAACCCTGTGTGTTTATTTCCCCTTTAAAAAAAAAATCCCACCTTTTCTCCATCATGGAACCCAAGTTCTTATTTGGTTCCCAGGAGGTCTACCAACCAGCCCCTGACCAGACCTAAATCTGCTTAGGTCCAGCAAGGTGGTCACATTGTATGCCTTTAGACCATGATCTGTGTACCTTCAGACAGAGACTCAGTGTTTTGCTCTTCTATTTGTAGTTCAGGGACAGAATCAATGGAAGTACCTGGATTGTGGAAAAGGTGCATTGATTGACTGAATTTCAGACAATCTCTCGTCATTATGCATAATTTCCATCAGGCCTTGGGAACATACATGACAATATTTTGTAGATTCTTCAGCCAATAAGCACAATCCCCAACAGGCTTGATGAATGTTGTTGTACGTGATGTACATTAACCACTTTCCCTCTATCTACTGATCTCCCTAGCTAATGATGAGAAAGCAACATTAAAACTGGAAAATATTCAAAAAGACTGCCACCCTTAGGAAAATCACGAGGAAATATTTACAGCTGCAAATTCCTTCACAAGCGTCAGAAGAAAAAGAAACAAGGGCATTCCTATTTCTGTTCTAATTAGGTCACCTGAAGTCAAGAGGTCCTCATAAACTTATAAAAAGACAGCTATACTATTCAAACCTAATTATTGACCAGAATATTTTACAAGGAGTGTGTACAGCAATTAAGTCCAGGGAGGATCTGCACATAAACTATGACCTTTCATGATGGATCAATTGATTTAGGAGGTCATGAATCAATGGTGGATCACTCCTTCTCAGCTAGTGAACTTGAATAACTCAAACTCAAGGCTTTCTCAAACACTAATTTGCGTGTTTAGACCTTTTACCTTTCCCCAAATAAATTCACACAGGAGACAGATATTTGGTTTGGTTTTTGGCAGAATTTTGGCCACAACTTTATTGATTATAACCAGGTGAGTGGTTGCATAGGCTCTGGTTCGACTATCTCCCTGCACCCTTGCAGGTAGACCTGTCCCAGAGCCACATTTGTAGGACATCCAAGGATGAACACCAGGGACAGCTGATGGAGGGGTCGCCAAACAGCTGACATGATGTCCCCTGGACTTGGGCGCAGGCCGGACCCCTTTTGGGGAATGCCAAACCAATGAGTCATTGGATTCCTTTACAGGAATATCCCTCATTTGCATAGCTCAGTTGAGCCCACTGAAGGGTGGGCTCTTCGCAAACAGGACATACGCCATCGGCTCCTCCCCTTCTTGTGGGCTTGATGCCAATCCCACAGTCTGCTCCATCTCCGAGAGCAAGGGGATTCCGGCACAAACTATCCAGCTTCCCCCCCCCCCCCAAGCGTGTATGAAAGTTGTGTCGGCTCTTCCTGTCTTATGTCTCCCTGGGAATTAACAACCTGCATTCCAGGGGAGGAGGGGCTCTATTCTCCCTCTGCCTGTGAAGAAAGCAAACCTCCATCTCTTTCTGCCTCCCCTCCTCCTAGATCCTCTGATCCCTCGCTTTCACTCTGGGAAGGAGCACTCCTGACATTTGGTTTGGATGCCATAATAACCTCATGCCATATAGTGGATTCTTGTCATTTCACGTGGTGCAATCGTGCATAAGACAAATTTCCAATTGCTTAAACTTCATACATAACTTTATTCTGTATGGATCAAAAATGTAAAATGATGTGGATATGTAACCTGATACTATTTGGGTGGTGGTAGTGAAACTTAGAGTTTGTTGTAACGCCTGTGGTTTTTGTATGTTAATTAAAACACACACACACACACACACACACACACACACATGCACATACTATTATAAAACTATTATAAAAATGAACCAAAAATCTGAAATGCTTTTAGAATGATGCTCACTAGGTTCAGAGTGGTGTTAACGATGTCTTCCATATTCTAGCTTCTGGTCCTCATTTTCATTTAACATCTTTATGAAATGTTTGATCCCTAAATATGATAATGGGGGGGGGGGGTTCAGGGCAAAGTTCCTGAGCTCTTTTTAGGGAGGTGGAAAGCCTCGTTTATTAGAGGTACAGGGGAAACATGTTCAGCTTTCTTTAGGGAGGAGGAAAGCCCCATTTTTTGGGAGTTCAAGCCTAAGCGGTAGCCCATTTTTAAGCAGAAAGGGGAACAGACACTCAACAACAGATCGCTGGGGAAACAAACAGCCTCACTGAGTAAACTCCATCTTCTGTTCAGCAGCAAGAATGAAGGGAAGGGTGTGGGGAAGGGGCCGGATTCTATTTTAACAGCGCTAAGGAAAGGGACCCAGCGATCAACCACGATCTACAAGAACCTCCCGGGGATCTACCAGTAGATCGTGATCGACCTGTTGGACATCCCTGCTCTAGGTTTATGTATGAAACATTTATTCACTGAATGTTTGAGGTTATATATGTGTGTTTGTGTCTCCTATGAAAGGTATGGGGACCCTTTGGCCCTCCAGATATTGTTGGATTCCTCCCATCAACTCCTGCCAACAAAGCTGATAGATATCACCATCTGAAAGGCCCCAGGGTCCCCCACCTTATCCTATGACATTGACTATTATACAGTTCAGTATTTGTTAAAATACAACATTTGATTTAAAAAAAATTAAGACTGCAGTTCTGTACTTACTTTCCTGGGAATAAGTTTCATTGAACCTAATAGGAACAGAGCTATACCTGTATACGGTAAGTTTTCACTGTAAGTATCTGATGGTGGCCAGGTCTGGAGGTCACCCATCTGCCATCCCATTTGGGAGAGGTCACCAATTTGCCAGGGTCCATGGAAATATTAGTTTGCTAGTTGACCTAAACCACAAATACCAATTGAAGACGGAATTGGCAAAAGTATGTAGTCTAGTCTACGGAGATGGATGTTACATCTAGATGTTCCACCTATCTTTCAACTTCTCTGAAGGCTTTGTGAGTCTTCAAAAACAGTAATGCGAGTAAAATATCCAGGGTGGAAGATGGGGTAGGGGTCAAGTGAAAGACAGCTTAGACAAGGGAATGAAAGTTCTCTACTACCTGAAAATAATTCACAGATGGTATTTTAATTCCGAGTAGGCTTGCTAAAATGTATAAGTCCAAATCAGATAAGTGCTGGAGATACAAGGAGGTGGAGGGAACATTCTTTCATATGTGGTGGACATTTAAAAGGGTAAAAGAGTATTGGGAAATGATCCATAATGAATTCAAAAAAAATGTTTTAAAGTACTTTCCCCCCCAAAAAACCCAGAGTCCTTTCTGTTGGAGATAATTCAGACTGAAATTCCCAGGTGTCAAAAAAGGTTATTTATGTATGCTACTACTGCAGCCCGTGTTTTGTTAGCCCAAAAATGGAGAACAAGCAAGGTCCCAACCAAAGAAGAATGGCAGTAAAAGTTGACAGAATATGCACAACTTGTGGACCTAACATAGAATAAGAGAACAAGAAGAACATATGTTTGATTGGAAAATGTTTATTGAATATATGGGGGGGGAATTGTGAAAACGTAGGCAGCATTAAGATAAATTCAACAGTGTAAATATGTTTTGATGGATGCAGTAATGGAACACTGAATGGTATCATTCAGGGGTCAGCAAACTTTTTCAGCAGGGGGCCGGTCCACTGTCCCTCAGACCTTGTGGGGGGCCAGACTATTTTTTTGGGGGGGCGGAGAACAAATTCCTATGCCCCAGAAATAATCCAGAGATGCATTTTAAGTAAAAGGACACATTCTACTCATGTAAAAATATGCTGATTCCCGGACCGTCGGCAGGCTGGATTTAGAAGGCGATTGGGCCACATCCAGCCCCCGGGCCTTAGTTTGCCTACTCATGATAGTTTTTGTAAATATGCAGGGATTTATAGTAAGTAAGTGAACCATGGAAAAAGAACAAGGGAAGTCATGGATATCTTAACGATGTAAAATGAGTATTTTAAACTGTAAAACAGAAATTTTAATTTGTGTCTGTGTGTGTTCTCTACATTTCAGACTGTCAGTTGCTGGAAACAGCGTGAGGGGAGAATGCTTTTGCGCTTGGGTCCTGCTTCTGGGCTTCCCTTTAAGGCATCTGGATGCAGTGGCGTCATGAGGGGAGGCGGGGGCGGTGCGCCCCGGGTTCCAGGGTAGGGGGGATGTCACAGGCCGGCCTCACCCCGCCCCGCCGGCGGGCCCCCAGCTATGGGGCAGCCGTGTGCGATCGGCGGCTCGTGGGGCTGCCCCGTCTGCTTTAAAGCAGCACGGACGGGCAGCCCCACGAGCCGGCGCTCACTCGGCGGGTCACCGCGGGAGCAGCAGCGCCGGCCGGGATGGACTGCGCATGCCCGGAAATCCGGGCATGCGCAGTCCACCCATCCCAGCCGGTGCTGCTGCTTCTGTGGTGACCGGGAGAGCTGCCGAGCAAGCGCCGGCTCCTAGGGCTGTCCCGTCCGTGCTGCTTTCCGTGCTTCGCCGCGGAAGCTGCAGCGCTGGCCAGGATGGACTGCACATGCCCGGAATTTCCAGGCATGCGTAGTCCATCCTGACGCATGCGTCGTGATGTCACGACGCATGCGTCAGGACGCCCCGCCCCCCGGGGGGTTCCTCCGCGCGGCAGCACCGCCCTGGGTGGCAAAGAGGCTTCCTCCGCCACTGTCTGGATGGCATGGCTGGTGCACCCATGAGGCAATGTGAGGCGACCACTACAGGGGTAGCAAATCGGGCCTCCAAGGACTGAATCATCTGCTGTTGCCACTGTAGTGGCAGTGACAGCTGTGGCATGTTCCTTGGAGACTGGACCTGCCATCTCCTTGGCAGCCATCCCCCATGCTGCCTCTACAGCAGCCTGTTGGTGAGGAGGAGGCACTGCTCGTCTCCTCCCAGCCTTGTTCCTAATGTAGATCTTCACTCACCCCTCCTTCCCTAGAGGGGAGGATGCCATATTGTGGTCTGCCTTAGGTGCCAAAATTTCTTAGGCTGGTTGGCCACTGTGAAAACATGATGCTAGACTTGATGGGCCATTGGCCTGATCCAGCAGGTCTCTTCTTATCTTTTTTGGGAAATTTTACATCAAAGTTACATTATTCCCCCTTGTATTTTTGATGCATTTACCGGTACTTTCATTGTTCTGTTTTCCCTGTCTCTCCCTGTCTGTTTTCCCTTCTCCCTCCCAGAATATGACCTGCTGCCCACCATCATTTAATTGTGTCAGACTGGCTACAATCCAAGACATATCTACCCAGTTTTGGTCCTCCTGACATATTGGATCATATTGGCTGAGCTGTCCTGTGATATCTCAATGCATCCCTAAAGAGCATCTCCTTTGCATGCAGAAAGTCCTAAATTCAATCTCTAGGTAGGTCTGCAAGGATGCCAAGTTGGCTACCGCTATCTCAGACCATCAGATATTTTATCCACTTTATACTTGACTGTGACATGTATAAATATATTTGTCTTTAATCCATCTTTCCATTGCAAGCTTCTAAAATGGGGATTATCTTCCAGAAGACTATACTGTATTGTTATTTTCTGTTAATAAAAAGCTAGTTGCATTCCATGCATCCCATGTATGTGCCTGCCCTGTGGTTGACCTGGCTCGCTTGACAGCTCCTTGAAAACATCTGACTCTGGCAATGTTGGAATGTAGCCAACTGTACATAGATGAGTCATGTCCATTGCTCTGCCTACATCTGCATCTGGACCAGCCATTTGTCAGTGGGGAGCTGTGACTTTTGGGCTCTACTACCACTTCAACTTTCTGTGCGCTGCTCTGGTTCGCCAGAAGCGGCTTTGTCATGCTGGCCACATGACCCGGAAGCTGTAGGCCGGCTCCCTCGGCCAGTAAAGCGAGATGAGCGCCGCAACTCCAGAGTCGGTCACGACTGGACCTAATGGTCAGGGGCCCCTTTACCTTTTACCACTTCAACCCCCTGTATTAAAATGACGTTTGAGCAATGAGGACCATCCATTTTCTTCCACTTTTCCACTGCAAAGGCCATGTCTGTTTTAGTTAGACACCCTGTCAGTGTAGTTTTGTGTCTCTGAGTCTAAAAACATTTGCACAAGCCATCGCTTTTACAGGGCACCACAGGATGCAATGTGTCCTTGAACCCTGATTATGCTTCTTGCTTGCCTGAATGGAGGCTAGAGAAGGGTGCGAGAGTATGTGTAGACACTAGTCTGCTGCAGAAAGTTAAAATTCACATTACTCAGGACTCCTTTCATCAGCTTTACTGGAGGCCCAGCTCCACTGGGTATCTTTATGCCCCTTAATTGTGTCAGCTGGTCAATATGGGAATAACTGTTTAGAAATCAAAACTGTTTTGGCTTTGATATTTCTATTTGATCCTTGTCCCTTATCCCTTGTGTGTATTTGTTTTTTATTTTAGATTGTAAGCCTGCAGGTAGAGACTGTCTTGTTTTGATGGTGTGTAAGCCACTCTGGGACGCTGGTGGCGCTGTGGTCTAAACCACAGAGCATAGGGCTTGCCGATCGGAAGGTTGGCAGTTTGAATCCCCGCGACGGGGTGAGCTCCCGTTGTCGGTCCCAGCTCCTGCCCACCTAGCAGTTTGAAAGCACGTCAAGTGCAAGTAGATAAATAGGTACCGCTCTGGCGGAAAGGTAAACAGCATTTCCATGCGCTGCTCTGGTTCACCAGAAGCGGCTTAGTCATGCTGGCCACATGACCCAGAAGCTGTCTGCGGACAAATGTCGACTCCCTCAGCCTGTAAAGCGAGATGAGCGCGCAACCTCAGAGTCGTCCGTGACTGGACCTAATGGTTAGGAGTACCTTTACCTTTAAGCCACTCTGGGAGCCTTTTTGGCTGAAGAGTGAGCTACAAATGCTATGAATGAATGAATGAATGAATGAACCAGAAATAGTTGCTCACAAGGCAATGTGGCCCTCATTTAGGAACAGTTCCCCCATCCTTGGGATAAATGATGCACTGAGACTGAAGTTTTGATGCTGTGTGAAAGTTTAATACACAAAAGAAACTAAGAGCAATTACAGATTTCAGAATAGAATAAGCAATACATCCATGTAATAGGCAAGTAAGCATTGTGAGTGTCTCCCCCTGACAGTGGCTCCATCATCGCATGGAGATGCCTTTTAGAGTAGCCCACAGAACAGATCTCTGCCTGACACATTCTTCTCCCCCATTTAGCTGCCCTGCTTTCAAAACCAGGACAAACCTTTAAACCCTTTATCAATTTCTTTTGCTTTCTCTTAGAATTCCCTTGCAAGAGTGTCCCTGGAGACAAAGGAACAAGCAACACCAAATCTAGCATGTTGAATGGACAGAGCATGGTAGAGCATTTGCTTTGCATGCACAAGAACCCAAGGTCATTCCTCAGCATCCCCAGGTAGGGTGTGGGAAGGAACCCTCCCTGAAACCCTGGAGAGTGACTACAAGTTATGCAGTAAATAGAAGTGCAGCTTGAATAGAAACCATGACATATTTAAAGAAAGCTATTGCAATGAGTGTGTACATGAGTGTTTAAAAGGACACATCAATAAATAAGGAATTGGAGCAGATATTTGGATCAGTAGGTTAAGCAGAGAGGAAAGAAGGAATGATGGTTAATGTGTGATGAGAGATTCTGAAAGGGGAAAGAAATCCAGAAAATTCATTGCACCCTGTACCTACTGGTTTCAATAGGATTAGTATGCAATCATCCCCTCTAGAGGTTGTGCCTATGATCATTGTCGTGTGTCCATGCCTTGCATTTCACATCCCAGTTGTTCCACGATTCCATGTTGAAGTTTAGCATGGCCCACAGCATGGTTCACAGCATGAAGTGTTGACATTACCACAGTGGGCAGTGCTGCACAGGAATCCTGCTGGCATGATCACATCGTAGCCTGGGTAGCACATATCGACTCTCATGCCTGGGCCAGAGCCCCCATGTCCACCCCCATAAGACCCAGAGCCACAGGAGGGTGGGCAGCATTCAGAAGCACACACACAGCGACAACACACTCGGGGGTCGCAGTGGTAGACGAGACGGGGTCCTGGAACCGTCAGGGAGCAACCGCCGGGTTGGACGTGCACCACTGAGGTGTCGCCAGTGTCAACCAACACTCCACCACTGCCGGCGCCAGCTCCGCCCCCACCGTATCCGCCAGATCCGCCATATCCGCCACCACATCCAGAACCACACGAAGTTCCACAGCAGGCCATCTTGAGTGAGAGAGAGGGATCTGAAACACACATGAAGGTCATAGTCGAAGTACTTCAGAGGAGAGGATTGGCTAGATGGACCTTGGACACACTCGCAAGCCATCCATGAACAGAACTATTCAATGCATGGATGTGCGTCTCCCTGAAATAAACCTAGCATGCTTGTCTCATCCTTAACTTGTGCATTCACTGCAAGGGTAAGAAATCAGAACACCCCCACGAAGGAAGTAGGATTCCCTGCCAACCTTTGCTATTCCTGACCATTAATCTTTTGTCAGTTGAACCTTCATACAAGATGCGCAAATCCAACAGGTACAGCTTTCTTACACAATACAAGTTCCATGATGGGAAGCTTCAGCTGTTGGATGCATGTCTGTTATTCCATTTTTTGAATGTGTTGAAGTCTAGGTAAGGCATACGGGGAAATATTACCAATGCAGAACACCTAACCATGCCTCACCACTTCACAGGAGAGGACGGTGAATTGACCTGGGGCACAATCCCAAGCGATCCATGAACAAAGTATCTCACAGGAGAAGGTTGGCGGACTAGACTTTAAGTCCAGCATCCTGCTTCCCCCAATGGCCAATCGAGTGTCTCCAAGAAGCCCACAAATTAGAGAATGGAGGAAACAGATCTCTCCTATTGCTGCTTTCCAGCTATTAAACACTGGAGGCATAATTCCCCTGAGTTTGGAGGTTGCATGTAGCTTAGAAGCAAAAGGAAATGTATTCCACAAAACTCACCTGGTTCCACAAGAAGCACAAATTCAGAGGAGTGAGTGGAAGAGGATGTGATCTGTTGGAAGAGTTCTGAGTTCTGAGCGTTTATATATACTTTTAGGGTGTCACATAGAGGACGAATAAATGCCTGCCTCCTCTGGTTCTCATAAACCATAACCTACAAACCACATATATCTCTCCCTCTCTCTTCCTCTCAGTATTATTAGTAACAATAGTAGTATTTCTGGAAAACTCCTCTGTTTTATTGGCTACTCATGGTCTATTCTCAGCCCCATTTAATAAGTTGTACATACTGCACACTCTGAAGAGTCCTTTCTTTTAATACTTTTATGGGATCTAGTCACTCCAAGGAGTGAAAGGGAAAGCAATTGTGTGCTCAGGTGCAGTGAAACCACACACACCCAACCTGGTGCCTCCCTCCATGCACAAAAATACACAGGACTATATTATTGGATCAAAAAAAGGCCACCACTTTACTGATTACAGATGTAAATGATTTGGCTCAGGCACTGGGTAACTTTCCATTCGGTCAACCTGCTTGCTGACTGCTTCCTAGGGGGTCAGTTCTGGGAAAGGATTGACTTCCATCAAATAGCAACAGCCCATCAGAACAGCCTTGGGGGGTGTTATGGTGCTCAACCCAGATCCCCTAGGATCCTTGTAACAGGATATCCCAATTCCTGGGATGGGAATGGAAAGCCATACACCTACCCTTCCAATTAATTACTATTAATCCCACCCAATGCCCTAACTGCCAAAGTTGTGACGATTGCTAAGAGGGAGGCAAAAATCTTGAGGCAAACAAATTTGTCTGGATATAAAATTCCTTCCTGGCCCCAAAATGCAGCGACCGAAAAATTCCATAGCAAGGTTGTTAACAAAACACTAAACTGCAAAAACAAATAAAGCACAGAAATGAGGGTGGGAAGGTAGGAGGCCAAAAAGCTGGATGCAGTGCCGGGTGAAGAGGCAAGGCCCTTTTTTATCCTGAAGGAGCAGACCCAACTGGAAACTGGCACAAAGTTTCCACCTGGCTCTGCCCTGTTAGGATTCTTTTCCAGTGCTGCAGTCATGGGATTGTTTTTATCACATGATGGTGTATGTTTTCATTCCACATTGTGGGAAGTCATGGAGACAGGGTGTTTGTATTGCTGTGTTTCCGTGATGTAGGACATTTGTCCTTCGTTCTTTCTCTTTGCTGTCTGATGCTGAAGAAGAAGGAGCTGAGTTACGATGCTCCGAGTGTGTATATGTAAATAAACGTAGTTTAGTCAAATGCTGTGCTACTGAGTCTGTACGCTGACTGCCTATACTCTCCTGAAGTGTGCTGATGCCTCTAAGGTATCAGTCACTGTGATGTTCAGGCTGGAGAAAGATTTTGAATCTCCCAAACGAACGACCAGGAGGAAGAGAACA
Organism: Darevskia nairensis; assembly: GCA_034642065.1. Classification (NCBI taxonomy): domain Eukaryota; kingdom Metazoa; phylum Chordata; class Lepidosauria; order Squamata; family Lacertidae; genus Darevskia; species Darevskia nairensis. The sequence continues at coordinate 790,007 of JAWWNI010000425.1, forward strand.
TGCCAGTTGGGCATGTGTCTCTGCCAGACTCCTACTCGTGTGTAGGACCACCTGACAATGGTTATGGGCCCAGGAATTGTGGCCACAGAGGACAGCAGGCTCAGTGCCAGCAGGGAGGACCGGGAGCCATTTTTGTCCCAGTTGAAGCCTCCGGTAACCGCTGATGCCTCCTAAACCCCACCCATGATTGACCATGTCAGAATATGCCAGGGGTTCCACTCAGCCCCCGAGATGAGACAAACCTGTCCAGGCGTCTTCCTGAAGTTGCGCAGCTCTGGGACGTCCATAAATCATCAGTCCCGGCATGCTCCAGCAACACATAGCAGATGCCTATGTGCACGCACACTCAGCAGAGTTTAGCAGAAACAAAGTGGAGATTGGTGTGCTCATTCTAAACTTTTATTAAGCTGTATATACAGGACAAAGCTATCATGGCGTTCTCTCACTTCAGCTCCTAGAGAGCACAGAAAGTAAAAAGTACAAAAACACAACAGAGCGGACGAGATAAGGTTAGCTTCCGTTCTCAGGCTTTCTAAGTCTAGAAAGTAAACACAGACATGTGAAGTAACAATCACACATTCAGCAATGGATGAGTGAAATGCTAACATCACAAGCAGGTAAATCTGAATTTCCCCACAGCGAAAGGGAGAGGAGAACATCTCCTGTTGGCCATTGGGAGGGTCCGAAATGGCCCGGCACCAGTAGCAAGCTGTGTGGCACCACAACTTTCACCCACTAACAAGGTGAGCGTAATTTGCATAACTTTGATGTTCTCTTGGAACGACTTGATCATGGAAAGGTTCAAGTCATCAAATCCATTCATGGCTCCTGATGTCATTCTTCTCCCCAAATGGCCATGCTGTTGGACTCCGACTCCCACCAGACGTAATTAACAGTCAGTGATCATAATGTCCAACAATATATGGATGAAATTACACTGGCTACCCCTGCAGGATAGGTTCCCGGTTTGAGGGAGCCTTGGGTAAAATCCTCTCCACACTTACTGAGGCAGATGGGAGTTGAAGTCCAGTAACATCTAAAGTGCCCCCCACCCCTGGAGTAGAGATACCTCTGGGTGTGATTACCGTGGATAGATCAGGGTCTCAATTCTGATTTAGCATAATGCAACTCATTATGTCAGGGGTGGGAAACCAGTGGCCCTCCAGATGTTGTGTTATTCCAACTCCCACCAACTCCCACCAACATGGCCAAGGGAGGTGGAGACCAACCGCACCTGAAGGTCCACAGCATCCTCCATCCCTGACCTACATAGACCTTAGGAGTTCTATTTTGGTCCTCCAGGATCTACTTATATGTATGAATGACTGGCCATGATATAAATAGTTCTGCACCATTTGGCTAGCTAGTTGGAAGCAAATCGCTTTTATTGTGGCTTGGTTTCAGAGCGTTGCTAATAACTGTAGCACAGTCTCCACTTGTAAAGAAGTGACTGAGTTAGCAATGCTGAAAATGCCCAGCCTACCACTCTTGGGCATCTGATGGATCTACATTAACAGACTCAAGTGGTATAGATTTAGTGTTAGTTGTGCAATTCAGGTTAGTTGCCAGGTGAGCTGCCATGCTCTACTATATTTGACTGAGAATATAGGCCACATTTTCACAAGCACTGAATCACACTCCTTTTCAGTAATGGATGCATAGAAAGCCTGGAAACCAATTCCATTGCTTAGTTTCAAAGGATGGTTCCAAGACCTATAATTAAAACACCACATGAAAAGTCCTGTATAAAAGTACCCGGAACCCAGGAGATCGTTCAGTGCCTCTAATAACGTCTGTCCACAGCTACAGTTGAGAGGACCAGGTAAGTTTTATTTTGCTCATTCTCTTCTCAAAACTCTTATTGGGAGTTGACAAAAAAAGGTCGCTCCATCACAGGGGTGGGGAAATCTGAGGGCCACATTCCTTCCTGGATAGTTTTCTGAGGGCCACATGCCAGTGATTGGTAGAGCCACAGGCAAAATTTGTTGAAGCAACAAATGCAAATGTTATCTTCTGCGCAGTAGGCTCGTTTCTACACAGCCTCATAACCCATCTCTATTCTCTATCCAGGCTAGCAAGAGGCACCATCAGAGTTCAAGGACTATGTCCTAGCCAGGAAGAGACACTCAAGGAGGGTGTGATGCAAAGCTGGTTAAGGAGCATGGAGGAGTAGTTCCATAATGTTCTTGGACTGCCATCAACCCCAGTCAATGTGGCCTGTGGCCAGTGATGATGGGAGTTGTAGTTTCATAATGTCATTGGATTCCATCTCCCAACAGCTTCAGCCAGCATAGCTAGTGTTCAGGGATTATGGGACCTGTAGTCCAACAACATCTGGAGGGCCACAAATGTCCCTTGTCCTTGTTTTGCAACATGGGTTCTGAGAATCTCTACTTTCATTCCCCCTCCCTGAGAGTTTCCAAAGGTAGAAAATATGGTTTTGATAATTTCATTTCATCCCTCCCTCCCTCTTTCCTTCCCTCTTGTGTTCAGTAGGATCCTGAAAGTCCCACAAGATGACATGCTGCATTTCTCCAGCTGCTTCCAGAGGTGGTGGATTTTATGGGAGCAACAGTGAAGTGCTTGTTGAAACTGCTCCTGAGAGAAGAGTGCGGGTCCAGCCGGGACACTGTGCCCTCACACTCCCTCCAGCCCAAGTCAGCACCACCAATGAACCCTTCAGAATATCTTGCCACTATGTAAGTTATACCAAAAGGGCAGAGATGAAGTGTGTGTGTGTGTGTGTGTGTGTGTGTGTGTGTGTGTGTGTGAAAGCAGACTGAGCAACTGAGCAGCTGCAACTTGATTGACCCCCATCTACAATGTTCACCATTTGTGGCTACGGTGGCCTAGTGTCAGGGCTGGAATCGGACACAGGTCAGCCATAAAAGAAGCAGGTCTCCTTGTCAGTGAAGTTAACTCTTTAATCGGGGAAACAAACATACAACTTGGCGTAGTGGTCTCATCAACACTTCCCAGTAGGTCTTGCCCCTATGGAGCAGTTGCCAGGACTTCTCTAAGGTGCCTCCACTCCCGAATGTTTCCCAAGCAGTCTTAAACTGCATCTGGACACCTCTGACCTCTGTTCTGCTCTTCTCATTACCCTGTGAATTCTTGGAGACCAGGGGGGAGGAAAGTTTATTGCAGATGGAGAGGAAGACTTCCTGGGTTTTTCAGCAGTTCTTAGACCCCCCTCCTTTGCTTCATTCTTGGAGTATGAACTGCTCCCTATCACAAACTCTTTCTGCTTACTAAACCCTGTTGCCCCTTCGGCATCCAACACCTCCTCCCAATCTTCTCCCTCTGACCTCTCCTCATTGTCCCACCACCAACTCCTTGGCTCTGAGACTTCCTCATCCTCTTCGTCCAGCTAGTCCATGCCATCTAGTTCTAACAGAGGTGGTAAACATGAGTCTTAAATAAATACCAACCAGTCAGGGAACCACATCACCACCATGGTGGTGTTAAAAATGTTCAGTTAGTAGACAGAAGAACCTGCTAAAGTTCTAAGAAGAGCCTGCTGGATCAGGCTAGTGACCCATTTATTCCAGCATCCTGTTCTCACAGTGGTTGGCTAGATGCCCCAATGGGAAACCCCAGAAGCAGGGCCTGAGCACAAGAGCACTCTCCATTCCTGTGCCTTCCAGCAACTGGTCTTCAGAGGCATTACTGCCTCCAACTGTGGAGACAGAGCATAGCCATCACGACTAGCTTAGACTGCAAATTGGCTCATTCCTGAGATCATCCCTGGCTATTTATTCCCCACCCCAAGTTAACAGCAAACAGGTGATCAGGAAATACTATCAACTGTTAATTGCACAGCTCTGCACTGTAGAGCTCCAGAGTGCCTCATGGATACTTTCAGATGTGCCTGAGTTCTATTGTGGGGAAGGAACTTGTGAAAGTTCACCTTGCATTCCTGAAGGTGGCTCACAGTGAGCTAGACAGCTGATAAGCTAGACAGGTCAAACTTCAACGACATCTCCAGGTAGGGCTGTGAATGCCCCCTGCCTGAAACCCTGTAGTCTAAACTGATAGTGCAGAGCTAAATGGACCAATGATATAGCTCAGCATAATGCACTTTCCTAAGCTTCAGTTTAGGCATGAATATTCCAACTCTACAGTTCTATGATTCTATGCAAAGTAACTCCTGCACAAAGTTAATGGCAAATAACCCAGAATCCAACCAGAATTCTGACTGATGTGGTGAGTTGAGACACTGACCTGTCCTGTCCTTCACTGTTATAGAAGGAAGCCAGCTGCAACATGCTTCCCGCGATGAAGTCTTGCTGCTCCCCAAACCATTGGACGTGTCCCTCTCATACTGGATCTTGCAGAGGATGGACTGGTTCATCAAGTCTTGGGACGCGAGTAGGAATACAGCCACAAAGCTGTGAAGTGGTTTTCCCAGGGGGATATCTGTGTAGCTCTGTTCATAATGGGAAAGTCTCCTGCTCCCAGGCCCGCAAACCATGTTAGTCCCCAATGCAGTCTACGAAACACACAATAAATAGGGAATGTAAAATGCTCATCTGTAAAGGCTCTGCTCTTATAAAGTGCATGTAAACTTTATTTTATTTTGTTTTATTTTTAGTTGAATTTTCCTTAAGACAGTTATGGGGAACTTTGTGGCTCTCAAGATGCTGTTGAATGTTACTCCCATCATTCCTGATGGGATACTTCTTTCTGGGAGGTGATTCCAACCAATAAGGGATCATGCCATCAGTCCCAACCACTCAGGGATCACAGTATGGTGATGTCACAATGACAAGCTAATTCAGATTTGAACAAGTGGTGATGTAGTGTAGGCACTTGTGTTGCATGTCATCTTACTAAACATGGGATGAACTGGATTACCCAGTGTGATATTATCCCAAGTTCCATGACTTTTAAAAATGGACCCTGCCTCACAAATTCATCATTGCAGAGATATACCTCACTGTAAAAATATTTAACATTCTAATGCAAAGATTCCCTGTCTCTCTTATTTGGGGGTATGTATACAACTGAGTGCTTCAATAAAATCCTTGTACTTTTTAATTGCTTTTGCATGTCTAATTCATTTGATGGCTCCTATTCCCTTTCCATTGTGAACCAAATTAATGAATATACCAGGCAACTGAACATCAATTCCTAACCTTCAAAGCTACTGGTATTTAAATCTGGTCAGAACTGGGATTGGGTTGGTGGGCTCTGATGCAAGAGGAGGGGGAGAAAAGAAACAAAGGGTGTGCGTGGCTGGTGGTCATCTTAGTTGGAGGAGAAGACAATGCCCTTTTCATGACTTCAATTGCTTGGAAAGTGGGAGCAGGGATGCCAACGCTTCACCTCCCCCACTCCTGTTGCCACCAGCTTTCCTGCAGAGAGGAGAACCTCAGTGGAGGTTCAGGAGAGCTTAGAGCAACTGGGAGGGGGCACTGGCTGAACAGGAGGGTTCAGTCTTGTCACCTAGAACTGGGCATCACCTGGGCAGAGAGGAGCAAACCCACCCAGCCCAAAGGAGTGCACATCTGCAATCCCAACATACTCAGAAAGGGCAACATTTGTGCATGACAGCACCATGCCTCATTTTTTAAAAAACCTTTACAGGCAGAGCATGGAAACATGCTGTCAGGCACTCTGAACCTCCGCCCCTTCCACAACATGGAGTGCACCCATGTCCCTCATACTTCTGTTGCATTTTAACCCTTTCAGTGCCCCTGGAGTGGGGGAGGGTGGATGGACTTCTCCTCCTCCACGATCAAACGAAGAGTCTTCTAAATGTTGCCTCCCTCCCTCAGGGCAGTATGTTTCCTCCCTCCCCCCCCATTTCAAGCCTTCTGAGGCTACTTCTGGAACGTGTCCAGAGGAAGGCAACCAAAATGGTCAAAGGCCTGGAAACAATGCCTTATGAGGAACGGCTTAGGGAGCTGGGTATGTTTTTTTTTTTTTCAAAATAATATTTTATTTTTTAAAACATCAAAAATAGACAAACATACAATAAAACACAAACAACAACAAAAAAACAGAAAAAATACACAACATATTCATATTAATATTCTTATCCTAGATCCTTAACATTCTCTAATAACTTCCTCCACTCTGCCCCAGGGAGCTGGGTATGTTTAGCCTGGAGAAGAGAAGGTTAAGGGGTGATATGATAGCCATGTTCAAATATATAAAAGGATGTCATATAGAGGAGGGAGAAAGGTTGTTTTCTGCTGCTCCAGAGAAGCGGACACGGAGCAATGGATTCAAACTACAAGAAAGAAGATTCCACCTAAACATTAGAAAGAACTTCCTGACAGTAAGAGCTGTTCGACAGTGGAATTTGCTGCCAAGGAGTGTGGTGGAGTCTCCTTCTTTGGAGGTCTTTAAGCAGAGGCTTGACAGCCACCTGTCAGAAAAGCTTTGATGGTGTTTCCTGCTTGGCAGGGGGTTGGACAGGATGGCCCTTGTGGTCTCTTCCAACTCTACGATTCTATGATTCTCTATCTGAGGCTAGAAACTCTGGAGGAAGGGGGGGGCAAACTAACCCATTCTTGCCTTGACTATGACTCCAATCCCTCGTCTCCCAAGTCTGTCTCTTCCCAGGCGTTCGACTCAGCCACGACTCTGACACCCACTCACGCTTTAGGGGTAGCTATTAGAAAGAATGAAAGCCATGAAGTGTAGGAAAGGCCATAGATTAGTTCTTCCTACGGTACTTATCATTTTTAATGCCAGCCTCAATAGGTTATAGATTGTAGGGCTAGGTGGAGAACCATTTTTTTCAGTTGCATGGCTACATTGGTTAATTCAATATTGGATTAATACAGAGGTTTTCAACCTTTTTGAGTCCACGGCTCCCTTGACCAACTACATTCTTTCTGCAGCACCCCTGTGGGGCTCAGGAGCCCAGTGATGTCATCCTTTGCCTGACAGCCTCTGTCCCTCTGTTCTTTTCTCCTACCGATAGATAACTACTCCATTTCCCTTATGGGGTATCCAAGAGTCCATATAGAGTCCTTATGTAGGTTCTCTATCCTTATGCAGGTTCTCTAGGAGAAAATATCCTTATGTAGGTTCTCTAGGAGAAAATAATAGAGGCCAACCAGAGAATACCTGAAGGAGCGTCTCCACCCCCACCATTCAGCCCGGATACTGAGATCCAGCACCGAGGGCCTTCTGGTGGTTCCCTCACTGCGAGAAGCAAAGCTACAGGGAACCAGGCAGAGGGCCTTCTCGGTAGTGGCGCCCGCCCTGTGGAACGCCCTCCCAGCAGAGGTTAAAATGATAAACAACTATCCTACATTCAGAAAGTACCTGAAGGCAGCCCTGTTTAGGGAAGTTTTTAACCTGTGGTATTTTGATGCATTTTAATATTTTTTGGAGGCCACCCAGAGTGGCTGGGGAGACCCAGCCAGATGGGCGGGGTACAAATAAAAAATTATTATTATATAATATTGAGAAGCAAAGCAGCTAGTAAGCATGATCTTTATTAAACTGTTGCAACAGGGCCCCCACTCACCACATGCAGGAGGGAGGAGACAAACCCAGAACATTGGTGTGAAAGCTCTTATATAGACTTTTGAAATTGCCTACCCTGTAGCTCAAGACCACCCACCAAAACATCATACATACACCACAGAAAGAGGTAGTCCACAGCAGAAATTTGAGTGTGTTGCCTCTCTCCTGTCTGCCAGGATACCCGGTAATGCCTTATCTGATTGCCTTTTCTGGGTAGCCTGGCCATTCATTTGAGATGGTAAATACTAAGTTCCCGAATCTCTTGTGCATATAGATAGTGTGCTCAGCTTAACAGATACTTGCCAGACTGTATTTACAGGGAGGTGTAAGCCCCTACAGTCCAAAGACATTTGGAAAGCTTTTCCCATATCCTTCCTCCTTGCAGAGAAATATTTGAGGTCAATTTGGAAAAGTTAAAATGGCTTCAGGATTGCTCTCCTGTACTATTTCAGACAAAGAGTTTATATACTTATGTATGTGCTTGCCTAGTACATTTATGAACATTTATTTTATACGTATAAGACCTTAAAGGTAAAGGGTAAAGGGGCCCCTGACCATTAGATCCAGTCGTGTCCGACTCTGGGGTTGCGTGCTCATCTCGCTTTACTGGCCGAGGGAGCCAGTGTACAGCTTCCGGGTCATGTGGCCAGCATGACTAAGCCGCTTCTGGCGAACCAGAGCAGCGCACGGAAACGCCGTTTACCTTCCCGCCGGAGCGGTACCTATTTATCTACTTGCACTTTGACGTGCTTTCGAACTGCTAGGTTGGCAGGAGTATAAGACCTTAGAATTCCTATAACACCTCTGAATCTCATTTTAAAAGATCCACCTTGCATTTGGCAACACACCAGAGACAGCAAGAAAAGCAAATGCCCTGCTACTGAGAAGGCTGGTCAGAGACATTTGGCTGCCAGAAGGGAATGGGAAAATTGTGTGTCCTTGCCTTGCAACCTCTCTTGCCCATACTCTCCACCCCCAGTTGCACTTGTGGTGTTGGAGCATGCTACCCCCTCCTTGTTCTCTCCGGCACACTGAACAATCATCTGAAAGAGAGCCAGAGAGTCTGCCTGCCTGCTCCCTCAGGGGGCAAGGAGGAAGCCAAGCTGGGGCTAGCTTCACCAAGTACCACGCAGAGCCAGAGTTTCTCAGCAGCCTCCTTACTTTGGACTTACAGGCTGGAGTGTTGTAAGAGGGGAGAAAGGCTGGTTCTGTCGAATATCTCCCAATGATTGATGTTCTCTCCATTGGTGGCTGCATAATCTCTGAAGACAAATTCTCGACGTGGCCTGGGCTTGGCAGAAGAAAGGAGTCTTGTGTTTGCCTGCCTCCTCCTTGAAGCTACCCCCAAGGCACCCCCCATTAAAGGTAAAGGGACCCCTGACCAATAGGTCCAGTCATGATTTTCAAGGTGCTCCAACATTAAGACAAGCAGAATTGTTGAGGAAGGGCCACTGTTCAGTGACAGGGCATCTGCTTTTCATGCAGAACATCTCAGGGTTCAATCCCCAATATCTCCACATTAGGCTAGGTGAGTCGTTCTGCCGGAAACCCTGGATAGCCTCTTCCAGACAGTGTAGACAATACTGAGCTAAATGGAAAGAATGTCTTGCCTTTGTACAAAGTAGCTTCTTATGCTCCTTCTGTTCTTGGGGAAAGGTTGTAGCTCAGTGCTAAAACATCTGCTTTGCATGCAGAAGGTTCAGTTCCCAGAATCTCCAGTTATACTTGGGAAAGTGAATTGAAAGGACACAAGTTTCCCAAATTGTGTTTTAGGGGAACATCCCTAATCCAATGGTAGAGCACATACTTTGCATGCAGGAAAGTCCCACATTCCATCCCAGTTTATTTAGGTAGGGTTGGGAATGCCCCCTGCCAGAAACCCTGGATAGCCACTACTAGTCAATGTAGGCATTGCTGAGTAGATGGAACAATGATCTGACTTTGTTTAAGACAGCAACCTCTGTTGCCCCATATAAATATTAGGAAGATGTAAGTTTTGATACAGATGATTTATGTTCTGGAGTGGGATTGCGTGCCACACACATCTAGAGTAGCATCAGTTTCTCCACCACAACCAAAATGAATTAGGAGCTTAATATGAGGAATATTGTGGAAAGCAGATAGATTTCCAGTATGGCTTGTAACACTGTTGTGGATATTTGCGCGTGTTGCCCCAGTTTCATTCCCAGAAATTCCTTATTGGGAAGGGAGTATAGGACCAGGCAAGATTCAACCCATTATGGAATTAACAAGGGAGGGCAAGGCTATCAATGGCAACTAGCTATGATGACTATGTTCTACCATCATTGGTGGAGGCTATAGTTCTCTGGATACTTGTTACTGGAAATCACTGGTGGGGTTGCGGCGCTCATCTCGCGTTACTGGCCGAGGGAGCCGGTATATAGGCTCTGTGGTTTAACCCACATACTATGCCCTCCCATAGTAGCCACCTATCCCTAAGGCACCTCATGCAGGGTGCTTGTGCCCCCAACACCACTGTTTGTGCTCCCTAAAGTACTCAGAGCGCAGGTGCTAGACTTGGTAACCTGTTGGTGCTCCCCAATGTCCCCTGTTGTGGGGAGGGGTGCTTTGCTTGCCAGGGTCATGTGAGGCAGACACTACAGGGACAAAAGACAAATTACCCACCCCTCTCCCAGCTCCCTCCCAGTGCTCCTTATAGCAACTGCCTCAGCAAGCCTCATGAGCATACCGGCTGTGACTATTGTGCTATAGCCCTTCATAAACCATTGTGATTTCCATAATGATGGACCAATCCAGATCTGCATTCAACACCCCTCTGGGAATTTTTCAGAGAAAGCTCCACACAACGCTGGCCGTGAATACATTCTCCATGCTTTGTGATAAATGAACCACAGAGGAGGAAATCATGTGCTGTGCTGAAGATTTTAATGACAGAAAGCAAGAGAGGAGTACAATCTATTGACATGTTTGTAGGAAGCAACCATCCCCTTCCACAGTGGAGTGGGTTATGGCTTTACAATGAAGATATTTGAAAGTGAAGAGTGAATGAAAAGAGCAGGGAAAGATACAAGGAAAATGTTGGAATAGAGGCAGAGAAAGATATTGCCAGACAAAGTTGACACAGAGGCTGAGGACCCAGCAATCCCACCAAGATGGCAAGAGTGGAAGGTGCTCAACCCTCTGAGAAGACAACCCTATTTTGCCCAGTAACGTTGCATGGTCTCCTTGCATGTTCGGTGATCCAGAGATGATTCTCCGTAATGGCTTAACACGGACCACAGCATGGTTCACAGCATGAGCTGGAGACCTTACCACAGTGGGCAGTGCTGCACAGGAATCCTGCTGGCATGATCACATCGTAGCCTGGGTAGGACATATCGACTCTCATGCCTGGGCCAGAGCCCCCACGTCCACCCCCATAAGACCCAGAGCCACAGGAGGGTGGGCAGCATTCAGAAGCACACACACAGCGACAACACACTCGGGGTTCGTAGTGGGAGACGAGACGGGGTCCTGGAACCGTCAGGGAGCAACCGCCGGGTTGGACGTGCACCACTGAGGTGTCACCAGAGTCAACCAACACTCCGCCACTGCCGGCGCCAGCTCCGCCCCCACATCCAGATCCACACGAAGTTCCACAACAGGCCATCTTGAGAGAGAGAGGGGGATCTGAAACACACAATAGAATAACTTTTAACATACAGGAGAGGATTGGATGGATGGACCTCAGCCATAATCCCAGGCAATCCATGGGTACATATACACTCTGTATGGGTGAGCATCACCCTTCCCTCTCAAATAGGCCTGCCATACTTGTCTGATCCTTAAGGAATTAAACAATGGTGCTGAGAAATCAATGTACACCATTGAAGAAAGAGGGATTGCCTGCTAACCTTTGCTACTCCTGGGAGATCTTTAAGCTTCTGGGAGTCGAACCCTCATATAAGATGCACAAATGCAACAAGTACAGCTCTCCTCCACAATGTGGAAAGATCACAGAAACAGAACACCTAGCTGTGCCTAACCGCATAGCATATGAAAGCTGAACAGATTGTCTTGGTTCATACTCACTTGAGTTCAGTAGTAGTAGAGATGCTGTTGGAAGTCAGCAAATGTTGATGGTGGCACTTCAGACTGCAGGCTTTTATATACGGTTCTAACTGGTCACATGACTATGTTATTGGAACATGACAAAGGTCTTAAATTAGTTGCTTGCAGAGATTAGTTGTAAGCCTTGCATCTAAAACACATCTAATTGCTTTACTCACTGCTCATGATCTATTCTCAGCTTATTATACCCCATAAATACCTTTCTCCTTGTTCATAGATGGCCGTATTCTTGGTTGACTACTAAATCCTATTTGGCAAAAAATAAATCAACGAAGCGCATTGATTATGAGTGTCATCAAACCAAGCTTTTTTCTGGAGTCAAATTCAGATTAAGAAAGTGTGTGATGCATGTATGTTATATTTGTCTTTAAGTATATATGTTCACTAAGAGCTTTATACTCCTCTTTTGATTGGAGGTGGAACTGCTTAGTGGTAGAACATCTGCTTTGCATGCAGAAGGTCCTACCTTCTCCAGGTAGAGCTAGGAAAGACCCTGTATGAAACCCCAGAGAGCTACTACCATTATAGACAATCCTGAGCTAGACAACTTGGTAAAAGGCAGTTTCCTATGTTTGCTCCCATGCCCTTTTTCTTTTCTTTTTTGAAATAATTTTTATTAATGATTTTCATGAACTAAAAAGAACTTAACATCTTTTATTTTGGGGGGTGGGATCAGATTGTAAACTATTTTGGTTACGTTCAATGTAAAATGTAAAACAATATAATATCCAAAGGTAGGCAAAGAGGATAGAGGGTGGGAAGTAATCTTAAACACTATCTTGTTTTGTCAACTTGGTACATACATGGGGTTTTATGTCACCATCAATTGAGTAGGTTCTCTTTCTGCATACTTATTCGTTGACATTGACAATGAGGGAAGATTTGGGGGCACGTGTATTTGCCTTTTATTGCCTCTGTTGAACTAGCTCCCATGTCTTTTGATGGGTTTTCTTCTGCTCTGATTTTGGGCTGTCTCCCCGACACAATTCCTTACACTCGGTTCCTGACTCTCCTTTCACTGTTGCTGGAAGCTCCAACCCAAGACCTGAATCTGGTATGCTATCTCTCCTGTGCTTCCAGTTCATAAAGTGCCACGTTCTATCTCAGTATAGCCAAGCAATCCCTTTGAAATGTGTGGTGTTCTAATAAAGGCTAATTTGATTCCATGTGCTAGTTAACACTGAGTATAATCAACAATTTATATCACACGCAATCATTGTTTTGTCTTTAGAACTGTAGCTATTGCAAGATTGTCGTTGCTTCCAAATGTGGAGGTCACACATCTGCACTGCAGTTATGTGGTCAAGAAATGGGGCAGGCTTACTCCAACTTGAACCTCCATATGTTTTTGGCCTACAACTCCCATGAAACCTAGCTAGCAGGACCAGTGGACAGGGATGATGGGAATTGTAGTCTCAAAACATCTGGAGGGCGAGTTGGAGGAAGCCTGACCTAGGGTATTTTGTTGGCTTGCATCAAAGAGGATCTCACCTGTGGGCCTTCCAGATGTTGCTGGCCTCCAACTCTCATCTGTCCCATGTATCTTTTTCACTTGCTATTCAGAGGCCTATTAGCACAGAATTTCATCTTTCCCAGCCATGCTTTTTATTATGTGACCAGAGACCCAAACAATATAAAACCAACAACCATACAAGTAAAAATAAGAATAGCATAGAAAGTACTTTAAGATGGGTTACGATTGTACAATTGTAGAGTTGGAATAGATTCCAAAGGTGACCCTTGATCATTATATAATATAGGGTTGCCATATTTAAAAAAGTGAAAATCCGGACACAAATGTTTTTGATGGTGGTTTTTTTTTGGGGGGGGGCAAAGTTGTTGAGCTATTTTAAAGGAAATACTAAATAATGCAATACATCTGGATTTTCCCAGACATTTCAGTGATTTGCACCTGTACACTGTTTCCAACAGCCTAATTTCGTTGATGTCTGGGATATTCCAGACGTATGGCAACCCTAATATGTCAGGAATATCTATAACACATCTAAATAAACTATTATATGTTAATATGTGGAAGCTTAAGCTAGGATAAAATAAATAACATAACCAGGTTAAAAGAAAAATTAACTGCAACCAGAGAAGATAGGTTTAAACAAAGGAAATTTCTCAATGTTTTTGAGACAGAAGGAGAAATCTAGCCACTGTCCATTTATCTGTCTTCGGCACTAAGGCGAACCCTGCTGGATCAGGCCAATGGCCCATTTAATGCAGAATTATCTGCCCACCATGGTCATTCAGATGCTTATAGGAGGGCCAGAAACAGGGCATGGGTGCTATTGCTGTTTCCTGCTTTTGCTACCCCAAAATTCAGAGGTATAAAAAATCACCAACTCATGTTTGGACAACACAAATTCCATGCCTATCTGTCTACATGTATCCTCATTCTTTAACCTGCCTTTGTTGTCCTCATTTTCACTCTAGAAAGAAAGCTTGATTTGATTACACCTAGAAGGAGTGTTCTCCACCAATCTATAAAAAGAAAATCTACGTGATATAATATAGCCAACATACTAAATTTAGCTGAGAATAGTAGTGAGTAAAGCTATTAGATGTGTTTTAGGTGCAAGGCTTACAGTGAATCTCTGCAGGCAACTAATTTAAGACCTTTGTCATGCCCCAATAACATAGTCATGTGACCAGTTGGAACCGTATATAAAGGCCTGCAGTCTGAAGTGCCGCCATCAACATTTGCTGACTTCCAACAGCATCTCTACTACTACTGAACTCAAGTGAGTATGAACCAAGACAATCTGTTCAGCTTTCATATGCTATGCGGTTAGGCACAGCTAGGTGTTCTGTTTCTGTGATCTTTCCACATTGTGGAGGAGAGCTGTACTTGTTGCATTTGTGCATCTTATATGAGGGTTCGACTCCCAGAAGCTTAAAGATCTCCCAGGAGTAGCAAAGGTGAGCAGGCAATCCCTCTTTCTTCAATGGTGTACATTGATTTCTCAGCACCATTGTTTAATTCCTTAAGGATCAGACAAGTATGGCAGGCCTATTTGAGAGGGAAGGGTGATGCTCACCCATACAGAGTGTATATGTACTCATGGATTGCCTGGGAGTATGGCTGAGGTCCATCCATCCAATCCTCTCCTGTATGTTAAATGTTATTCTATTGTGTGTTTCAGATCCCTCTCTCTCACTCAAGATGGCCTGTTGTGGAACTTCGTGTGGATCTGGATGTGGGGGCGGATCTGGCGCCGGCAGTGGCGGAGTGTTGGTTGACTCTGGCGACACCTCAGTGGTGCACGTCCAACCCGGCGGTTGCTCCCTGACGGTTCCAGGACCCCGTCTCGTCTCCCACTATGACCCCCGAGTGTGTTGTCGCTGTGTGTGTGCTTCTGAATGCTGCCCACCCTCCTGTGGCTCTGGGTCTTATGGGGGTGGACGTGGGGGCTCTGGCCCAGGCATGAGAGTCGATATGTCCTACCCAGGCTACGATGTGATCATGCCAGCAGGATTCCTGTGCAGCACTGCCCACTGTGGTAAGGTCTCCAGCTCATGCTGTGAACCATGCTGTGGTCCGTGTTAAGCCATTACGGAGAATCATCTCTGGATCACCGAACATGCAAGGAGACCATGCAACGTTACTGGGCAAAATAGGGTTGTCTTCTCAGAGGGTTGAGCACCTTCCACTCTTGCCATCTTGGTGGGATTTCTGGGTCCTCAGCCTCTGTGTTGACTTTGCCTGGCAATGTCTTTCTCTGCCTCTATTCCAACATTTTCCTTGTATCTTCCCCTGCTCTTTTCATTCACTCTTCACTTTCAAATATCATCATTGTAAAGCCATAACCCACTCCACTGTGGAAGGGGATGGTTGCTTCCTACAAATATGTCAATAGATTGTACTCATCTCTTGTTTTCTGTCATTAAAATCTTCAGCACAGCAAGTGATTTTTTCTCTCTGCTTCATTTTTAATCTACTATTTATCAATTTTATCGTCATACCACGTAGACGATGAATGCAATTTTGGGTAAAGATTTCCCTAAAATTTCCTCAGAAAGGAATTGAAAAGTCCCACATTCCATCCCAGTTTATTTAGGTAGGTTTGGGAATGTCCCCTGCCAGAAACCCTGGATAGCCACTACTAGTCAATGTAGGCATTATTGAGTAGATGGAACAAAAATCTGACTTTGTTTAAGACAGCAACCTCTGTTGCCCCATATAAATATTAGGAAGATGTAAGTTTTGATACAGATGATTTATGTTCTGGAGTGGGATTGCGTGCCACACACATCTAGAGTAGCATCAGTTTCTCCACCACAACCAAAATGAAATATGAGCTTAATATGAGGAATATTGTGGAAAGCAGATATATTTCCAGTATGGCTTGTAACACTGTTGTGGATATTTGCGCGTGTTGCCCCAGTTTCATTCCCAGAAATTCCTTATTGGGAATTGAGTATAGGACCAGGCAAGATTCAACCCATTATGGAATTAACAAGGGAGGGCAAAGGTATCAATGGCAACTAGTTTTGATGACTATGTTTTACCATCATTGGTGGAGGCTATAGTTCTCTGAATGCTTGTTACTGGAAATCACTGGTGGGGTTGCGGCGCTCATCTCGCGTTACTGACCGAGGGAGCCGGCGTACAACTTCCGGGTCATGTGGCCAGTAGGGTGGGTCATAAAAAAATATTTTTTTCTGAAAATGTTTCCTCCCTTGATCTTATCTCAGGCGTTTGGTATAAACATAGTTACATTTCAAATTTGGGACAAATCGGTTAATATTTAGACCCTGCTCCTACAAATTGAAATTTTGCCTCACCACGAGTGATAAAAACATAGGAATTTGACTCATTTAATTCTCAATATGTTAAATTTTGAACTAATAAATATAAATTTTAGGTTTTATGTAGAGCAATAATAGTTGCATAGTATTATTTTCTGCAATATTTATTTATTTAAGATAAAACATGTTGATAATGTACATGAAAAACCAATGGTTTTGAAAAAATTATATGGAACAATTAAGCAAACGGTGTACTAAACATAAACAATAAAACGCCACTCATGTTATGTGTTGCATCAAAACATCACATCATACTTAATTATTTAGGTATAAATTGTACTAAATGCTTACATTTTGTGTAATTAATAAAATTATGGCTTATGCTATATACATTGTACAGTGCACCATATTATATCATGCTAAAAATAAACTTTAACGCATTACACTAAACGTCTATTTTGGTGCAAAGTCCTTCTTTGTATCTTGCTTTGGAAATTTAGAGCTATTGTTCATTGTTGTTTTGATGGTAGCATCACGTCTTTTCTCTCCAATAACTATCCTAGATGCTCTAGTAACCTCCTTCACTGCACGTTCAACCATTTGCGAATGGCACTTGAATTTTGGTATTGTTAATGGAGTGGTCACAATATTTAACAATTCATTATTTGTAATGTTCCTGATTATTGGTGGCTCATATGTGTCAGTTTCTGACCATTTTATCATTTGTTGCCACTTCACTGCTTTAAAATCAAGGGTTGGCACTCGAAATGGACGGATACTTGCAGCCAACGGTTCATTTCTCCTTCTTGCTTCAATGATGATTTTAACAGCATCAACGGGATCTGACTTCTGGGCAGAAGCCAGTTGGGCAAGAAGAATATTTTCTGGGTGTGCAAAGAAAGCATTTCTCTGCACACATCGCTGTACAATTCCCTTTGCCTACTTGTCTTCGATCTGCTCACTTTTCTTCATTAGAAAATAAAAGTTCTGTGGACCCTCAATAGCCAATTCGTGATGTTTTACTTTAAACCACATTGGTGTGTAGATGTTTACAACGTATGAAGTCAATATTGTAAGAACTCGAGATGGTTTCTTTGTGTAGGCATACAGCCGGCAGATACGACAGGCACTAGTCAGCCACCTGCTATGGCTGCAAGGGTCAATTTTGAGCAGCTGTAAGTCACTGCTGAATTCTCCAGAGATGAGTGCAGATGTAACTTGACACAAATACTTTTGGTCAGTAGATAGATTTTTCCAAACTACTTCTGGCATTTCTGGGATTGAATCTGATCGTGCAAAGCATTTGTATTCAACAACTGGCAAATCGGTGACACTGGGCAGTAATTTCCCAATAGGCCCTGAAAAGGTGTTAGCCCCAGATGTGGGTCCATCTAGTTCAATGATGAGATGTCGTAGAGGCAGTTCATTGGCATGAAGGAGGCAAATATTCCATTGCAATGGCCGGCCAATGTCTATTTCAATAAGATGGTTAATTCCTCCCCGGGCACCTATGTTTGTGTTTGTCCCATCACAAGCAACTGCTTCAACTTGACTCACTAGGTCTTTTTCTCTGAGAAATGAGATAAGAGAATTTGCAATAGATTGCGCCTTGCTATCAACCGATGTAACATGACCAATGTAATTTCCATCAGGCAATGAAACAATTGAAATATGCTCCGATGTTAAATTTGACCTGTAGAATTTACCTTCCACCCCCTTCTGCATTATAGTTAAGTCCTTGCGTCCATCATATAAATATAAATAAACAAACAAATAAATAAATATTGCAGAAAATAATAGTATGCAACTATTATTGCTCTACATAAAACCTAAAATTTATGTTTATTAGTTCACAATTTAACATACTGAGAATTAAATGACTCAAATTCCTATGTTTTTATCACTCGTGGTGAGGCAAAATTCCAATTTGTAGGAGCAGGGTCTAAATATTAACCGATTTGTCCCAAAGTTGAAATTTAACTATGAAATATAAACTATGTTTATAACATATGCCTGAGAAAAGATCAAGGGAGGAAACATTTTCATTTTTTTTTTATGACCCACCCTAGTGGCCAGCATGACTAAGCCGCTTTTGGCGAACCAGAGCAGTGCACGGAAATGCCGTTTACCTTCCCACCGGAACTTTACCTATTTATCTACTTGCACTTTGACGTGCTTTCGAACTGCTAGGTTGGCAGGAGCAGGGACCGAGCAATGGGAGCTCACCCCATCGAGGGGATTCGAACCGCTGACCTTCTGATCGGCAAGCTCTAGGCTCTGTGGTTTAACCCACATACTATGCCCCCCATGGTAGCCACCCTTCCCCTCTGCAGGGAGGTGGGACCGATTCGGATGATCCGCCCCCGCCATTTGATGGATCCAAATGGTTTCCAAAGAGTGGTAGGGGATGCTTTATCCCATGTTGATGGCCTTTCAGCTGATTCCCTGGTGACCCGCTGGAATGCGGAGTTAACCAGGGCTATTGACTGTTTGGCTCCGAAGCGCCCTCTCCGATTGCATGGAGCCCGCACAGCCCCGTGGTTTTCCCTGGAGCTGAGGGCGATGAAACAATCGTTGAGACGGTTAGAGCGTCGGTGGCGGATAACTCTTTCTGAATCTGACCGGACACGGGTTAGAGCTCCATGTCGAGCCTACCAAGTGGCGGTAGCGACGGTGAAGAAGACTTTCTTCGCCGCCTCTATTGCATCTGCAGAAAACAGCAGCAGGAGACTTTTTCAGGTGGTTTGCAATTTAGCGGAACCACCTGCTCCATCAGGGCCCAGCACGGGCCGCATGATCTCCTGCAGTGCTTTTGCAAAGTTTTTTTGCAGATAAAGTCACTCAGATTCGGGAAGAGGTAGACTCCACCATGGGAGCAGGGCCGGGTTGGGAGAGTGCTAGAGTCCTGTCTAGTCCAGTTGTGTGGGATCAATTCCAATCTGTTACCTCCGAGGATGTGGACAGGCTGCTTGGACGAGTGAAACCGACCACTTGTCTTCTTGATCTTTGCCCATCCTGGCTAATAAAATCGATCCAGGAAGGGCTGGGCGATGGGCTTCGCGGGGTGGTAAATGCTTCTCTCTGTGAGGGAGCCTTCCCAGACCCGCTAAAAGAGGCGGTTATTAAACCGCTTCTTAGAAAACCATCTTTGGATGCGGCCAATATGGCCAACTATCGCCCAGTCTCGGGACTTCTGGTCGGCGCGCCGGAGCGGACGGTTGGGGGGACATGTCGGTCCTGACATTCCCCAATCCGACTGGGAAAAGGGGTGTCTGCGCCAGCGCCGCGGCCCCCAAAACCCCCGGGATTGGCGTCCCGGGGTCCTTAGGACCCGTTTGAGCTCATCACGCCAATCCTGCTCCCCGGGAGTCCCTCGTAAGGGCTCCCGAGCGCGAGCGGGAGGCGGAGCTCCAGGGTCTGCAACCCCCGTCGGGTGAAGCTGTGAGACCGTCCGTGACCGAGCGCGCTGATTTCTCCAAGATCAACAATTGGATAAGTGAGTAAAAAGAACCGATTTGAAAAGAATTAGAGACTGGCTTGGGACTTCAAAACGGAGGTCCGTCCCCTGCCATTGAGACACTGATTCAGGAAACTGTAATCGAGGCATTGGAACTGTAACATAAGATAAACTTTGTAACGGAGATTTAACCCATTTAACCCATTCACCACTCCTGGTCTTGGGGGTAGCTGAAGGGAAGACGGAAAGAGATAGATATAAGGATTGATTTGGATTACTGGATTTATTGATAAGAAAATTTTGAAAAGTGATTATTGTGACTGTGGAAAGCTGTGCCCTGAAACATGGCGGAGGAAAGTGATGTTAACTTGTGGAAAATTTTGGAAGTGCTGGAGGAATACAGAGCGGAAATGAAGAAATGGAATGCTGAAACCCGAGACTCCACCAACGAGATAAGACAAAGCCTAAACAAACTGCATCTTAAACTGGATGCCCAGCTGCAGGAGGAGGGGCAGTTTTGTGCCAAGGCCAAAAAGAAGAAGTCAACAGTACCCAGCTGCAAGAGGAAACTTTCCAAACACAGGAAAAATGGAGCTGTCAACCGTAACAACAAGAAAGTAACCATAAGGAAAACCAGCAAAATTAAAAACAACAGGAAGCAGCAGGAAGAAGACTCAAAGGGCCTGACAACTCAAGAGGAGGATTGGTCTGGGACTTTGGAGGTTGGCACACAAGAGAGACAATGGTTCTGGACAGCAGAACCGTCAGGGGAGGGGTGAGGGACACTATAGGAGTAATCTTCTTTTTATTGGATTTATGGATAAGAAATATGGACACGGCAAAGGACTAAGAGATATTATTAAGATTGTATATTATTAAGGATAAGATAAGATAAAGCGTTAATATTAAGGCTACGCACCCAGGAAGCGAGGGGAGGCGGAAGGGGAAATGTATTTGAAGGGAAATATAAGTATGCTAAGGAGGATGTAAGTTAAGGTAAAAGTTTAATATTTGGTGATGAAGTAATTTAAGATGAATTAGAAACCTGTTTAGATTTGAAATTATATAAAGTATGGAAACAATGGGGTGGATGTGAGGGAGTCATATGAGAATGTTAGTACAATGGATGTGACCTGGCCTGGAAAAGGGCCAGGCCCTGGCATAGTTAAGGAAAAACAATTGAGGTCAGGAAGAAAAACCTGACCGTGAGGAAATGTGAAATGCCTTTAAAATTGTAAAACCAAATAAAAATTATTTTAAAAAAACCAAAAAACTATCGCCCAGTCTCAAATCTTCCATTCTTGGGCAAGGTGATTGAGCGAGTGGTTGCTGAACAACTCCAGGCACGCCTGGAAGAAGCGGACCATTTGGATCCCTTCCAATCGGAATTCAGACCTCATCATGGGACTGAAACAAGCCTTGGTCGCACTGGTCGATGATCTCCGGCGGACTAGGGACAAAGGTGAGAGCTGTTTTCTAGTTCTGCTGGATCTCTCAGCGGCCTTTGACACCATCGACCATAACATCCTTCTGGACCATCTAGACTAGGGTCTGGGAGCTGGGGGCGCTGTTATACAGTGGTTCCGCTCCTTCCTCCTGGGCCGTGTTCAAAAAGTGGTGGTGGGGGATGAGTGTTCAGACCCCTGGGCTCTCACTTGTGGGGTACCTCAGGGTTCTGTCCTCTCCCCCATTCTTTTTAACATCTATATGCAGCCACTGGGAGAGATCATCAGGGGGTTTGGGCTGGGTGTTCATCAGTATGCGGATGATACCCAGCTCTACCTCTCTTTCAAATCAGAACCAGTGAAGGCGGTGAAGGTCCTGTGTGAGTGTCTGGAGGTGGTTGGAGGATGGATGGCGGCTAACAGATTGAGGTTGAATCCTGACAAGACAGAAGCACTGTTCTTGGGGGACAGGAGGCGGGCAGGTGTGGAGGACTCCCTGGTCCTGAATGGGGTAACTGTGCCCCTGAAGGACCACGTGCGCAGCCTGGGAGTCATTCTGGACTCACAGCTGTCCATGGAGGCGCAGGTTAATTCTGTATCCAGGGCAGCAGTCTACCAGCTCCATCTGGTACGCAGGCTGAGACCCTACCTGCCCGCGGACTGTCTCGCCAGAGTGGTGCATGCTCTAGTTATCTCTATCTTGGACTACTGCAATGCGCTCTACGTGGGGCTACCATTGAAGGTGACCCGGAAACTACAACTAATCCAGAATGCGGCAGCTAGACTGGTGACTGGGAGCGGCCGCCGAGACCACATAACACCGGTCTTGAAAGACCTACACTGGGTCCCAGTACGTTTCCGAGCACAATTCAAAGTGTTGGTGCTGACCTTTAAAGCCCTAAATGGCTTCTGTCCATTATACGTGAAGGAGCGTCTCCACCCCCACCGTTCTGCCCGGACACGGAGGTCCAGTGCCGAGGGCCTTCTGGCGGTTCCCTCACTACGAGAAGCCAAGTTACAGGGAACCAGGCAGAGGGCCTTCTCGGTAGTGGTACCCGCCCTGTGGAACGCCCTCCCTTCAGATGTAAAAGAGAACAACAACTATCAGACCTTTAGAAGATATCTGAAGGCAGCCCTATTTAGGGAGGCTTTTAATGTTTAATATATTACTGTATTTTAATGTTCTGTTGAAACCCCCCAGAGTGGCTGGGGAAACCCAGCCAGATGGGCGGGGTATAAATAATAAATTATTATTATTATTACACCTATCCCTAAGGCACCTCATGCAGGGTGCTTGTGCCCCCAACACCACTGTTTGTGCTCCCTAAAGTACTCAGAGCGCAGGTGCTAGACTTGGTAACCTGTTGGTGCTCCCCAATGTCCCCTGTTGTGGGGAGGGGTGCTTTGCTTGCCAGGGTCATGTGAGGCAGACACTACAGGGACAAAAGACAAATTACCCACCCCCTCCCAGCTCCCTCCCAGTGCTCCTTATAGCAACTGCCTCAGCAAGCCTCATGAGCATACCGGTTGTGACTATTGTGCCATAGCCCTTCATAAACCATTGTGATTTCCATAATGATGGACAAATCCAGATCTGCATACAACACCCCTCTGGGAATTTTTCAGGGAAAGCTCCACACAACGCTGGCCGTGAATACATTCTCCATGCTTTGTGATAAATGAACCACAGGGGAGGAAATCATTTGCTGTGCTGAAGATTTTAATGACAGAAAGCAAGAGAGGAGTACAATCTATTGACATGTTTGTAGGAAGCAACCATCCCCTTCCACAGTGGAGTGGGTTATAGCTTTACAATGAAGATATTTGAAAGTGAAGAGTGAATGAAAAGAGCAGGGAAAGATACAAGGAAAATGTTGGAATAGAGGCAGAGAAAGACATTGCCAGGCAAAGTCGACAAAGAGGCTGAGGACCCAGAAATCCCACCAAGATGGCAAGAGTGGAAGGTGCTCAACCCTCTGAGAAGACAACCCTATTTTGCCCAGTAACGTTGCATGGTCTCCTTGCATGTTCGGTGATCCAGAGATGATTCTCCATAATGGCTTAACACGGACCACAGCATGGTTCACAGCATGAGCTGGAGACCTTACCACAGTGGGCAGTGCTGCACAGGAATCCTGCTGGCATGATCACATCGTAGCCTGGGTAGGACATATCGACTCTCATGCCTGGGCCAGAGCCCCCACGTCCACCCCCATAAGACCCAGAGCCACAGGAGGGTGGGCAGCATTCAGAAGCACACACACAACGACAACACACTTGGGGTTCGTAGTGGGAGACGAGACGGGGTCCTGGAACCGTCAGGGAGCAACCCCCGGGTTGGACGTGCACCACTGAGGTGTCGCCAGAGTCAACCAACACTCCGCCACTGCCTGCGCCAGATCCGCCCCCACATCCAGATCCACACGAAGTTCCACAACAGGCCATCTTGAGAGAGAGAGGGGGATCTGAAACACACAATAGAATAACATTTAACATACAGGAGAGGATTGGATGGATGGACCTCAGCCATACTCCCAGGCAATCCATGAGTACATATACACTCTGTATGGGTGAGCATCACCCTTCCCTCTCAAATAGGCCTGCCATACTTGTCTGATCCTTAAGGAATTAAACAATGGTGCTGAGAAATCAATGTACACCATTGAAGAAAGAGGGATTGCCTGCTCACCTTTGCTACTCCTGGGAGATCTTTAAGCTTCTGGGAGTCGAACCCTCATATAAGATGCACAAATGCAACAAGTACAGCTCTCCTCCACAATGTGGAAAGATCACAGAAACAGAACACCTAGCTGTGCCTAACCGCATAGCATATGAAAGCTGAACAGATTGTCTTGGTTCATACTCACTTGAGTTCAGTAGTAGTAGAGATGGAAGTCAGCAAATGTTGATGGTGGCACTTCAGACTGCAGGCCTTTATATACGGTTCTAACTGGTCACATGACTATGTTATTGGAACATGACAAAGGTCTTAAATTAGTTGCTTGCAGAGATTAGTTGTAAGCCTTGCAACTAAAACACATCTAATTGCTTTACTCACTGCTCATGATCTATTCTCAGCTTATTATACCCCATAAATACCTTTCTTCTTGTACATAGATGGCCGTATTCTTGGTTGACTACTAAATCCTATTTGGCAAAAAATAAATCAACAAAGCGCATTGATTATGAGTGTCATCAAACCAAGCTTTTTTCTGGAGTCAAATTCAGATTAAGAAAGTGTGTGATGCATGTATGTTATATTTGTCTTTAAGTATATATGTTTATTAAGAGCTTGTTACTCCTCTTTGGATTGGAGGTGGAACTGCTTAGTGGTAAAACATCTGCTTTGCATGCAGAAGGTCCTACCTTCTCCAGGTAGAGCTAGGAAAGACCCTGTATGAATCCCCAGAGAGCTACTACCATTATAGACAATCCTGAGCTAGACAACTTGGTAAAAGGCAGTTTCCTATGTTTGCTCCCATGCCTTTTTTCTTTTCTTTTTTGAAATAATTTTTATTAAAGATTTTCATGAACTAAAAAGAACTTAACGCCTTTCATTGTTTGGGGTGGGATCAGATTATAAACTATTTTGGTTACGTTCAATGTAAAATGTAAAACAATATAATATCCAAAGGTAGGCAAAGAGGATAGAGGGTGGGAAGTAATCTTAAACACTATCTTGTTTTGTCAACTTGGTACATACATGGGGTTTTATGTCACCATCAATTGAGTAGGTTCTCTTTCTACATACTTATTGGTTGACATTGACAATGAGGGAAGATTTGGGGGCACATGTATTTGCCTTTTATTGCCTCTGTTGAACTAGCTCCCGTGTCTTTTGATGGGTTTTCTTCTGCTCTGATTTTGGGCTGTCTCCCCGACACAATTCCTTACACTCGGTTCCTGACTCTCCTTTCACTGTTGCTGGAAGCTCCAACCCAAGACCTGAATCTGGTATGCTATCTCTCCTGTGCTTCCAGTTCATAAAGTGCCACGTTCTATCTCAGTATAGCCAAGCAATCCCTTTGAAATGTGTGGTGTTCTAATAAAGGCTAATTTGATTCCATGTGCTAGTTAACACTGAGTATAATCAACAATTTATATCACACGCAATCATTGTTTTGTCTTTAGAACTGTAGCTATTGCAAGATTGTCGTTGCTTCCAAATGTGGAGGTCACCCATCTGCACTGCAGTTACGTGGTCAAGAGATAGGGCAGGCTTCCTCCAACTTGAACCTCCAGATGTTTTTGGCCTACAACTCCCATGAAACCTAGCTAGCAGAACCAGTGGACAGGGATGATGGGAATTGTAGTCTCAAAACATCTGGAGGGCGAGTTGGAGGAAGCCTGACCTAGGGTATTTTTTTTGCCCTACATCAAAGAGGATCTAACCTGTGGGCCTTCCAGATGTTGCTGGGCTCCAATTCTCATCTGTCCCATGTATCTTTTTCACTTGCTATTCAGAGGCCTATTAGCACAGAATTTCATCTTTCCCAACCATGCTTTTTATTATGTGACCGGAGACCCAAACAATATAAAACCAACAACCATACAAGTAAAAATAAGAATAGCATAGAAAGTACTTTAAAATAGGATTTAGTAGTCAACCAAGAATACGGCCATCTATGTACAAGAAGAAAGGTATTTATGGGGTATAATAAGCTGAGAATAGATCATGAGCAGTGAGTAAAGCAATTAGATGTGTTTTAGATGCAAGGCTTACAGTGAATCTCAGCAGGCAACTAATTTAAGACCTTTGTCATGCCCCAATAACAAAGCCATGTGACCAGTTAGAACTGTATATAAAGGCCTGCAGTCTGAAGTGCCACCATCAACATTTGCTGACTTCCAACAGCATCTCTACTACTACTGAACTCAAGTGAGTATAAACCAAGACAATCTGTTCAGCTTTCATATGCTATGCGGTTAGGCACAGCTAGGTGTTCTGTTTCTGTGATCTTTCCACATTGTGGAGGAGAGCTGTACTTGTTGCATTTGTGCATCTTATATGAGGGTTCGACTCCCAGAAGCTTAAAGATCTCCCAGGAATAGCAAAGGTTAGCAGGCAATCCCTCTTTCTTCAATGGTGTACATTGATTTCTCAGCACCATTGTTTAATTCCTTAAGGATCAGACAAGTATGGCAGGCCTATTTGAGAGGGAAGGGTGATGCTCACCCATACAGAGTGTATATGTACTCATGGATTGCCTGGGAGTATGGCTGAGGTCCATCCATCCAATCCTCTCCTGTATGTTAAAAGTTATTCTATTGTGTGTTTCAGATCCCTCTCTCTCACTCAAGATGGCCTGTTGTGGAACTTCGTGTGGATCTGGATGTGGGGGCGGATCTGGCGCCGGCAGTGGCGGAGTGTTGGTTGACTCTGGCGACACCTCAGTGGTGCACGTCCAACCCGGCGGTTGCTCCCTGACGGTTCCAGGACCCCGTCTCGTCTCCCACTATGACCCCCGAGTATGTTGTCGTTGTGTGTGTGCTTCTGAATGCTGCCCACCCTCCTGTGGCTCTGGGTCTTATGGGGGTGGACGTGGGGGCTCTGGCCCAGGCATGAGAGTCGATATGTCCTACCCAGGCTACGATGTGATCATGCCAGCAGGATTCCTGTGCAGCACTGCCCACTGTGGTAAGGTCTCCAGCTCATGCTGTGAACCATGCTGTGGTCCGTGTTAAGCCATTACGGAGAATCATCTCTAGATCACCGAACATGCAAGGAGACCATGCAACGTTACTGGGCAAAATAGGGTTGTCTTCTCAGAGGGTTGAGCACCTTCCACTCTTGCCATCTTGGTGGGATTGCTGGGTCCTCAGCCTCTGTGTCGACTTTGCCTGGCAATGTCCTTCTCTGCCTCTATTCCAACATTTTCCTTAAATCTTTTCCTCTTCTTTTCATTCCCTCTTCACTTTCAAATATCATCATTGTAAAGCCACAACCCACTCCACTGTGGAAGGGGATGGTTGCTTCCTACAAACATGTCAATAGATTGTACTCATCTCTTGTTTTCTGTCATTAAAATCTTCAGCACAGCAAGTGATTTTTTCTCTCTGCTTCATTTTTAATCTACTATTTATCAATTTTATCATCATACCACGTAGACGATGAATGCAATTTTGGGTAAAGATTTCCCTAAAATTTCCTCAGAAAGGAATTGTTAAGTCCCACATTCCATCCCAGTTTATTTAGGTAGGGTTGGGAATGTCCCCTGCCAGAAACCCTGGATAGCCACTACTAGTCAATGTAGGCATTATTGAGTAGATGGAACAATGATCTGACTTTGTTTAAGACAGCAACCTCTGTTGCCCCATATAAATATTAGGAAGATGTAAGTTTTGATACAGATGATTTATGTTCTGGAGTGGGATTGCGTGCCACACACATCTAGAGTAGCATCAGTTTCTCCACCACAACCAAAATGAAATATGAGCTTAATATGAGGAATATTGTGGAAAGCAGATATATTTCCAGTATGGCTTGTAACACTGTTGTGGATATTTGCGCGTGTTGCCCCAGTTTCATTCCCAGAAATTCCTTATTGGGAATTGAGTATAGGACCAGGCAAGATTCAACCCATTATGGAATTAACAAGGGAGGGCAAGGGTATCAATGGCAACTAGCTATGATGACTATGTTCTCCCATCATCGGTGGAGGCTATAGTTCTCTGAATACTTGTTACTTGAAATCACTGGTGGGCAGTCTGCTCTTGTACTCAGGTCCTGCTTGATGGTTCCCCATAGAGACATCTGCTTGGCCATTGTGAGAACTGGATGCTGGACTAGATGAGCCATTGACCTGATCCAGCATGCTCATCTCATGGTCTTATTATGACCAGCAGCAGAATGGCATGTGGTGTCTCCAGCTCACCAGCCCCATTTTCCCTGACAGGATACTGGAAAACCAACAAATAGACAACTCATAGCCAGTCCAATGCATTTTGCTGTTTTAGTCAAAGGACAAGATGGTGAACTGACCCCATTCCATGGACCAAAGTTTGGTAGCCGAATCTTACTTTAGCACTGGGGAAGGAACAGCAACCTCCAGCACAACTGGAGAGTCACAAGCTATCCTAAGAATGCAAGGAAGGCTGAATGGCACACATAGCTCTGTGAAGCTGCCTTACACTGAGCCAGATCATTGGTTCACCTAACTCACGATCATTTTACACTCACCAACATTGTCTCTCTAGGGTTTCATGCAGGGGTCTTTCCTAACCCTTCTGTCAGGCGTGCAGCATCCTCCCCTCCCCTGGTAGCATCAAAGGCAAGACGAACAATCCAGTTCGTATTTATGGTTTTTGTTCAGTTATCTGGGTGCAAGACAAAGAATCCTTGTCTCCACGCAAAGGAGACGTTGCCTAAGAAAGTCCCAGGAGTCACACTTCTCTGTATTCTCTGTTCTTGAATGCGGAGTGATCAACGAGCCCTTGGAGAAGGAGGATCTCCCAGACTCTCCAGGAAGGTCTCTGCTGGCTGCTATCTCACTCCCCACTCCTCCACTATCTTGTAACTAGGCTGCTCTTCATTCAGCTGTAATTCAGCCCTATCTCCTTCTCCTCTGGAAACTTCTAGAGGCAAGGGGGGGTGCAACCTTCCCCCCCTCCTGAGAGGAGCCAAGCAGACCAAGGGGACACTTCCCAACCTTCATGTTCAGTCCAGTTCCTGACACCTACCTGGAGATCCCAAGAACAGAAGCCAAGACTTTTCCAAAGGGAAGAATTCTTTCGCACTCCACAAGGAAAACTCACTCAGGGCTGGCCTTACAGTTAGGCAGAATGGCTAAAACAACAAAATCCATTGAAGATCTAAATTGTATACAGTGTTTTTTCTCCATGTGGGATATTTAAGATAACTCCTTTCATTTGGAGCAGTTCTCTCTCTCTCTCTCTCTCTCTCTCTCTCTCTCTCTCTCTCTCTCTCTCTCTCTCTCTCACACACACACACACACACACACACACAGAGAGAGAGAGAGAGAGAGAGAGAGAGAGAGAGAGAGAGAGAGACTCAGGCAAAAAGCTACAAGACAAAAAGTTCCTTGAGGTTTTGCTCTTTAAAGGTAAAGGTAAAGGGACCCCTGACCGTTAGGTCCAGTCGCGGACGAATCTGGGGTTGTGGCACTCATCTCGCTTTACTGGCCGAGGGAGCCGGCGTACAGCTTCCAAGTCATGTGGCCAGCATGACTAAGCCACTCCTGGTGAACCAGAGCAGCGCACGAAAATGCCGTTTACCTTCCCGCCAGAGCAGTACCTATTTATCTACTTGCACTTTAACGTGCTTTCGAACTGCTAAGTTAGCAGGAGCTGGGACTGAGCAACGGGAGCTCACCCTGTTGTGAGGATTCGAACCACCGACCTTCTGATTGGCAAGCCTTAGGCTCTGTGGTTTAGACCACCGCCCCACCCGCGTCTTTAGTTTGTGCTAAAAGATTTGTGCCTTTGGCAAGGCATGAACTTTTAAAGTTCCCTGGAGAGAAGAACAGACAGACCCAATGAGCTTAAGACACTCCATGTGCAGAGCCATTTTCATGGGAAATCATGGGGGAACGAAAGAGTGCATGTGAAGAAAGGGGTGGGGGAATAGAGACATTGTATCAGACCATGTCCTCTGGTGCGAATGAAATTTAGCACATGCTGGTATATTGGTCAAAAAGTCATTGGTCAAAAAGTTCCATCATGCAACAGGTCCTGCAGTATGAAAAGAGCGTTAGAAAACAGGACAGAAGTGCTGCCATTATAATCAGAAAAAGGAACACAATAACCTCCATGTCTGAATACACCCCTAGCCTGGTGCCTTCAGAGAATATTATCGCATCATCACCAGTACTGAAGTAAGATTCAACTAATTGGCGTTGGTACATGGCTTTTTAATTAGCTGTGGTACATGGAATGGAGATGCCTTCTTGACCTGCAACTCAGCCAACAAAATGTCTTGGGCTGGTCCTGAGCTCACCAAACCCCAGATCATAGGAGCCAACTCCTAGGGGCCAAGGGGGGCTTGTCCCCCCAATAAAATATTTGAGGGGGCCAGGGGCCCCCAAAGCTGATGGGCATTGCCATTCAAATGGTGTGTGTGTACCACATCATGTGATCAATTATGCAGGGCAGGACTTACTTGTCGCACCCAACCCCCACAATATTTTCTTCAATAGCCTGCCCCAGATACAGGCTATTGCCCCTGTTGGCCTTAAATTGAATTGTTATCTCACAGAAGGGCATTCTCCTCATCTGTGTAGTGCCCCCCACCCCCACCCATTGCTCTAGATATAGGAGATTAATGGGTGTGCAATGGAATTCCTGTCAGCAATTAATTTGATATAATTAGAAATCTGCACTGGAGACTTGGAGAAATATTCTGTAAGAGTTGGACAATTATCTGGGATTGCCTTTTTTGCTGCTATCATTTCGAGCGAAGAGATCTAACCCTTGTCTGCCCTCATGAGGTGAAGCTGAAGAATATAACTTCGAGAAAATGTGAGTAAAGGCTGCTCTGATAAAAGTCTGTAAAATTAAGCATGGGTTGGAGAAAGTGGATAGATAAAAGTTTTTCTCTCCAGAAGACTCAGGACACAAAACAGAAAGCACTTCTTCACACAACGCACAGTGAAACTATGGAAGTGGCTCCCACAGGGGCCACAAACTTGGCCACAAACGTGGATGGATTTAAAGAAGGGTTAGACAAATTCATGGTGGATAATAAGGCTATCAACAGCTAATAGTCATTCTGGGTATACTCTACTTCCATGGCTGGAGGCAGTGATGATTGCATAGCTGTCAGCCCTTCCTTTTTTTTGGTGGGAAACTCCCTTATTCCAATGCCATTTCCCGCTGCTATCCCGGATTGTAGATATCCCTCAAATTTCCTGGATTTCAAAGGAAGCAGCTCCTCTCCCTCCCTGCCGGCCAGGGAGGCTCCTCAGCTGCGTTGCTCGGCTGCCAATAAGGAGTCTGAGACCGACTGGGGGCGGAGCTTGCATGCCTTGTGCAGCCAGACCCTCACGCCCAACCAGACAGCCAGACAGCCTGCCTGCCGTTTATGCGCTCGCTCTTTCGCTCACCCATCTGCGCGCAGCCTCTGGAGCGCAGGGTGGTGAGGCTACTTGGTGCCATTGCACCACCCTCGCGGCATCCCTTATTTTCAAATCCGAAAGTTTGGGGAAAATCCCTTATTTTCAAATCCGAAAGTTGACAGCTATGGATGATTGTGAATACCACTTGGTTGAACATGCATGTGAGAAGAGTCCTCTTGTTGGCTTCCCACAGGCATCTGGTTGGCCACTGTGAGAACAAGATCCTGGAGATGGGCCCTTGGCCTGATCCAGCAGGCTCTTCTTACGTTATGTTCATGGGGGTTCCCACAGAATGTCGACTATCAGGCTGGAACTGCCATACCTGTCTAGCCCAGGTTGTTACACTGGTCTGGTGAGTGAAAGCCTCTCTGGGTGCACAGCTGCAGGATGTGGGTGGAGCACACAAAAAAAACAACAACAAGCCTCTCCCTGGAGATTTCAAAAGGGACAAAGCAAACAGGTGAGGTCTCTGTGGCAGCGGGCAATGCTGACACCTACTGATGTCCGTACAAAATAGTCCCAAGAGAATATGGTGAGAAATTGGACCAGCAGTTTGGAAGGCTCCATTCTCATAGTCACAGCCAGGCATGTCTTATTGCAGGAAGCTCCATTCAAACCCCACCCCTTTCCCTGTAGCATACATTCAATATTTCATGGTAATGAGCACTCACACTTTAAAATGTGGGTGCCCTTTGTGGGATCGCGTGCGGTGCTACAGTTCTCAGGGAACTAACTAGTAGGGGAGGGGGGCTGGCTTGCCTCACAGTGTTATTATTTGGAGGTCCACGCCCAGCCTCAGTACAGTGTTGCGTGTCGAGGTTCCCAGACACCTCCCCCCTAATGATTCACACTTCACACAGTCATTTAAGTTTAAGGTTTTTGGCATTATTTTTGGCCACAACTTTATTCAAATACAACCAATGTGAGTGGTTGCTTAGGCATTGGTTCTGACTATCTGTCCCCTGCCCTGGGACAGAACTGACATCTGCTAGCCAGCGAAGTCAGTAAGGGTAAACACCTATAGGGGAGAGATCAGGAGCTGGGTGTCAGGCCCTCAGCTCTCCCCCAAATGCTCCCAGGGGCTCTTGCGCGGCCCTAGCCCCTTGTCGGGGGGTACGGACAAAAGCATGATGAGCCCCTGGATTCCTTTAACGGAATACCCTAGCAGCATTTTGCAGGGGCAGGCCCAGCCAAATTCTGTACCCCTACACCAACCAATTTTAAGCAATGCCTAACCGCAACCTTACAAGTTGTGACGATTTGCTATGGAGTAGGCAAAAACCAAATGGCACCAGCCAATCAGCCAAATGGACAAAATTCCTACCAGGCCCCTGCCCCAAAGCAGATGACCCCATGACAGGCATAGCAATGTCAATCGCAAAGACATCACCCTGAAAACAGGGAGGGAGGGCGGGAAATCCGTTGCACGCGGCAAAAGTGAAACCTAAAAGCCGCGTGCAGGAATTTAAACAACTATGTCTGTCAATCATTAACTTGCAACAAGCTCATCTCCCCAGCAACATGATGAGCCCAATCCCAATTGTGGCCATCCAAACTAACCCGCCCAGCAACAAGGGAGTTGTCCGGTTAACCCTTCCGCAACCCATGCTCTCCATGATTAGAGAACCTGCTGTACCTCGGGTTACAGACGCTTCGGGTTACAGACGCTTCGGGTTACAAACTCCGCTTACCAGGAAGTGGTTGCTCCAGGTTAAGAACTTTGCCCCAGGATAAGAACAGAAACCGCGCACCAGCGGCGCAGCAACAACAGGAGGCCCCACTAGCGAAAGCACGCCTCTAGTTAAGAACAGTTTCAGGTTAAGAACGGACCTCCGGAACGAATTAAGTTCTTAACCCAAGGTACCACTGTAATCAAGTTTCTTGCTGGGAGGTGGGGCTAGCCCCATTTATAAATAGGGGGTGGATCTGGCAATAGCCAGGCAGTCAGCTCTGGAGATTCACCCTCCCTACGCTCCCTTTGTTTAATGATTCTTGTTTGCAGGTTAACTTTTTCTTCCTGTTTAACGGACCCTGCTACGGTCTTTGACTGGTTGCTGTTGAAGGACTGGGAAGAATTTTTCCTGCATTGGCAGGTTTTGTCTTCCCCGTAGCAGTTCGTCACAACTTTGGCGGTTATGGCCTTGGGTGGAATCCTGTAGTCTTTTCTTCCCTATAATGGGGTACGTGTGTGAAGTGGTGATTCACCCCCCTGCGGCGGCAGTTCCAGGGTCCCCCTCTGAAATATACTCGTAGTCGAGTGTGGATTTCATGCTCTTTAGTCAGCTCATAGTAGTGAGGAATGAGAGTTCCCCCAGAACGTCTGCTTTATATACATTAATTACACAATGGGCCCCACGTGATTGGCTAATTCCAGGATATTCCTGTAGGCCAATCAGGTTGCGGATTCACTTCCCCCTGGAGCTGGATTGGGTGGCTCCTGCGGACCAATCAGATTGCTGCATTCTGAATCCTATTGTTCTAGGACCATTCAGACTGCTGCATTCTGAATCCTATTGTTCTAGGACCAATCAGACTGCTGCATTCTGAATCCTATTGTTCTAGGACCATTCAGACTGCTGCATTTTGGATCCTATTGTTCTAGGACCAATCAGACTGCTGCATTTTGGATCCTATTCAACTCAGTACATAACACCCTCTTAAAGGGGTTATATAATGGATGTCACTGGTCATACACCAAAAGGCTGACAGTGAACTACTCTGCGTGCGGGGATATGGGCTGGGCTGCCTGCTGCACTTACGCCTCGCAGAGCACCCCCATATCCCATTTACCCTGATGTGCCCCAGTTCCCCCAGCTTGGGGGGGGGGCGGTGGGAGGGATGCACACTCAAAGTTTTCCTACATTTGGAAGTTTAATAAAGTTGTGGCCTATTTTTTAATTCCATAACATTGTCAGAGTCTTTATTCCTTTCTTATGATCCCTGGGGGCTTGGGTTGTCGCGGCCTGGTCACGCAATTAAGTATGTTCAGTCCTCATTGGTTGAGTTTGGGTCCTCCCCCATCCCCATCAACCCAGGCAGCATGGCCAATGGCCCGGGATGGTGGGAGTTGGAGTCCAGAAATATCTGGAGGGCAACAGGTTGAAGAAGGATGTCCTAAGAAAATCCCTTTAAATCACCCCTTGTGCAAGATGTAGGGTACATGGTATCCTCCAGACATTAAGAACATAGGAAATTGACTTATACCTAATCAGGCTACTGGTCCTCTAGGTCAGTATGGCCTAAACTGACTCACAGTATCTCACAAATTATACACACACACACACACACACACAGAGAGAGAGAGAGAGAGAGAGAGAGAGGGAGGGAGGGAGGGAGGGAGGGAGGGAGGGAGGGAGAGAGAGAGAGTTTTCAGATATATACATTTCACTGATTTTACAATCATTCTGACATTTTTAAACTTGACTTCCTTCCCCCTCTTTCTGCGGTTCCTTAAATTTATTTTTAATACCTTCTGAATATCCAAATTAACTTAACTTACTCATTTATTTATCTTCTTTAAATATATACTCTTATGTAACTGTAGGTTATTACAATAATTCTGCCAGTGTTTTTATCTGTTTACTATTTATCTGTAAATATTCAATAAACCATTTCATTCTTTTATAAAAAGTTTGTTATCTTTCTATACAATTTAGGTAGGTAGCTCTATCCCTATAATTCCCAAGAGAAAGGCTTCTGGGTTGTTTTTTTACAAACATCATTTTAGACATCCTTTTCATTTCATTGTATATCATTTCCCAGTAAGCCTTAACCTTACTACAAGACCTCCTGGACAAATTATAAACAGGGGGAAAGCCAAATGGAAAGGTCCAGTCAACTATAAATTTATGTGTGCTGATGAACAAGCTCCCTTTGCTGGAGATCTTGGTGATGCATTGCTTTAAAAGGCATCCGAAGCACTTGTAAAAGTTTCCAAAGCACACAACACATCCACATTCCAATTACTGTCAGGGGTTTATGAGCGACTCCTAAAAATGTTTTAAAATCATTAGTTTGGTTTTATATCCTCACAGAAAGCAGGTCACCAAATCGTCCCTGTAACACATGACTTCGATTGCAAGGAGATGCCCATTTATCCACTGAGGGGGACACATTCTTAGGAAGGGTCTAATCCAGAGGTCAGCAAAGGTTTCGTGGCTTGGGCTGGTTCACGGTCCCGCAGACGCAGTGGTGGGCCAGAGTGCGCGCGCGCATGCATGCGCAAATGCTATTTCCGGCGCTCCTTCTGGCACGGAGAAGGCGTGCGCAGCTTCCCATTGGCTGCAGGAGCTTCCTACAGCCAATGGGAAGCCGGCCAGCGTCGCAGAAGGTGGTCCCTGCTCTGCTCCACGCCGGTTTAGCGCAGCGCATGGGAGCTGACTGACCGAGTGGGTGGTGGGGGTCCATGGGCCACTTAAACGACCCCCCATAGGCCACTTGTGGCCCATGGGCCTTAGGTTGCTGACCCTGGTCTAATCTGAAGACGGGACAGGGATGAAGATGAGGATACATGTGGGGAAATTGCATGTGAAAATGCATATCGTTGTAAAAATAACATACGAAAAGGCATCATATCAAGGGAAATAGCTTGTGTAAAATCGCATACAGAAGTATGTATAGTTCTATGACTGTGAGTTGTTTTAAAATGTTTTTAGCACTGTGCTGTGTCCTAGTTGTTGTAACCCGACCTGGGTGAGGAGTTGGGAAATGCACACCAAAGGTTTTTTTGTGACGGTGCTCTTTTTATTTTTACTCTTAAAAGATTACAAAACCAGTACAGAACTGTGCGAACTGCAGATGGAACTGGAAGATTTGCCCATGCAAAAGAGAGGATAGGGTTGCAGGATCTGTACAAACCTCCTTGAGAAGCCCATAAAATAGTGACTGTATTCTATAAAACATCTTCCCTAAAAGAAAAATCAAAGGAACTAGTGTGCTCTGCTAAACAGGCATTACATTTTTATAGAGGGCTGTGTGCTTGAATGCAACGCAAACCCCAAATCATAGGCCAGAAAAAGAAAAAAATGCTTGTAAGCGTATTTTTAGAGAATCTGTAATTAGTACCTCAAGTCCCCAAGGGTGGCTCAGTCTGGCCTGGGCTTTAACTGAGAAAGCATATATATAACTGCTCCAGCTTCCACATTGATCTCAGAAGATACGCTCATCGTGTTCTACCAAGAGAACAAGGTAAGTCCATTCTGGTGGTGGGAGAGCTGGAAGAGGTGCAGACGTTAGAAAACAAAATTAATTGAGGGTTTGGAGCCCCTAACCTAGAAGGGAAGGGCAAATTGTGTGGGGATGTTTTGTCTTATGGGACACAGAGAGAGCGCGAGAGAGAGCTGATGAAGCAGGTCAATGGCCCATCTAGTCCAGCATCTTGTTCTTACAGTGGCCAACAAGATACCCCAATGGGAAACCTGCAAGCAGGATCTGAGCACAAGAACACTCCTGCTTCCTGTGGCTTCCAGCGACTGATATTCATAAGCATTACTGCCTCCGACCATGCATGGTTACAATGCATGGAGCATGCAGGGACGCAGAGCATAGCCATCATAGCTAGTAACCATTGATAGCATTATCCGCCACGAATCTGTCCAGTCTTCCTTTAAAGTCATCCTCTTTGGGGAGTGAGTTCTATAGCTTAACTATGCACTGCATGAAGAGGTCCTTTCTTTTATCTGTCTCAAATCTTCCAGCATTCATAGGTTCTAATGTTGTGTGTGTGTGTGTGTGTGTGTGTGTGAGAGAGAGAGAGAGAGAGAGAGAGAGAGAGAGAGAGAGACAGACAGACAGACAGACAGACAGACAGACAGACAGACAGACAGAGACTTTTCTTTATCCACTTTCTCCATACCATGTCTAATTTTATAAACTTTTATAAAGTCACCTGTTTCTTGCCTTTTTAGATTAGAGTCCCAAATGCTGCAACCATTCCTCATAGAGTTGTTCCATCACGTTAGTCATTTGGGTTGCTCTTTTCTGAACCTCCATCTACTTCTGGGTACTCGGTGATGTGGGGACAATCAGGGGAGAGATGTTGCTGTCATGATCTGCTTGTGGGCTTCACATTGGTTGGCCAGTGTTTTAAGAAAGGGTAATTGACTAGTTGGGCCATTATTCTGATCCATCAGTGGTCTTCTTGTGTCATTTGATGGGTCCATCAGCAGTTCTTAGCCACGACAGCTAAAGGGAGCCCACAAATTCAGAGCCAGCCTACTTGTAAACATCAGGTGTCAGGGACATAGGAGAGAGGAAGGTTGTTGCTTTAATTCATTGTGGGTTTCCTATGGACATCTAGTTGGGTATTGTGGGGAAGAGGATGCTGAACTGGATGAACCTGGGATCTGACCCAGCAGAACTCTCCTTGGGCTGCCTTGTGTTCTTAAATTGCCTTTAATGTGAATGATGACGATTGAGTCCCCTGCAAAAATGTCATTGAGAAAATCCTTGTTCATTATCTGAAAAGCCTGTCACATGTCTCTATTCATCCTTGATCTGCTGCTTTGAGCAGGGCACCCATTGTCCCTTTATTTTCTTTCAGCTGTGTTGGGTGCTGGGCATACAGATAGACCTGAGATGAGTTTGGGGATTGGTACAGTGACAAATTATGGGACGTGGGTGGTGCTGTGGGTTAAACCACAGAGCCTAGGGCTTGCCGATCAGAAGGTCGGCGGTTCTAATCCACGCGACGGGGTGAGCTCCCGTTGCTCGGTCCCAGCTCCTGCCAACCTAGCAGTTCGAAAGCACGTCAAAGTGCAAGTAGATAAATAGGAACCGCTCTGGTGGGAAGGTAAACGGCGTTTCCGTGCGCTGCTCTGGTTCGCCAGAAGCAGCTTAGTCATGCTGGCCACATGCAGGACCGGTGCTAGGGGTTTTGGCTCCCTAGGCGAGGGGGCGGGGCACATGATGTCATTGCGCATGACGTACGGTGCCCCGCCCCCTGCCCTCCGGGCGCCTCGTGCTGCCGCGATTTTCGCCACTGGTTGGGGTGGCACCGGGCGGCGGCGGGGGGCGAGGGGCAGGCTGGCCAGCGCCCCCTCCATTTTGGCGCTCTAGGCAGTTGCCTAGTTTGCCTAAATGGACGCGCCGTCCCTGGCCACATGACCTGGAAGCTGTACGCAGACTCCCTCAGCCAATAATGCGAGATGAGCGCCACAACCCCAGAGTCAGTAACGACTGGACCTACTGGTCAGGGGTCCCTTTACCTTTACCTTACAGTGACAAATTAGTGCAATGAAAAGCGTTGACATTTGATATCTTTCACACAGGTCCTTGGGAGCAGCCTTTGCTCCTGAGGTCCAGAGGTGATTGGAAGAGAAGCCAGGATCAAGGTGGGGCTCAAGACAGGATCATTTGAGGCATCACTGTGATAGGGCTCTTCCAGCTGCCTTGGGACCAATGCAGGTTTCTTCTGTGGGTTCAGTGGGATCAGGGTTATGTATGGAGCCACAAACCATTTCGCTTGCAGAGGTTTCTTGCAGGTCTGGATCAGTCAATTTCCTAATGCTGGGACAGTGTTTGTTCACAGCTTTGACCCTTTGTCCCAAAATGTTTCCTTCCAGAATCACCAGCATTACAGAGTTATGGCCTTCTATAGCCACCATTGCAGGATCCAGCACAGCTTCCCAGCTTCAGGGCCATGTGTCAACCAAGGACCTCAGTGCTTTGCGATGAAACATTCAACATGCATCACCAAGAACCACCCACCGTTTGCAGCAAGGTGTCCGGAACCCTGTGATCTGAAGTGCAAGATTCAGTGTCCCGAACCGTGCGCCCCGAAATCCCCGGTGCCTGGCGAGGCCAAGTGTGCTGAGGTTTGCGATGCTGCATGTGCTGAGAAAAGTTCATCCCCGCGCATGTCCCCAAGCACCAAACCCTGTCATGAGACCTGCAGCACTAAAGATCCTCTGCAGCACCACGCTGAGAGATGCAACCTGTCGGGTCCTTTTCCGGGTCCTTTTCCGGGTCCTTATCCTGGTCCTTATCCTATGCTTGTGCAGTCAGGAATGCCCAAGCACCCCATGTCGTGTGGTCCAAAATTCGGAGCGCAACGCGGCTTCCCCTCCTCCTCCTCCCGATGCTTCCCACCTCGTAATATGTACCAGTACACAGCCTCCAAAACCTTTAAGTCATGCTATGCTAAGTAAGGGATCCGTGTAGCCACTATCTGGAAGGAAACTGAACATCTTGATCTAAGCCGGTGTTTGCAAGTAGAATGGCCTGGGGTGGGTGGGGAATCATTTTGTAGTAAGATGTGCAGTAGAACACGACATCAGGCCCTGTAGTCTATCAGTTCTAATAGACATCCAGAGCTCTGTCCATACCTTCAAAGTACAGTGGGACCTCGACTTACGGCGATAATGTGTTCCGACGCGATCTTCGGTAGTCGAAAACACTCGTAAGTCGAGTCCCCATAGGGATGCATTGAGCGGGAAAAATTCGTAAGTCGAAGAAACCCGCATCAAATCTTCGTAAGTCGAAGAAACCCTATCTAAAGCGGCCGCGACTTCCTTTCGGAAGTCGAAAAATTCGGTTGCGGCGGCCATTTTTCTTCTTCCGGAAGTCATTCAGAGGTCGAAAAACACATAAGTCGGGTCACTCGTAAGTCGAGGTCCCACTGTATGTAAGTTGTATGCAAAGTGGGATTGTGGCAGCACACTCCACTCCTGACATACCGTGTTTCCCCTTTTTAAAGACACCGTCTTATAACTTTTTTTCCTCAAAAAAACACAGGGTGGCTTATTTTCAGGGGGTGTCTTGTTTTTTATTATGTCAGGAGCAGCACGCTAAATAGCAGAGAAATAGAATAGGGAAAACACAGTATTTTATTGTACCAAAGCAACAGTTATTCAGTGTGTCTGTATCTTGAAGCTTGGGAAAGCATTCCAGTAGCAAAGCATAAGGAGATAGGACAGTTTGGGAAGAAGGAGGAAATAAATAAATGAATATTTAATAGATTTTTAACAGGGATATTTGGGGTCGGCATAGACTTTATGCTGTTGTGAGTGGTATTGGATTATATGATAAATGTGAGGTCTTAATTAGAAACAATTTGTGTAAGTCAGGCTGCAAATAAAAGTACAATTGTATTGAATATAATGACAATGTATTGCACTCAGTATTTATCAGGCATGATGATCATACTGTGGAGTTAAGCTATTATATACTGAGCATTTTAGAAAACAAGAGTAGCCTTGTTACATTGTAAGAAAACAACTCCAATTTCCACAGTTGGGTAATACCTTTATTTGGACCGACTGAAAGATTACAAAGATGTGGCAAACTTTTGAATTCTCCAGAATTATTCAGCAGGCAAAATGCTGCACAGTTAGGGGTTGTTGCACAGGGCAAAATGTAATAAAGTAATAAAAATAGACTGAATGTTATAGGTGTGGGGTCAGTTTACAGACAAAGTCAAGCTGAATTCCAACCATTGTTTTTCTGTGGTGTGCAGAATTATTGCTAAATCTTCCAGCGGTTGCAAAAATTGATTCACACCAGATAAAGAGGCACATCCTTCAGCAATAGAAGTACCTCCTTGCATCCATCCATCAAAGTATAGATGAGGCTGCCTTTTGCAGAGTCAAAGCAAAATACACATCTGCAGCAGTAGTGTGTACTTTCATGGGCAGCAGATTTCCAAACTCTCATAGTTCGGGGGGGGGGGTTAGGGAGATCTGATTGATTATTTAATTTCTATACCATTTAATACATTTAAAATATATCTAAACTGTGTATAAAAACTGAAGCAACAACTTAAACAAAATATTACAAATATCCCCAGCCCTGGGATGTTCCAGGGGAGGAAATGGCACTTGGCGAGGGAGGGAGGGAGGGAGCTCCTCCGAAGGGCTGCTCTCTCTCACTCACTCTCCTCCGATGGGGGGGGGGGGGCTCGCTTAATAGCAATCTGCTACACTGGAGCTTCTTAAATTTAAACCACTATAATGGAATCTATCTGTGCAGTAGCCTATACTTAAATAATGATCTCTACCAGCCAGCTGCCCAAGACTTAAAGACTCAAAGTTTGAAGTTCCAACAATGCACTTTGCAGCAAACACTGATAGCAAACAGGAGATAGAAAACAAAGAAGATTAAGATTGCTGACTTGGTAAATCGTAGCAATTAAGGTGCAAATGAGCCAGCAGGGAAGCGGGGTGTGATAAACTGCCCGTCCTTTACACACAAAATGTTAACTTTTGTGACGGTGTAGGAGCTTGCAAACAGGGAGAAGGAACGTTTTAAAAATCAGACACGTGGGAGAAGGGAGAAGGGGCGATCGGCAGGAGAGGGAGAGAAAGAAAGGACGCTTTCCAAACTACAGTACTACAAATCCTTAAAGAGGCAGCTCCACAGACAAGCAAGCTGCATAAGGTAGAAAGAAAAATAATCCTCACTGCAGGAGGCGTTTTACAAGGCTGCTTTATGCAAGGAGACATCAGACACGTGGGAGAAGGAGTCGCTGCCTGCTCTGCGCCTCACAGCTGATAGGCAGAGGGGAGGAAGGCATTCTCCAGCGAGTGCGGGGAGAGAAAGAGAGGACGCAGGAACTCTCCTTCACTTTCAAAGCCCCCCCCCCCCGCCTATCACTATGGCTTATTTTCGGGGTGTGGCTTATTTCTCGCAAATGTGAAAAAACCCTGCCATGGCTTACTTTATGACTACGTCTTAAAATGTGGGAAACACGGTATACCTAAACATTTATCGGTGTGAGGAGAACCATGCATATGCAGGCTCTTCCATGCAACCCAGAGTCCTGATCCATGCAGTCTTGAACCCTGGCCTTGTAATCTAGAACCATGATCTACATGATCTGGAACTCTGGGAAAGCAGGTTCTCACTGACCTGGAGAGGGACCAGTATATTTCAAGCTCTTCAAATAGGGGTTCTACTCAGACTGTAAAATCAATGGGTGTATGTTGGAGGGGTGGGTCTGGCCTCTACCCAAACCATGTGTATTCAGCTTGAACATCTGGAAAGCTTTTGAGATATCTAATCAAATTCCTATTGTCTTTAGCTATGTGGTAGAAGGGGGTAGAAATGTAGGTAGAAAGGGGAAACTATTCTTCTAGTTTTATAACTGTAGCTACAGAAGCTTCGAATAACAAATCCTATGCATTCATTTATACACCCAAACACACTAAAACTATTGATTTTTTTTTTAATTTAAGGAAAGGAACAGTTTTGCTATGTACAAAAATGAGGCTGTCATTCTATTCACATTTACCCGGGAGGAAGTCCCCATGGAACAGAGTGGAAATGCATAGCATAGTTCTGTTAATTGCTGTTTCCAAAGCATAGCATTTTTAGATATAAGAATAAGCTTCTCTAAGCTTTGCTCATAGTTCTTCTCAAAGTCTCCCCTGCCACCAGTTGCTTTGCCCGAAATGGATGCTAGTTTTGTTTACCGTCTCCTTCATTCAGTCCAAAAATGGCTCCAGGACCTCCTTCTTTTTGGATCAGTTCCCATATGGATTAAAATGCTATGTTGCCTTACAGCTTCCATTTGTTGGTTGATTTATTAAATACTTCTGCGTTGCTCCCTTTATCCAAAAGGAGCAGTTAAGAGTCACAGCTCTTAATGGTTCAGGGCACAGAGGAGGCTCAAAGCTGACCTTAAGAGAAGGTGTTCAAAGATCTCATGGCTGAAAACTTGCACCACTTAAAACAGTAATGGCTTCCCCCAAAGAATCCTGGGAAGAGTCATTTCTTAAGGGTACTGAGAGCTGTTATGAAATCCCTGTTCCCTTCATAGAGCTGCAATTTTCAGAGTGGTTTAGCAGTTGACACCTCTTCCCAGGGAACTTCAGATTGCTTACACAGGGTGTAATGTTTTGGCTTTGGGGCTTTATTTTAAGTGTGGGGTGCCTGATGGGGGTTTGTGCAGCTGGAAAACATGCTTTTAACAAAGCCTGAGCCCAAAGGCCAAACCTGGTCCAGGGATATTGGGAGTTGTAATCTGAGAATGTTCCACGTCCACTTGTAAGCTAGTGTGGTTCACCCTGGTGACGGCTAGCCCCAGTGGTCCAAACCATGCCAATCCCAGTAAGCTAACGTAGGGGCCCTTGACCACAAGCAAGTCCAGTTGCCGCGTCCGCCCTCGATATTGCACCCTGAAGGTCCCCACCCCCATTGTGGGGACCTTACGTTTCTGGAAGTCCCGGAGGGTGAATGGGGCCGGCCTGAGTTTGGGCCCCCCACTAGGGCACAGTTTCCTTAAGGTCTGTGCCGAGATTATGGATAGTGTTGAACCCGTGTCGGAGTAGAGTGTGGATTTCATGCTCTTTATTCAGCTCATAGTAGCGAGGAATGAAAATTTCCCCAGAACATCTGCTTTATATACATTATTTACACCATGGGTCCCACGTGATTGGCTAATTCCAGGATACTCCTGTAGGCCAATCCGGTTGTGGATTCACTTCCACCTGGAGCTGCATTGGGTGGCTCCTGCGGACCAATCAGACTGCTGCATTCTGAATCCTATTGTTCTAGGACCAATCAAACTACTGCATTTTGGATCCTATTCAACTCAGTACATAACACCAGTGTTGGCCAATGGTCAAGGATGATGAGAGTTCAAGTCCAGAAACGTCTTGTAGGAACAGAGATTTCCTACCCCTGCTGCAGAGGAATATTTCAGAACTGCTCATCTCTGTGCTGGAGCCTGAGTGCTAGGATTCCTAGCTGAGGGGTGAGGAGCCTGTTGCCCAACAGAGGATGTAGGACTCAGCATCACCAGCATGGCCAGTGATCAGGGATGTACTGCAACCAGCTGCAAAGCAGGGATTGCACGCATTGTGTTCTGTTGATGTATTTTTAACAGTTTTTATTTGCTACAACAGGGATGCAGGTGGCGCTGTGGTCTAAACCACTGAGCTTCTTGCGCTTGCCGATCAGAAGGCCGGCGGTTCAAATCCCTGCAATGGGGTGAGCCCCCGTTGCTCTGCCCCAGCTCCTGCCAACCTAGCAGTTCGAAAGCACACCAGTGCAAGTAGATAAATAGGTACCGCTCTGGCGGGAAGGTAAACGGTGTTTCCGTGCGCTGCTCTGGTTTCGGTGTTCCATTGTGCCAGAAGTGGTTTAGTCCTACTGGCCACATGACCTGGAAAAACTGTCTGCGGACAAACACCAGCTCCCTCGGCCTGTAAAGCG
Organism: Darevskia nairensis; assembly: GCA_034642065.1. Classification (NCBI taxonomy): domain Eukaryota; kingdom Metazoa; phylum Chordata; class Lepidosauria; order Squamata; family Lacertidae; genus Darevskia; species Darevskia nairensis. Next base: position 834,472 of record JAWWNI010000425.1, read on the forward strand.
AGATGAGTGCTGCAACCCCAGAGTCGTCCGCAACTGGACTTAACTGTCAGAGGTCTTTTACCTTTACCTTTTTTTATCTGCTACAACACTGTCATTTTTAAAAATACATTTTCTAATTCAAAATAATAGTTTACAGTCTAATAGACACAATACAAAAGAGGGTGAGGGGAATAAAGTCATCCAAGTAAAAATTATTATATATCAGCCCTTTCTGTACTGGGTGGATACCAATGATTATTTAAATGTGCGTCCTCCGTTGCAACACTGCTAGCTGCTGTTCTTTTTGTTACACCCTGAATTTTCAGCTCTCGCAATCAGGTTTTGTTGCAAAGAGGGTGGAGTATAATGAATGTAGGGATGTTTGTATATAGCATTTATTCAGGTGTGTGTATGCAGAGTCAGAACTTTGTACAACTTAGGGCTCAACCCATTGGATCTGGAGAGCCCTACTGGATCAAGCCAAAGGGGATCTGGTCACCAGCATCAGCCTACCAAATTCCTCAAGGAAGCCCATAAGCAGAGCACAATGTCAACAGACGTCCTCTTTGCCTACCCCCAACATCAAAGGTATACTGTCTCCATGAATGGAGATTCTGTTCCTACCATGGCTAATAAGGACAGGAACCATATGGAATTTGAAAGGATTTGACAGAGTGGTTAAGAGCAGTGGACTCGTAATCTGGTGAACCGGGTTCGCGTCTCCGCTCCTCCACATGCAGCTGCTGGGTGACCTTGGGCTAGTCACACTTCTCTGAAGTCTCTCAGCCCCACTCACCTCACAGAGTGTTTGTTGTGGGGGAGGAAGGGAAAGGAGAATGTTAGCTGCTTTGAGACTCCTGAAGGGGAGTGATAAAGCGGGATATCAAATCCAAACTCTTCTCTTTCTCTTCTTCTACATACAGCAACAGCGTTTTGTGTTGTGTAGGCTCCTATTTGTTATGTGCAAATGGCTTTAGATACCTATTAGGTCCATAAATTACCATATAGCATATATTCCACACACAAAAACAGTGAAAATTTGTTGTTGACAAAGGACAGCTGGACATATAAAAGGACCCATTACCTTCATCAAACCTAATCCTGCCCTGGTGGCACTCATATCTGTTGTATGACAAAGTCAAAGTTCATAAACATTTTTTTAATCATTAGATAAGGAGTTTGTTGGGGTGTGTGGAGGAGGAATCAAAACCTCCTGAAATACAAACCCCTGCTATGGATATGATCGATGGAGCCTTGTGCACATAAAGGAACAAATATGCAATCTAAATGGGCTTTATACAGAGACATACTGAGTTTCCATGAAAATCAATGTAAGCTTTAAAATATATAACAAAATACAAAACCCAGTAAGCAACTGGTTTCAACATCATTGATCAAACGCAATCAAATAAAAAGGATTTAAAGAATAGATTTGCTGGGCAAAGGTCAAATTTTGAAGCTGGTTTATGTGAAAATAATGAGAAATGAAATTCTATAATGTATAAATCGTTGCTACCATAGGAAACAAAGGGTGAAATGGTCAAAACAGCTGTGCTGGCCCGAGGGTATCTGGGAAGTGAGGTCCAGGTCCGGTCTGAGGTTCAAAGAGTCAGCGAGGAGTCAGTCCAGAAGAGTCAAGGCAGGGAACGGAGCAGGGAACCAGGCAAGGTCAGGTACAGGAGCACAGGCAGGATCAGGCAAACAGCAATGTTGCTCCCGCAACCTGGGGCGGGGTCCGGCAGCCTTTTATCTCTGACGAAGTAATGGCCGGTCCCGATCCCCCGAGGACTCACCACCCTGTCTCGCCTGAAGGCAAGCACTCCTCCTGCAAGTTCTCAAGTCTCTCCTTCTCTCAGACCTGAGTCTCTGCAGCTCGGGAGACGCCGGTGGGTTACTAGACCCAGGGGCCGCCTCAGCCTCTCCTGACCCAGCCGGTAGTGCAGCAGCTGACAGTGATGACCCAGCTGATGGCAATGAAGTCTTCTCCGCACCTGGAGGCTGGACAGGCTCAGGCCCCTGACTCGGCTCAGCTGGTGCTTGTTGCAGGGGAACCTGTGTAGACTGGAGCTCCTCGGGATCAGGCCCCAGACTTGGTTTGTAGGAATTATATCTGGATTGGCGCTGGCATGCCCTGTCAATCCTGCCAAGAGAAATTGCTGCGCTGGCACGCCACGCTGCATTGTAACTTCAGGATGGCAGACATGAGTCAGGAACACAAAAGAGCAAAGGGGGATGGAAAAGTACTGAAGAAGTCACAAGGTGAGCATGGGAGGGGAGCATGAGGGGAGCATGTGCTAGGAGCATGAAGGATGAGCACGTACGCAATGGAGGAGTCATGGGGGGAGTTTTGGGGATGTCACTGTTTACAAGCATTTCCTTACATGGTACTGTGTGCCACCAAGTTGTTAAAATTTTCCTTATTTGGTCCCTTGAGCTGTACCTATGGGCTAACCATTAACTAAGGTGTGAGATTCTCAATAAATGGGAGCCTCGTGTGGGATTCGAGGTCGTCTTCCCGTACATCCATCCTGTCTCCACGTCGTGTTTCTTGCCAGTGCAACATTGGTTCAGATGATGTCTGGGGCAGAGGATCCTATACAGACTGAGACTCTTCTGGTTCCGAGTCCGAGCCCGAATACCAGGCCATCACAACAGCAATGATTAAGTGGGCAAAGGATGTTGGAAACACAGATGGTCCTCCTGATGTCATTGAATTACATCACTCATCATTCCCAGCCAAAGTGACCAATTTGGGGAGTTCACCAACATTTGGAGTGCCGCAGGTTCCCCAACCCAGAACAAGAAGTTCCAAGTGAGAACAAACACTGCCCTCTTGTGGCTAATTTTTTTGGGGGGAAGACAGGAGCCATGCGCCTCTGGACTGGACATATTTAAGTAGCGCCCATCTTTCCAAGCCACTAGAAATCCCCAATACCAGCCTATTCAAATTCATTTTAAGCATTTGAGAAATGTATCTCAGAACCAAAATATATAAATATGACCTGTGGGAACCAAAAACAAGTTGCTTGTTATAGTCAGGTGATAAACAATTGCCCAGTGCCATTATTCCAGATTTTGTCCAATTAATTGTATGGCTTGAAATTCTACACAAAGTATTAGTTATTTTTATTAATTTGAGTATTGGTGCTGCAGGCGTACTAATAAACAGTAAAGAAAATTAAAAAAAACCATCGATGTATAAAACAAATTTAAATTCTGCTTGCTTGTGAATATAAGCAAAATTCTGCCTGTTCTACAGAAGAAGAAGAAGAAGAAGAAGAAGAAGAAGAAGAAGAAGAAGAGGAAGAGGAGTTTGGATTTGATACCCTGCTTTATCACTAACCGAAGGAGTCTCAAAGCGGCTAACATTCTCCTTTCCCTTCCTCCCCCACAGCAAACACACTGTGAGGTGAGTGGGGCTGAGAGACTTCAGAGAAGTGTGACTAGCCCAAGGTCACCCAGCAGCTGCATGTGGAGGAGCGGGGAAGCGAACCCAGTTCCCCAGATTACGAGTCTACTGCTCTTAACCACTACACCACACTGGCTCACCACACCAGAGAACATAAGAAGATTCTGCTGGATCTGATCAATCAGCTCAATTAAACGCTCGCTTCTGTCTGTCACCATTGGGGATAGCAACAGAACTGACGATTCACTGTGCTAGAGAAGAAACAAAAAAATTTGTAGGGGTATACATACCCCTGTGTACCCCCAGAAAAAAAAGCACTGGATATAGATAAATATAGATATAGACATGTGACAAAACTGTCTACAAAGTTGTGTTACAGATAGGTAGCCGTGTTGGTCTGTCATAGTCAAAACAAAATAAAAAATAAAAAAAATCCTTCCAGTAGCACCTTAGAGACCAACTAAGTTTGTTCTTGGTATGAGCTTTCGTGTGCATGCACACTTCTTCAGATACAAAGATGTGTGTTTAGGAGAAATTTGTGATAAAATGTTGATCTATTTTAATCAGGACTTTTTTTTAAAAAAAATGCAAACTAGTGTTGAAATGTAGATGACTTAATTTAAACATGGAAAACTGAGGAACTTGTCAGAAACTGAAATTGACATATCCCTGCTGCCCCGCCCGCTCTCCAAGGCATTGCAGACCAGTGGATCAGCACTCCTAAAATGAGGAAATCTGTTCTCTTTGGGAGGAGTACGGAAAGGGAACATATTAATGTAAGTCACAGAGGTGCTGAGGCAGGGAATGAACCAGCCCTGATGATAGGGAAGGGAGTTGGCCATTGTGAGCTTATCACTTGGCAATTAGTGTAAGGAAAGCCACCACCCATCTGGTTCTCATTTCTAGCTTAGGTGAGTGTTAGAGTATGGGGTGGGCCTCCTTTTGCTGGGTGAGTTCCATAATCATCCCAACCTACTCTCTTTTCTTACAGGTGTGTTTACCAAAATACTTGAGAACACATTTTTTTTTAAAAAAAAACAATCTTTTAAAATATATTTCACAAAATTATACGACAATAATAATAATAATAATAATAATAATAAAATAATAATTTATTATTTGTACCCCGTCCATCTGGCTGGGTCCCCCCAGCCACTCTGGGCAGCCTCCAACAGACATTAAAATACATTAAAATATCACAGGTTAAAAACTTCCCTAAACAGGGCTGCCTTGAGGTATTTTCTGAATGTCAGATAGTTGTTTATCTCTTTGACCTCTGCTGGGAGGGCGTTCCACAGGGCGGGCGCCACTACCGAGAAGGCCCTCTGTCTGGTTCCCTGTAGCTTTGCTGGATCTCAGTGTCCGGGCTGAACGATGGGGGTGGAGACGCTCCTTCAGGTATACAGGACCGAGGCCGTTTAGGGCTTTAAAGGTCAGCACCAACACTTTGAATGGTGCTCGGAAACGTACTGGGAGCCAATGTAGATCTCTCAGGACCGGTGTTATGTGGTCCTGGCGGCCACTCCCAGTCACCAGTCTAGCTGCCACATTCTGGATTAATTGCAGTTTCCGGGTCACCTTCAAAGGTAGCCCCACGTAGAGAGCATTGAATAGAATAGAATAGAATAGAATAGAATAGAATAGAATAGAATAGAATAGAACAGAATAGAATATATTTTATTCTATATATTCCAAGCGGGAGATAACTAGAGCATGCACCACTCTGGCTAGGCAGGTAGGGTCTTAGCCTGCACACCAGATGAAGCTGGTAGACAGCTGCCCTGGATACAGAATTGACCTGCGCCTCCATGGACAGCTGTCCAAAATGACTCCCAGGCTGCGCACCTGGTCCTTCAGGGGCACAATTACCCCATTCAGGACCAGGGAGTCCCCCACACCTGCTCGCACCCTGTCCCTCTAAAACAGTACTTCTGTCTTGTCAGGATTCAACCTCAATATACTATATTACAATCTGTATCCCATCCCATACAGCAAAAAAATAAAAATAAAATAAAAATAAAAATACAATAAATTTTAAAAAGACCTAAAATAGACTTCCGGTTGTTCTTTTTGCAATCTCCTCACCTACCAATCCCAGCAGAAACGCTTCTGGGGTTTTTGGGAATGTATACTTTAACATTTTCTTTAGTTCGTTATATATTGATTCCCAAAAGATCTTAGCCTTCCCACAAACCCACCCACAATAAATCACTATTTTATTCTCTGAATCTAATTGACTTTTTTTCTTTTTCTCCAATTTTAAGGGAGCGGCTTATATTCGGAGATTGTCTTTTTTCTTTTTTCTCCTTGAATTTTAAAGGTGTGGCTTATTTGCAGGTGCGACATATTTGGGCCAATACGGTAGATGATAGATAGATAGATAGATAGATAGATAGATAGATAGATAGATAGATGATAGATAGATTTTATAGAATTATTCAGAAACTGACCTAAAAGAATGGGACCACTTGAGATTCAGGGGCTTAAATATTTCCATTTTTTTACTGAATGTGTTTACAGAGCTTAAAGCAGAGAACCAGGGACAGGGCTATGTCTCCAATAATGAAGTGTTGCCTTTTGGGTTTGGTCGATTACTATTATTATTATATTGCTGCCTGTTATTTCCTACTGTTAAATGGGCTGCAGAGACGTGATTTGCAATGTTGAGAAAGAAATCAGGTCAGCTGCCACCAGTCAAATCAGGGAGCTTCTAGTCTGTCCCTCTTTCCAGGTGGTTTTCAATCACAAGTGTCGGTAGATTCAGGTTACGCTATTATAATGGATAATTAGGCATCTTGCACAACAAACCTGCTTCCCCAACAGACAGAGACTTCTTGCTATCAGGAAAATGATAGGGAAATGCCCCGGACCATATGGGGCGATGCTTGCTTGATGCAAATGCCGTTTCACCTTCCTGCAAACAAATGACGATGAATGCTGATAAAACAGTTACAGGTAGGTAGCCGTGTTGGTCTGCCATAGTCAAAACAAAATAAAAAATAAAATTAAAAATTCCTTCCAGTAGCACCTTAGAGACCAACTAAGTTTGTTCTTGGTATGAGCTTTCGTGTGCATGCACCCAGGTGGCACTGTGGGTTAAACCACAGAGCCTAGGGCTTGCTGATCAGAAGGTCGGCGGTTCAAATCCCTGTGACGGGGTGAGCTCCCGTTGCTCGGTCCCTGCTCCTGCCCACCTAGCAGTTCGAAAGCACGTCAAAGTGCAAGTAGATAAATAGGAACCGCTCCAGCGGGAAGGTAAACAGCATTTCTGTGCGCTGCTCTGGTTCGCCAGAAGCGGCTTAGTCATGCTGGCCACATGACCCAGAAGCTGTACGCCGGCTCTCGGCCAATAAAGCGAGATGAGAGCCGCAACCCCAGAGTCAGACACGACTGGACCTAAATGGTCAGGAGTCCCTTTACCTTTAAGGTGCTACTGGAAGGATTTTTTTATTTTTTTATTTTTTGCTGATTAAACAGTGAATGTTTGCTGATCTCTCAGTAAATAAATCAGAGTGGACGCTCATCTGTTTCTCTCAAGATGATGGTGGTAGTGCTAGGTAAGCCTTAAATCAGGCACCCCCAAACTTGGCCTTCCAGGTGTTTTGGTACTACAACTCCCATCATCCCTAGCTAAAAGGACCAGTGGTCAGGGATTATGGGAATTGTAGTCCCAAAACATCTGGAGGGCCGAGTTTGGGGATGCCTGCCTTAAATAAACACATACAATCCCATAATAGTGCACTTGGATGGATGAGGGCCAATCATTTTGGAAGCAAGAAAGGGCTATCCAAAAATAAGGGAGTTATTTATGCAAACTTAGGAGTGGGGTACCCCTAAATACACAGTATAAATGTTTGTAAATTTATTTGATAAGCACCTGTCAGCTTCCAGCCAGGGGTAGACATGCTAATCTTTCATAATATGGTGCCCTGAGTGAGCCCAAAATTTGAGGGCACAGAAAATTTAATAAAAATTATATATATACTGGTAATTTTTATTAAATTTTCTGTTTTACAATTTAAAATGCTCATTTTACATCCTTAAGATATCAGTGACTTCCCTTCTTCTCTTTCCACGGTTCATTTTATATATCATAAGTCCCTGCATATTTATAAAAACTATACCATTCAGTATTCCATTATTACATTCATCAAAACTTGTTGGTCACTGTTGAATTTATCTTAATGCTGCCAGCGTTTTCAGCTGTACACAAATTGCCACCATATATTCAATAAATGTTTTCCGATCTTCTCTAAACGTATGTCCTTCTTGTTCTCTTATTCTATATGTTAAGCCTGTGAGTTGTGCATATTGTGTAAACTTAGGTTCCCATTCTTCTTGAGTTGGGACCTCGCTTGTTTTCCATTTGAGAGCTAACAAAACACAGGCAGCAGTGGTGGCATACATAAATAACCTTTTTTGACACCTGGGGATTTCAGTCTGAATTATCCCCAACAAAAAGGACTCTGGTTTTTTGGGGAAAGTACTTTTAAAACATTCCCCACCCCCCAATTCATTATGGATCATTTCCCAGAACACAGGGGAGGTGTTGCTGTCATTTGCATATATTGAACTATGGAAGGAGGGAGTGATGCCCAGCAACTTCAATGGTTTAAAAAATGAAGACCTTTCATCGCCTACAGACAGCCACCCAATCTTAAACAACTCCTCACCCACAATAATACTACAACCAGACTTAACACGGACACTGGCACCAGAGCCTGCAATAAACCCAGATGCCAACTTTGCTGCCACATACACCCGGACAACACCATTACTGGCCCCAACAACATGAAACATACCATCTCAGGACTATTTAATTGCTCATCGTCTAACATTGTGTATGCCATCAAATGCCAACAGTGCCCTTCAGCTCTCTATATTGGACAAACAGGACAAACTCTACGCCAAAGGATAAATGGACATAAATCTGACATCAGGAATCACAAGACAGAGAAACCAGTAGGAGAACACTTCAATCTCCCAGGACATTCTATACAAGATCTCAAAGTAGCTTTCTTATTGCAAAGGAATTTCAGAAATAGACTGGAAAGAGAAGTTGCTGAATTGCAACTCATTACCAAACTTAAAACCATGGAGCGACCTGGTCTGAATAAAGACATTGGATTCTTATCTCATTATACATGACAAAGCTATTTTTAACCTTCTCACCCCTTGCTTTTTCCTGTAAGACCAATTGCAGTCGTTAACAGTCGTCAACAGGTTTACCACAGCTATCAGCCAATCACCCATTCCCACCACCCTTCTGAGTAATACCCCTCCCACCCTCTCACTATATATAAGGGTCTGGTGACTTCTGTTTCAGTGTATCTGAAGAAGTGTGCATGCACATGAAAGCTCATACCAAGAACAAACTTAGTTGGTCTCTAAGGTGCTACTGGAAGGAATTTTTTTTAATTGTTTATTTGGTTTTAAAAAGGATTCGACAAATTCATGGGGGATAAGGCTATCCCCGACTACCAGCCACAATGGCTATGCGCTGCCTCCATATTCCAAGGCAGAATGCCTCTGAACACCACTTGCTGGAAATCACAGATGGGGAGACTATGAAAGTTCCAGTTTGTGCTTGAATCCCTCCTGAAAAATATTCACAGTCTACAGTAGGGATTGGTGAGAGATTCAATTCAGCAAGGATGGCGAGACTGTGCCTGAGGGAACACGCTTCTCTGCTGCGGCGATACGGACGGCCCAGCTCATTTCGCCTATCCCTGCCCGGACAGGATCCCCACCTGCCACCCCCATCACAGCTGTCAACTTTCGGATTTGAAAATAAGGGATTTTCCAAAACTTTCGGATTTGAAAATAAGGGATGCCGCGAGGGCGGTGCAATGGCACCAAGTAGCCTCGCCACCCTGCGCCCCAGAGGCTGCGCGCGAACGGGTGAGCGAAAGAGCGAGTGCATAGACGGCAGGCAGGCTGGCTGGCTGGTTGGGCGTGAGGGTCTGGCTGCACAAGGCATGCAAGCTCCGCCCCCAGTCGGTCTCAGACTCCTTATTGGCAGCCGAACAACGCAGCTGAGGAGCCTCCCTGGCTGGCAGGGAGGGAGAGGAGCTGCTTCCTTTGAAATCCGGGAAATTTAAGGGGTATCAACAATTCGGGATAGCAGCGGGAAACGGCATCGGAATAAGGGAGTTTCCCGCAAAAAAAGGGAGGGTTGACAGCTATGTTGCGCCCGGCTGCCCAGCCCCACAATGATCCCATTGCGCTAGCCGATGCCCGGCTGTGCGCGAGCAGCGCGGGGCAACAGTGTGAGGGCGGGAGCAGCCTTTCCTAAAAAAGGTCAACAAACACCCCCCCCCCTTAAAAAAGGTCAACAACTCTGGGAAACGGGGGGTGCGCGCCAGAGGGATCTTTGCACCATGGCGCCGGATATGCTGGTAAGGGCGGATGCAGTGTCTCCTTCTTCCTCTACCCCCATCCAACTGGGCTTAAGAAAAAAAAAACCCTACAATTAAACATTAACTCTGGCGTCAAATTGATTCTGGCCCAAATACAAGGGAGGAGGTAAATGAGTTAGCCAGTGAAAAGCAGGGAAGGTCCAGAAATTTCAAAGTTAAGGAAGGTAGATGTGACTAGCAGGCTGAGAAAGAACTTGATGCCTTTGCACATTTCACCACCAGGGGGCAACAGCAACCTGTCATTTTAGAATACTGCATCATCACCACGCCCGTGGTCATGTTGTCAGGACTTCAAGAAGCAAAGCAGCCGAGAGGATTCTGCCACCTGGTGGCCTGAGATAGAGTTGCTTCCTCTGGACAATATCACCATCTTATTGACGATTACAGAACCGGGGTGGGAGACCTATCGGGGGGTGCACCAACGACAACATTTGGTTTGCGCTCCAGTTTTGTAGCTTGTAAAGCAGACTGATTAAGCTCAGACTAATTTGGGGGCTGCTTTTCTTCAACTTGAGACTCCACTTCTTTTGCCCACACCTCTAAATGTTAAGAACATAAGAAGAGTCTGCTGGATAGATCAGGCCAATGACCCATCAACATAGCTGTCAACCCTCCCATTTTTTGCGGGAAACTCCCTTATTCCAATGCCATTTGCCGCTGCTATCCCGGATTGTTGATATCCCTCAAATTTCCCGGATTTCAAAGGAAGCAGCTCCTCTCCCTCCCTGCCGGCCAGGGAGGCTCCTCAGCTGCGTTGCTCGGCTGCCAATAAGGAGTCTGAGACCGACTGGGGGCGGAGCTTGCATGCCTTGTGCAGCCAGACCCTCACGCCCAACCAGACAGACAGCCTGCCTGCCGTCTAGGCACTCACTCTTTCACTCCCCCGTTCATGCGCAGCCTCTGGAGCACAGGGTGGCGAGGCTACTTGGTGCCATTGCACCGCCCTCGCGGCATCCCTTATTTTCAAATCCGAAAGTTTGGGAAAAATCCCTTATTTTCAAATCCGAAAGTTGACAGCTATGCCCATCAAGTCCATAATCCTGTTCTCACAGGGGCCAACCAGATGCCTCAATGGGTAGCTCTCAGGCAGGACCTGAGCACAAGAGCACTCTCACTCCTTCTGATTCATCGAAATGGACATTCAGAGGCATACTGTCTCCAGTGGACCTGGAAGCAGGACGTTTTTTTCAGCCCGAATTCTGGCACCTCTTCGGTAGGTGGCATTGCCATTTTAAGAGAACAAGCGAGACATTCATAGTGAGTTCCTGCACTTCTTTCTCTAGAAAAATAGTTGTGTGTGTGTGTGTGTGTGTGTTTGTGTGTGTGTATTATTAAATTTTCTGTTTTACAATTTAGAATACTCATTTAAACATTCTTAAAATATCAACGACTTCCCTTCTTCTCTTTCCATGGTCCATTTTAGATTCAGGTAGGTAGCCGTGTTGGTCTGACGCAGTCGAAATAAATTAAAAAATTCTCCAGTAACACCTTTTTGTTGTTTAGTCGTCTCTGACTCTTCGTGATCCCATGGACCAGAGCATGCCAGGCACTCCTGTCTTCCACTGCCTCCCACTGCTCTGAAGAAGTGTGCATGCACACGAAAGCTTATACCAAGAACAAACTTAGTTGGTCTCTAAGGTGCTACTGGAAGGATTTTTTTTTATTTTTTTATTTTGTTTTGCCTCCCGCAGTTTGGTCAGACTCATCTTGGTAGCTTCGAGAACACTGTCCAACCATCTCGTCCTCTGTCGTTCCCCTTCTCCTTGTCCCCTTCTCTTTCCCAACATCAGGGTCTTTTCCAGGGAGTCTCTCTTCTCACTGAACACCCTTGGAGATGAAAAAGGCACCATAATCTTTGTTCTGGGAGATTTGGCTCCATCAGACTAATGACAGCACCCTTTGTTTGGCTTTCTTCTGTGTTTTTGCATAAGTGATGCAATCCATAATCTTTGAGGAGATTGCCCTGGAGATAGGAAAGAAATTTAAATACTGTATGCAGCACAAAAGCCAGGTTTTTTTTAAATCACCTGGGAAACGGTGGAAGGGAGGGGAGGGGGAGCAGAGAAGAAGCAAGGCTGCAAAACCCTCTGCAGGCTTGTTGTTGTTGTTCAGTCGTTCAGTCGTGTCCGACTCTTCGTGACCCCATGGACCAGAGCACGCCAGGCACGCCTATCCTTCACTGCCTCTCGCAGTTTGGCCAAACTCATGTTAGTATCTTCGAGAACACTGTTCAACCATCTCATCCTCTGCCGTCCCCTTCCCCTTGTGCCCTCCATCTTTCCCAACATCAGGGTCTTTTCTAGGGAGTCTTCTCTTCTCATGAGGTGGCCGAAGTATTGGAGCCTCAGTTTCAGGATCTGTCCTTCTAGTGAGCACTCAGGGCTGATTTCCTTAAGAATTGATGGGTTTGATCATCTTGCAGTCCATGGGACTCTCCAGAGTCTCCTCCAGCACCATAATTCAAAAGCATCAATTCTTCGGCGATCAACCTTCTTTATGGTCCAGCTCTCACTTCCGTACATTACTACTGGGAAAACCATAGCTTTAACTATATGGACCTTTGTCGGCAAGGTGATGTCTCTGCTTTTTAAGATGCTGTCTAGGTTTGTCATTGCTTTTCAACCAAGAAGCAGGCGTCTTTTAATTTTGTGACTGCTGTCACCATCTGCAGTGATCATGGAACCCAAGAAAGTAAAATCTCTCACTGCATCCATTTCTTCCCCTTCTATTTGCCAGGAGGTGATGGGACCAGTGGCCATGATCTTAGTTTTTTTGATGTTAAGCTTCAGACCATATTTTGTGCTCTCCTCTTTCACCCTCATTAAAAGGTTCTTTAATTCCTCCTCACTTTCTGCCATCAAGGTTCTGTCATCAGCATATCTGAGATTGTTGATATTTCTTCCGGCAATCTTAATTCTGGTTTGGGATTCATCCAGTCCAGCCTTTCGCATGATGAATTCTGCATATAAGTTAAATAAGCAGGGAGACAATATACAGCCTTGTCGTACTCCTTTCCCAATTTTGAACCAATCAGTTATTCCATATCCAGTTCTAACTGTAGCTTCTTGTCCCACATAGAGATTTCTCAGGAGATGGATGAGGTGATCAGGCACTCCCATTTCTTTAAGAACTTGCCATAGTTTGCTGTGGTCGACACAGTCAAAAGCTTTTGCGTAATCAATGAAACAGAAGTAAACGTTTTTCTGGAACTCTCTAGCTTTCTCCATAATCCAGCGCATGTTTGCAATTTGGTCTCTGGTTCCTCTGCCCCTTCAAAATCCAGCTTGCACTTCTGGGAGTTCTCGGTCCACATATTGCTTGAGCCTGCCTTGTAGAATTTTAAGTATAACCTTGCTTAAGCACCTTAGAGACCAACTAAGTTTGTTCTGGGTATACTCTTTTGTGTGCATGTATCTGAAGAAGTGTTGGTTGTCTAAGGACATTTTTCCCCCGACATGGTTCATTTTGCATATCATAAATACCTGCATATTTTACAAAAACTAAACCATTCAGTATTCCATTATTACATCCATCAAAACTTACACTGTTGAATATATCTTAATGCTGTCAACATTTTCAAGTGTACACAATTTGCCCCCATGAATTCAATAAACATTTTCCAATCTTCTTTAAACGTATCTTCTTCTTGTTCTCTTATTCTATAGGTTAAGTCTGCAAGCTGCGCATATGCGAAAAATAGTACTGTTTGGAACATAAGGACATCATAACTAGTTACCGCTGATCTTCCATGACTTTGTCTAAACTTCATTTAAAGCCATCCTCTTTGGAAATCAAAACTCAGCTATAACTTGTCCATGGGCAGCACTTTTCCTGCTACGTAAGGAATAGCTCACAAAGGATTGAGCAGATGATAACATAGCAACTAAGTATATGGCAACGTAGTAACAAATAGATAATGGGGTGGACCAACATTCCTGTCAGCAGGGATCAACTCATGCCAAAAATGTCTTCCAGCACATATCACTGGAAGTGGGCAGATATTTATGGATCTATTTGATTTCGTTGACGAATAGCAATTTCATGAAGCAATTTCACACATTCCGCTCAAACTACCTACTCAGTCGCCAGAAACAGGTGACTAGCAAAGAACCCAACTGTAGAGGAAGGAAGGAGGGAGGGCACTGAAAAGAGAAGATAGAAGAAGAGGGCCTGGTGCTGGCCTAAATAGCCACCTTGCCATCGCATTTACTGGGCACTCCTGCCCACATGCTTATAAAACCCCTTTCCTTGGAAAAGAACAACTCATAAAGGTAAAGGTAAAGGACCCCTGACAGTTAAGTCCAGTTGCAGACAACTCTGGGGTTGCAGCGCTCATCTTGCTTTACAGGCCTAGGGAGCCAGCTTTTGTCCGCAGACAGTTTTTCCAGGTCATGTGGCCAGCATGACTAAGCCGCTTCTGGTGAAACCAGAGCAGAGCACGGAAACGCCGTTTACCTTCCCGCTGGGGTGGTACCTGTTTATCTACTTGGACTTTTTGACGTGCTTTCGAACTGCTGGGTGGGCAGGAGCAGGGACTGACCAACGGGAGCTCACCCCATCGCGGGGATTTGAACCGCCAACCTTCTGATCGGCAAGGCCAAGAGGCTCAGTGGTTTAGACCACAGCGCCACCCGCTCCCAAAGGTGGGTGTCTGTGTCAAATTCACCATCATTGAAAGGGGGAAGCAGAATTTCCAGAGAGGATGGGAGATACATCACTCTCTAGAACATGGGTAGGCAAACTAAGGCCCGGGGGCCGGATCCAGCCCAATCGCCTTCTAAATCCGGCCCACGGACGGTCCGGGAATCAGCGTGTTTTTACATGAGTGGAATGTGTCCTTTTATTTAAATGGATCTCTGGGTTGTTTGTGGGGCACAGGAATTCATGCCCCCCTCCCCCCCCAAAAATATAGTCTGGCCCAGAAGAAGAAGAAGAAGAAGAAGAGTAGTTTGGATTTGATATCCCGCTTTATCACTACCCGAAGGAGTCTCAAAGCGGCTCACATTCTCCTTTCCCTTCCTCCCCCACAACAAACACTCTGTGAGGTGAGTGGGGCTGAGAGACTTCAGAGAAGTGTGACTAGCCCAAGGTCACCCAGCAGCTGCATGTGGAGGAGCGGAGACGCGAACCCGGTTCACCAGATTACGAGTCTACCACTCTGAACCACTGCACCACACTGGCTCCCAAGGTCCGAGGGCCAGTGGACTGGCCCCCTGCTGAAAAAGTTCGCTGACCCCTGCTCTAGAAGACCAAAGGTCCCAAGCTCCTGTTCTAGACATATGTCCCAACCAATCTGGGATCACACCTTAAATATGCTTACAGAGGTGGAAAGCAGGGATGGGCAGCCTGTGGCCCTCCATGTTTGTTGGACCCTAGCTCCCTTCAGCCTCAGCAGCCAGCACGACCAATGGCCATGGCTAATGGGAGATGTAGCGCAGGGTGGTTTGGTTGTTGCCAAATCAAACCCTGACACACACGTTGGCTATGAGCAACTGGGTCCTAAATATACCTTTCCCACTACTTTCTTTGATTTATTTTTTTTAAAAAATGGGCCGTTTGGCAGACTGACTCAGGTTGTTTTCTGGCTGCTGCCAAATGCTTCATGGGCGTGGGAAGGTACAGACTGAAGAGGGAAGGTTAAAATTGCAGGTTGGGTGTAATTGCTCTGTGCCAAGAACCATGACTACAGGAGTAGCTCAGAAGAGGAGTTAGCATCTTGCAACATTCTCTCGCCCCAGAGATGTGGTAGAGGAGAGAAGGAAGTTGTGTGACATTCTTGGTGGTGCTGGTGTGGTTTCCCTCACCGTTTGTAGCTTACATGGGCTTGAAAATAATAATAATAATAATAATAATAATAATAATAATAATAATAATAATATATTTGTACCCCACCCATCTGGCCGGGTCCCCCCCCCCAGCCACTCTCCAACAGATATTAAAATACATTAAAATATCACAGGTTCAAATCAAATCAAATTTGTTTATTTACGGCCAGAGGCCCACAGAAAAGAGTTTGGGAACCATATACAGTGTATACAACATCATTTTAACAATTTAAATAGAAATAGTATAAAATTAGATTTAACGAGTTTAAAATCAGCAAGCAAGTTAGTACAAATACTTGTGACCCGGCAAATTTAAAAAAAATTGCTCCTTCATTAAGACAAGACATTTAAACAAATACTTCACAAATGTTTGTAGTCAACAGGACTCTATTTGGATGAATTTAGAAAAAAAAATCAGTATTCATAGAGTAGGCCATTTTTCTTTTTATATGAAAGGACGACGATAAAAAATCTTGCCACTCGCAGTGTTTTGCTCGGGTCCATGTCCTGTAGGAGGTGTGTTAACTGGGCCTCCAATGTCATACCCAAGGTCTCTGAAATTAAAGGGAGTACAAATCGGGTCCGAGCGACCCTGTACAAGGGACAGCCTAAAAGTATGTGGTGAAGAGATTCAATAGTTCTATTGTATCACAGGTTAAAAACTTCCCTAAACAGGGCTGCCTTGAGGTATTTTCTGAATGTCAGATAGTTGTTTATTTCTTTGACCTCTGCTGGGAGGGCGTTCCACAGGGCGGGCGCCACTACCGAGAAGGCCCTCTGCCTTCAGGGAGCTTTGCTTCTCGCAGTGAGGGAACCACCAGAAGGCCCTCGGCGCTGGATCTCAGTGTCCGGGCTGAACGATGGGGGTGGAGACGCTCCTTCAGGTATACAGGACCGAGGCCGTTTAGGGCTTTAAAGGTCAGCACCAACACTTTGAATTGTGCTCAGAAACGTACTGGGAGCCTCTCTCAGGACTGGTGTTATGTGGTCACCTTCAAAGGTAGCCCCACATAGAGCGCATTGCAGTAGTCACTTGGGTCTACTTTTCATTTCATTACCGCATTTCATTGGTTCACTCTGAAACATGAAAGCAGACAGAATTCCCCCCTGAATTGGAATTGGAGAGAATGGAAGAAAGCAACATAACTGGCTGTAGCCACCTTCCCTTTTGCGAGTTTCCACTACTTTTCACAGTCATATGGTTGAAGAAGTGAAGATTTAAAATGTGGTTGTGGGAGGAGAGAGGATCCCACATATAGGCTGCCTGCTAGTCTCCTTCTCCCCCTTTCCTCACCGCCAGGCTTTTTTTGACAGCTCTGGATCATTCTGGCTGGACCTGATCCGACCTGGGGTGACCTGAGGCCTCCTGAACCACATTTGGTCAAGTGCCAAGTCGACCCTAATTGGCCCAATGCAGTTCAGGATTCAGGATCCGGTTGGATCTGGTTAGATCTAGTGCACAGCCTTAATATAAAGATGAAAATTGTGAAAAATGGTTTTGGAAAAATGAAGCTCACCCATGACCCAAAGAAATTCTACTCCACCGCTGGCCCAGTGGAGGGCTCTGTTGAGTAACTGACCTCATTGTTTGGGTGCCCAAACCAGGTGAGTGTGATGGAAATTGAAGATAGGTATGTAAACAGAGGGAGATGCCTCCGGAACTAGGCGGTGGTGAATCAGGTGGAGGAGAAAATCAGGTGTACAGTTACACCTGGATCACAGGGAGGATGACTCAAGCATTAAATTCCAGGTGGTTTGTGGGATTTGCTAGGTGTGGACAGAAGAAGCATCTCTAGATCATGCCTATAATTCTTTGGTCCACTTTGAGATGAGAGTAGGAATGTACTAATGAACACACCGACGTTAGACACCTCCACACCTTGCAGTTAGTCATTCAAGTCACACGTATGCAAGCAGACATCCAATGCAGCCCAATGATGGAAGATTAAGGGCAGGCAAAAGAAGGACTTCTTCACGCAGTGCATAGCCAAAGTGTGGACATCTCTCCCATAGGAGGCAATGGTGGCCAGCAACTTGGATGGCTTAAAAAAAGGATTAGAGTCTCAGCTTCAGGATCTGTCCTTCCAGTGAGCACTCAGGGCTGATTTCCTTCAGAATGGATAGGTTTGACCTTCTTGCAGTCCGTGGGACTCTCAAGAGTCTCCTCCAGCACCATAATTCAAAAGCATCAATTCTTCGGCGATCAACCTTCTTTATGGTCCAGCTCTCACTTCCAAACATCACTACTGGGAAAACCATAGCTGTATATATATGGACTATATATATGGACTGTATACTATATGGACCTTTGTCTGCAAGGTGATGTCTCTGCTTTTTAAGATGCTGTCTAGGTTTGTCATTGCTTTTCTCCCAAGAAGCAGGCGTCTTTTAATTTCATGACTGCTGTCACCATCTGCTGTTTCTCTTGACTGCCCATCAAATTACCGGTACCTTATAAATAGCAGCAAGTTGGTCACCCATATTTTTAAAGGGGGGCACATGTCTCGCCTTCTCTATTCTAAGCCAGACTTCCCTAACCTGGCATCTTTCAGGTGTTGTTGGACTACACAACCCATCTTCCATTTCCATTGGCCAAGAGGGCTGTGGCTGTTTAGAGTTGAGGTCCAGCAACAGCTGGAGGGCCTCAAGTTCCCCACCCCTCCTATAACCTTTATGTGACACTCCTTTCTGTCTTTGTGTGCCAACAGACACATCCTACCCTGTTGAAAGCTTATTTCCATTTTTATGCGCATGCCAATTAAGATCACTGCATGCCCGGTGCTCTCTCCACCATGCCTCTCTTTGCTAATTCCTTTCATTAATAGGTCATTAACATAAACAAACTCAACGAGCTCCTTGGCTATTTAGAGCATTAATTGATTGAAGGTAACTGACCTGGGGTGACGTTTTGCATTCCAGATGAGGCAGGGAAATCTGACTGGATTATGGCACCCACACCTGGAATGAAGGTGTGTTAACTCACTTGTGTTGAGTTAAGTAGGACCACACATGGCATGGAAACTGAACACTGCGGTGGAAGAATAGCTGAAGGGCCTCTAACTACTTGCTTGATTGAGAGAGAGCTAAGAACATAAGAGCCCAGCTGGTTCAGGCCCAAGGCATCCTGTTCCCATGTTGGCCAACCAGATGCCCCAATGTCAAGTCGGCAAGCAGGACCTGAGCTTGGTGTTGGTGCTGACCTTTAAAGCCCTAAACAGCCTCAAAGGCCCAGTATACCTGAAGGAGCATCTCCACCCCCATCGTTCAGCCCAGACACTAAGATCCAGTGCCGAGGGCCTTCTGGTGGTTCCCTCACTGCGAGAAGCAAAGCTACAGGGAACCAGGCAGAGGGCCTTCTTGGTAGTGGCACCTGCCCTGTGGAACGCCCTTCCATCAGAGGTCAAAGAGATAAACAACTATCTGACATTCAGAAAATACCTCAAGGCAGCCCTGTTTAGGGAAGTTTTTAACCTGTGATATTTTAATGTATTTTAATATCTGTTGGAGGCCGCCCAAAGTGGCTGGGGGGACCCAGCCAGATGGGCGGGGTACAAATAATAATATATTATTATTATTATTATTATTATTATTATTATTATTATTATTATTAGCGCAACAGCACTCACCCAGCTTGTGATTTCCAGCAACTGGCATTCAAAGGCATAATTCCTCCAGCAGTGAACACAGAACACAGGAATCATGACCAGTAGCCACTGATAACCCCATTATCCTCTGAGAGTTTGTCCAATACTCTTTCAAAGTCATCCAAGTCAGGGGCTATCAGTGTTTCATGTAGGAGCAAATCCCAGAATTTAACTTGCTCTACAAAGAAGTTTTGTCTGTCTTGAATCATCCAGCATTCAGTTTCAATGGATGTGCCTGAGTTCTAGAATTGGGAGTGGGAGAATTCTAGAATTCTAGAATTCTAGAGTGGGAGAAAAACTTTTCTACTTTCTACATTGACCGCCAGTAGCTCTCCCAGCTTTTCTTTTCCCATCCTGACCTAGGGATGAGGTGGGTTAGGAAACCGGTCACCCAGCAACCTTCAAGACAGAGTGGGTATCTGAACCCTGGTTTCCCAGGCTCTAGTTCTCCACTCTAATACTGACTGTTAGGCAGTAAATAAGCA
Organism: Darevskia nairensis; assembly: GCA_034642065.1. NCBI lineage: Eukaryota > Metazoa > Chordata > Lepidosauria > Squamata > Lacertidae > Darevskia > Darevskia nairensis. Next base: position 854,233 of record JAWWNI010000425.1, read on the forward strand.
GATCAAATGAAAGGAAATTCTTACCAGTTAGTTTCTTTAGTAAACACAGCGAGAGACAAAAGAAAGCGTCTCCCTAGAATGGTGGTGCTCCCAATTAAGGCTCACCCGCCTCCCCTCCGTCCCTATTAATCTACGCCACTCCTACATTTTGTAATCTGAGCTTGTACCCTCTGTGCTTTCTGTTCTAACACTCTCTGAGCTCTCTGTGTCTTTGAGGATGGGGTGGTAAATGCTGTCCAAAGACTGTGAATCTGCTAACCTTCTCTCTTCTACTGTTTCTTCTGCTAGCTGTTCCCCATCCAGTATTTCCCAGCTTCTGCCTTCTGAACTATGCCCCTCTGCAAGCCACTGTTCTAAATCTATACTGTCCTCCTGCTCCTGGCAAGATTCAGGGTCAGGGGGCGGGGGCGGCTCCCACCATTCCTCCTCAGTGAAGCCCTCCTCAGCATGGTCCCTGACAATAACACTCTTTTTTAAAAAACCAAACAAACAAACAGCTGCCAATGACTGAAGGCCTTAGGTAGCTGGATCCAGCCTGTGGGCCAGGGGTTAGGCATGCATGGTCTACACTGACTGGCAGCAGCACCCCAGAGGAAATTGCCCAGCTCTACCTGAAGATTCTGCCAGGGACGGAACCTGAAACATTATGCATTCAAAGTGGATTATCTGTGTTTTTATCCGTAAGACACCTTGAAACTTTAAGGACTTCTGTGTGGAAGTCATCTAGGTCATTGCTGTTGAAAACAGATATTAGGAAATGCACACTTCAGGTGAGGATTAGCAAGAAGGAGGTAAATAATATATGGGTGTGTGCCGTGTGTCTTTCTTTCCTCCTTTGCCACAGACACTACCTTGGTCAGGACGAATGCTTTGCATAATTAGCACTGTGATCAGTACAGAATCTGATTGCAACTGGTCAGAAAAATTTACTCTAATTTTATCAGGCATGGAGACGAGATTTGTTCAGCCACACTTCTTGAATAGATGTTTCAAGTGTGGGGAACCAACAGCCCCTAAGATGCTGCTAGACTACAACACCCAGCAGCACTAGCAAGTGTCACGTTCTCTTATCGGTTGTTCAGTAGAAAAGCCAAGCCATTTGTCTTTTCGTTCTTTTATTCAGTGCCAAGCTATATACAGTGCAGAGCTCAGTCTTATCATGTCTGTTCACTCACTAGCAGAATCCGGAAGTGCCTCCCTCCTGTTTTGGCGCCAACACCACAATCTTGGCAGCCTAAATTGCCGCCTCCTCCTCGTACGTAATCTATGCGCCGGACCTGACGTCTCTCCCTCCGATCTAGCCTGCTGGGTGGTGCCAGGCCTCCCACTAACTCCCTGGACCCCTGGCACTCCTTGGCTCCCAGCCACTAACTGCTCCTCCCCCGAGGGACTGCTGGTTTCACTCGAAGATGAATCTGTAGTTAAAACAGGTGGCTGTTCTCTATAAACACTCAGAGCTGGACTGGCAGGGGCAGGCAGATCCCTGACAGCAAGGATGATGGGAGTCATAGTTCGACCACATTGGGTTCCCCACACCTGCCATACTTGTTGATGTCCAATGAAACTGAATATTGGAAGATTCAGGACAGATAAAAGAAAGACCTCACAACACATAACTAAACATTTCCCCACTTGGGTGGTTTTATTAGACAAATTCACAGGTGAGACTATCCATGACTACCAGCCATGATGGCTCTGCTTTGTCTCCACACCAGTTGCTGGGAACCACAAGAGCCTTCTCAGAAAGTGCAAAGTGCCTTTCTAAGGTTGGGGCTAACCTATTTGGTTGAGCATTGAATTGCCCTTACGTAGTTCCTTTTCAGACCGACCAGAAGAAGATTCACGAAACATAGATTGAAATCTGGTTATCTCATTGTCGGAGTCCCGTTGGAATCACACCAGCAACAAGTATACACAGAGTTATTCTCTTGGACTTATTGCAGGAATATTTGGACTGTTTGGCTTTGAGATATTGTGTTGTATATGTCATTATTATTTAGGTATTGTAAATATTATTTAAGACCCCAAGTACTAGAGGGTGTTGAATTTTTGTACATTACTGTTAATGATTTTTTGTAAACCGCATGCAGAGTGTTATTTAGTTTGTGATTAATGATGATGATGATGATAATTATATAACAGTAGTTTAAGAGCCCCTCTTGGACTTTTCATGGGAAAAAGAAACAAATGATTCAGAGACACTTTGACATAGAGAGAGAGAGAGAGAGAGAGAGAGAGAGAGAGAGAGGAAAGTGGAGAAGGTGGATGTTATCATGGATTGTGTGTGTGTGTGTGTGTGTAACTGGCAGATGGAAAATGAGAAGTCATTTAATCTTTTTCTGATTTTTTTTGTCTTTTGTCTTTTTTTCTCTTTCACCCTTTTTCGTCTTCTCTCCGCCCCCTTATCTCTTTTTTGTTTTGTTTCTTCTAATTGTTTCTTCTTCTTTTCTTTAGTAAGAGTACCATGATCAGGGCCTTTATTAAGGTCCAGGGATTGTATACTCATGGGGGGTGGAAGATGCTTGATGGAGCACCTTGGGTAAGAGGCAAGGAAATGTTGGTCTCCCAGAGTGAGAGGCTGGGATGATAAAGGAAATATCCCAGGTGAGAGTCGGGAGAAGCTACTACCTTCTTTGGGCTGTAAGGGCTAAGAACTACCCTTAAGAGAGGACTCGGCATTCTATTTATTCTATTTGTATTTTTTGTAGCTGTTATCTTATTGTAGTATGGGAAACTTGACTAAAATCTTACTGAAAAATGGGGAATGTTAACAGGAATAGGGGCCACAAGGGAGTGGGCACATGTCAATCATGCCTCAACATCTCTGTGATGAATAGCAGCTCCTGTGTACTCCACCCCCCTAAATGTAAATTGCTTCCCTCTGTTGGAAAGAAAATAAATCTAAGGAGTGACTGCAAGATTCTTGATTCCATCTGTTTTACAATCAGAGTGGAGGATCCAAGAGGGACAGGCCCATGTTCAGCAAAGATGTGTGCATCTCAAGTTTGTTGCATAATCTCACCAGCAAAACTCCACCTTCATAATAATCACCTTGGCTGCTAATAAGAATATAAAATAATAGTAATAAGAACTGTCAGTCCCCATTGGAATGGAGAATAAATTAACTATTATATACAAAGGAGACCAAAAGGGTGGAGACACGGCTTAGATTTAATGAGAGTTTGAAATAGAAAGGGCTCATAAAAGGAAAGGAATGAGAGTTTTATGACTCAGGGAATGAGATTACTTCGTGTTCTTTCCTTCCTGGGGTAAGGGAAGGTGATTCTGAGGTCATACGTTCTTTGGGATACCGTCTAGTTGAACATAAATGGAGCAATGGGAAGTGGAAGGGAGAGAAGTAGGTAGGAAGGAACGTCTCCTTTATGAGGACCTCAGAAGCCCTTGCAGGATCAGAGCCTAAAAAGGGTCCTAGTGGTCCCGAAAAGGAAGGTCACGTAGAAGAACAGCAGGAGGTGTCTCAAAATACCAGGAGAACATGATGGTAAAAGGCAGGTTGCATCTACCTTATTAAAACTTGGCATGAAATAATAGAATTATAGGGTTGGAAGAGATATTGGAGGTCACATAGAGGAGACTGCTATTGTTCTTGTCCCATTCTTGTTTAGGAGGGGTAATAAAGTTATTGTCAAGTTTTGACTGACATGTCCTCTAACTCTTCCATGGCAACAAGTATATATTGACTTGTTTGGAACCCTGCAGCAGGAATGGGGGAAACCTGTGGCTTTCCAAATATTGTCAGACTCCTATCAGCCCCAGTCACTGGCCAATGGTCAAGGAGGATGGGAGTTATAGGTCAACAATATTCTTAGACAACAGTTCGAATCCCCACTCAGCCACACAAAGCTCACTTGACATGAAGTTGGGCCAGTCACTGCCTCTCAGCCTAACCTACCTCACTGGTTTGTTATGGGGATTAAATGAGGTGGAGGAGAACCCCATATGCTACCTGGAGCTCCTTGGAGGAAAAGGTAGGATACGAATGCAATTAACTGAATGAATGAATGAAACAAAACCACAACCTAAAACCAGTACAGCAGCAGTATAAAAACTCAGTTTTTAAATCTAAAAGTGAATAAAACCAGAAAAGACTCAAACATGTAAAACAAGGTCCAATCGTATGCTTCAATGCAAAAATGATATATCTTTACAAGAAGCCTGAAGCAAGCCATGGTTGCTGCTTCACATATGGAAGAGGAAAGAGAGTTCAACAGCACCGGGGCAACAACACGAAATGTCCCATTTTGGGGTTTCCACCCTGTGATATTCTGTAGGGTGCAGAGCCATGATTAGATATTTTCCCCAGGTGACCTAAGTGATCTTATTGGGTATGCACAGGGGCAGGAAGTCTTTCGGGTATCCTGGTCTGGACTAGAATGCTCAGAACATGCCCTTTGGAATTAATGCAACACAGAAAGTTTGTTAGAGATCAAGTGAAATACAGTCATTTTGACAAGGTACCTTCCCCATATATCAGGTTTGTAAATAGAAGTGATATCAATGTCAGTCCTCCAGCCACTCATATTTACTTATGGGGAGGCTATGTCACAGATAATTGAAGCCTCAGTGATGCCTTCAGCGATTCAATTATTTGACGGTACAGTGGTATCTCTGGTTACGAACGCTTCAGGTTACGAGCTCCGCTAACCCGGAAGTAGCTGCTCATGGTTGCGAACTTTGCCCCAGGATGCGAACGGAAATTGCTTGCTGGAGGCATGCGCGCAGCGGGAGGCCCCATTAGCGAAAGCATGCCTCAGGATAAGAACGGTTTCAGCTTAAGAATGGACCTCTGGAACTAATTAAGTTCGTAACCAGAGATACCACTGTATTCTTATTCAATTTTCTTTTTTATATGTGACTGATGTTATTCTCCTATAAAATGAATAAAATAGTCGACAAAAAAGAGAAAGAAATTAATGGATCATGACCATTATTTTCAGTTGACCTACTCCGATTCGGATGCAACCCAAAAGATTCCACAAATGGAGGTCTCAGGCCTTAATAGGCTCTAAAGGACCTTTCATATATTGTAAAAATGTAAAGTACATTAAAAAAAAATCACTTTGAATAACATGCAACATCAACCCTCTTTCACAAGGTTGATTGACACCTAGACCATAACCTTGTGATTTTTGTTTGGGTGGGTCTCCATATTGCAATAACTGCCAAATAAATGACGCAGAAACAGGTATGGGGGAATTCTCCATAAAAAATTACAAGTTCAGCCAAAGGTGTAATTAAATCTAGTTTTAACTGGTGTTGAACTGACTGTCCACACGCAAAGGGTTTTTTCCATGCAGTGGATGGGCTTTAAAAGCATCTGCAGTCTCCGCAAAAGTCTTACATTCACCGAACGCCTTGCACTTCTTCCAGGACTCACTGCAAGACCAGGTGAGTCTTCTTGACCATGGGAATCCCTTGTGGGTGATAAAATGATGATGAAAGAATAGTTGGAATAAACTCTGCATCGGATATGTGGAACCTGTGTCCCTCCAGATGTTGTTGGACTCCAACTCCTATCAGCCATGACCATCATGGCCAGTGGATAGGAATGATGGGAGCTATAGTCCAACAAAATCTGGAGGACCTTAGGTTCTTCAATTAAGAATAAGACCAGCATAGAGGTGCCTTTGTAAAGTACACATTCTCCGCATTTGCTTTGTGTTGATCTGATGGGAGCATAGGAAAGCTGCCTTGTACAGAGTTGGACCAGTGAACCATCTGCCTCAGTACTGCCCACACTGACTAGCACTGAGTCTCCAGGGTTTCAGAAAGAGAGCATTCTCCGGCCTATCACAGGAGATGCCAGGAATTAAACCTGAGATTTTCTGAATGCGAAGCAGATGCTTTATCTCAGAACTATGTCATGTCCCAAACAGGGAATCTGAAACCTTTCTGGTCTGGTCAGAATGCGAGAAGAGCACAGCTGGATTAGTTTCTCGCTACCTTGTTAACTCCCATTTTAACCTAACTGTACGTTAATTGTGCACAGTGCCAGATTTACGTAAAAGCTAAACAAGCTAAAGCTTAGGGCCCCACTCTCTTGCCCCCCCCAAATATACTTCTTCTTAATTGTATTTCACTATTAATATACTTCTTCTTACCAGGGACGCAGGTGGCACTGTGGGTTAAACCACAGAGCCTAGGGCTTGCCGATCAGAAGGTTGGCGGTTCGAATCCCTGCGACGGAGTGAGCTCCCGTTGCTTGGTCCCAGCTCCTGCCAACCTAGCAGTTCGAAAGCACATCAAAGTGCAAGTAGATAAATAGGTACCTCTCCGGCGGGAAGGTAAACGGCATTTCCGTATGCTGCTCTGGTTCGCCAGAAGCGGCTTTGTCATGCTGACCACATGACATGGAAGCTGTACACCGGCTCCCTTGGCCAATAATGTGAGATGAGCGCCACAACCCCAGAGTCAGTCATGACTGGACCTAATGGTCAGGGGTCCCTTTACCTTTTTATACTACTTCTTAATTGTATTTCAGTTCAACAATTACTTTGATAAAATACATATTTTGTTATGTGCAAATGGCTTTAGATACCTATTAGGTCCATAAATTACTATGTAGCATATATTCAACAACAAAAAAACAGCAACTATTTGTTGTTGACAAAGGACAGCTGGACATATAAAGGGCCCCATTACCTTCAGTAGCTTAGGGCCTCATCAAATCTAAATCCGGCTCTGATTGTGCAGGATATAAATCACGCCAACAAATGAAATAAAAGAGATAAATAGCGATGGCAGTCGAGCAACAGACATTTGAGCAACTTGTAAAATAGCTGCAAGCAAACCAACACACAAAAGGGATAATGGTCTTGAATACCTGTTGCTGGAAACTACAGGAAGGGAAATTTACTTTTTGTGCTCAGGTCTGTCTTGTGCATTTGCCACAGAGGCATCTGGTCGGCCACTGTGAGAACAGTATGCAGGATTTGATGGGGCAATGGCCTCATCCAGCAAGCTCTTCTTACATTCTCGGATTAGTTTCAGAGGACCCCGTGGCTTCCGGTCCTCAAATGATACAAAGCTGATATTGTTTCCTCCCTGGCTGCAACATGTTTCTTTTACATTGAATAATGCAATAATGTGAAGACAAAGTAGCGTGCATAATGTATGCAATTCATTATGTAAATAACACAATGTAAGTGAATTTACCACAGCAGAGAGTGAGATGAATGGCATAGTTTTTGGTGAAGATGAACTGCAGGAGGAGGGAAACCGTGCTGCGTGTGACAGATAAAGAGCACAGCGGAAAGCAATGCCGTCTTAAATCTTTCATCAGAATGGGAAATGTTTGTCCACAAGGTTAATGGATAAAGAATGTCACAGACATGAGTGTTGTTTGGAACTATCATGTTTTCTGTTTTCTGCCAGAGACCCGGAGGGTGGGGGGGGAGGTCAATTGTGCCCTGGTGAAAGGAGATTTATACTTGTGCATCCAATATTTTACAAATAACATGAGAATCATGGGCAATTTCTTCCCCCATTTCAGTTTTGGTTGGAATTCTCTGACATCCTTACCTACAATGCTTTCACATTAATGTAAAATATTTTTTTATTGCATTGGTATTTGTTGTTCCAGAACCATTGATTCCATAATTTTATTTGGTTGCTCATTACAGATTCTCCTAAAATGCGTTAATTTAATCATCGCTATGATATTATGGTGTTTTTCTTCCAAACTGTTCTCTTACTGCTGCGGGGTTCATTTATTTATTGTTTTTAACAAATGAAAACAAACATCAATAAACATAAATAAACAAACAAAAAAGAAAACAACAATAATACACATAAAAACAAACATAAATCCTTTTAACCTATTCATCCTTCTTATCATTGTGGGTTGACTTCATCCCGTCCTCTCTTCCTGTGTTCCTTGTATATCATCTTTAGTAATTTCTTGACATCATTGAAAACATTTTTAATTAATTCATCTCGATATCTCTTCTTATCTAAAATCAACATCATTAAATCCAACAATCATAAACCTTGAATCTATCTACTAAGTCTACAGCCTCACATCTTCCAGCTTACTTCTACTCTTTAATCTTACAATACTTTTTTAAATATAATTTGAATTTCTTCCAATCTTCTTCCACCGCCTCCTCCCTCTGGTCACGAAGTTTCCCGGTCAGCTCAGCGAGTTCCATATAGTCCATCATTTTCATCTGCCATTCTTCTATCATTGGTATATTCTCTGACTTCCAGTTTCTAGCTAGCAAAATTCTGGCTGCAGTTGTGGCACATTTAATTCCAGTTTTTAGTTATGCAGATTTTTCCATTGTTGCCTTTAAGAGCTTAGCTATTGTGTCCAAATCGACCCTTAGCACTTGATCTTTTGAGAAACCCAGAAACATCATTTTTGGCTTTTGAGAAGTGGCCTACCCATCTGGCCCACAAGGACAGGTAAAGATGGGGTTTGGCTGAAATGATGTTTGCAGGCAGGACCAATCAATTAAAAGCTCCGTTCAAAGCACAGTGACACCTTTAGAAGCTCCTCTCAAAGCATTCTCTTGTCCTGCACTTTGCACAGGGATTCTAAAGATCAAAAATCAGCCCCTAGAACTGGAGAATTGGTGCTTCTTGGAGCTTTCCTGGTTATCACCAGTGCCAGGCAATCCCATCCAGACCCATCAATGGGTCACTTTGCACAGGACCCCCTCAAACCTTGATCTTGCCCAGTGTACAGTTATAAGTAGTAAGAGTAATGGCAGTATTCATCCATCTGTGACCCTATCTGGACAGGAATAACCTGGCTTTAGTTGTCTATGGCCTGGTAAACTCTAGGTTAGATTACTGCAATGTGTTATACTTGGGTCTGCCTTTGGAGGTAGTAGAGAAACTGCAGGTAGTGCAGAATACAGTGGTGAGATTACCAGTTGGAACCAGAGGCACATGTACCTTACTTTATGTTCCATGATGGAGGGAAGGCAGACAGAATAAGACTGTAAGCAATAATAATAAAAATATATCTCTGCTATCTCTTTTAGGACACTCTGAAGGATGTCTTCCCAGCAACCACAGTGCCCAACCGACTCACAGCCATGCCAAGACAACCCACAGAAATGTCCACCAAAGCAAGATGCTGATTGCACTCCACCAAAAACGTGCTCACCTCCCCAGGATCAACAGAAGAAGGCACCTCCATCCTGTCCACAAGATCCAAAATAGCATCTCCTGGAGTAAAGAAGAGAGAAGGCAATTGGTGGGGGCAGTGTCAAAAGTGGACTGCTTCCTTTCCACATTCTCATGACTAAAAACTCAGGTCCTGCTTACAGAATTTCCATTGTGGCATCTGGTCGGCTACTGTGAGAACAGGAAACGGGACTAGATGGGCCTTTGGCCCAGTCCAGAATGGTTCTTCTGATGTTCCTGTGCTTGGTATTAGTCCAAATCCACATGACTCTCCTTTGCAACCCCAATGCTTACTGTGAAGAGATAACCCAGCATTGATGGTCAATTGGCTTGCAAGATATTACATAATATTCAGGTCTCACTTTGCCTTTCGCCACACCACAGTTGTCCTTATTTCTCTTTTCCATTCTGGCAGAAAACATAAAACATGATATTTTATTTTTAAAAAAAAACACTCATGATTTGACAAGCCATTCATCTTGTGGAAAATAATTTATTGTCCTGTTGAGATTGAAACAAAGAGGTTTCCTGCCTTGTGTGTCTTTATTTTTTTGGAGGGCATGGGAAGTTAAAGAGATAAATTTTGAAAACTCCTTTTGGGACAGAATCTTCCAAAATAAATATGGACATGAGTCCACACACACTCAACTGGTCCATGTGGGGTCTGGGTCCTTTGCTATTTTATAATAATAATAATAATAATAATAATAATAATAATAATAATAATAATAATAATTTCTTATTTGTACCCCGCCCATCTGGCCAGGTCCCCCCAGTCACTCTATTTTCTATTTCAAATTAAAAAGAGAGCCCCTAGTCTTTTTGATTTGTTGAAAATATAAAGAAAAGTAAAAAGAAAATCCTGTGGAGTGAACAGGAATTACATGTGTGTTTGTTGACAGCTCGTCCAGGTACGTTGAGCAGTTAGTGACATGCACCGAATGTAATACAATTTATATATATCTGGCAACAGCTCCATGGGACACCTGTAAAATGTCCCCCAGGCTCGGCATAAATTATGTGTGGCAGATGAGGTGCTCACTGATAATATGGGGTTAAGCAAGACTGAAGAACATGGATTAAGCAAACAAACAGACCAGGCACAGGTAAACTTGAGTAATGAGCAATCCCTGAGTAGGTGGACTTTAAATGAGGCAGAATAGCAGGCCCAGCATAGGCACCTGCCATTGAAACCCCTGGTGGCCCAGAAGGACCTGTAAATGGGACAGAATTTGGTTTGCATGGAGAAGCTTCCAGGTTCAATCCAAAGTGATTCCAGGTTTCCAGTGATTCCTGGGAGAGAAATTCTGGAGAGCTTCTTCCAGACAGTGTGCAGACCAGGCATCCCCAAACTCGGACCTCCAGCTGTTTTAAGACTACAATTCCCATCATCCCTGACCACTGGTCCTGTTAGCTAGGGATGATGGGAGTTGTAGTCCCAAAACAGCTGGAGGACCGAGTTTGGGGATGCCTGGTCTACACACTGTCTGGAAGAAGCTCTCCAGAATTTCTGTAGACAATTGGTGTAGACAATACTTAGCTAGATAGATCAAAGATTTGACTCAGTAAAAGGTAAAAGAAAGGGGGGTAAAGGACCCTGGACAGTTAAGTCCAGTCAAAGGTGACTATGGGGTTGCGGCGCACATCTCACTTCAGACCAAGGGAGCCGGTGTTTGTCCACAGACAGCTTTCCGGGCCATGTGGCCAGCATGACTAAACTGCTTCTGTTGCAATGGAACACCGTGACGGAAACCCAAGTGCACGGCAATGCTGTTTACCTTCCCGCTGCAGTGGTACCTATTTATCTACTTGCACTTGCATGGTTTAGAATTGCTAGGTTGGCAGAAATTGGGACAGAGCAATGGGAGCTCACCCCATCGTGGGGATTCGAACTGCCAACCTTCTGATCGGCAAGCCCAAGAGGCTCAGTGGTTTAGACCACAGCGCCACTCGTGTCCCTATTTTGACTCAATATAAGGTAGCTTCCCATGTTAATAATAATAATAATAATAATAATAATAATAATAATAATTTATTATTTATGCCCCGCCCATCTGAGTTTCCCCAGCCACTCCAGACAGCTCCCAATTGCGTATTAAAACAATGCAGCATTAAATATTAAAAGCTTCCCTAAACAGGGCTGCCTTCAGATGTCTTCTAAAAGTCTGGAAGTTGTTTTTCTCTTCGACATCTGGTGGGAGGGCATTCCACAGGGCGGGCGCCACTACCGAGAAGGCCCTCTGCCTGGTTCCCTGTAACCTCACTTCTCACAATGAGGGAACTGCCAGAAGGCCCTCGGCGCTGGACCTCAGTGTCCGGGCAGAACGATGGGGGTTCTACTTCCTATCAAAGTAGAATTGCCCTTTACCAGCTTGGGCACGTAAGACAGCTATGGCTGTTTCTGGACCAGGATGGTCTGGCCTCCGGCAACCATGTTCTGGTATCCTGCAGGTTGACAGCTCCTGCATCCCTAGTCATTGGCCATGCTGGTTGGATCTGATTGGATTTGTAGTCCAATGGCATCTGGAAGGTACCAGGTTGTGGAGGGGTGCACTCATTCTGCTTGTGTTTCTCTGCCATCTTGAGCATTCTCCAACTACACTTCAGGTGTTTCAAATTTATTTATTTTTTAAATAAATCAAGCAACCAATTAATTAATCACATTTATATCTCACTTTTCTTCTTCTTCATGGAGTTAAAGATGGCATGCATGGCTCTCGCCCTTCTCGTTTAATCCACACTACAACCCTGCGAGATAGGTTAGGGTGAGAGGAATAACTGGTCTAAGGTCACACTCAGTGAGCATCATGACTGTGTGTCATAGGTTGGCTGAATGCAGAGGAAAGGTGAGAGCATGAGAGGGGAAACACCCAAGGGATGAAAGCTCAGAGCCAGGGGACTGGTGGTGGCTGTCAACCATGAGTGGTCAGAGGGAGAAGACTGGGAAGAGGAGGGATTGGAAGCTAAAGGGGCAACAGGGTTTAGTGAGCAGGAGGAGGCTGGGGCAGAGAGCAGTCCAGGCTCAGAGTCAGAAAAGGTGACTAGAGAGGAGAGGGGCCAAGAGGCATTGATGAGGCAGGCTGCTGAAAAAGCCAGGGAAGAAGAAGAAGAAGAAGAAGAAGAAGAAGAAGAAGAAGAAGAAGAAGAGGAGTTTGGATTTGATATCCCGCTTTATCACTACCCAATGGAGTCTCAAAGCGGCTCACATTCTCCTTTCCCTTCCTCCCCCACAACAAACACTCTGTGAGGTGAGTGGGGCTGAGAGACTTCAAAGAAGTGTGACTAGCCTAAGGTCACCCAGCAGCTGCATGTGGAGGAGCGGAGACGCGAACCCGGTTCCCCAGATTACGAGTTTACCGCTCTTAACCACTACACCACACTGGCTCTCAGGAGGGAGTTTCGCCCTTCTGCTGCAATCAGCTCCTTTCTCCATCATCCTTAGTCTGCTAGAACATGTAAAGAAATGAAAAGGGCAGAGTTTGGTTGTGCACAGATGCAATCTGTGACTGCTTGGTTAAAACCCTGGAGAGGAGGTGCCTACAGAGTGGTGGGAAGGCAGGGGCCCTCAGTTCTCACAACTGCTGCATTTGGACAAGATCTACTGGGAAGAATTGTTGGAATCACTAGGCCTGTGCTGTTTTGGTGTCTTGAATAAAGAGTTAACTTCACTGACACCGTGTTGGCTTTTTGGCTGACCTATGCTTGACTCTGGCTCCTAGCAGCGGGATTTGAACCCTGGTCTCTCAGGTCTGGCACGCTAACTGCTACACCACACTGGCTCTTGGTGGAGTAGCTATGTGGAAGGAGAGAGAAACCATTCTGCTGCCGACGGAATTCTTTTCCTTGATTATTAAAATGAATATGTTTGTCTACCCAGTATGCTTTATGTGCCTGTAGACTTTAAATGCAGAATCTTGATACACATTCCATTCCATTAAATGATCTGCTTCCTTGAACCACATACACAACCTTGCTGACTCTGCTGGTAGTTGCCCGCAATTCAGATCACACATAAATCTGGGATGAGACACACGCAAAATACTGAGATGGATAAATGACCATAACTGGTTAAACTAAAGAATTTGCCACAAGGACTCCTTTAACTGTATGCTTATAGGTGGTGTTCTTTCCTAACTGCTCTGGATGAGAACTCTCTGTATGCCTCCATAAAATGCTTGGGCAATTAAATAACACAGCTGTTGTGTACTAGGGGGCTAGCATCACAAATCCAAGGAAATTGAATCCTTTTAGCTAAACAATTAGCCAAATGAATGGGGTTCATGGTATAACAAAAACCGTGGCCTGGACACTGAGATCTAGGTCTGAGGACCTCCTACTGGTTCCCTAACTGCGAGAAGCGACGTTACAGACAACCACGCAAAGGGCCTTCTTGACAGGCAATATGCATATTTTTAAGGATCCATCTTATTTAAATGATTCTAAGTTATTTTTCACTGTTTTCGACATTGTGCTTTAATTGTTGCAACCTGCCATGTGACCTTGGTTTGCAAGGCAGGTAATTAATGATCATTATCACCATAAGCGCCAACCTTCACTTATGAAATCTGCTGTGTCAAGGCATGCTATTGAATCCACCTTGTTGTTGTTGTTTAGTCGTTTAGTCGTGTCCGACTCTTCATTACCCCATGGACCAACCTTCAATGGCTTTAAAATGGTAAAGGACCCCTGACCATTAGGTCCAGTCGTGACCGACTCTGAGGTTGCGGTGCTCATCTCACATTATTGTCCAAGGGAGCCGGCGTACAGCTTCCAGGTCATGTGGTCAGTATGACTAAGCCGCTTCTGGTGAACCAGAGCAGCGCATGGAAACGCTGTTTACCTTCCCGCTACAGCGGTACCTATTGATCTACTTGCACTTTGACATGCTTTCAAACTTCTAGGTTGGCAGGAGCAGGGACCAAGCAACGGGAGCTCACCCCGTCGCGGGGATTCGAACCGCCGACCTTCTGATCAGCAAGCCCTAGGCTCTGTGGTTTAACCCACTGCGCCACCAGCATCCCTTAAAATAAATAGGGTTTAAAATAGGGTTAAACTAATTCATGGTTTTTCAATAGCTATTGACCATGGTAAGTCATTGGAACTTTTAGTGACTGTTCACTTTTCAGTGCTAATTGGGGGAGGGATTGAAAGGAGGGTGCCTCCCTAGAGGAATCTGATTGGCCACTGTGAGAACCAGGATGCTGGGAGACATGGACCATTCCTGCTAATTTAGCTGGTCTCTTCCAGTGTTCTTGGGACTCAGTAACTGAAACCTTTCTTCTGCTTCATCTAAAGAAAACTGACAAAGGTATCTGCAGCCAACTGTATGAGTCAGAAGGTTTCCTGTCTCACCTTCTTGCCTCAAATGAACCTTGTTACACCACTGCCCTAAAGCAGGTAATAGGCATTTCAAAATAAACAGCTGCTGCTGCAGGTTGTGTAACTGCATGGAGCCGCTTTGTGGCATCTTAATATTCATGCACATTCTTCTATATTAGGGACGTACCTGAAGCTCTCCAGCTGTTGTCAGTCTCCAACTCCCATCACCTTTGACCATTGACCATGCTGGAATGGGACTGATGGGAACTGGAGTCCAATAAATAACTAGAGAGCCGTAAGTTTGCCATCTTATGCCTGTAGACCTTCAGGTATTGGTGGATTCCAGCTCCCATCAGTTCTCGTCAGCATGGCTATGAGTGATGGGATTTGTAGTCTAACAGCATCTGGAGAGCCAAAGGTTCCCCACTCTATATATATCCCCCAGTGCCACCACAAAAAACAGCAAGTTCTCAGGGGGAAATAAAACAGGGGGAAAATGTTTGGGGCCCCAGTTGCAGCCCCCAAACCGTGCGTGTCTCCTTGGAGAGAAAGGTGGGATATAAATGCAACATGAAATTTTAAAAATGGTACAGAGAGCTTGCCTTTCGCAACCTCACACAACACTTCCCCGTTTTATGGAGATAAGTGTCTTTCCCCCACTAAGGTGCTGAGGAAGTTACTGATGTATGGTTTTCATCTATATGCTCTAGCAATTTGATCAGGACTGCTTTAAACTAAAATCTGAGGGGGGAGGGAGAAGACCCAGGTAACATGTCGACGTTGATATCAGGAAAGGTCCTCAAATGTAATGATCTTAGGCAGGCAAGCAAGCCCCAATAAGAATTAATGACTCTCTGGTAGTTTTATATTAAGTTTATTTATAAATTACATCCAAAGCGTGGCTCCCAGCCTGCCACACTTTGATATGAGTTGGTCACTCTGAGTCTCCGCCCCGTCACAGCAAAAAGGACACCAAAGTCCAGTCCTTCCTCTTCCATTGCATTTTAACCCTTTCAGCTCTTCTGGTTCAGGAAGAAGGAGGGTGGAATCCCCCCCCCCCCCGCTTTCAAAAGAAGAACCCTCTGCACGCTGTTTCTCTGCTGGTTGCATAGCAATGCCCTCACCGCCATCAAACTCTCCCCCTCCCCCTTATTGTGAGCTGTCCGAGTCTGCTGCTCTAGCTGAGTCAGGGAACTCTTGGTGAAGGGGGGCTGAGCTCACCCACACCTGCTCTGCCTGCATTCTTTTGTCTCCAGTGTCAGACTCTTGCCAGGCGTTCGATTCAGCCACGTCCCTGACATAGAACATATAATTAAATGGTTGGTCTGTTAGTACTTAGAAAAGGATGTTGTGATTACTAAGACCCAGCATAGGTTTCTCAAAAAGAGTTAATGCCAGGCGAAACTTATTTAATTTTTGGATAGAGTTAAAAACTTAGTGGATCAGTAATGCTGTTGACATAGATTCAGGTAGGTAGCCGTGTTGGCCTGACGCAGTCGAAATAATAAATAAATAAATAAATATTTTTAAAAAATTGTCCAGTAGCAGCTTAGAGACCAACTAAGTTTGTTCTGGGTATAAGCTTTCGTGTGTATGCACACTTCTTCAGAAACCTGACATAGTTGCTGTTGACATAGTCTACCTGCATTTCAGTAAGGCTTTTGACAAAGTGCCCCATTATATTATTGCTGAGAAGCCATTAAAATGTGGGCTGGACAAAGTTATTGTTAGGTGGATTTCCAGCTATTAATTGACCAAACCCAAATAGTGTTCTCTAATGGTTCCTCACCATCCTGGAAAAAAGTGACAAGTGGGGTGCCACAGTGTTCTGTCCTGGTCCCATAGTTGTTCAGTATCTTTATAAATAACTCAGATGAAGGAACTGAGGGAATACTCATCAAATTTGCAAATAACACCATAGGAGTGGAATTTAAGTTGACCTTAACGGATTGGAGAACTGGGCCCAAACTAACAAAAATGAATTTCAATAGGGGCAAATGTCAGGTTCTTCACTTAGGCAGGAAGAACCACCTGCACAAATATAAAACGGGGGACAACCAGATTCCTAAGGGATCTTAGTAGGCCACAAGCTCAAGTCAACAGTATGAGGTAGCAGCAAAAAAAAGCTAATGCTATTTAGTCCACACCTGGAGTACTGTGTTCAGTTCTGGGCACCTCAATTTAAGAAGGATATTGAGAAGCTGGAATGTGTGCATGGGAGAGCAACCAAGATGATCAAGGGTCTGGAAACCAAGCATTAAGAGGAGCAATGGAAGGAATTGGTTATGTTTAGCTTGGAAAAGAGGAGTCTCAGAGGAGATTTGATAGCCATCTTCAAATATCTCAAGGGCTGTCACATGGAAGATGGAATAAGCTTGCTTTCTCCTACTGTGGAGGGTAGGGCGCAAATCAATGGGTTCAAGTTACAAGAAAGGCGATTCTGACTAAACATCAGGAATAGGTTTTGGATGGTAAGAGCTGTTGGGCAGTGGAACAGACTCCATCGGAAGGTGGTGGCCTGTTCTTCACTGGTGGTTTTTAAGCAGAGATTGGATAGCCATCTGGCATGAATGCTTTAGTTGAGATTCCTGCAGTACAGGGGGTTGGATTAGATGACCCTCATTCTATGACTCATTCTGTGTGCTGATCTGTGGCCACACACCCAACAGCTGCACAGGAATCTTCTCCCCAATCTTCCATCCATCCCAGCCACCTACTTGTGAGCTTGGCTAAGAATGCCTTGGTCTATATTTCCTAATCCACAGGACAAACAAACGCCAGCATGCAGCAAAGGCAAAATAAGGCTAATTAATGTCCTGACCTTGATTAACCTCTTTTTCTCTCTGTCCCAAACTGCACTTTACAAACACTTATGATGATGATAATTGAGCTCTCTTCCTTTAATTTGTGGAAATTAATTCTTAGTTGGTTCTTATTAGTCAATTATATCGCCTGGAAGGAATTAGAGCAGATTGATCGGGCCCTTTCCGTTAATAGCAGTTATGTGTCTGGCTATAAGGAAATACCAGCCCATCATCTCCAAAGGTTCCGCTATGCATTTGGCTGGCCTTTGGTCAAGTAATATACAGATATAGCTCTAGAAACTCCTCTTGGTTTGATCTCAGTCTCATAATCCACAGCTTAGTGCTCATTTCCATATTTGCAAACAGACTCCCCCCCCCCCCCGGACACTGGAAATGAGCACTAAACATATGCTATATTCCACTGTACTTCCGGAAGTGACTTTTATGTCATATGAAAAGAGAAAAGAAGAAGAGTAGAAGAGTTTGGATTTGATATCCCGCTTTATCACTCCCCTTACGGAGTCTCAAAGCGGCTCACATTCTCCTTTGCCTTCCTGCCCCACAACAAACACTCTGTGAGGTGAGTGGGGCTGAGAGACTTCAGATAAGTGTGACTAGCCCAAGGTCACCCAGCAGCTGCATGTGGAGGAGCGGAGACGCGAACCCGATTCCCCAGATTACGAGTCTACCGCTCTTAACCACTACACCACACTGGGTGTGATGAATGTTGAGAACATGGAATAAGCTTCTATGTGAATGAAGCTCGAGGGGGGGGGGATGCACATTCTTCTATCTATCCCTAGCTCTGTTTCTCTTTCCTTTCTCTATTGCAGTGGTGAGGAATCTTGGACGCTCCAGATATTGCTGTATTCAAACTCCCATTGGCACCAAGTAGCATGGCCCATAGTCAACGATGATCAGAGCTGTAATCAGGCAACATCTGCATGGTGAAAGAGTCCCTCACCCCTGCTCTATTGTCTTCCATGTGATCATTTCTGGATTATAAGCCCGACAGATCAAGGACAAGTTCTCTGATACGTTGTAAAGTTTGATGTGCATATAGATGGCACAATATAGATTCATGATAATATCTGCAGCCGTTTTCTTACCAGAAACTGTACATCAGGGCATCCCCAAGTGTTCAACCATGTTGATTATCAGTTGCAGGTGGTGTAAGGTTACCAGACATCCCCATTTCCTGGGGACAGTCCCCAGATTTACAAATCAGTCCCCATACAAATTCCATTGAAGCTGAAAAGTGTCCCCGGAGTCATTGAAAAAATTCTGGTAACCTTAAGGTAGTGGTGGTTGGAAGGGGAAAATCCCTAAAAGTCAGAAAACATATTTTAAAAAATATGTTCTATTTTATAATGTACAGTCGTACCTTGGTTTCTGAACAGCTTAGTTCTCGAACGTTTTGGCTCCCAAACGTTGCAAACCCTGAAGTGACTGTTCTGGTTTGTGAACTATTTTTGGAAGCCGAACATCCGATGGGGCTTCCATGGCTTCCGATTGGCTGCAGGAGCTACCTTCAGCCAATCAGAAGCCGCGCTTTGGTTTTCGAACGTTTTGAAAGTCAAACGGACTTCAGGAACGGATTCCGTTCAACTTCCAAGGCACGACTGTATATAAACAATTATAAGAACAGGTGAAAAGGAATTTAAAATGAATAGAGATACAAATGAGTTAAGTAACAAAGTCCTGTTCATGAAAGAAAGAAAAAAGTGGGAATAATTGTACTCTGCTAATTTAAATGAATTTGGCATGCTAGCAGGTTTTAAGGTTAATCATCGAAAAATCCCAAGAATGTCAATACAACATATGACAACAGATCAAAAGGCTTTAATGGAGAAAACTGGATTTCAAATTGGAAATTTGAAATCAAATTGTCAATTAAATATATTTATTGCATTAGCCCTCTGGCCATAGCACATAGTAAAAACCAGACTGGTGCCTGATAAGGAAGTACATAAAATATAACAGATAAATATTGTACGTTGCCGGTACATATAAAACTGTGGGTATAAAATCATATAAACGATACAGATATGGTGAATCGGGGGCAGGGCAGGTCTGTGTTGATTAAGACAGAAAGTAGCTGGAACTGGTGGTAAGGCAGATTAGCCAAAAAGGCGGCCCTAAGTTTCAGTGCCTGGAGTATATAGATAGCCACTCCTCTTGTAACCGTGGGGTTGGCATCCACCAATAGGTATTTCATACGCTCGTCGTCCAGGTCATTTCAAACAATGGCAAAAAGACTTATTGAGGTTTTGAAGGCAGGGAGGGGAGGGACCATATGTTAAAATATTAAAAGCTGCAAAGGAAAAGGGAGGATTGGGTGTACCAAACCTAAAACTGTATTTTGCAGCCAGTTGTTTAGTTTGGATGCAAGACTGGATGAGATTGAGAAATAAGAGGATCCTGGAAACAGAGGGACGTGACCTAAAGTTTGGATGGCATGGATATTTGTGGCAACACAAAGTTAAAGTGGACTTTAAGAATCACTTTATTATATTGTTGTTGTTTAGTCGTTTAGTCGTGTCCGACTCTTCGTGACCCCATGGACCAGAGCACGCTAGGCATTCCTGTCTTCCACTGACTCCCGCAGTTTGGTCAGACTCGTGTTGGTAGCTTCGAGAACACTGTCCAACCGTCTCGTCCTCTGTCGTCCCCTTCTCCTTGTGCCCTCCATCTTTCCCAACATCAGGGTCTTTTCCAGGGAGTCTTCTCTTCTCATGAGGTGGCCAAAGTCTTGGAGCCTCAGCTTCAGGACCTGTCCTTCCAGTGAGCACTCAGGGCTGATTTCCTTCAGAATGGATAGGTTTGATCTTCTTCCAGTCCATGGGACTTTCAAGAGTCTCCTCCAGCACAATACAAACCTAGATTGTGCCAAAAGACACCGTTATGGATGTCATCACAAGAAGCTTTCTACAGAAAAGATATAAAATGCAAAGAGAAATGGACAACATGCCAAGAATTTTTAAAATTGCATCAAGGAGACTATAAAATTAAAAGAAGAGAACAGCTAATAGAGGAAGGTTATAATTTTAAGTGATTTTCTTATATGCAATTAGTAGAGAGGTTTAAATTGGATAAAAACACATTTGGTATAGATATAGAACAAGGAAAGACAGGCTTTGAAACTCAACTGATAGCAGAGGATGAACATATTGCTGCAAAGATTTATAAACTTTTGTTGAAATTCAAAGCCGAAGAAGAACAAGTTAAAAAAACGTATGATTAAATGGGCAAAACATTTTTTGTTATAATATACAGATGGAACAGGGGGAGTATATGCGGACTAAAGGGTTAAAATTTATGTTGTGCTATAATCTTAAAGAGAACTTTTTAAAAATGGTGCATCATTTGTATTTAACTCCTGAGAAATTGTTTAGAATATAGAAAAGTGTTTCAGGTATTTTCTGGAAGTGGCAAGAACATGAAGAGACATTTGATCGTGCTTGGTCGACATGTGAAAAGGCTAAAAAATAAAATAAAATACTGGATACAAATACATACATTTAAACAGAAGATTTTAAAGGTTAATATTCAATTGAAGCCAGAACTTGTTTCTTTTAGGTTTAATGGATACGTAATTGGAAAGGTTTATGGAAGATTATTCCAATATATGATTACAGCCGCAAAATTGTTATACTCACAAAGATGGAAAGATACAGCTATATCTACTACAGAGGAATGACTGATAAAATTATTGGACTTAGGTGAGATGGCAAAGTTAACGTGTAATTTGAGAAAAATCATTATTGACCTTTATTAAGAACTGGAAATTTCTAATGGACTTTATGCATGAAAGAGAAAATGAACTTGTAATATTTGGATTTAAAGATTCAAAAGATATTGGCTTATAGAAAATAGAACAGTTGGATGTCAATGAGTGAATATTAAATTTAGCTGACTTTTTAAATCTTTTTCTATTTCATTTCTCTCTTTTTTCCTTTTCCTTTCTTTCTTCCCCCCCCCCTTTTCTTTCCTCTTGTTCTATTTTAGATGAGATTTTAGAATTATTTCGTTTATTCTGGTGTATTGGGCATAAACCTTTGTATATCTTTTGGCAAGTAAATAAAAAAGAGAAACCGTACTTTGCTCAATTCTAGTAGCAATATTCTGTTGGGAGCCGCCCAAAGTGACTGGAGCAACCCAGTCAAATGGGTGTCATTTAAATAATAAAATTATTGTTGTTGTTATTATGGAAATAAGGAGACTGGGTTTACACATTTCTGGCACACCTGCAAGGACTCTTTCACTGCCCCAAACAGGCTGCATTTAGCCAAGGAATTAGGTGGAGCTCTTGATTAATTCCTGATGTTTATTTATCAACAATTATAGCAATGACAGACGTCAATCTCTTGCCTTTGTCAAGCATCTAAGACTAGAAAGTCCAGTCATTAGGCGGGGAGTAAATATGCAACTCATCATGCCCAGGGGTGTATCATCTCCAGTAGGAGAGGCCTTGAGATGGTATAAAAAGTTATCTGGACCCAATGATCTCTTCATTCACTCACTTTCAACTTCTCGGCTGGTTCCTGTTGCTGAAGAGGGTAAGTCAAGTCCGTATGCTTGCATGCATTTGACCGACAACAGAATTAAGTCCTTCAGCTGGAGTTGAATACGGAAGATGAACTAATTACAAAATGATAGCTTCTGGTTGTGCAAGAGGATGTTTTAGAGACTGGGTTTTGATGCAATCAACGACTGCTTAAGAGAAATTTATATATGATAATATATTTGTAGTGCAAAACAAAGAAGCAGTTATGGATAGGGTTAGCAAATAGACACAGATGCACCACAGAATTGATTTGGAAACCAAATTCAATGCTCCATTTAGAGGTTGCCGCCATAACTCTGTATAGACATTTCCTTTCTCAATGAGTCAAACAGTAATCAATTTGCAGTAACAATTTGGTTTTGACACTGGAATTCATATCGTATTTATTATATTGATTCCTTTTCGTTCAGATTTGCATACCACTTTGAGATTTCGGTATATAAAGCAACCCAAGTGAATGCAATTGGTTTTGCCATATTACGATGCCATTACATCCATTGTATGCTCCCTGTTGTTGTCTGGATGAAATGTCTCCTTGAGCTCTGGGAATGCTTCTTGCGTGGCTGGATGGAGATTAGGGGGTGGTTTGGGAGTGTGTGCAGAAACCAGCCTAGTGCACAAAGGTGAAATTTGCCTTTGCTGCCCCACCCACTTTTGCTTCTGACTCCTCCTCCCACTGCCATGTGACCATTGGATGGTTGTTGGTGCATGGAAGGCTGATTTTGCTTTACTTATCTTCCAGAGCTAAACCACGAGAAGGGAAACAAAAGAGGAGAAAGAACACCCTCCACACCAACATAGGAAGATGAGTTCTATGCAGCAGAAGCAGGGTGGTGGCTCCTGCTGTGGAGGAGGAGGTGGAGGAGGTGGAGGCGGCGGCGGAGGTGGCAGCTCATGCTGTGGAAGTAGTGGAGGAGGTTCCATCACCTATCAAGGCCAAGGAGGATCATCTGGCGGCTGTTGCTGTTGTGGTGGTGGAGGCGGTGGCGGAGGCGGAGGCGGTGGTGGAGGCGGCCAGAAGATCATCATTGTCTCAGGCGGCGGAGGCGGAGGTGGACAAGGCTGCTATGGAGGAGGATCAAGTGGTGGCGGAGGCAGCATGGGTGGACAGTCTTCAGGATGCTGCTATGGAGGAGGATCAAGTGGTGGAGGAGGCAGCATGGGTGGACAGTCTTCAGGATGCTGCATCGGAGGAGGATCTGGTGGGGGGCAGGGAGGTGAAATGAGCCAGCAGAAGATCCCATACACAAGCAGTGGATCTGGTGGTGGAGGAGGGATATGCTATGGAGGGGGTAGCAGTGGTGGAGGAGGAGGATCAGGAGGTGTTAAAATTATTGGTGGGGGATCTGGTGGTGGAGGAGGAGGTGGCAGCTCTGGTGGAGTTAAGATTATCGGTGGGGGATCTGGTGGTGGAGGGGGAGGAGGAGGAGGAGGAGGAGGAGGCAGCTCTGGTGGAGTTAAGATTATAGGTGGGGGATCTGGAGGGGGAGGGGGAGGAGGGGGAGGAGGCAGCTCTGGTGGAGTTAAGATTATAGGTGGGGGATCCGGTGGTGGAGGGGGAGGAGGAGGAGGAGGCAGCTCTGGTGGAGTTAAGATTATTGGTGGGGGATCAGGTGGTGGTGGAGGAGGTGGCAGCTCTGGTGGAGTTAAGATTATCGGTGGGGGATCTGGTGGTGGAGGGGGAGGAGGAGGAGGAGGAGGCAGCTCTGGTGGAGTTAAGATTATCGGTGGGGGATCTGGAGGAGGAGGAGGAGGAGGAGGAGGAGGAGGAGGTGGCAGCTCTGGTGGAGTTAAGATTATCGGTGGGGGATCTGGTGGAGGAGGAGGAGGAGGAGGAGGAGGAGGAGGTGGCAGCTCTGGTGGAGTTAAGATTATCGGTGGGGGATCTGGTGGTGGTGGTGGTGGAGGAGGAGGAGGAGGAGGAGGAGGAGGCAGCTCTGGTGGAGTTAAGATTATAGGATCAGGGGGTGGCCAGAGCAGTGGTGGCCAGAGCATTGGAGGAGGGTCTGGTGGTGGTGGTGGATTGGGTGGTCAATCTATTGGTTGTGGTGGCCAGAGCTCTGGTGGCTACATTGGAGGAGGCTCTGGTGGTGGTGGTGGCTCAGGTGGTCAGAGCTCTGGCGGCTACATTGGAGGAGGTTCTGGTGGTGGTGGCGGTGGCTCAGGTGGCCAGACCATCATAGTCCCATGTGGTGGAAGTAGTGGTGGCGGTGGTGGTCAGAGCTCTGGCGGCTACATTGGAGGAGGTTCTGGTGGTGGTGGCTCAGGTGGCCAGACCGTCATAGTCCCATGTGGTGGAAGTAGTGGCGGTGGTGGTGGCCAGAGCTCTGGTGGCTACATTGGAGGAGGCTCTGGTGGTGGTGGCTCAGGTGGCCAGAGCTCCGGCGGCAGCATTGGAGGAGGTTCTGGTGGCGGCTCAGGTGGCCAGACCATCATAGTCCCATGTGGTGGAAGTAGTGGCGGTGGTGGTGGCCAGAGCTCTGGCGGCTACATTGGAGGAAGTTCTGGTGGTGGTGGCGGTGGCTCTGGTGGCCAGACCATCATAGTCCCATGTGGTGGAAGTAGTGGTGGTGGTGGTGGTGGTCAGAGCTCTGGCGGCTACATTGGAGGAGGTTCTGGTGGTGGTGGCGGTGGCTCAGGTGGCCAGACCGTCATAGTCCCATGTGGTGGAAGTAGTGGTGGTGGCGGTGGTCAGAGCTCTGGCGGCTACATTGGAGGAAGCTCTGGTGGTGGTGGTGGCTCAGGTGGCCAAACCATCATAGTGCCATGTGGTGGAAGTAGTGGCGGCGGTGGTGGTGGTCAGAGCTCTGGCGGCTACATTGGAGGAGGCTCTGGTGGCAGTGGTGGTGGCTCAGGTGGCCAGACCATCATAGTGCCATGTGGTGGAAGTAGTGGCGGTGGTGGTGGTCAGAGCTCTGGCACCTGCATTGGAGGAGGCTCTGGTGGCAGTGGTGGTTCAGGTGGCCAGACCATTATCGTATCAGGAGGCAGTGGTGGAGGAGGTGGCCAAGATTCTGGGTGCTGCATTGGAGGAGGGTCCAGTGGGGGTTCTATGCAGACAAAGCAACCTGTTTGCCTCCCACCTGGCCTAGCCCAAACCAAGCAATCTTGCCAATGGCCACCCAGCCACAAGTAAAAGGTTTCAATGTTCTTTGCTTCATTCTACAACAATGTGATCTTCCGGAAGGAAAATGAGACCGAAGTGCCAGTTTATTTCTCCTTGATGTGAAATCCCACCTTAATGTGGAACAGCTTTCCATGTTGCATGCCTTCTTCTCAGTCTCAGTCACCATTCCTTGCTTGTATCTTCTGTATTTCATTTTGTTGGTTTGTTATTGCGTGTGCAATGTTTTATTGTCCAAGAAAGAAAGAAATGTTTATTTATGCTGAAGCGGTATTGACAGTATGCCCCTACAGTTTCCTGTTTCATTCTCCACTACTGCATGGGAGATAATAAAGCTTTCTTGAGAACGAAAATAACCACTATTGAGTTTTTCCTTCTTTCTTTGTAAGAAGAACCCTGCTGGATCAGCCCAAGGACCCAACTGTCCGGACAACCTGTTCCCTTCAATGGCCATTCAGATGCCTCTCGGAAGCCCATAAGGAAGGCACACAGAGACCAGCCATCCTCTGTTCTTGTTTCTTGACATTTTTTTTGACCCACCTCTGCACCAGGAAGTCACATATATCCATTGTGACAAGAAAAATTAATTCATTTCATATATTTATTCATAATAAAACCTAACAGACTGAATAATAACAGATGCAAAATAAAATTAAAGTAGAAGGGATTATGTAGAACAAAATTTATAGGAACATATTTATAGGAACACATTTCCAAAGCAGAATCAGTCCTAAAGATTACTATCACAAGGTTCCAACAGACACAAATGGGCTTACGTTATCCTGTATCTTATTACTCCAGTACATCACAAAAAGACTCAATTTCTTAATGAACACATTATTTAGTTGATGCCCTCTCTGGTACTCACCATATGGCAATAGAACTTTAGTTGGTTAATTATTACTATGAGCCTTTCACTTATCCGGCACATTCAGCAAAAGGAGAGGGTCAAGTCCTGAGACTGTAGCACATGTTTCCTGTGTCAGCACAACTGCCTACAACAGAAATGGCTCTTCAAATATTGCCCTAGTCACAGTCAGCCACCTAACATTATATTAGCGTTGCTATATTTCAAAAAGTAAAAACCAGGACACCCCAAACCTGTGATTTTTTGATTGACTTGCCTAACATCCAGGACAAAGTGCCGCCTTTCAAAAATCCCCCCCCCCCGGATGTACAGGGGACATTCAACCAACGGGTTGGATGTGGCATGGTTCCCAGTTTGGCCTGTGGGGCAGGGCAGATGTCTACCAGCTCCATCTGGTACGCAAGCTAAGACCCTACCTGCCTGTGGACTGTCTTGCCAGAGTGGTGCATGCTCTGGTTATCTCCCGCTTGGACTACTGCAATGCGCTCTACGTGGGGCTACCTTTGAAGGTGACCCGGAAACTACAATTAATCCAGAATATGGCAGCTAGACTGGTGACTAGGAGTGGCCGCCAAGACCACATAACACCGGTCCTGAAAGACTTTACAGTCTTTATTACATTGCATTGCTTCTATCAAGAACTCCAACTTCTTTAGCTAAATTTTAAAAAATCTGCCTGGACAGAAATTTTAATCCTGAAATAGAGGGCGTGTCCGGGGGGGGCAGGAAATGTGGCAACTCTTTGAAGTCCATTTGCACGTGTGGTTTCAATTCAAATAGCACCTGCAAATGTGTAAAGGTGATGTTTCCCCTTCGCAGTAACACCCGGCACAATCAGCGTGGTATTTACAGTCTTTATTACATATATACAAGAAACAGCTACAGTTCAGAATTACGTGTCCGGACCCGTTGAGTCAAATTCGGGGAGTCAGATTCGGGGAGTGGCTTCCCACAATTCCCATGCCAACAGAGTAGGCGTGGGAATCACGTGAGACGTCTTTGATCCTTATGTTTCATTTCCCTCCTTGTCTGTGCTGATTTGAAAGCCCCCTCCCTTCCTGAGTCTGAGCTTCCTTTCCGAGCCTCTGGGTGGAGGCAAGGCTCTTCAGCATCCCTGAGCCCCTGCTCTCCCTGGCTACTCTCTAGTACGTAGGTGTCAGGCTTGAGGGATTCTCTCCTCCCCCCGGCAGCCTCCAGGATCAAAGAAGGAACAAGGAGGTTTGTATTTATGGTTTCATTCAGCAATTGTGGATCAGAACCAAGAATCTAGTCTTGAACGCCATTAGGACGTTGCTCACTCTGATCCCCTCCCTTTCCTTCTCCAACAACAGTGTGTGATTCTACGGGACACCACAGGCTGCAAACTTTGCAGCGTCCTTTGTTATTGAATTCTGAGTGATCAGTGAGTCCTTGGAGAAGGAGGAATTCCCAAATTCTCTAAGGATGTGTTTGCTGGCTGCTCTCCAACTTCCTCCCGCTCTCCCACTATCTCATAGTTTGGCAGCAGGGCCGTCTTACCCATAGGTGCTAGGGGCGCAGGGCACTCAGGCGCTGGGCTCTCAGGGGCGCCAGGCCAACAGTCTGGGGCCCAAGAGTTGAGTCCGGGGAAGATCCCGTGCGTCAGTCGCGAGTTCGGGGGTGACCAAGCCAGCGAGACACTGAAGTGGCCAGCTGGCTCCGCCCTCCTGCACGCCTGGGACTGGGCAACCTGGGGGGAGGTGCTGGGCAGATCTTTGCACCCCGGCGCCACATATACTTAAGACAGCCCTGCTTGGCAGTTCTTCATGCAGCTGTAAACCAACCTGTCTCCTTCTCCTCTTGAAACTGCTGGAGAAAGGTGTGTGTGTGAATCTTCCCACTCCCCCTCCTCTTCTGAAAGGAGCTGAGGGGATGGAGAGGGCAATTCCCAGCCCTCCTCTTCAGTCCATTCCCTGACAGTAAAGGTAAAGAACCCCTGACAGTTAAGTCCAGTTGCAGACGACTCTGGGGTTGTGGCGCTCATCAACTCTTTACTGGCCGAGGGAGTCGACGTTTGTCCGCAGACAGTTTTTCCGGGTCATGTGGCCAGCATGGCTAAGCCTCTTCTGGTGAAACCAGAGCAGCTCACGGAAATGCAATTTACCTTCCCTCCGAAGCGGTACCTATTTATCTACTTGCACTTTGACGTGCTTTCGAACTGCTAGGTTGGCAGGAGCTGGGACTGAGCAACGGGAGCTCACCCCGTCGCAGGGATTCAAACCACTGACCTTCTGATTGGCAAGCCCGAGGCTCAGTGGTTTAGACCACAGCGCCACCCACATCCTATCCCTGACAGTAGGAGGGTATTTAAAATGAAAGTCGTCACAGTGATCCATAGTTAAAAGCAGAAGTTGGCAGATGTGTCCTCTTTTTTTGCTCTTCAAAATATGGCAACCCTACTCTGTACTGCTGATTGGTTGATTGGCACCAACAGCAAGGCTTTTTGAACAAAAGAAGCTGTGTTACACAGAGTCATACCCCTGGTCCGTCTAGCTCAGTATTGTCCTCATGGACTGGTCTTCCAGGTTTGCAGACAGGACTGTTTCCCCAGAATTGAACCCAGTATGTTCTGCATAGAACGCAAATGATGTAACCATGAGTGACAGCCCCAGAAGCTTCAGGGAAGCAGCCACACCCACCTGCTAAAGTTGGCCTGCGTGGACAGGGGGATTAAGTCTCTGGGCTGAAGGATGGATCCAATTCCTCACTCCTGATCTAAGTAATCATGCTATTAGATGGGTGTAGCTAAGGAGGCAACATTTCAAATGGTAATAGTACTTAAATTAAAATCTGCTGCTAGCAACCCTCTTTATGCAAATCTCTGTACAAAGAGCAAAATAACAGGAAATGTTAATTTCAAATATGTTCACTCATTCCATCCAATCACTCAATCAATCCCACTTTCTGTATATGTAAACATTCATTTCCGTTACAGTATATACACCTTACCCTAAAATACTCATTTTTGTATACTTTGGTACACGTTCTCTGCACCCATAATAAGCATTTTTGCCACAATTTCTGTGTAAAACATGCATTTTCGCAGGCAGTTGTTTGAAATGAATCTCCATTCCTAAAATTCAGGTGCCCATCTGCACTGTATCATACCACTTTAAACAGTCATGCCTTCCACCAAAGAATCTTGGGAGCTGCAGTTTGCCATTAGGATATCCCTGCTCCCCTCACAGGACTAGCATTGCCAGAGTGGTTTAACTATCAATCCATCTTCCCCGGATCTCTGGGAATGATAGTACTGTGAGGGGAACTGGGACCTCCTAATAACTGTCATCACTCTGAACATGCTACTGTTTTCAGGATGGGGCCTCAGAAAAGTGTTGAACACAGTTAACATGAAGCTTCTGATCTACGTATAAACCCAGGACTTATACATGACAAAGCATTTTTAGGTATCTCACCCCTTGCTTTTTCCTGCAAGACCAATTGCAGTCGTTAACAGTCGTCAACAGGTTGTTTACCTCACCTATCAGCTAATCACCCATTCCCACCACCCTTATAATAATAATAATAATTTATTATTTATACCCCGCCCATCTGGCTGGGTTTCCCCAGCCATTCTGGGCGGCTTTCAACAGAACATTAAAATACAATAATCTATAAAACATTAAAAGCCTCCCTAAACAGGGCTGCCTTCAGATGTCTTCTAAAGGTCTGATAGTTGTTGTTCTCTTTGACATCTGAAGGGAGGGCGTTCCACAGCGCGTTCCTTCTCAGTAATACCCCTCCCCACCCTCTCACTATATATAAGGGTCTGGTGACTTCTGTTTCAGTGTATCTGAAGAAGTGTGCATGCACACGAAAGCTCATACCAAGAACAAACTTAGTTGGTCTCTAAGGTGCTACTGGAAGGATTTTTTTTAAAATTTTTTTTGACTACGGCAGACCAACACAACCTACCGGTACCTGTAACTAAACCCAGGACTGACAGACTTGATCTGGTGGTTGCTTCAAAAAATGTCCTCCATCCCTGGTAGAAACAGCAACAAAAACTTTCTCTGTGGATCATTCCTGTTCAGGATGCCAGCCAGTCATGATCTCATGCAGGAAATTCCATTTTCTTCTCCCATCTATCCATTATTTCTTTTCTCTCTCACACTTCAACTGATAGTATTCACACCTGCAGAGCATTCTCGATCCTCACTGCATTTTTTTTAATGTATTTTTTTCTGGGAGTTTTCTTTGGGTCCCCCCTTTTTCTTCTAAAGTTTATTGGGCACTTCTCCAGACCTTCGGGTTTCCCTAACAATGATGACACTTGGGTAGTCCTGGGTAGTGTTGTTTCAGATACATAAAGAGAGGCATTAATCTCCCCCCACCCCACCCCTCTCTGTGTGTCACTGCCTCATGTGGCAAACCACAGAACTGCAGAAGGCAGCCTTCTTAATGAATAAAGTTCTGACCCTCATCTAACTCTTCACCAACTAGACTGGTGGTTCCCAAAGTAGCTGTTAGCTAGGGGCATACCGAGGGATCGGCCAAGTTGGCTCCCACCAAGGTCACAGGTCCAGGGGGAGCAAAAATCATTAAGAAAGATGGAGAGAGCCAGCAACTGCCAAGGGTGCAAGGGAACAGTGGGGAATGCAGGGTATCAACACACCCCCTTGCAGAGTTTGCAAGGGAGCCTAGGTATGCCTCTGGTAGTAGCATCCTCTGGGGGGAGGCAGTGGGATTGGGTAGTGTGGTTTCAGATACATAAACTGAACCATTCAAGTGTGTGTTTGTGTCTCTGTTTGTGTGTGTGTGTGACTGCCCCATTGTGGGAAACCACAGAAGTGCAGGTGGCAATGGCAATGAAGAACCATTGAATCATTACAGACAGGGAGAAGTATTTGTTTATTTGTTTGATGAAGGGTGGTTTAAAGATTTCATGAAAGGTCCACAGTGCTGTTTACGGTAAAGTAACATACCACACAAAAATGACTTAGGATCCATAACATACAAACAAGCAAACAAACATCAATTCATCTATTACACGTAGATATACCCAAGCTTTCTGATTGGGCACTCAAAGTAGCCAATCTGATAATCTGTGTGAAAAATTGTAGGAGTTCGATGTAGGTCAGATGTGGGGAACTACTTGTTCCTCTAGATGTTACTGGATTGTAACTCCCATCAGCCCCAGCAAGCATAGTGGATCAGGCCCTTGAAGTGGGAGTTTAGGAATCCTGTCCTTGCCCAACATAACAAAGATGAAAGTTATAAAGAAAAGAAAAAAGAGATCTCACCTGAATTAAAAGCATTTTCACTGTTGAAAATGAGTCAATAGAAAGATAAATGCATAAGTAGACCTACTCCCAGTTTATTTTTTTTATTAAAAAAACCACACAAGGCACCTTATTCCTTCAACAGAGCAGCACATAAAACACTTAAAGATTGGTTTAGCGATTAGAACAGTGGTGGCTAATGAGATGTCATGCAGAAGCTTTTGAATTCCAGCTCCCATCAGCCCAAGACAGCACAGTCAATGGTCAGGGATGATGGGAATTAGGGGTAACATCTGGATAGCCACAGGTTGCTCTCCTGACCAACCAGAATCCAACTGGAGTTCCAATGCCCTTCAGTTCCAGCTGGCTACCAGGTCACACAGGAATCTGCCTTTCATTGGACCAGACAATTGGTTAATCTACTTGTTACTTTCTTTGCTGACCGGCAGTAACTCTTCAGGGTTGAAGACCTACCTGAACACACCAGAGATGGAACTTGGAATCTCCTTCAAGCAAAGTAGATGTTTTACCACTAAGCTATGGTCTATCACCAAGTCTCAGAGCAGAGAGAGGTCTTCCATCGCTCTTCTTCGCTGGGTCCTTTTAAACTGGAGGGTCTCACGGATTGAACCATGTCTGCACATTGTCACTTGGTCTCAACCTGCTTGTTCAGATGCATAATGCACCTGGTCATCATCCGGAGCACAGATCATCATCTGATGATCATCAGGAACCTGACCAAGCTTGCTCCGATTTATTGAGCCTCATGCTACCTTAAATCAAGTGACAAGTTGAGGTGTGACAAGGTACTGATTGACATGGTGGCAAGTGCATTGTTGCTGTCATGCTGCCATCTAACAAAAGGGTTCTGTTGTGATTTACACAGCAGTTAGGCCAAGCCTTTACAAGTCATGGCACATTCTGAAGGACTCATATAGTGAGCTATAGGGTTAGAACCATCAGTACCCAGCATTCTCAGGTACCTGCCTAGGGCCCACTGATGGTGAGAACTCTGTGGAGCCCCAGTGATAGGCCACCACTTTATATTTCCTACAAAGCTCAGACACTCTTGGAATTTGAAGTGAAAGCTGTTTGGCACCAGTCATAAGGGCCACCAACCAGTTCTGAGTGGAAGAGCGCTGTGCTGCCTAATAGGACCATCCAGAGTGGGGAGAATGCCACACACCCATGGATCAACTTAGGGGCTAGTCTCCCAACCTAAGAGAAAGTATAAACCTCTTAGCAAAGAGCTTGCCAAGGAAGGCAGAGTTTGAGATGCAATACAGTGTAAGGTCATTGTCATGGGGACTACAGGCAAGGCATCAGACGACAAGGAAAGGGAGGCAAATAGCACCAGGAGTCAGAGGGTCATATTGTTTCCAGAAGTGAGAAGGGTCAAGAGGGAGACTTTATTTACTCTGGCCTCTTAGACCGCACCATAACACCAGCTGCTGATAGAGAAGACACTTTGGGGATTCCTTACTCATGAATCATGTGACAACTCTCAGTCTGTAAACATATGCTATGTTGGCAGTCTTCATTGATAGTTTTATGTACCACAGATTTTCTGGATGCTTTTCAAAAGCCATCCAAATTAGATATGTGACCCACTCCATCCTTCTGATTGTACATTCCTTTAACTGGTTCTAATCTTGTGTTTTTAAAACCTTGCAATCCAATGGAAGAGGCGGTGGAGGAGTTGAAATAAACATGATAACAAATAAATAAGGCAGCTCCCTGTTCTCAGAAGCTTAAACTGAGATTTCAAGTGGTGCAACTGTCCAAAATACAAGAAGTGGTTTTTTGTGTGTGTGTGGTTGAGAAAGTTCTTCCTGATAGTTAAGAATACAGAGAGAAGATGCTTATCTCTAAACAGCTGGAGACTTGTACTGTAATTGGCTGTTGCTCAGCTTTCCATTCATGAATTTGACTTTGACTTTCAAATGGAGAGCACTCCTTCTATAATTTTTTGTCCATCACTATTTTTTAAAAAATCTGGTCAATATGTGGTTTGGTGCCTGCTCTGCTGCCTCTATCATAATCCCACGTCCCCCGAATCAGTTCTCCCCACCCTTTCGCTGTCTTCATTCAACAATATTATGTTGCAGGCTTATGCTGAACAAATGTATATTTTCAAGACCCAACTTACTTTTGCAATTTTAAGTGGTTTTAATATTTTGTGATATTATATATTAGTATTAATGTGGTATTTTAATTGTTGTAACTTGCCTTGGGACCTTGCAGTAAAGGGCAGGTAATAAATTGTAACAGCAGCAGCAACAACAACAGCAGCCTACTGGATCAACCCAGAGGCCCATCTAGTCCAGCATCCTATTTACACAGTGGCCAACTGGATGACCCATCAGGAAGTTCACAAGCAGGACCTGAACATGAGCCGTCCCCCCCCCCCTTGTAGTTTCCAGCAGCTGGTTTTCAGAAGCATTACTGCCTCCAACCATGAAAGAGGACCTTGGCCCATAGCTGTCAACCCTCCCTTTTTTTGGTGGGAAACTCCCTTATTCCAATGCCGTTTCCCGCTGCTATCCCGGATTGTTGATATCCCTTAAATTTCCCAGATTTCAAAGGAAGCAGCTCCTCTCCCTCCCTGCCGGCCAGGGAGGCTCCTCAGCTGCGTTGCTCGGCTGCCAATAAGGAGTCTGAGACCGACTGGGGGTGGAGCTTGCATGCCTTGTGCAGCCAGACCCTCACGCCCAACCAGACAGACAGCCTGCCTGCCTTCTATGCACTCGCTCTTTCGCTCACCTGTTCGCACGCAGCCTCTGGAGCGCAGGCTACTTGGTGGCGAGGCTACTTGGTGCCATTGCACCGCCCTCGCAGGATCCCTTATTTTCAAATCTGGAAGTTTGGAAAAAATCCCTTATTTTCAAATCCGAAAGTTGACAGCTTGGCCATCATAGCTAATAGCCATGAAAGAGGATGACTGGCTCAAGGTCACTCAGTGAGCTTCATAACCAAGTGGAGATTACAACTCTGAATTTCCAATTCCCAACTCCCAGTGCAACATACTGGCTTGAGCAGGTTTAGTATCAATTGGAGGAAAGTCCCAGGAAGACCATGGCGAACCCCAGAGTACATCAGACTGGAAAAGCATGGCTTACGCAAACCAACCCCATATAGTAGGGGCTACAAACCCCATCCATCCCCAGCCAGGATGGTCATCAGTCAAGACGGTAGGAGCTGTAGTCCATGGGCATCTGGTAGACACAACATTGGCCACCACTGTTTTATGATATACCTGGTTGTTATGGGAATGCCCCACTCCTGAAACCTTGGTGAGATGCTGTTTATCTGTGTAAATCAGTGATGGCCAAACTTGGCCCTCCAGCTGTTTTGGGACTACAAGTCCAACCATCCCTGACCACTGGTCCTGTTAGCTAGGGATGATGGGTGTTGTAGTCCCAAAACAGCTGGAGGACCAAGTTTGGCCATCACTGGTGTAATCAATACTGAGCTAGATGGACCATTGATCTGACTCTATGAAGCAGCTTTCTTTGATCCTTGGAGGAAAGTTCTTCCAGCCCCTGTGATTCTTTTGATTGACTTTTCCTCCTTGGGAACATTCATACCTGCCTTAAGTTTGGGAATTTTGCTTTGAACTAGTCAAGAATGCTGCATGTCAGGCTTATGAATTTGTGGCCCATATTTAAATTCATGCACTGTTGTTTTGTGTCTTCATTCTCTGTATCTATGTGTGGGCAAAGTACGTATGTAGGTCATAATTCAAGTTCCAGTGTGGGTTGTCTTCCAATAGTTGCCTTCACCAGACACATTGCTGAGAGACGGAAGTTGTTTAACACATTCAGCCATGCAATAAGCCAAGTTGATGGTGAGACCTGGGAAGAGAGTTGAGACTGAAGTTAACCAAAAGCAACAAGCATCCAAGGCATTTCAAGGGAAGGAGAAACCATCAGAAAGGCTTATCAAAATGTGGCAGGGCAAGTCTACTCTATGTACAGTAGCTCTAGATTGCCTTAAGATTATCACTCCCTCTTTTTTCCAAAGTTCAGGCTGCGAGTGCTGATCATTATTTAGCCATCATTCCATACCACCCTTGAATGGCTGGGGGGGCACATTTTCCACATGCTGCTCCCCTCTAGAAGAGGAGAGATCATCTCTGTCCAGCTGGGACAGAGCAACGGGAGCTCACCGCCGCCGCATGGATTCAAAGTGCTGACCTTCTGATCAGCAAGCCCAAGAGCCTGAGTGGTTTAGACGACAGCACCATCCACGTCCCTATCTGTTAGTCACACAAACAAACAAACAAACAAACACACATATGGAGAGAGAGAGAGAGACTGTGATGAAAGTATCAAACAGCACTCCATTCAACTTTGTTCTGGATCCTGGGAGGATGGAGTCAATCACTAAGATAATTAATCACTTAATCACTGATGAAGGTGGAAGCTGAAAGGTTTTGCTATAAGAATTTAAAACTTCACAGATAGATAGATAGATGATAGATAGATAGATAGATAGGGTTGGCCATTTGAATCCGCCCGACGGGGTGAGTTCCCATTGCTCTGACCTAGCTTCTGCCCACCTAGCAGTTCAAAAGCACGCCAGCGCAAGTAGATAAACAGGTACCACTGTGGCGGGAAGGTAAACGGCGTTTCCATGTGCTCTGGAACTTCTCACGTTCCTCTGTGCGCCAGTAGCAGTTTAGTCATTCTGGCCATATGACCCAGAAAGCTGTCGGTGGACAAACGCCAGCTCCCTCGACCTGAAAGCAAGATGAGCGCCGCAACCCCATAGTTGCCTTTGACTGGACTTAACTGTCCAGGGGTCCTTTACCTTTACCTTAGATAGACAGAGAGCAAGCTTGGGTGAAGTGCTGTTTGCTGATTTTATAACACATTCTCTCAATCATATACAGGGTAGATCAGGCACGTCCAACTCTATAGAGACTGTGATCTACTCCCAGTATAATAAAATCTACCCATTGTCATTGCCCATAATTGTTCAGCTTTTTGGGGGGAAGGGTTGGAAAGAGTTGTTCAGCTCCTTTTAAGAAGGATTGACCAGAGTTGTTGAGCTTTTTCAAAGAAGGATTGACTTCCTTCCCCTACTATGCCGCTGACACATGAAATACAAGCTTTCACAGCAGCAGCACCGATCTTCCACGATTGACCTGGAGCACCCCGGAGATCTACCTGTTGATTGCGGTTGACCAGCTGGACATTGCTGATATAGATGATATCTAGAGCTATATAGATAAGGATATATGGATATACAAATGAGATCTTTAGGACATTGCTCTTTTCAGACAACCTTTCAGGGGCCACTTGCCAGTTGGAAGCATACTCAGAGGTAATAGTGGACAGAGAGAGAAATATGAATTTTATCTTTGTGCTCTCAGCTGCTTTCTACCGAAACACGTCCACTTGCCCCTCTCTACCCTCCATTGAGGCTAGTAAGAGGGCATTATCAGAGTTCAATGACACATCACAACCAGGGAAAAACACTCAATAAAAGGT
Organism: Darevskia nairensis; assembly: GCA_034642065.1. Lineage (NCBI taxonomy): Eukaryota > Metazoa > Chordata > Lepidosauria > Squamata > Lacertidae > Darevskia > Darevskia nairensis. The sequence goes on from JAWWNI010000425.1 coordinate 890,806, forward strand.
GTGGCCTGGGGAAAGCCCCGAGAGCCACATAGAGAGGTCTTTGTGGTTCACATTTGGTCCCTGAGTTTGATGCTCACCACCAGTCATTTAGATGGTTCCTACTTGCCATAAACGAGGAAGGCTCCATATCCACTGGCTATTTTGTGTGTTTGTTTTTGTTTTAAAGAAACACCCTACCCTTCCTTTCTGTCCTAGGGCCCATCTCCCCAAGATGACAGTATAGAAGTGACAACCTCTATACTTTTTATACAAACATTTTGGAGTAACATACTCATAATGTTAATTTAAAGTCTAAGGGGTTTTTCCCCAAGTACTTCAGATTCCAAAGCATTTTCCATTGTTTAGGCTGTGTGGCACATTATAATTCCCTATTCCATGTCTCTCTGAGTTACTGAACATTAATCTTTAAAAGATTCACAAAGCATTTATAAACTACAGATGTGGATTTAGCATTCTGCAAGGATCCAATAATTCCCCCCAATTTAGTATGAGGTGGTGAAAGTTTTACAGCAGAAAGACCAAAAATAGACCTCAGCAGATGTTGGCAATTGAATTCTGCACTTGCCTGTCATTTATATTTAAGCCACAAAATGGCAATAATTCTCCATCTAAACAGGTGATCTATTATTCCACCTGGCCTTCAATCTAGCCTGATCCCCTATTACTTTTTCCCCTTCCCTTTTTTTCTGAAGAAACCCCTCTGGGTCCCCACATGAAAATTCTTCCCTGGTCTCCCTACTGGCCTAGCAAGACTAACTTGGCCAGTTAGCCCTGGTGATCCCATTGATGATTGTTTTTTTATGCTGTTTTTAAAGTTGATTTTAATCATTGTTTTGTATTTGTTGTTAGCTGCCCTGAGCCCGGTTTTTGGACTGGGAAGGGTGGGGTATAAATAAAATTATTATTATTATTATTATTATTATTATTATTATTATTATTATTATCTAATGTATGCATCTCATATTCAGCCCGTTTCTTATACACACAAATCTTTATCTTCAAATCTGGATTACAGCATAAAGTAAATTTAAAATGACCATTTGGGACAAATTGTAGCTGCTGAGACAATATATGCCATACCTCTCTAGTCGCTAAAACTGAATGTGTTGGAGGTCCCTTGTTTTGTAGACCTCAACACAAGTCATCCAAAGAGGGGATTTAAATAAACCATGTTTACAATTACCCTAGTTGGGTTATTCAATGAAGAAACTTGCCAATCATCTGTATGTGATGAAAGATATGCTTTGTGTTATTCATTCATTCATTCATTCATTTTATTTATAGTTTATTTATCTATTGCATTTATATCCCACTTTTTCTCCAAGAGCTCAAGGTGGCATATATATCCTCACAACAACATTGTGAAGAAGTCTAGGCTAAGAATGAATGGTTGGCCCAAGATCACCCAGTGAGCTTGATGACTGAATGAGGATTGAACCCTGGTTTGCCAAATCCTAGTCCAACACTCTAATCAATACACCACATTGGCTAAAGTAATAAGCTATAAAATAATGTCTGGCATAACTGCCTTCTTAAATGCGCAGCTGCACTCTCTTAAATAAAAAAAAAACACGAAGTTGACAATTATCCCAAATGATCTTACTAAATATTAATATTTTGAAAATATGCTTGGGAAACATGCAATGAAATACCACAAGGTACATATATTAACTGTAGCAATGTGAACAATGTTAGCAAAAACTCAATGTCCCAGCCTCTTACCCATGTTCACTTTTTGTGCTGTGAAAGATAGACATGAGCTCAACAACACTCTCCCCTCCTGTGGATCCCAACAACCTTTATTCAGTAACATTAATGCGTGGCTGTGACCCCAGATCTCGAACTGAATTGGATCAATTTGGATCAACATGGGATTCAGCTAGAGCAGGCTGAGGAAACCACAGATCACAGATCATCCTGGTTCAGATCATGTCCAACTGGAGTGATCCAGAGCTTTAAAACTGCAGGGGGGTCAGAGCAGGCTGTGTCTCCCTGCTCACACGTTTAATTAGGGAGTTAAACCCTAATTAAAGACTGTGAAAGACTCCCAGTTTGTGTCTGGTTTGAGATCTGGATCTGGATCAGGTCAGCCCCAGATTTTCCTGGTTCAGATTGGGGCCTCTCCAAAGCCCTAAATCAGGCAGCAAGTCATACCGGGGTGTTTGTGTATGTGTGTGTGCACACAGTACTTAAAAAAATACTCCATTTAACTGTAGGTTCAGTTTCATATTATCTCACATTTGTTTCATACTATATTATAAGTCGCCTGAGCTGGAAAATGATCCCACAAAATTGGCTATGTCTATTTATTTTTACTATTTTCTTGGAATTATGTTGGAGCCACAAGGCCAGCCGAGAACTCCCTGCTCAAACACTGATGTGATATGGGGTGTCCACACATTACACTCAACAACTGTACAGTCTCTGACCCCGTGTACACAAACAGTCTCTACATTCATGAAATTATTCAAATGTAATGTTCACCTATTGTACAGCCAATGTGTCAATATACACAATTGTTGAGTGGTGCAAATTAACAAGTTTACACTCTTTCACACAACCTGGTGTGTGCATGTAGAAGCAGCTTGCACTTGTTGGGACAGGGAATGCAGTGCTTGTCCTATTTACGGCAGATGGATGAATTTAAGTCCTCTGTTTTCAATAGATGGGCTCTAGGTAGAACTTAGCTGGATAAATATAGAAATGCCAGGGAAGAGACTTGATTGACTGACATATTGAATTCACATCCTTCCTTTTTCTCCAGGAACTCAAGGTTGTATACATAGTTCTCCCTCTCCTCATTTCATCCCCACAACAATCCTGTGAGGTAAGTTAGACTGAGAGGCAGTGGCTGGCCCAAGCTCACAACAGTGAGCTTCATCGACAAAAGGGGATTTGAACCCCAGTCTCCCAGGTCCTAGTCTAACGTTCTAAGCACTACACGACCAATGTCTCTCAACTTATGGGTAAATAAGTGCAGTAATAATTTGGACTGGATATAAACTGATTTGCCTATCAGGAGCCACCAACTCCCCTTAAAAAAAGCCCATCCTTGAATATGCCACCCATCAAGAAGAGCCCCCACAAATATGTGAGGCACCGCTACAAAGCAGGATCTTACTCATTAGGTGGAGCACCTTCATTAACCTGTTTACATTCCATAAAATAACTAGTGATACAAAAGAGAGATATGGATCTCCTATGACTTGTCAGGCATCTTGGGTTGGAAGAGGCCACCTGTTAAGGGAGATTGTAACTATGTCACTCACCATTCCTGGGGTGCCTCACTTCCCATAGGAGTGGCCAGAACATGGGTATAAAGAGGATCTCTGGTCACCAAGCTCATCATTCGAATCCATTGAGACTTCTCCATCGTTCCAGCACATCTGCTAAACAAGGTAAGCTCAAGGCTTAGATAATCCTCCTTCCTTTGAATGGATGGAAACATCTTCAGCTATGCACTGATGCAGAGATAATGCTATTTGGGTAGGAGGGTTGATTTGGCTTCTTGTTACAGTGTGCAATTCCTTGCACTCAATGGAGGGAGAGGGACATTCTTATAGATGTCAATGAGGAATGGAGAACCATTCGGGAATAGGTGATGGTACCTGAGCAGCTGAGGTCACAGCAAATGAATTGGTGTGTTCTCCCCAACAGCAATGCTTGAATGATAGCTGCAGCTAAGCCAGAGAAGGCACCCTGCCCGAAACCTGTTCCAAGAGACATTTTAATCCTTTATGATTATCAAGGGATAAATCTGTCAGACAAAGGTTCACTAAGGAATTGTTCCCAGAAGAGGCCTTACATCCATGCCCAGTTTGCAGGGCCCGACCTGCTTAGCTGGTGCAGGGGAGCAATGTCATCTCATTATCTGACCTCCATATCTTCACCAGGTATATGGTTTGGCTTGCTAGCTGGCAGCCAACCAGGTAGCACTGAGGGAACAGATTCTAGGCAGAAAGTACAGAAAACCCAGAGATGAAGCTAGCGATTCTGAAGGTGGCCCATCGGTCACTGGGTTGCACCATTTCAAAGCACCGGAGCAGGACCACCTAATGAAAAGATCCTCCGCTATAAAAAAATCATTTAATTTCGACATTGCCTTTCATGTAGGTTGCACAGAAAATAGCAATACTAATGGCAAAAAATGTTTTGAACCCTTAATATACATTTTTAAACAAAATATTAGAATGTTGATAAAACTCTACAAAACAGGGGGGAAATGCAGCAGTGATCTAGGGCAATAAAATCAGAGAAACATAGCAGGCCAGGGAGTTAATTAGAACCTTCCACCCTGACATGCTGATTTTTTTTTAATGTTTGAGATTGATTGATTGGTTTTGCACTGCCTACATATGCTTACACGACAGGTGGAATCCTATCAATCCACTCGTTCACCTATCCATAGCTCGTGAAATTTACATACCGTTTTATCATTTACAAAAAGAGGTTTACAAAAAGAGTGAAACAGTAAAGCTGCCAGGGAAAAAAAAATCTGTTATTTAAGGCAAGGGCAGATTATACTACAGTGAGGACGCTCATCTGATATCAGTCGGGGGGGGAGGGGGAAGACCCATTTCTTACAAATGCGCAATGAGTATTATAGGGTACCTGGAACAGTGCCAGTCTCACAGATCAAAGCTGTTGAGTGAATGTATACAGAGGGAATCTCACAAGGAAACTGGTCCTGAGCTATATATATTATTCAACCATGTGCTCCAGCACAGGTAACCACCACCTGACACTGCAGCCTCAGTGACCACCCTGAGAACTAAGCCCTTTCAGAAATGAGCATCGCAGTCATCACTGTGCCGTAACCATTCTTTACTCCTATTTCAGACTTAATTCACAGAAGCAACTGCCACACAGAAGCCGAAAGATGAGCCAGCAAAGACAAAGCGGGGGCGGCTGTTGCTGCTGCGGCGGTTCAAGGGGCGGCAGCTGCTGCTGCTCTGGAGGCGGAGGCGGAGGAGGATCTGGCGGCTGCTGCGGTGGTGGCAGTGGCGGTGGGATGATGCAAATCCGTGGAGGAGGAGGCTGCTGTGGAGGATCTGGCGGTGGAGGATCTGGCGGCGGCTGCTGTTGCTGCAGTGGTGGCGGCGGCGGCGGCGGCGGACAGTCCGGTGGAATCATCATTATACCAAGTGGAGGCGGCCAGTCTTCTGGGTGTTGTGGTGGATATGGAGGTGGATATGGAGGTGGCCAGCAAAGGATCCCAATAATTGTTGGCGGAGGATCTGGAGGGGTTTGCTGCGGAGCCAGCGGCGGCGGTGCAGTGTGCTGCGGATCATCCGGCGGCAGTGGCCAGTCTTCTGGGTGTTGTGTTGGAGGTGGAATGGGTGGTGGAATGGGCCAGCAAAAGATCCCCGTAGTTATTGGTGGAGGATCTGGAGGGGTTTGCTGTGGTTCTAGTGGTGGCAGTGGTGGTGCTGTATGTTGCAGCTCATCTGGTGGCAGTGGCGGTGGTGGTGGTGGTGCAGTTTGTTGTAGCTCATCTGGTGGTGGAAGCTCAGGTGGGGTCAAGGTGATTGGAGGAGGATCTGGTGGAGGAGGTGGAGGATCAGGTGGGAAAACCATCATCATAGGTGGAGGAAGTGGTGGGGGATCTGGTGGTGGAGTATGTTGCAGCTCCTCTGGCGGCAGTGGCGGTGGTGGTGCAGTTTGTTGTAGCTCATCTGGTGGTGGAAGCTCAGGTGGGGTTAAGGTTATTGGAGGAGGATCTGGTGGAGGAGGTGGAGGATCAGGTGGGAAAACCATTGTCGTATCTGGCGGAAGCAGTGGTGGTGGTGGTGGTGGAGGAGGAGGAGGAGCTGTGTGCTGCAGCAGCGGCAGTGGCGGAGCTGTCTGTTGCAGCAGTGGTGGATCTGGTGGTGGATCCTCGCAGACCAAGTGCCCCATTGTTGTCCCACCATGCATCGGGCAAACGAAGCAGGTCTGCTCATTGCCAAGCATCAAGTAAATTACAACATGTGTCAAGTAACCAAAGATAAGCTAACTTTGCCAGTTCACATCAATGTCCTGACAACATCATGCTAAGCCCAATACAATTCTGCATGTTGCTTTCTTTGCCCTTTCATTATTCAATGGCATTTTATGTTTGCATGTTCAATGTGTGTCTCACTCTTCAATGTAATTTATGAATGTTTGTGTGTTTGTGGTGGACGAGAGTTTCCTCAACCACCCACTGCTGCTGATTTCCTTGTTTCAATCTCCCTTAATGCAAGGGATTAAATAAAGCTTACTTAGAATCAACACATCTGTCGTGTCTTCTTCCATCACCCCACTGCCATTATCATAATCATCCATCTGCCACATGCCTCTTTTAAGTTCAGCTTTATTAAATTTGTATACTGCTTCCCACTAAGGAAGTCCCACAATTATCCCAACCAAAGTTGTTGTTGTTTTTTTAGAACCAACCCAAAGCAGTTATAAAATCACTGTCAGGAGCAGCTGATGCAGCCGCTAGAGAAAAGCCCCCCCCCCTCTCAATACACTAGAACTTGTGGACATTCAGTGAAGCTGAACACTGGAAGATTCAGGGCAGCATAGTTAAATTCTGGAACGCATTCCCAAAAATGGCAGTGATGGCCACCAACTTGAATGGCTTTCATTGATGATTGGGGTGGGGGGGAATTGTGGAACAGAAGACTATCAATGGCCCTTCCATGATGACTTTGCTCTCCCTTCAAGCTCAGACGCACTACTGCATCTGAATACCAACTTCCTTAAACCAGAAATGAGGAAAGGGCTCTTCTGCCTGAGTCCTCCCTGAGCGTTTCCCATTGTGGCATCTGTGGAACTTAGATAACAGGATGCTGGACTAGATGAGCCATTGCCCTGATCCAGCAGGCTCTTTTTATGTCCTTATGATCTTACACTCCTGCTGCTCTGAAGACCCTTAGGATCTATAGTGGGTGGCTGTAAGCTCTCACAAACGCGTAGTCTTTCCCAGTACAAAATAGCTATATATATTCAAATTAACCCACAGTCACTTCCAAGCATAATTCTGATAGGGGAGCCAGGGGCGTAGGAAGGGGGACGAAGGGGGTGTGCCGCCCCAGGTTCCATCATGGAGGGGGGTGACAAATTATCAAGGAACAATTACTGCCCTACTAGGGCTGTTCATAAAAAACTTAAAAAAAAATACCTGCTCCAAAGGTCTTATCTTACTATACTAGGGATTATATAGCTATATATGAAATTTCATGCATATCAATTAATATCTTGACCCTCCTCCACGAAAATAGCTGTTTACTTGGCTGTTTTCCTATGTTGTGAAGGCTGAAATTTCAATTCAGTGGAGCACTTACTGTTCCCAACCCTAACCCTGCGGAAAGCCATCTAATTAGACTTTAATTTGATTTTGACATGTTTTTAGAAGGTAATTTAATTATTGTTTGATTTTACACCAATGTTATGTATCTGATGTTAACCACCCTGAGCCCGACTTTGGCCAGGGAGGGCGGGATATAAATAAAAGTTTTTTTATTATTATTACTTGTTATTATTCCTTTGTAAGAAAATATGAAATAATGTAAAACCATTTTTGCAGGCAAAAAAATAAAATAATAATAATAAATCAATGGGGGGAGGGGTGATAAGAAATTTTCTGCACCGGGTACCACCTGACCTTCCTACGCCTCTGAGGGGAGCTCACAACTCAGTGATCAGGCTATGAATGCACAATGTCCCAGATTCACTCCCTAGTATCTCTAGTGGAAGGACTGGAGAAATGGGTCAAAAACTCAGAGGCATAAGCTCATGCTAAGGTCCCATGTTCTGCCTACAGTTGTGCTGTCTGGTTCCAGAGGTGCTGTTCCTGCAGTATCCTAGAAATGGAGTGTAATAATGAGCAAATCTGTCAATTTCAGTTCTTCTTGGTCTCTCTCTCTCTCTCTCTCTCTCTCTCTCTGAAGGGGTCTATGTTCCTCTGAGTGTAGAGCTCACCAGGGGTTTTTGTTCTGAAGGCAAGAGAAGCTCCAAGGCTATCAGGAACCATAATGGTAGAGTGAGAGCTTTCACATTCACATAAACATTAAAAAAAAAGCCCCTACAATGAGACTGATGGGGCAGAAGGCAGGAAGGATACCAGTAGGTGGAGCCAGAGTCGATGACAGGAAGAGTCCATTCATCCTAAATTTGTCCCCACCCTCTTCTTTCCTGGGTCCTACAAGGACAGCATAGAGACTAAGGAGGAGGACGCTTACAGGCAGGACAATCTCCTGGACATGCCAGCAGGCATGTGGGGGCTGGCTGAATGGAGACTGAGGTTAGAGGGGTCAATGTCACATTCACCCAAATAGACCAGCCTCCGCTGCCAATCAGCATGAGCAATGGGACTGATGGAAAATGGAATCCAACAACACCTGGATTCCAGTGATTGACCTGTGGAAGAGCATAGCAGAAGACACAACTGGCTTTGGGGGGGGGGAAATAGAAAGGTGTTGTTATTAAGTACAGTGGGTTAAACCACAGGCTTGCTGATCAGAAGATCAGCGGTTCGAATCCCTGCGACGGGGTGAGCTCCCGTTGTTCGGTCTCAGCTCCTGCCCACCTAGCAGTTTGAAAGCACGTTAAAGTGCAAGTAGATAAATAGGGACCACTCCAGCGGGAAGGTAAACGGCTTTTCCGTGCACTGCTCTGGTTCGCCAGAAGCAGCTTTGTCATGCTGGCCACATGACCCGGAGGCTGTCTTCAGACAAACGCCGGCTCCCTCGGCCTGTAGAGCGAGATGAGCACGCAACCCCAGAGTCGGACACGACTGGACCTGATGGTCAGGGGTGCTTTTACCTTTACCTTTTTACTGAACTGAGTCTTGACCAGAACCTCCACTCCATCCAGTCAGATCTTCTGTATGTTTGTTGTCTTGGTTGGCAACTAGGAATGATCTAGAAGCAGTGGTCAAGGTGGTTCTTCAAGGTCATTGCTAACTACAAGCATGGCAGAGAGCCTAGTTAACAAAAGTTGGGATGTTGCTGTTCCAGTTTTTAAAAACGGCAGTCCCTTGCAGTCCTAAGTGAAGAATTCACTTATTTCATGGGTGGCAGTTGTATTTTTCACATGGCTCAGTTGCATGGTGGCTTGTGCCCACTGGGACAGGTGAGGCTAGATTTGCAGTAGATGCCACTGGAGCTAATGACAGGCTGAGCCAGCCAATTGTCTCTTCCTCCCTGTTGTGTTTAGGGAAAAGTTCTCTCCCCCTGCCCTCAAAACTTGTGGAAATCCAATAAGGCTGAATGTTGGAAGATTCAGGGCAGACGAAAGGAAGTCCTTCTTCACACTGCACATAGTTAAACTGTAAAACTCACTCCCCCAGGAGCAGTGATGGCCACCAACTTGGATGGCTTTAAAAGAGAATTGGGCAACCTTATGGAGGAACAGGCTATGAATGTCTCCATCAGCCCCATCGTTGCCTTAAGTTGAGCCAGGTTAATGAAAGGGATGGTGAGGCCGGAAATGGAAGTGATAAGCATCTGATGTGAGAGACATGTGTTGACGTCACACTTCTCTTCTGACCTGATCCAACAGAGCCAGGCTGTTCTGATGTTCTTGGAAAAATCCATCAGCAGGATTGTTGAGTGAGCTCATAGGACAAAAGAGAATCAAAGGGCAAAGTATGTAGAAGTCAAGACCAAAGAAGAACCAGAGATATAGGCATACGCCAGGCCTCAGGAGAACCATGTTTTCCAAGCAAGAGTTAAGTAGAGTAGGAAGCCCTCTTCTTCTCCTTCCAGCCCAGAAGTGCTCAACAGTCAGTCTGTGTGGGCAGATTTAGGCCAGGGCCTGAAGGTACTTCCTCAAGGATGCTGTCACCTGCAGTTCAATGTATCACCACATAGGGGCAGGCAACAGGGCTTTGCTTCGTGTGTGTGTGTGTGTGTGTGTGTGTGTCTGATTTGCACTTTGTAGGGTTGCCATACATCCGGGAAATCCTGGGCATGTCCTCTTTTGGAGGGCCTACATGCCCACCCAGGGGGATTTTTACAATTTTAAGCAAATGTCTGGGGTTTTGGTTGGGTTAAATTTGGGGGGGGGGCATACCTTTTTTTGACAGGATTTTTACCATTGGAAATATGACAACCCTACAGTTCCTGGAAGTTGTAGTTTGTCATTAGGAGGTCCTTGCTCCCCTCGGAGAGTTACCATAGCAGAGAGTTTTACCAGTTTATCTACTTTCCCAGGAACTCTGCAAATCGTAGCTCTGTGAGCGATATAGGGGCCTCCTAACAACTTTCAGCACCCTTTACAACCTACAGTTCTCATGATGGAGTCTCAGAGAATTGTGGAATCCAGTTGTTATGGAGCTTTTGACCCATGTATAAACCCAGGATTGACAAACTAGATCTGGTTGCTTCAAAAAAATGTAAAGAAAAAAAAGGTCCTCTGTGCCCAGTATGCACAGCAACAAAAAGCTGCTTTGTGGGTCATTCCTGTTCGGTGTGCCATCCAGCCATGATCTCATGCAGGAGGCTCCACATTTTCTCTCTCCCCCCCCACCTGTGTTGCATTGTTTTTTCTCTCTCTTTCACGCCAACTGACAGCGTTCACATCTGCAGTGCATTCTCTGTTCTCCCTGGATTTTTTTTTTTTTTAAAAAAAAATGTTTTCTGTGGATTTTCTTTGCATTCCCTCTCTTCTTTTAAAGTTTCTTCTCCAGAGCTTGGGATTGTCCTCATAATGATGTTAGCACCATCTTGTGCTTGGGTAGAGCTATTTCAGATACATACAGAAAGGCATTTGTGTGTCTATGTGTGTGTGTGTGTGTGACTTCTTCACTGTGACAAACAATTATCCGTAACATACAAACAAGCAAACATTGATTCGTTTATTTCATTGATATATTCACAAGCTTCTAATAAAGCACCCACTGTAGTATCTGAAGAAGTGTGCATGCACACGAAAGCTCATACCAATAGCAATACTCTATAATCAATAATCAATAAGAATACTATGTGTGCCTTTCCTGCTTGATGCTCTCTTTGGGTTATCTTCTTCCTCAGAGCCTTTTGATGTGGTTGGCCAGATCATGCAGTATGTCAGTGGAGCAAACACAACCCAATAACTTAGTCGGTCTCTAAGGTGCTACTGGAAGAATTTTTTTTATTTTGTAGCCAACCTGATAGCTTTGTGAAAAGCTGCAAGCATTCAATGTAGATCTGAAGTGGGGAACCTTTGGTCTCCAGATGATATTGGACTCTCATCAGCCTCACCAAGCATGGCCAATGGCCAGGAATGATGGGACTTATTTTTCTAGTGCTATTTTTCTAGAAAAAAGGGTGCCTGATCTTACAATGAACACCTCCCTTGCTCTCTTATAATGGCAATGGCACCTACCTGAGAGGTGCCGGAACTAAGTTCCAGTAAATTCTGGCTGTTAAAAGCCCTACTTACAGTTCAGCAACATCTGGAGGGTCAAAGGTTTCCCACCCTTGATACAGACTCTTAATTGCAGAGTAAATTGGAAGGCAGGATAATAAGAAGAAAGGGAAAACCCCTAATGTTTGACTCCTGGTACCTCCAGGTAGGAATGTCCCTCTGCCTTAAACCCTGTAGAACCACAGTTAATCAGGATAGACAATACAGAGTTGGATGAACCACGGGCCTGGCTCAACATAAGGCATCTTCCTGTGTGCTTTATTTTCTTTTTGACACCACTGCCCAAATTGGTCTTTGGGAGTGGGGGAGGATTAGGCAAATGAAGTGGGAGTTGACCATTCCTGCCCTAGGTAAAGGTAAAGAGACCCCTGACCATTAGGTCCAGTCGTGACCGACTCTTGGGTTGCGGCGCTCATCTCACATTATTGGCCGAGGGAGCCGGTGTACAGCTTCCGGGTCATGTGGCCAGCATGACTAAGCCGCTTCTGGCGAACCAAAGCAGCGCACAGAAACGCCGTTTACCTTCCCGCCAGAGTGGTACCTATTTATCTACTTGCACTTTGACGTGCTTTCGAACTGCTAGGTTGGCAGGAGCAGGGACCGAGCAACGGGAGCTCACCCCGTCGCAGGGATTCGAACCGCCGACCTTCTGATCAGCAAGCCCTAGGCTCTGTGGTTTAACCCATAGCGCCACCTGCATCCCTGCCCTAGCTCCACACAAAAAAGATGGAAGCCACAAGAAACTAAATGAAGCACAACTAGGTGGATGTTCAAACCTTACTTGAATCAAAAGCATTTCCACTGTTGAATATAAGTCAATAGAAAGATGTATGCATGGGTGAGTCCATACCCAGTTTATTTTTTTAAAATGCAAGACTCCTAATTCCTTCAATGGGGTGGCACATAAAACACCCAAAGTCTGGATGGAAAGTTTACAACAATGATGAGCAGCAGTGTGGTCTAGTGATTAGAACAGGGGTGACTAATGTGATGCTTTTGGAGCCCAGATTCAGCCTCAGATAGAACAGCCAATGGTCAGGGATAATGGGACTTGGGAGTGGCATCTGGATGGTCACAGCTCACTCTCCTGACCAAGAAGAATGTAATTGAACTTCTAGTCAGTCACATGGCCACTCAGGAATCTGCCTTTCACTGGACCAGACAATTGGTTAATCTACTTGGTAGTGTCTTTGCTGACCGGCAGTAACTCTTCAGGGTTGAAGACCTACCTGAACACACCAGAGATGGAACTTGGAATTTCCTTCAAACAAAGTAGATGCTCTACCCCTAAGCTATGGTCCATCACCAAGTTTCAGAGCAGAGAGAGCTCTTCCATCACTCCTCTTCCCTGGGTCATTTTAAACTGGAGGTTCTCAGGGATGGAACCATGTCCATCCATTGTCAAGTGGCCCCTGCCAGCTTGTTCAGGTGCATAGCATATGTGATCATCATCTGAAGCACAGATCTGATGATCTTCAGGAACGTGACCAAGCTTGCTCCAGTCTATGGAGCCTCATGTTACATTAAATCAAGTGACAAGTCAACATGTGGCTAGGTCACATGGAGGCAAGGGCATTGTTGCTGGCATGCTGCCTCCTAACAAATGGGTTCTGTTGTGATTAATACAGCAGTTAGGTCAAGCCTGTACAAGTTATGACACATTGTCAAGGACTATGATCTACATGGTTAGAACCATCAGTACCCAGCATTCTCAGGTACCTGCTAGGGCCCACTGATGGTGAGAACTCTGTGGAGCCCCAGTGATAGGCCACCATTTTATATTTCCTACGAAGCTCAGACACTCTTGGAATTTGAAGTGAAAGCTGTTTGGCACCAGTCATAAGGGCCACCAACCAGTTCTGAGTGGAGGAGTGCTGTGCTGCCTAATAGGACCATCCAGAGTGGGGAGAATGCCACACTCTTATGCATCTAATAATAATAATAATAATAATAATAATAATAATATATTTCTACCCCGCCCATCTGGCTGGGTTTCCCCAGCCACTCTGGGCAGCTTCCAACAAAAATTAAAAATACATTAAAACATCAGACATTAAAAGCTTCCCTAAACAAGGCTGCCTTCAGATGTCTTCTAAATGTCATATAGTTGTTTATTTCTTTGACATCTGATGGGAGGGTGTTCCACAGGGTGGGTGCCAGTACTGAGAAGGCCCTCTGCCAGGTTCCCTGTAACTTGCTTCTCGCCGTGAGGGAACCACCAGAAGGCCCTCGGCGCTGGACCTCAGTGTCCGGGCAGAATGATGGGGGTGGAGACGCTCCTTCAGGTACACTAGGGGCTAGCCTCCCAGTCTTAGAAAGCATAAACCTCTTGGCAATCAAGCACAGAGAATCAGTCCGGGTCAAAACCATTGACATCCAGAGGCAAGGTCCAAGAAGCACCAGGAGTCAGAGGGCCATTTTGCTTCCAGAAGTGAGAAGGGTCCAGAGGGAGATTTTATTTACTCTGGCCTCTTAGACCACACCATAATACCAGTTGCAAGGAGATGCCTTACTCACGAATCATCTGGCAACTCTGAGTCTGTATATACAGTGGTACCTGTGGTTACGAACTTAATTCGTTCCGGAGGTCCGTTCTTAACCTGAAACTGTTCTTAACCTGAGGTACCACTTTAGCGAATGGGGCTTCCCAAAGCCGACACGCCGACGCCGTGCGATTTCTGTTCTCATCCTGAGGTAAAGTTCTTAACCCGAGGTACTACTTCCGGGTTAGCGGAGTCTGTAACCCGAAGTATGTGTAACCCAAGGTGTTTGTAACCCGAGGTACCACCATACATGCTATGTTGGCAGTCTTCATTGATAGCTTTATGTACCATGAATTTGCTGGATACTTTTCAAAAGCCATCCAAGTTGTATATATGACTCCCGCTGTCCTTCTGATTGTATATATAGTCTTTTAACTGGTTCTAATATTGTGGGGTTTTTTGTTTTGTTTTTTAAAGGAAACCAACAAAATTATGGAGCTCTTTCCACAGTTTTTTCCTTTGCGTTGCCATACATCTGGGTTTTCCTAGACATTTTTTCTGATTTGGCAACATTTTCCCCTGATGCCATTTTTACACCCGAAAACCAGGACATGTTAGGAATTTTCCTGACGTATGGCAAGCCTAACCATGGGGCTTTATGGTGAAGGAGTGGTAAGGAATCCAATGGAAGAGGCGGTTGTGGAGTTGGAATAAACATGATAACAAATAGATAAGGCAGCTCCCTTTTCTCAGAAGCTTACACTGCAATTTTAAGTGGTGCAACTGTCCGAGATGCAAGAAGTATTGTTGTTTTTTGTGGTTGAGGAAGTAAGTTCTTCCTGATAGTTAAGAATACAGGAAGAAGATGCTTATCTGTAAACAGCTGGGGAGTTGTAACTGTTGCTTAGCATTCCATTTATGAATTTGACTTCAACTTCCAAATGGAGAGCACTCATCATATAATTTGATGTCCACCAATATTTCATAAATACCTGGTCAACGTATGGTTTGAAATCTGATTTATTCACATCTTTACACTTGAATTAGGACAAAGGGGTCGCAGATGTCAGAGGCACTGGGCCTGTGATGTCACACACGGCACACAGTGTGACATCATACGGTAGGAGGAGGCCCAGTGGGACCCATCAAGGACTCTAGAAGGCCTGGCAAGGCCTGTTGTGGCCTCCAGAAGGACCAACGGGGCTGTGGGAGGGCG
Organism: Darevskia nairensis; assembly: GCA_034642065.1. Taxonomy (NCBI): domain Eukaryota; kingdom Metazoa; phylum Chordata; class Lepidosauria; order Squamata; family Lacertidae; genus Darevskia; species Darevskia nairensis. The sequence continues at coordinate 905,881 of JAWWNI010000425.1, forward strand.
CGACAGGGCCCACCACAGCCTCCGGAAGGCCCAACGAGCCTCGCTAGGCCACCCAGAGGCACCAACAAGCACCTGTGAGCCTTCCAGAGGGTGTGGCAGGCCCCCGTTTCAAAGTAAAGGCAACACAGAGTGGCAGTGTAGCAGCAGTGAGGGGGTAGTGGCAGCAGCGGTACACAGCCAGGGGTGGAGCTACTTGTCCCGGTACCCAGAGCGGTGCGGGGGTGGGGCTAGCCAGCCCATGGGAGCGGGGCTAGCCACCCACATGGCGAGCATCCTTAGCCGCCCGTGTGGCGAGTGTGGGGGGCGCTGCTAGCCGCCCACGAGGGGAGCATCCCTAGCAGTGCGCCACCCACGCGGTAAGCGTCCGGGGGTGCCACCCGCGCGGCGAGCAGGGTGTGTGTGTTGCGGCGATGTCACCTGCCCTCACAGTTGACACCCGGTGCTCATCACACTCCCCGCACCGCCTTCCTCTACCAGTGTGCACAGCAGCAGCGGTGCACAGCAGGTGGCGGTGGAGCCTGTAGGGTCTGAGCACCCACAACAAAAACATTGTGGGTGCTAGGATAATGTTACCAGATGTCCCCATTTCCCAGGGACAGCCCCCAGATTTTCAAATCAGTCCCCATACAAAATCCATTGAAGTTGAAAAGTGTCCCCAGATTCATTGGGGGGGGGAATCTGGTAACCTTATGCTAGGTTCCCTAGGGGGCCCTAGAGTTGGCCCCACTGGCAGATGTTATAGCATGGACATCTCAAGAGGGGTTGTACCTCACAGCAGTGCAGCTCTGGAGTCCATGACGTGTCTCCTCACCTGCCTTCAGCCAACCAACCAAGATCATTCTGTCTTTGTTCTCATGTCCCAAGCCTTGTGCTAAAAAGGCCCCAAACTCTTCAAATGACATCATATCCAGTTACTCTGGGAAACTTCCAAATCTCCTTTCCCTCTTTACACCCCAGAACAGGAGGGAGGGACAGTTCTCTTGCATTGCCAATGGCTTTCAATGGCCCTATGTTTTTCCTTCACGCTCCTAACTCAGCTAGGTTGTTTTACATAAGCTAGAGGGGAAATTTATTTGCGGATTCGATTTCCCCTTCATATCCCAAATAATCAAAATCCAACCATTTATTAGTATCTGGGATTTAGGGGGGGATCCCCTCAAAACCTATAACACCATAGATATATGTCTAGCCAGTCATTTATTTGATCCATTCAATCCATCTGATTTTCATTAACTGCATTACTTGTTAAATACATTAATGAATCAATTAATTATAATGGATAAAGGCAACAACCGAAGTCCATGATAAAAGAAAAGCTATTTCGGATGGTAAAATTGTGTATGTGTAGAAAACCTCTGATATGAATGTAGCCAATAACAATAACAATAACAATAACAATAACAATAACAATTTGTTATTTATACCCCGCCCATCTGGCTGGGTTTCCCCAGCCACTCTGGGCGGCTTCCAACAAAATATTAAAAATACAATAAAACATTAGACATTAAAAACTTCCCTAAACAGGGCTGCCTTCAGATGTCTTCTAAATGTCATATAGTTGTTTATTTCCTTGACATCTGATGAGAGGGCATTCCACAGGGCGGGCGCCACTACCAAGAAGGCCCTCTGCCTGGTTCCCTGTAATCTCACTTCTTGCAGGGAGGGAACTGCCAGAAGGCTCTCGGTGCTGGACCTAAGGAAATTTCCAGGTGTCAAAAAATACTATTTATGTATGCTATTACTGCAGCCCGTGTTTTGTTACCCCCCAAATGGAAAATGAGCGATGTTCCAACCAAAGAAGAATGGCAACTTTAACTGATGGAATACACACAATTTGCAGATTTAACATACAGAATAAGAGAACAAAAAGAATATACATTTAAAGAAGACTGGAAAATGTTTACTGAATATATGGGTGAAAATTGTATTCATTTGAAAATGCTGGCAGCATTAAGATAAATTCGACAGTATAAATAAGTTTTGATGGCTGTAACAATAGTTTACTGAATGGTTTAGTTTATGTAAAATATGCAGGGATGTTTGGTATGCAAAATGAACCACGGAAAGAGAAGAAGGGAAGTCACTGATTTAAGGTTGTTTTAATGAATATTTCAAAATGCAAATTAGAAAATTTAATTTTAAAATTGTGTGTGTGTGTGTGTGTGTGTGGATTTTGATATTCCACATTAATACCATTTTTTTAAGGCCAGAAAGTCAAGGGTGTGAAGACCTGTATACATTTTTGTGGGTGTTTCAATCACCCACACATTTTTGTCTTTGTTAAAGTGGCATTGGAGACTCCTGCTCTCAGAATTTTGAAGGAGGGAATATTTTTGTTGTGAGAAATCTCCCAACCCACCAAAGTCTGTTTTCCAGGTGAGACTATACAAATAGAGCCCAAATCTAAACAAATTGAAGGCACTCAAGAGGGTGGTCTTTATTTCACTGCTTTAGTAGAATCCCTCGCCCACCAGGTAAGGTGGGGGCCAGAGATGCCCAGGGCATTGTACAAAGGACCCTTTAACAGCTTCTCAAACAAAGAACTTTAAGCTAATTGGTTATATTTTGTCACATCATTGCTTACATTGCTCATGCACACTCATGAAAAGCAACATTTTCATCTATCAGGTTACCTTTAAAGTAGACTCTGTTCCATCGCCTCTACAGCACCCCTTCTCTCTTATCTTCAACCTGCCTTGCCATGTCTCTCAAACCCATCAGGTCACATAAACAATTGGCATTCCACATGTCCAGTCCAATGCAAGCATTGTTCAAACAGCTACATCATCTTGTTGCAGGAATTTATGTAAAGGTTTGGGGGGGGGAGTTGCCCCTCCAGCAGATATTGTGCACACACAACCAGACTACCAAGATTGGCGCAATCACTTCTGCAGGTGTCCCCAGAGAGCACTTCATCACAGTTTTTCTGATCTATTCAAGGCGCCTTTGCGGCACATTACCAGATGTGACAATTCACTGATAAACGTATCTACGTGCTGGCTCACTGGGAAAACTTTTGTTGTTGTTGTTTAGTTGTTTAGTCGTGTCCGACTCTTCATGACCCCATGGACCAGAGCATGCCAGGCACTCCTGTCTTCCACTGCCTCCTGCAGTTTGGTCAGACTCATGTTGGTAGCTTCGAGAACACTGCCCCACCATCTCGTCCTCTGTCATCCCCTTCTCGTTGTGCCCTCCATCTTTCCCACCATCAGGGTCTTTTCCAGGGAGTCTTCTCTTCTCATGAGGTGGCCAAAGTATTGGAACCTCAGCTTCAGGATCTGTCCTTCCAGTGAGCACTCAGTGCTGATTTCCTTCAGAATGGATAGGTTTGATCTTCTTGCAGTCCATGGGACTCTCAAGAGTCTCCTCCAGCACCATAATTCAAAAGCATCAATTATTCAGCGATCAGTCTTCTTTATGGTCCAGCTCTCACTTCCATACATCACTACTGGGAAAACCATAGCTTTAACTATACGGAAAGCTTTACAAAGCCATATAAAATTGCTCCAGTATGGATTTGCACCATTCCAACTTTGTTCTGTTCAGGAACAGGAATGGCTACGAAGGGGGGAGTCTGTGATGTGGACAGCCATAATCCCTGAAACCTTGGATCACGTACACAGCAGTCTCTTGCACAAGAGATAATGACTGGCATCCTGGCAGATGAGTGCCAGACAGGCAGTCATCCCATGGACAATGGCAAACCATCCAGGAATGGATTAGGTCCTCGGTCAGACGAAGAGGTGTGATTAACTTGGCCTGGGAAACCAGGAACTAGTAAATATTTATTTTGTCTTACTGAATGGGTGTATGGTGGAGGTCAAGGGAAGGATGGGGGCAAACCTGATGTTCAGGTTTCTGTCACCAGACCCTCTCAATTTGTGATGTATTCATGATGTAATTTTAGGGGTGTTGTGCGTATCTTTGTAAAATTTATAAAAGTGGGAGCCATCCTTTGTTCTGGGCTTCCATCTTGCTTCACCTGGTGGCGGGTGGAGGTCCTGTTGCGACAGTTCTTCAATAAAGACCAAGCCTACTGGCTGCTGTTTTGTTCTGATATTCCTGGCTGGTGTCTTTCCTTTTATCCAAGGGAGCCCCAAATTTTCCATTAACAGTTTCAAATAATTTCTTCACATTTTTATAGACAGATCATTCTCAGGAGTAGTTCTGTAGATTTTCCATTTTCCAATTTATTTATATTTTATTTTACTAAAATAGAAAAGGTTCCAGAAGGAAGGTTCTGGGAATGTCATTCAAGCATAACAGCAGTGCCATGACAAATACATTTTTTAAATGGAAGATCTGAAAAGCATTTGTGGAATGTCTGAGTTTACATTACATCTGCTAATAGTCCTATTGACATATCAGCACCAGGTGCGCAAAATATCAGGAGGAAATGTTCCTTTAAACTTCCAGTGCCATTAACACTCACATACACACTAAAAGAGGGAGTTCACTATTATTATCCCACTTGTCCTCCCACCCTTTTGCTGCCATTATTCAACAATATTATGTTGTAGGCTTAAACTGAAGATATGTAAATTTTCAAGACCCACCTTAATTTTGCAATTTTAAACTGTTTTATGCTGCTTTTAATTTTGTTTACTATTATATTTTAATATTGGTGTTGTTTTTTAATTGTTGTAACCTGCCTTGAAACTTAGAGTGAAGGGCAGGTAATAAATTGTAGCAGCAGCAACAACAACAACAACAGCCTACTGGATGAGGTCAAAAGCCCATCGAGTCCAACATCCTTTTCTCACAGTGGCCAACTGGATGCCCCATCTGGAAGTTCACAAGCAGAATTTGAACACGAGAGCACTCCCCTCCCGTGTTTTTCAGCAGCTGGTTTTCAGAAGCACTGCTGCCTCCAACCATAGAAGAGGACTTGGCCATCATATCTAGTAGCCATGGGAGAGAATGATTGGCTCAAGGTCAACCAGAGAGCTTCATGACTGACTGAAGATTACAATCCAGGTTTCCCACTTCCCAATCCAACATGCTGGCTCTAGCAGGTTTAATGTCAATTGAAGGAATGTACATCAGGGTTTGAAAGCATGGCTTATTCATCTCAGTCCAATATGGCAGTGGTTCATCTCAGTCCAACATGGCCAACCAGGTTCTCTCCAGATGTTTCTGGGCTACAACTCTCGTCAGCACCCTGCCAGGATGGTCATCAATGAAACAATGAACAGGGTGATGATATAATAACTACTGCAATCGACACAAGATATTATCACCAAGGCAATTATCTGTACACAAACAATAAACATGCATAAAAATGGCAAAAGTAGTTTCTTTCACAAACATTCTATATCTTAAATAAGTAAAGAGCCCACTTGTGATATAACAGTGGTTCAGTGCTCATTTCTTCTCTTTCCAAAGTAGATTTTATTTTGAACAATGGCAAACACAGCAAATAAAGAGTTCACTTCTGATATACAAGTGGTTCAGTGCTCGGAAGTCGTTCCAGTAATCTAACGTTTCATCTCTAAAGAGCTTAGTCATCAAGCTTTATAGTAAATAATATACAAGAGAAGATAGTGTGTAAACGACTTAAAGCAGGGGTATATCTGTCCCCGTCTGCATGTTTCCATTGGGAGGAGCATAGAAAGACGACAATGTCCTTCAGTTTGTTACCGGTAAACCTTCTGTGGAAACATGGGTAGGGTTAACTAATTGTGTTTGCAATTGTTCAAGATAAAACCTATTTTGGAAAGAGAAGAAATGAGCACTGAACCACTGATACATAATGCAAGTGAACTCTTTATTTCATCCTCTTTTGTCCTCAGGGTCACTTGGATGCCCCTAAGAAAGTTTTTCGGGACTCTTGCTTCAAGCAACTTGAGAGGCAGAACGAAATTTTGTGGGTTGTGTTGCTGGGACCCCACAAGAAAATTGGGAGAGGTGTTGCACATTTAGCAAGCACATTAGGAAGCTGAAACAGGAGGAAGATGGTGAGGTTCTCTGTGCCCTGTGTTTGATGAGGGTGGACGGGGGCACATGCCATTCACCCCCACTTTGGGGAGGGGAGGGTTGGAAAAGTAGGTAGGGCAAGGTAGGATAGGAGATAGGGAAAGGGGGAGGGTGATGGGTGGAAGGTTAGAAGGGTAGGAAGGAAGGAAGGTGAAGAGGGGAAAGGAGTGGGTAGGGGAAGGAATGGTAGAAGGCTTGGAAGGAGGGAGGGCAGGGTAGGAGGGTTGGAAGTAAAGAGGGTACGAAGGGAAGGGAAGGGAAGGGAAGAAAAGGGGAGGAGGGGAGGAAGGAGGTAGGGGAGGGGGAGTGGTGTGGGAGGAGCTGTCTGGAGCCAGAAAAGAAGCTGTGTCTCAAAGCCAGTGTCCTTATTTTCATCTGAGGGATGTTGGAGGGTATCTAACAAGTGTACACTCTTCCACAACAACTGATGTACGGGTGTATAAAAAGCCTTCATTTCTGCTCAACACCATGTGTGTACACATCCATTGCTACAAAGAACCCAACATTAGTCCTATTCAGAGTAGATCCCTTCACAACTCATTTAGGCTGCTGGTTTCCAATAGGTTTACTCCAAGTGGAACTTAGACGAGTACAACCCTGTGTGTTTATCAACAAATCCACACACTTTTTTTTTTTTAAATCTGATTAACATAGAAATGACAGGGAAGAGACTTAATTTATTGATATAGTGCATTTATAGTCTTCCTTTTTCTCCAGGAACTCAAAGTGGCCTACATGGTTCCCCCCTTCCTCATTTCATCCCTACAACAACCCTGTGAGGTAGGTTGGGCTGAGAGGCAGTGACTGGCCAAAGGTCACACACAGTGAGCTTCATTGTCAAAAGTGGATTTGAACCCTGGTTTCCCGCATCCTAGTCTGACACTCTAAGGACAGTGCCACAACAGTCTCTCAACCAATGGATAAACAAGTGCTGTAGCAATTGGGACTGGATGTATTCTGATTTGCTTATCTCTAGCAAAAGCCCACCATTGAATATGTCACCCATCAAGACCCCCCACAAATATGTGAGGCACCGCTACAAAGCAGCATCACAGGAACTTACTCATTAGGTGGAGCACCTTCATTAAGCTGTTTACGCTCTGTCAAATAACTAGTGATACAAAAGTGAGATATGGATCTCATGATTTGTCAGACATATTGGGTTTGACGAGGCCGGCAGTTAAGGGAAGTTGTAACTGTGTCGCTCACCATTCCTGGGGTGCCTCACTTCCCATAGGAGTGGCCAGAAGATGGGTATAAATAGGATCTCTGGTCCTCAACCTCATCATTCGTATCCATTGAGACTTCTCCTTCACTCCAGCACGTTTGCTAAACAAGGTAAGGTCAAGGCTTAGATAATATTGCTCTCTTTCAATGGATTGAAGCATCTTCAGCTATGCACTGATGCTATTTGGGTAGGAGGCTAATGGTGTAAAGGGTTGATTTGGGTTTTTGATACAGTGTGCAATTCCTTCCAATCAATGGAGGGAGAGGGACATTTTTCTCATTGCAAATGAGGAGTGGAGACTCTGTTGGGAGTTCTTCCTTTGTTTTCTGGGTATTTGCTGCTAAGGTTTGGGGTGAAATATTGCTGCACAGTGTAGCTACTGTATCCACAAACATGTGGAAGCTTGTTGTATTTGGAGTTGGGTGACAGTACTTGAGCAGCAGAGATCACAGCAGATGAATTGTTGTGTCCTCCCCAACAGCAATGCTTGAATGATAGCTGCAGCTAAGCCAAAGTTTTCTGCAAGGCATTTTAATGCTTTTAAATTAAAGGATTAATCTGTCAGACAAAAATTCACCAAGGAATTGTTTCCGGCAGAGGCCTTATACATCCATGCACAGGTTGCAGGGCCGACCTGCTTAACTCGTGTAGAGGAGCAATGTCATCCCATTATCTGACCTCCATATCTACACCAGATAAATGGTTTGGCTTGGTAGCTTGCATCCAGGTAAGCACTGAGGAAACAGATTCATGGAAGATAGTACAGGAAACAGCTGAAGCTAGTGATTCTGGAGGTGGTCAATCAGTGTCTGAGTTCCATCACTGCAAAGCAGGAATACAATCCGAGAAACATGGCACAATACAATCTGAGAAACAAGGCACTTCAGTGAGTAGACTAGATTACAACCTTCCGCCCCAAAATGCTTTTGTTCTACATATGGGGATTTCTTTTGCACTAGCTAGATATGTTTACATAGCAGCTAGAATCAAATCCCTCCATCTACCTATAGCTCTCAAAATTTATATGTTTTTTTTGTTTGTTTTTAAATTAAGCAGTAAAATTTTCCAGTTTGTTTTAATAAAAACATTCAAAGGATAATTAAAATAACCAATAAGCTAAAAGCCGCATTAAACCATCATTGTTTCTCAATAGTCTTGATTAAACAAAGATATGAAAATGCTACTGTGACAATGCCTACCTGATATTGGCAGGGAGTTCTGAAATGGGGGTGGTGCAACACTAAAATATCAAATTCTTAGAAATGTGTAATGAGTACCATGTGGCATCCATAAGAGTGCCACTTTCAGAGATCAAAGTGTTTAAATGAATGGACATTTATGGAGAAAGGAATCTGGTCCTGAACTCTCTCTATTCCCCCCCCCACACACACACATGCATTCAGCCATGTGATCCAACACACTGCCAATCGCCACCTGTACTCTCTGGTGCTGCAGCCTGGACACACGTTGACCGCCATGAGAGTGAGACCCTTTGAGAAATGAGCATTGCAGCCAGCAGTGTGCATTAACTATGCTTTGTCCACTTTCCAGCTCTAACGCTCCACACAAAAGCCGAAAGATGAGCCAGCAAAAACAAAGCGGGGGTGGCTGTTGCTGCTGCAGCGGTTCAAGGGGCGGCTGCTGCTGCTGCTCTGGAGGCGGAGGCAGAGGCGGAGGCTGCTGCAGAGGAGGATCTGGCGGTGGCGGCGGAGTCATCATTATACCAAGCGGAGGTGGATATGGAGGTGGCCAGCAAAAGATGCCAATGGTTGTTGGCGGAGGATCTGGAGGGGTTTGCTGCGGAGCCAGCGGCGGCGGTGCAGTGTGCTGCGGATCATCCGGCGGCAGTGGCCAGTCTTCTGGGTGTTGCGTTGGAGGTGGAATGGGTGGTGGATATGGAGGTGGTCAGCAAAAGATCCCCATAGTTATTGGTGGAGGATCTGGAGGGGTTTGCTGTGGATCTAGTGGCGGCAGTGGTGGTGGAGTATGTTGCAGCTCATCTGGCGGCAGTGGCGGCGGTGGTGCAGTTTGTTGTAGCTCATCCGGTGGTGGAAGCTCCGGTGGGGTCAAGGTTATTGGAGGAGGATCCGGTGGAGGAGGTGGAGGATCAGGTGGCAAAACCATCATCATAGGTGGAGGAAGTGGTGGGGGATCTGGTGGTGGAGTATGTTGCAGCTCGTCTGGCGGCAGTGGCGGTGGTGGTGCGGTTTGTTGTAGCTCATCTGGTGGTGGAAGCTCCGGTGGGGTTAAGGTTATTGGAGGAGGATCTGGTGGAGGAGGTGGAGGCAGTGGGAAAACCATTGTCGTATCTGGCGGAAGCAGTGGTGGCGGTGGTGGTGGAGCTGTGTGCTGCAGCAGCGGCAGTGGCGGAGCTGTCTGTTGCAGCAGCGGTGGATCTGGAGGCGGATCCTCACAGACCAAGTGCCCCATTGTCGTCCCACCATGCATTGGGCAAACGAAGCAGGTCTGCCCATTTCCAAGCATCAAGTAAAATGCAACATTTGCCAAGAAAAGCTAACTTTGCTAGCTTGCATCAGCATCCTGACAACGACATGTTAAACCCAGGACACTTCTGCATGTTACTTTATTTGCCCTTTCTTTCTTCAATGGCATTTTATGTTTGCATGTTCAATATGTGACTCATTCTTCAGTGTAACTTATGAATGTGTGTGTGTGTTTGTGGTGGATGGGAGTTTCCTCATCCACCCACCCCTGCTGATTTCCTTGCTTCAATTTCCCATAATGCATGGGAGAGAATAAAACTTATTTCAGAATCAACACATCTGCAGTGTCTTCTTCCATCACCTCATTGCCATTGTCATAATTCAACACACCTCCATGGTTTCCCCAAATTTTCAAATGTTGCTGCATATTAGCTATTCTACACCTTATCTTCAACACAATTTTCACAGATAAGATCTCCTGCTATTCTTATTCAAAGCATACTTGTGTTTTAACAAGTTTACAGTAGTTTTTTTTTTTAAAAAAAAAACTATGAACATTTCCCACAACTCCTTAAAGTCTGTCTCATCCTTATCTCTAATTCTACTTGTTAAACTTTCCAGTTTTGCATATTCCATCAATTTCAGCTGCCAATCCTCTAAAACAACAACAACAAACATTTACTTTGAACCAAAGGGAAGGCAAGCAGCTGCCAGGTGGGAATCTATAGTGGGAGAAATCCATAAATGGAGGACTACCACATAGAAGATCCATTTCCTCATACCTGCTTATGGACTACTCTCAGAGGTGGCAGGAAAAGGAGGGTGTCAGTTGATGATCTCAGTGTCTGGGTAGCTACATATGGGGAAAGGTGGGGTGTTTTAGGTGGTTCCTAAGCTGTATAAAATTTTAAAGTTTGGAACCAATCCTGATGGATTTGAAGGAACCTTTTCCCTTTGATCCAGTTCCAAACTCAGGAAGTAAGGGACACACACAACTCAGGCAGTTTCAATCTATTCCACACAAGAATGTCCATCACTTAATAACACAACTTGTTATAACAGATTACATCTGGATGTTACATATGGCTTTCACCATATGTAAGTCCCATCAACCCTAGACAGCAGTGGTTATTGGTCCCCAATGGGACTGGTAGGGCAGAAGCCTCGGAAGCCTCCAGTAGACTGTGTCAGAGTCAGTCAGGAAGAGTCAATTCATCCTAGTTTGGTCGTCCCCCCCTCATATATATAAATTAATAAAAATTATATATATATATATATATATATATATATATATATATATATATATATATATATATATATAATTTTTATTAATTTTTCTGTTTTACAATTTAAAATACTCATTTTTACATCCCTAAAATATCAATGACTTCCTTTCTTCTCTTTCCATGGTTCATTTTACATATCATGAATCCCTGCATATTTTACAAAAAACTATACCATTCAGTATTCCCTTATTGCTTCCATCAAAACTTATTTACACTGTTGAATTTATCTTAATGCTGCCAACGTTTTCAGCTGTGCACAATTATTTCCCATATATTCAATACAGGCTTTCCAATCTCCTCTAAACGTAAGTTCTTCTTGTTCTCTTATTCTATATGTTAGATCTGCAAGCTGCACATATTCCATCAGCTTAAGTTGCCATTCTTCTTTGGTTGGGACCTCGCTCATTTTCCCTTTTTGGGCTAGCAAAACACGGGCCGCAGTAGTGGCATATAAATAACATTTTTTACTGGGTTTAGTCTTGGATGAAATCCTTAAAATATATATTATTTTATTTCTATATGCCACAGCGGCAGCGAGGTTATTAATAGCGGAAAATTGGAAGGGGGATAGAATTCCAACAATTTCGGAATGGAGAATTAAAATGGGCGAGATGGTAGAAATGGCCAAATTAACAGCAAATATTAGAGGCCGTTCCAACCAAGAAATAATAAAGCAATGGGAAAGAATGAAAGAATATATGGCTGACTGTTGTTCTGGAATTGACATTCTGATAAACTTAGAATAAAATGTGCAGGGGAAATAAGAAAGAATATATTATATGGGATAAGGATAATAGATGTAATAACACAACTTAAAGTGTACAGTAGACTATGGAATATGTAAAATCGCACATGAGTGAGGGGGAGTGGGGGGAGGAGGGATAAAGGCTTTTAAAATAATAATAATAATAATAATAATAATAATAATAATAATAATGACTTGTATATTTGTTTTGTTTGTGTGTGTGTGTCTGTGAGATTTTGAATTTGAAATAATAAATATTATTTAAAAAAACAAAACAAAAAACCTTTTTTGACACCTGGGAATTTCAGTCTGAATTATCCCCGACAGAAAGGACTCCGAGTTTTGGGGGGAAAGTACTTTCAAACACACACACACACCCAAATCATTATGGATCATTTCCCAATACTCTTTTACCCTTTTACAAGTTCACCACAAATGAAAGAACATCAAAGTTTGGTCCTCATACTCTTCCTTGTTGTGTCCTACAAAGATGGAACAGATGGCAAAGGATGAGGAATATGACAAGCAGGGCAAACCCCTGGAATTGTAGGCAGACATGTGGGAGACTACAGAGACTGAGGTGGTAGGTGTCAGGGATCTGCCTGCCCCTGCCAGTCCAGCTCTGAGTGTTGATAGAGAGCCACCACCTGTTTTAACTACAGATTCATCTTCGAGTGAAACCAGCAGTTTCTCGGGGGAGAAGCAATTAGTGGCTGGGAGACCTGGCACCACCCAGCAGTCTCGATCGGATGGAGAGACGTCAGGTCCGGCGCATAGATTACGTAAGAGGAGGAGGAGGCAATTTAGCCTGCCAAGATTGTGGTGTTGGCGCCAAAACCAGAGGGAGGCACTTCCGGATTCTGCTAGTGAGTGAACAGACGAGATAAGACTGAGCTCTGCACTGTAGATAGCTTGGCACTGAATAAAAGAACTAAAAGACAAATGGCTTGGCTTTTCTATTGAACAACCGATAAGGGAGCCTGACAGTAGGGCAGCGTCTCATTCACCCACAGGGCATTTTACAATATAAAGACACACCGTAATAACAAACTAAAACAATAACCCACCACACACAGTTTAAAAGACCATAGATCGTTTGATTAGCCAAAGGCCTGGGAGAAGAGAAATGTTTTTGCCTAGCACCTAAAGATGTTTAGTGAGGGCACCAGGCAAGCCTCCCTAGGGATAGCACAACCATGATTTAGAGTCTACATAGCTTATATTATTGCACTGCCCCTTTAAGAAACCTACAACATTCCCTGTGGGAAGAGTCAGATCCTGCTTGCAGACTTCCCAGGGGAATCTGATGGGCCACTGGCCTGATCCATCTGCAGGGCTATTCCTCTGTCCTCATCCTCTTTCTTCCAGCTGTGAAATCCTATTGGCCACGTTAGTTAAATAGGTTCAGATGAGCATAGGAACAGAGGAAACTGCCTTACACGGAGTCAGGCCATTGGTCCATCTAGTTCAGATTTCTCTACAGTGGTACCTCGGTTTAAGAACAGTCTGGTTTAAGAACAATTTGGTTTACAAACTCCGCAAAACTGGGAGTAGTGTTTTGGTTTGGGAACTTTACCTCGGTCTAAGAACAGAATCCGAACGGTGGAAGGACACTGGTGGCAGGAGGCCTCATTAGGGAAAGCGCGCCTCGGTTTAAGAATGGTTTCGGTTTAAGAACAGACTTCCGGAACGGATTAAGTTTGCAATCCAAGATACCACTCTATATTCATTTTCTGTCTGTCTCCAGGGTTTCAGGCAAGCAAAATTCCCAGTCCTACCTGGTGATTCTAGGGATTGAACCGGCGACCATCTGCATGAAAAACACATGCACACCAGCTAAGCTGTATTCCTTCCTTATTAACTTCTCATGAAGGATAAGACAACCAGTGGCTACTGGTCACAATGGCTATGCTCTGCCTCCACTGTATGCCTCTGAATACTAGTTGCTAGGAATCACAGGTGGGAAGAATAAAAAAAAAAGAATTGTAGAGTTGGGAGGGACCCTGAGGGTCATCTAGTCGAACACTCTGCTATCTATCTTTCTATCTATCTATCTATCTATCTATCTATCTATCTATCTATCTATCTATCTATCTATCATCTATCTATCTACTTACTTACTTACTTACTTACTTACTTACTTACTTACCTACCTACCTACCTACCTAGAAGAAGAAGAGTTTGGAATTGATACCCCGCTTTATCACTACCCGAAGGAGTCTCAAAGCGGCTCACATTCTCCTTTCCCTTCCTCCCCCACAACAAACACTCTGAGAGGTGAGTGGGGCTGAGAGACTTCAGAGAAGTGTGACTAGCCCAAGGTCACCCACTAGCTGCATGTGGAGGAGCGGAGACGCGAACCCGGTCCCCCAGATTAGAGTCTACCGCTCTTACCCACTACACCGCACTGGCTCTGTACACCACACACACACACACACACACCTACATACCACCCTACACCCAGAGGTCTCAGGGCGGTTCACAGAATAAAATCAAAATATAAAACCACAAAATACATAATCAAAATAAAAATACATAATCAAATACACAATCAAAATACATAATCAAAATAAAAACATCAACCCAATAACCCCCCTTGCAAAATAAATAAATAAACCCACATTTTAAAAGGGCATAGGATGTAAATCAGATCAACCGAAGGCCATTTTACATTGTGAACTCCCCTGCGATCTTCGGGTATCCAATTCAATACAAATTGAATAAATGACCCTTGGGGTCCCTTCCAATTCTACAATTCTATGATTCTTTGCTTTGTTGTCTCCTTTTCCCTCTAGTGACCAAAAGGAGGAGCAACCCCCACCAATCAAGCGGGGAATGAAAAATGTACATCATTTGGCAGCTGGAGGCTTGTCAGAAGTGGGAATGGAATGTCCCAGCAACCAGACAATGGTGCTGGCTTGCCATGGTTGGAATGCATGACTCATCCAGCTTCAGCTTCTTGGGTTTTGGATGTTCCACTCAGGTACTCTGCGGTGAGGTGCCAGGAAGCCACAGGCTTAAGTGGGGCATGTTGAACCTCACCTGTTGATGTTGAAGTTGGAACATCCCAGAATCCAGAAGCAATTGGCCAATGACACTCCAGCAGATGTGATGCTAGACAGCCGGAAAAAGACTGAGGAACTTCTTCTTTCCAGGTTTGGAAGAGCATGCTGGATGCTCAGGCAAGAGGAGACCCATGATCAGTTAGTCACAACATCAAACAAAGCTCAATATGCCCATAAACAGAGAATTGTTACTTGGTAATGAGGACAGATCTGTCAGCAAGACTATGGACACATCATCTGAGAATCTATCATTGGGCTTCCAATAGGCATGCTCACTAACTAAGCTACATTCCTTCTCAATTAAGTTCTCGTGATGGCTGGTCACAATCGCTATGCTCCGCCTGCACAGTTGGGGACAATATGGCTCTGAATACTAGTTGCGAGGAATCCCAAGTGTAGAGAGTTGCTATTATTAATAAAAAAATAATTAAATTTCTACGCTACCCTCCATGTGGGGCACTTTACAATATAAAAACATAAAAATACATACCGCAATAACGAGCAAAAACAATACGCCCCAACACAAAGTTTAAAAGATCATCGATTGTGCAATGAGTCAGGAGTGATGTTTTCGACTGGCGTCTAAAGAAATGAAACAATGGAGGCATGTGAGTCTCCCGGGATAGCATTCCACAAGTGGGGAGTCAACTCAGAAAAGGCCTGTTCTCAAGTTTGCTCCTCTCGCGGAGGAGGCACATGAAGAAAGGCCGCAGATGATGATTGCAGGGTCCGAGTTACTTCACATGGGGAGTAGATGACCCCACTCAGCAGCTTCATGAAGATGTTAGACAGCATGGAGGATTAAACTGAAGCCTAAGGAGCCCCACAATACCATAGCACCAAGTGCTGGTAAGAGATGGCACTTTAGAGATTGCTTACTCATGAGTTGTGTGGCAATTCTGAGTTTGTAAACACATGCTACATTGGCAGTCTTCAGTCTGGACCTGTTGGCTCCAGAATTCTCAAAGACTGGGTATGCGGCTGGATCCAGTAACTCCTCTGATATCTCCAGAGAGCCAGTGTGCTGTAGTGGTTAAGAGCGGTAGACTCGTAATCTGGTGAACCGGATTCGCGTCTCCGCTCCTCCACATGCAGCTGCTGGGTGACCTTGGGCTAGTCACACTTCTTTGAAGTGTCTCAGCCCCACTCACCTCACAGAGTGTTTGTTGTGGGGGAGGAAAGGAAAGGAGAATGTTAGCCGCTTTGAGACTCCTGAAGGGGAGTGATAAAGCGGGATATCAAATCCAAACTCCTCCTCCTCCTCCTCCTCCTCCTCCTCTTCTTCCTCTTCTTCTTCTTCTTCTTCTTCTTCTTCTTCTTCTTCTTCTTCTTCTTCTACTTCTTCTTCTCCAAGGCCCTTCAGCAGGTTCCTTTCCCTAGAAGGCCCTGGATACTTGTTTCATGGGATCCTGAATGCTACTCAAAGTCATTGATCTTTGTCAATGTGAGGTGTCTGGTTCATCCTCTGAGGATTCTGTGTCCAGTACCAGGTCAAGGCTAGGCATCAGGTTCTTAGGCTGAGATCTAGTGGAACGAGAGGCCCAAGATTACCTAACACTCTTTCCCAGGTGTATATTCAACATCACACTTACCACTTTGTTTCTGGGAGACAGAATTGAATGTTTGGAATGGATAGGTCTGATATAAAATACCTGGAGGATTGATTTTTGCCTTTGCTAAACTATTGCTGGCTGATCCAACTCCAGATTCCACACCACTCAAGCACACAGAATGCATTTAAACAGATATTTTAAATGCAATATTCTCTCAAAACAAGAAATACTAGCAATTTTCAAAATTTCAGAAAGTGGGGGATTAAATTTGGATTCACCCCTTAGTCTTGGGTAGGTGTGTGCAGATCAAGTTGGTACAGATCAGAAGCCATGAAGAATCTCAAGCATCCACTCAAGTTTACCTCAACAGTAAGACTGGAAGGAACAACACTGAAATGTATTGAAAGACATTTTGCCTTCTGGCTTGTTATGAGCCAGGGAAACACACCAATTAAGTGAATCTTAAAGAAAAAAAACATTCTGTTCCCCACTAGGAAGAAAGTTGGCTTCCTTGCCCAGGTGTGTTGGTTTACCTGAGGACAGCAGTCTTTCAAACAATTGACCATTTTAGTTTATGGCTAGCTTCATTTCCAAGAGCACTTATAAACGCCATCTCCAACTCCTCGAAAGATTCCATCAACAGTGTCTCCAAAAAATTTTACACATAACTTGGGAAGATAGGTAAACTAATGCCAGTGTACTGAAAGAAGCAAAGATCACCAGTGTCGAAGCAATGATTCTTCAACATCAATTTCGTTGGACTGGTCATGTTGTGCGGATGCCTGATTATCGTCTTCCAAAGAAACTACTCTATTCCAAACTTTAAAATGGAAAGTGTAATGCTGGTGGTCAACAAAAGAGGTTTAAAGACTCTCTCAAGGCAAATCTTAAAAAAATAAAAAAAAATAAGTAGTATAAACACCAACTGGGAAACACTGGCCTGCAAGCTCTCCAATTGGAGAGCAGCCTTTACCAAAGGTGTCGTGGACTTTGAAGACGCTCGAACTCAGGACGAAAGGAAGAAAAGTGCTAAGAGGAAGGCACACTTGGCAAACCCTCACCATGATCAACTCCCACCTGGAAACCAATGTCCCCACTGTGGAAGGACGTGTGGATCCAGAACTGGCCTCCACAGTCACTTACGGACTTACTGTTAAAACCGTGTTCATGGAAGACAATCTTACTCGGCTACGAGTGATTGCCAAAGAAGAAGACATTACCAAGAGTAGTGGTTTTCACTTCCAAAATGACCATCTTTCACTTTGTATCCCACAAACAGAATAGATGAATAGGGAGAGCCAGTGAAGATCCAGTCTGGAATGGCCCCAATTGCCAGGTCCCTTCTCCTTAGTCTCAGTGTTGTCCTTGTAAGTGCTCCTTATGTCTTCTGCCTCCTGGCGTGGCTCCCCTTTATTACACACACAGCCTAACAAGACAAGAAGCAGAGGTGTAGGAAGGTCAGGTGGTACCTGGTGCGGAAAATTTCTTGTCACCCCCCCATTGATTTTTTTTTTTTTTTTTGCCTGCAAAAACGGTTTTACGTTATTTCATATTTTCTTACAAAGGAATAATAACAAATAATAATAATAATAATAATAATAATAATAATAATAATAATAATAACAACAACAACTTTTATTTATATCCCGCCCTCCCTGGCCAAAGTTGGGATCAGGGTGGCTAACATCAGATACATAACATTGGTGTGAAATCAAACAATAATTAAATTACCTCCTAAAAACATGTCAAAATCAAATTAAAGTCTAATTAGATGGCTTTCCGCAGGGTTAGGGTTGGGGACAGTAAGTGCTCCACTGAATTGAAATTTCAGCCTTCACGACATAGGAAAACAGCCAAGTAAACAGCTATTTTTGTGGAGGAGGGTCAAGATATTAATTGATATGCATGAAATTTCATATATAGCTATATAATCCCGAGTATAGTAAGATAAGACCTTTGGAGCAGGTTTTTTAAAAAAAGTTTTTTATGAACAGCCCTAGTAGGGCAGTAATTGTTCCTTGATAATTTGTCACCCCCCTCCATGATGGAACCTGGGGCATACCACCCCCTTCGTCCCCCCCCTTCCTACGCCCCTGACAAGAAGAACAAGAACCCAACAACAGCATACAAATGGATATGGCTAAGTTGACCCAACAACCCCCCTCCCCCTTGCATACACATTCACAACTCACTGCAGTCAATGATAGGCCACCAACCATGGCCTTCCCCCTTATCTCTCTCACCACCAATGAAAGCTGGTAAATGAATAGAAAGAGAACCTACCCATGTGATGCTAACACAAAACCTTTGCACATATACTATGTAAAAGAATGAACGTTTGCTACCCCATTTCTCTACCTCCCCGTTCTTATACTATATACAACATCAATGTCTCCCATCAAATCTATGGAAAGAACTTTATGATCTGAAAACAGACTATATTTGTACTTCTGTAACCCAAGAAAATCTTTAATAAAAACATTTTTGGGGGGAAGCCATTTTTTTCATTATTTTTTATATACATTAATCAATCTGTTAATTACAAGTGAAGGTAAAAAGGTACAGGACCCCTGGACGGTTAAGTCCAGTCAAAGGCGACTATGGGATAGCTGCGCTCATCTCACTTTCAGGCCGAGGAAAGTGATAGTCAGCAACTTGGAAGGTTTGATATTCCAATAAACATCAGTATCATTTTTGGGGAGGCCAATAAGTCAAGGGTGTTTCTATTGGGAGGAGCATAGAAAGAGGATGATGTCCTTCAGTTTGTTAAACCTTCTGAGGAAACATGGGTAAGCTAAAGGTAAAGGGACCCCTGACAATTAGGTCCAGTCGTGACCGACTCTGGGGTTGCGGCGCTCATCTCGCATTATTGGTCGAGGGAGCCGGCATACAGCTTCCAGGTCATGTGGCCAGCATGACTAAGCCGCTTCTGGCGAACCAGAGCAGTGCACGGAAACGCCGTTTACCTTCCCACGGGAGCTTTACCTATTTATCTACTTGCACTTTGACGTGCTTTCGAACTGCTAGGTTGGCAGGAGCAGGGACCGAGCAACGGGAGCTCACCCTGTCGCGGGGATTCGAACTACCGACCTTCTGATCGGCAAGCCCTAGGCTCTGTGGTTTGCAATTGTTCAAGATAAAACCCATTTTGGAAAGAGAAGAAATGAGCACTGAACCACTGATATATAATACAAGTGAACTCTTTCTTTCATCCTCTTTTGTCCTCAGGGTCACTTGGATGCCCCTAAGAAAGTTTTTCGGGACTCTTGCTTCAAGCAACTTGAGAGGCAGAACGAAATTTTGTGGGTTGTGTTGCTGGGACCCCACAGGAAAATTGGGAGAGGTGTTGCACATTTAGCAAGCATATTAGCAAGCTGAAACAGGAGGAAGATGGTGAGGTTCTCTGTGCCCTGTGTTTGATGAGGGTGGACGGGGGCACATGCCATTCACCCCCACTTTGGGGAGGGGAGGGTTGGAAAAGTAGGTAGGGCAAGGTAGGATAGGAGATAAGGAAAGGGGGAGGGTGATGGGTGGAAGGTTAGAAAGGAAGGAAGGTGGAGAGCGGAAAGGAGTGGGTAGGGGAAGGAATGGTAGAAGGCTTGGAAGGAGGGAGGGCAGGGTAGGAGGGTAGGAAGTAAAGAGGGTGGGAAGGAAAGGGAAGGAAAGGGGGGGAAAGGGGAGGAAAGGGGAGGAGGGGAGGAGGGAGGGAGGGTAGGGGGAGTGGTGTGGGAGGAGCTGTCTGGAGCCAGAGAAGAAGCTGCGTCTCAAAGCCCAGTGTCCTTATTTTCATCTGAGGGATGTTGGAGGGTATCTAACAAGTGTACACTCTTCCACACCAACTGATGTACGGGTGTATAAAAAGCCTTCATTTCTGCTCAACACCATGTGTGTACACATCCATTGCTACAAAGAACCCAACATTAGTCCTATTCAGAGTAGATCCCTTCACAACTCATTTAGGCTGCTGGTTTCCAATAGGTTTACTCCAAGTGGAACTTAGACGAGTACAACCCTGTGTGTTTATCCACAAATCCACACACTTTTTTTTGAAAAAAAAATCCCATTAACATAGAAATGTCAGGGAAGAGACTTAATTGATTGATATAGTGCATTTATATTCTTCCTTTTTCTTCAGGAACTCAAAGTGGCCTACATGGTTCCCCCCTTCCTCATTTCATCCCTACAACAACCCTGTGAGGTAG
Organism: Darevskia nairensis; assembly: GCA_034642065.1. Taxonomy (NCBI): domain Eukaryota; kingdom Metazoa; phylum Chordata; class Lepidosauria; order Squamata; family Lacertidae; genus Darevskia; species Darevskia nairensis. The sequence goes on from JAWWNI010000425.1 coordinate 926,380, forward strand.
GTTGGGCTGAGAGGCAGTGACTGGCCAAAGGTCACACACAGTGAGCTTCATTGTCAAAAGTGGATTTGAACCCTGGTTTCCCGCATCCTAGTCCGACACTCTAAGGACAGTGCCACAACAGTCTCTCAACCAATGGATAAACAAGTGCAGTAGCAATTGGGACTGGATATATTCTGATTTGCTTATCTCTAGCAAAAGCCCACCCTTCAATACGTCACCCATCAAGACCCCCCACAAATATGTGAGGCACCGCTACAAAGCAGCATCACAGGAACTTACTCATTAGGTGGAGCACCTTCATTAAGCTGTTTATGCTCTGTCAAATAACTAGTGATACAAAAGTGAGATATGGATCTCATGATTTGTCAGACATATTGGGTTTGACGAGGCCGGCAGTTAAGGGAAGTTGTAACTGTGTCGCTCACCATTCCTGGGGTGCCTCACTTCCCATAGGAGTGGCCAGAAGATGGGTATAAAGAGGATCTCTGGTCCTCAACCTCATCATTCGTATCCATTGAGACTTCTCCTTCACTCCAGCACATTTGCTAAACAAGGTAAGCTCAAGGCTTAGATAATATTGCTCTCTTTCAATGGATTGAAGCATCTTCAGCTATGCACTGATGCTATTTGGGTAGGAGGCTAATGGTGTAAAGGGTTGATTTGGGTTTTTGACACAGTGTGCAATTCCTTCCAATCAATGGAGGGAGAGGGACATTTTTCTCATTGCAAATGAGGAGTGGAGACTCTGTTGGGAGTTCTTCCTTTGTTTTCTGGGTATTTGCTGCTAAGGTTTGGGGTGAAATATTGCTGCACAGTGTAGCTACTGTATCCACAAACATGTGGAAGCTTGTTGTATTTGGAGTTGGGTGACGGTACTTGAGCAGCAGAGGTCAAAGCAGATGAATTGTTGTGTCCTCCCCAACAGCAATGCTTGAATGATAGCTGCAGCTAAGCCAAAGTTTTCTGCAAGGCATTTTAATCCTTTTAAATTAAAGGATTAATCTGTCAGAGAAAAATAAGCCGAGGAATTGTTTCCGGCAGAGGCCGTATACATCCATGCACAGGTTGCAGGGCCAGACCTGCTTAACTCGTGTAGAGGAGCAATGTCATCCCATTATCTGACCTCCATATCTACACCAGATAATTGGTTTGGTTTGGTAGCTTGCATCCAGGTAAGCACTGAGGAAACAGATTCATGGAAGATAGTACAGGAAACAGCTGAAGCTAGTGATTCTGGAGGTGGTCAATCAGTGTCAGACTTCCATCACTGCAAAGCAGGAATACAATCTGAGAAACATGGCACAATACAATCTGAGAAACAAGGCACTTCAGTGAGTAGACTAGATTACAACCTTCCGCCCCAAAATGCTTTTGTTCTACATATGGGGATTTCTTTTGCACTAGCTAGATATGTTTACATAGCAGCTAGAATCATATCCATCCATCTACCTATAGCTCTCAAAATTTATATGTTTTTTTTTGTTCGTTTTTAAATTAAGCAGTAAAATTTTCCAGTTTGTTTTAATAAAAACATTCAAAGGATAATTAAAATAACCAATAAGCTAAAAGCCGCATTAAACCATCATTGTTTCTCAATAGTCTTGATTAAACAAAGATATGAAAATGCTACTGTGACAATGCCTACCTGATATTGGCAGGGAGTTCTGAAATGGGGGTGGTGCAACACTAAAATATCAAATTCTTAGAAATGTGTAATGAGTACCATGTGGCATCCATAAGAGTGCCACTTTCAGAGATCAAAGTGTTTAAATGAATGGACATTTATGGAGAAAGGAATCTGGTCCTGAACTCTCTCTATTTCCCTACACACACACACACACACACACACACACACACACACACACACATGCATTCAGCCATGTGATCCAACACACTGCCAATCGCCACCTGTACCCTCTGGTGCTGTAGCCTGGACACACGTTGACCGCCATGAGAGTGAGACCCTTTGAGAAATTAGCATTGCAGCCAGCAGTGTGCATTAACTATGCTTTGTCCACTTTCCAGGTCTAACGCGCCACACAAAAGCCAAAAGATGAGCCAGCAAAAACAAAGCGGGGGTGGCTGTTGCTGCTGCAGCGGTTCAAGGGGCGGCTGCTGCTGCTGCTCTGGAGGCGGAGGCGGAGGCTGCTGCAGAGGAGGATCTGGCGGTGGCGGCGGAGTCATCATTATACCAAGCGGAGGTGGATATGGAGGTGGCCAGCAAAAGATGCCAATGGTTGTTGGCGGAGGATCTGGAGGGGTTTGCTGCGGAGCCAGCAGCGGCGGTGCAGTGTGCTGCGGATCATCCGGCGGCAGTGGCCAGTCTTCTGGATGTTGCGTTGGAGGTGGAATGGGTGGTGGATATGGAGGTGGAATGGGTGGTGGATATGGAGGTGGTCAGCAAAAGATCCCCATAGTTATTGGTGGAGGATCTGGAGGGGTTTGCTGTGGATCTAGCGGCGGCAGTGGCGGTGCTGTATGTTGCAGCTCGTCTGGCGGCAGTGGCGGTGGTGGTGCAGTTTGTTGTAGCTCATCCGGTGGTGGAAGCTCAGGTGGGGTCAAGGTGATTGGAGGAGGATCCGGTGGAGGAGGTGGAGGATCAGGTGGCAAAACCATCATCATAGGTGGAGGAAGTGGTGGGGGATCTGGTGGTGGAGTATGTTGCAGCTCGTCTGGCGGCAGTGGCGGTGGTGCGGTTTGTTGTAGCTCATCCGGTGGTGGAAGCTCCGGTGGGGTTAAGGTTATTGGAGGAGGATCTGGTGGAGGAGGTGGAGGCAGTGGGAAAACCATTGTCGTACCTGGCGGAAGCAGTGGTGGTGGTGGTGGTGGAGCTGTGTGCTGCAGCAGCGGCAGTGGCGGAGCTGTGTGCTGCAGCAGCGGCAGTGGCGGAGCTGTCTGTTGCAGCAGCGGTGGATCTGGAGGTGGATCCTCACAGACCAAGTGCCCCATTGTCGTCCCACCATGCATCGGGCAAACGAAGCAGGTCTGCCCATTTCCAAGCATCAAGTAAAATGCAACATTTGCCAAGAAAAGCTAACTTTGTAGCTCGCATCAGCATCCTGACAACAACATGTTAAACCCAGGACATTTCTGCATGTTACTTTATTTGCCCTTTCTTTCTTTAATGGCATTTTATGTTTGCATGTTCAATATGTGACTCATTCTTCAGTGTAACTTACGAATGTATGTGTGTTTGCGGTGGGTGGGAGTTTCCTCATCCACCCACCCCTACTGATTTCCTTGCTTCAATTTCCCATAATGCATGGGAGAGAATAAAACTTATTTCAGAATCAACATATCTGCAGTGTCTTCTTCCATCACCTCATTGCCATTGTCATAATTCAACACACCTCCATGGTTTCCCCAAATTTTCAAATGTTGCTGCATATTAGTTATTCTACACCTTATCTTCAACACAATTTTCACAGATAAGATCTCCTGCTGTTCTTATTCAAAGCATACTTGTGTTTTAACAAGTTTACAGTAGGGTGTTTTTTTTTTAAAAAAAAAAAAAACTATGAACATTTCCCACAACTCCTTAAAATCTGCCTCATCCTTATCTCTAATTCTACTTGTTAAACTTTCCAATTCTGCATAGTCCATCAATTTCAGCTGCCAATCCTCTAAAACAACAACAACAAACATTTAATTTGTACCAAAAGGAAGGCAAGCAGCTGCCAGGTGGGAATCTATAGTGGGAGAAATCCATAAATGGAGGACTACCACAGAGAAGATCCATTTCCTCATACCTGCTTATGGACTACTCTCAGAGGTGGCAGGAAAAGGAGGGTGTCAGTTGATGATCTCAGTGTCTGGGTAGCTACATATGGGGAAAGGTGGGGTGTTTTAGGTGGTTCCTAAGCTGTATAATATTGTAAAGTTTGGAACCAATCCTGATGGATTTGAAGGAACCTTTTTCCTTTGATCCAGTTCCAAACTCAGGAAGTAAGGGACACACACAACTCAGGCAGTTTCAATCTATTCCACACAAGAATGTCCATCACTTAATAACACAACTTGTTATAACAGATTGCATCTGGATGTTACATATGGCTTTCACCATATGTAAGTCCCATCAACCCTAGACAGCAGTGGTTATTGGTCCCCAATGGGACTGGTAGGGCAGAAGCCTTGGAAGCCTCCAGTAGACTGTGTCAGAGTCAGTCAGGAAGAGTCAATTCATCCTAGTTTGGTTGTCCCCCCCTCATATATATATATATATATATATATATATATATATATATATATATATATGTTGTTGTTCAGTCGTTCAGTCGTGTTCGACTCTTCGTGACCCCATGGACCAGAGCACGCCAGGCACGCCTATCCTTCACTGCCTCTCGCAGTTTGGCCAAACTCATGTTAGTAGCTTCGAGAACACTGTCCAACCATCTCATCCTCTGCCGTCCCCTTCTCCTTGTGCCCTCAATCTTTCCCAACATCAGGGTCTTTTCTAGGGAGTCTTCTCTTCTCATGAGGTGGCCAAAGTACTGGAGCCTTAACCTCAGGATCTGTCCTTCTAGTGAGCACTCAGGGCTGATTTCTTTAAGAATGGATAGGTTTGATCTTCTTGCAGTCCATGGGACTCTCAAGAGTCTCCTCCAGCACCATAATTCAAAAGCATCAATTCTTCGGCGATCAGCCTTCTTTATGGTCCAGCTCTCACTTCCATACATCACTACTGGGAAAACCATAGCTTTAACTATACGGACCTTTGTTGGCAAGGTGATGTCTTTGCTTTTTAAGATGCTGTCTAGGTTTGTTATTGCTTTTCCCCCAAGAAGCAGGCATCTTCTAATTTCGTGACTGCTGTCACCATCTGCAGTGATCATGGAACCCAAGAAAGTGAAATCTCTCACTGAGATTATATATATATATATATATATATATATATATATATATATATATATATATATATAATTTTTATTAATTTTTCTGTTTTACAATTTAAAATACTCATTTTTACATCCCTAAAATATCAATGACTTCCCTTCCTTTTCCATATCATGAATCCCTTTTTCCATATCATGAATCCCTGCATATTTTACAAAAACTATACCATTCAGTATTCCCTTATTGCATCCATCAAAACTTATTTACACTGTTGAATTTATCTTAATGCTGCCAACGTTTTCAGCTGTGCACAATTATTTCCTACATATTCAATGCAGCTTTTCCAATCTCCTCTAAATGTATGTTCTTCTTGTTCTCTTGTTCTATAGGTTAAGTCTGCAAGCTGCGCATATTCTGTCAACAAGTTGCCATTCTTTGGTTGGGACCTCACTCATTTTCCATTTTGGGGCTAGCAAAACACGGGCCGCAGTAGTGGCATATAAATAACCTTTTTTGACACCTGGGAATTTCAGGCTGAATTATCCCCAACAGAAAGGACTCCGAGTTTTGGGGGGAAAGTACTTTCAAACATCCCGCCCCCCCAATTCATTATGGATCATTTCCCAATACTCTTTTACCCTTTTACAAGTTCAGCACAAATGAAAGAACATGAAAGTTTGGTCCTCCTCTTCCTTGTTGTGTCCTACAAAGATGGCACTGATGGAGAAGGATGAGGAATCTGACAAGCAGGGCAACCCCTGGAATTGTAGGCAGACATGTGGGAGACTACAGAGACTGAGGTTGGTAGGGCAGCGTCTCATTCACCCACAGGGCATTTTACAATATAAAGACACACCGTAATAACAAACTAAAACAATAACCCACCATACACAGTTTAAAAGACCATAGATCGCCTAATTAGCCTAAGGCCTGGGAGAAGAGAAATGTTTTTGCCTAGCACCTAAAGATGTTTAGTGAGGGCACCAGCCAAGTCTCCCTAGGGATAGCATAACCATTTTTACCATGATTTAGAGTCTACATAGCTTATATTATTACACTGCCCCTTTAAGAAACCTACAACATTCCCTGTGGGAAGAGTCAGATCCTGCTTGCAGACTTCCCAGGGGAATCTGATGGGCCACTGGCCTGATCCATCTGCAGGGCTATTCCTCTGTCCTCAACCTCTTTCTTCCATCTGTGAAATGCTATTAGCCACGTTAGTTCAATAGGTTCAGATGAGCATAGGAGCAGAGGAAACTGCCTTACACAGAGTCAGGCCATTGGTCCATCTAGTTCAAATTTCTCTACAGTGGTACCTCGGTTTAAGAACAGTCCGGTTTAAGAACAATTTGGTTTACAAACTCCGCAAAACCGGGAGTAGTGTTTTGGTTTGGGAACTTTACCTCGGTCTAAGAACAGAATCCAAACGGTGGAAGGACACTGGCGGCAGGAGGCCTCATTAGGGAAAGCGCGCCTCGGTTTAAGAACGGTTTCGGTTTAAGAACGGACTTCCGGAACGGACTAAGTTTGCAAACCAAGATACCACTCTATATTCATTTTCTGTCTGTCTCCAGGGTTTCAGGCAAGCAAAATTCCCAGTCCTACCTGGTGATTCTAGGGATTGAACCAGCGACCTTCTGCATGAAAAACACATGCGCACCAGCTAAGCTATATTCCTTCCTTATTAACTTCTCATGAAGGATAAGACAACCAGTGGCTACTGGTCACAATGGCTATGCTCTGCCTCCACTGTATGCCTCTGAATACTAGTTGCTAGGAATCACAGGTGGGAAGAATAAAAAAAAAGAATTGTAGAGTTGGGAGGGACCCTGAGGGTCATCTAGTCAAACACTCTGCTATCTATCTATCTATCTATCTATCTATCTATCTATCTATCTATCTATCTACTTACTTACTTACTTACTTACTTACCTACCTACCTACCTACCTAGAAGAAGAAGAGTTTGGATTTGATACCCCGCTTTATCACTACCCGAAGGAGTCTCAAAGCGGCTAATATTCTCCTTTCCCTTCCTCCCCCACAACAAACATTCTGTGAGGTGAGTGGGGCTGAGAGACTTCAGAGAAGTGTGACTAGCCCAATGTCACCCACAAGCTGCATGTGGAGGAGCGGAGACGCGAACCTGGTCCCCCAGAGTAGAGTCTACCGCTCTTAACCACTACACCACACTGGCTGTCTACACCACACACACACACACACCTACCTACCACCCTAGACCCAGAGGTCTCAGGGCGGTTCACAGAATAAAATCAAAATATAAAACCACAAAATACATAATCAAAATCAAAATACAGTGGTACCCCGCAAGACGAATGCCTCACAAGACGAAAAACTCGCAAGACGACAGAGTTTTTCATTTTTGGAGTCGCTTCACAAGACGAATTTCCCTATGGGCTTGCTTCGCAAGACGAAAACGTCTTGTGAGTTCCCAATGCATTCCTATGGGAAACCGTGCTTCAATGCATTCCTATGGGAAACAGCGCCATCTAGTGTTTCACAGGACCGTGCTTCGCAAGACGAAAAAACTCGCAAGACGACAAGACTCGCAGAACGAATTAATTTCGTCTTGCGGGGTACCACTGTACATAATCAAATACATAATCAAAATACATAATCAAAATAAAAACATCAACCCAATAACCCCCCTTGCAAAATAAATAAATAAACCCACATTTTAAAAGGGCATAGGATGTAAATCAGATCAACCGAAGGCCATTTTACATTGTGAACTCCCCTGCGATCTTCGGGTATCCAATTCAATACAAATTGAATAAATGACCCTTGGGGTCCCTTCCAATTCTACAATTCTATGATTCTTTGCTTCGTTGTCTCCTTTTCCCTCTAGTGACCAAAAGGAGGAACAACCCCCACCAATCAAGCGGGGAATGAAAAACGTACATCATTTGGCAGCTGGAGGCTTGTCAGAAGTGGGAATGGAATGTCCCAGCAACCAGACAATGGTGCTGGCTTGCCATGGTTGGAATGCATGACTCATCCAGCTTCAGCTTCTTGGGTTTTGGATGTTCCACTCAGGTACTCTGCGGTGAGGTACCAGGAATCCACAGGCTTAAGTGGGGCATGTTGAACCTCACCTGTTGATGTTGAAGTTGGAACATCCCAGAATCCAGAAGCAATTGGCCAATGACACTCCAGCAGATGTGATGCTAGACAGCCGGAAAAAGACTGAGGAACTTCTTCTTTCCAGGTTTGGAAGAGCATGCTGGATGCTCAGGCAAGAGGAGACCCATGATCAGTTAGTCACAACATCAAACAAAGCTCCGCATGCCCATAAACAGAGAATTGTTACTTGGTAATGAGGACAGATCTGTCAGCAAGACTATGGACACATCATCTGAGAATCTATCATTGGGCTTCCAATAGGCATGCTCACTAACTAAGCTACATTCCTTCTCAATTAAGTTCTCGTGATGGCTGGTCACAATCGCTATGCTCCGCCTGCACAGTTGTGGACAATATGGCTCTGAATACTAGTTGTGAGGAATCCCAAGTGTAAAGAGTTGCTATTATTAATAAAAAATAATTAAATTTCTATTTTTTATTTTTTTAAAAAAATAATCTTTATTATTTCAAATTCAAAATCTCACAAACATACACACACAAACAAAACAAATATACAAGTCATTCATATTATTATTATTATTATTATTATTATTAAAAAAGCCTTTATCCCGCCTCCCCCACTCCCCCTCACTCATGTGCGATTTTACATATTCCATAGTCTACTATAAACTTTAAGTTGTGTTATTACATCTGTTATCCTTATCCCATATAATATATTCTTTCTTATTTCTCCTGCACGTTTTATTCTAAGTTCATCAGAATGTCAATTCCAGAACAAGAGTCAGCCATATATTCTTTCATTCTTTCCCATTGCTTTCTTATTTCTTGGTTGGAACGGCCTCTAATATTTGCTGTTAATTTGGCCATTTCTACCATCTCGCCCATTTTAATTCTCCATTCCGAAATTGTTGGAATTCTATCCCCCTTCCAATTTTTCGCTATTAATAACCTCGCTGCCACTGTGGCATATAGAAATAAATTAATATATTTTTTAGGGATTTCATCCAAGTAGTGTCTAGTACATGTTGACCTTAAGACGTTAAGACTCTATTGGCTGATGAAGAATCTCCAAAACAGGGCTTTGTCCTTGCATATTAACTCAATCTGGCATATAAACTTCAAGAAATAAATCTATCCATAAGAGACTTGAAAAGCTTGAATCTTTCAATCACCAGTTCTACACAATTGTACCCTTGTGATCTGAGTTCTTGTTTCTCTACAAATTTCTGTATTGCTTCTATCAATAACTCCAACTACTTTAGACTATGGGATAGAGGCACTCATCTTGCTTTCAGGCCGAGGAAAGTGATAGTCAGCAACATGGAAGGTTTGATATTCCAATAAACCTCAGTATCATTCTTGGGGAGGCCAATAAGTCAAGGGTGTGAAGGCATGTGTGCATTTTTGATATGAAAATATCACTGCAAGATATGAATGTCATTCAAACATAGCAGCAGTGTCACGACAAACACATTTTTTGATGGAGGAACCAAAAAACATTTGTGGAATGCTTGAGTGTCCATGACATCAACTGATGGTCCCATTGAAATACCAGCACCAGGTGAGCGTAATACCAGTAGGAAGAGGGAGTTCACTATTATTATCCCACTTGTCCTTCAAGTCAGATCTCTCCACCCTTTCACTGTCCTCATTCAACAATATTATGTTGTAATATAGCCTGAATGTATATAAACCTTTTAAACAAGGACCATTTATTAAACAGGGATCATAGGAATAAGAAATGATAAATAGTCTTCTACGTCATTTGTACATCACAAAAATAGCACAATAAATTCGCAATGATATCTACAACATATTGTTCATTATCAGTGGTCAATGTACAAGTTCTTCGTTCATGGAGTTGCTTACATTTTTAAAAAAGGAAAACACGGCAGAAACAGGATAGGAGAGGGCTAACAGAAAGCATTCAACATCACATAGCTGAAATGCCTAATTAGAATCCCTTGTGCTTAGATTAAGTATGAGTAATAGTCATTTTCCATCTTACGTTACCAATAAAGCATTGTAATGATGAAATATAACATGAAAATGATATAAAGTGTTGTATCAAGTATCAAATCTTTATTACGGTCATAGACCAGCATTTAAAATCTGAAAAGTGCTTTACAGAGCTAAAGGAGATTAAAACGCAGAATGAATATAGCAGTCTAAAAATTTAAAAGGGGCTAAAAATATCCAAGAGGAGGGTTCAGCTTGCATTTTCCCGCATCTGCTCAAGGCCTTCATTCCATTCCCAAACAGAAGAGCTGCTACCCACAGCCCAACACCAAGTTCAATACTCTGGGGAGGTCAGGGACTGAACAAGAGATCTTCTACATACAAAGCCGCTGAGCAGTGTCTCCTCCAAAGTAAATGGGGGTGTGGAGCCAGAACTGTTTGACCTCCACTGTGCTTCGGAGCTTTCTGCATATAAAGTGTTGGTAATATGATGAATGTGGAAGCCGGGTTCAAAGTGAATAATTTATGTTTAAAATTAAATTTAGATCAATGAGACAAAATCATCGTACCACCACAAGCGTGTGTTCTCCAGCAGTGATGTGTGGAGTGCTGGCAACATCCTAACCCAGGATGTTGGTCTTCACCATAGGCTCAGCTGTTGCCCACTTCACTTTACACTTTGTTTGGTTTTGACTGGAGAAAGCATATTCCCTCTGTGGGAGATGTCCTTATTTCAGAACTAAGCAATTGGTGTGATTTAATATAGTGCACTACAGTACAGCATCGCAAAGTATGGCTTGAAGGATAGAAAAACAGAAGTCCTTCTTTTGCAAGATGGGTGGTGGGTAGGGAAGGGAAGGAGGGAAGGAGGGGAGGGCTTAAAGGAATGCAGAAGTGGGAGATAAGGGTTGGGATGTTGGGAAGGGGACTAGGGAAGAGAGGGCTGGTTGAATAGGAGTCAAGGAAATGGGAGAGGGGTAGAGAAAGGACTGGATCTACACATGTCAAAGAAGTGATTCAGTTAAACGCATTGTAAACTCATACAGGGATATCCAGTAGGGAAAGATGGGACTCCACAGCACCATCTGGTGTCATAGTGTTATATTGCATATACAATGCATATAAACACTTTTTATTTACCAATCTAGCTGAGTCCCTTGAGCGTTGGGTTAAAAGCTAAGCTGTATCCAGAATACCGTTCTCCTTGAGGTTGGTAAAAGTCACAAGTGAAGTGTGCCAGTAATATCTAGAGGGTCTAGAACGTAGGAATCTGCTTGGTGTGCTTTAGTGCTCTCCTCTGTTTTTATGTATCAGGTGTTTGTGAGATCTTTTGCCCCTGTTTGTATCCCACAACCTCCATCAGAAAGTTAAGTGTGTTCAACGTCAATTGCCTCTCCTTACTGCCATTCCTGAGGTAGGTCAATTCCAAGATTCTTGAGGAGATATGTTGCTTCCAATCTATCTGCTACTTTGAGCTGTGTTGATAATCTGAGGATGATAAGATGGAAGGGAAAGTCATTAACACACACATACGCACTAAAAAAAGGGAGTTCACTATTATCATCCCACTTGTCCGCCAAGTCAGATCTCCCCACCCTTTCGCTGTCTTCATTCAATAATATTATGTTGTAGGCTGAACATTCGTATATTTTCAAGGCCCACCTTATTTTTTTCCAATTTTAAATTGTTTTGAACTGTTTTTTTTAATATTATGTAATGTTATATTTTAATATTAATGTTGTGTTTAAATTGCTGTAACCTGCCTTGTGACCTGAGAAACAAGTATGAATTGTAACAACAACAACAGCCTAGTGGATCAGGCCAAAGGCCCATCAAGTCCAACATCTTCTTGCAGTGGCCAACCAGATGCCCCACCAGGAAACTGGCAAGCAGGATCTGAACAAAAGAGCACACTGCCCTCCTGAAGCTTCCAGCAGCTGGTGTTCAGAAGCATTGTTGCCTCCAACCATGGAAGAGGACCTTGGCCATCATTGCTAGTAGCCATGAAAGAGGATGATTGGCTCAAGGTCACTCAGTGAGCTCATGACTGAATGGGGATTACAACCCAGATCTCCCACTTTGCAGTCCAACATGCTGGCTCAAGAAGGTATAGTGTCAATTGAAGGAGAGTCCCAGGAAGACCATGGCCATCAGAGTATAAAAGCATGGCTTATGCAAACAAACACCATACGGCAGGAGCTACAAATCTCATCAGTCCCCAGCCAGGATGGTCATCAGTCAAGATGGTAGGAGCTTCAGTCCACAGACATCTGGCAGACATAACATTGGTCACCACTGTTTTATGGTATACCTGCTTTAGGTGTGGGAATGCCCTACACCTGAAACCATAGGGAGATGCTGTTGATCTGTGAAACAATACTGAGATAGATGGACCAGTGATCTGACTTCATAAAGCAGCTTTCTATGATCCTTGGAGGAAAATTATTCCAGCAATTCTTTTGATTGTCTTACCCCCCCCCCCCCCGGGAGTAAGCATACCTGCCCTGAGTTTAGAAATATTGCTTTGAACTAGTCAAGAATGTTGCACATCAGGCTCATAAATTTGTGGCCCATATTTCAATTCATGCACTGTTGTTTTGTGCCTTTGTTCTCTGTGCCTATATGTGGGCAAGACACGTATATAGGTCATTATTCAAGTTCCAGTGTGGGTTGTCCTCCACTTGTGGCCTTTGCCAGATGCATTACTGAGGGACAGAAGTAATTGAAAGCACTCACTGTGCCATGAGACAAGCTGAGATCTGGGAAGAGAATTGATATGCACATTCAGGAAAAGCAACATTTTGAGACATAAATTTCCAAGGCATTTCAAGGGAAGAGGAAGCCATTATTAAGGCTGCTGGAAAGAATCCTGGCAGGCACATTGGGGTGAATGTTGACCAACAGGCCCATGATGCACCTGTCAGGTTCATGCACTGAAGGAGCACACGGGGGTGGGAGAGATTTTCCTTGAGCCTCACTGCATGGTCATAGAGTACAGCTGGTAGTTGGCTCAGGAGAGGGGATGTTGTCTTGTCTCGAGTCTTTGGTATGGTGGCAATGGTACTATCCACAGACAAGAGGTGGGCATCAACAGCCTTAGGGTACCCCAAAGTCTGCAAAAGCCACCACCTCTGAGACTTAGACCACATTGACACCATTTGTCTAAAGCATGTGATATCACTTTAGACAGTCATGGCTCTCCCCTCCAATAATTCTGGGAACTGTAGTTTATTAATGGTGCTAAGAATTGTTAGGAGACTCAATTCCCATCCCAGAGCTACAGATTCCAGAGTGATTTAACAATTCATCTTTCTTCACAGGAAACTCTGGGATTGTAGATCTAGGAAGGGAATTATAAATCTATTTGTTTCTTTTTGTTGTCCTGCCATTAATCGCCATACTAGAGGAATATCATTTACAAGAACATGAGCGTCAGCAAACACTATGGATTTCACCAATACAAAATTGATTTAGGCAACAGTGTCAGAACAAATACGGGACACGGGTGACACTGTGGGTTAAACCACAGAGCCTAGGGCTTGCCAATCAGAAGGTCGGCGGTTCGAATCCCCGTGATGGGGTGAGCTCCCATTGCTCGGTCCCAGCTCCTGCCAACCTAGCAGTTCGAAAGCACATCAAAGTGCAAGTAGATTTCCGTGCGCTGCTCTGGTTCGCCAGAAGCGGCTTAGTCATGCTGGCCACATGACCTGGAAGCTGTACGCCGGCTCCCTCAGCCAATAACGCGAGATGAGCGCCTCAACCCCAGAGTTGGTCACGACTGGACCTAATGGTCAGGGGTCCCTTTACCTTTATTAGAACAAATACGGGACACGGGTGACGCTGTATGTTAAACCACAGAGCCTAGGGCTTGCAGATCAGAAGGTCAGTGGTTCATATCCCATTAATCTTTGGAAAATATGCTTGGGGAACATGCAATGAGCAAAATACACATATTTTTGATGGCAATGTGAATAATGTAAGCAAAACCTCAATGTCCTATCCTCTTACCGCGTTCACTTTGTGTTTTGTGGAAGATTGACATGAGAGCAACAGCACTCTCCCATTCCGTGATTTCGAGCAACTGTTATTCAAAAGCATTAATGTGTGGCTGTGATCCCAGATCTTGAACTGAATTAGACTGGTTTAGATCAACTTGAGATTCAGTCAAAGAAGGTTGAGGAAACCACAAATCACCCTGGGTCAGATCATGTCCAACTGGAGTGATTTAGGACTGTTAAACAGCAGGAAAGTCAGAGACTAAGAAACATGCATTGTCACCACCCTCACATGCTTAATTAGGGAGTCAAACCCTAATTAAAATTGTGTAAGGCACCCCCCCCCCAATTTGGTTCAGCTTTGGGATCTGGATCAAGACATCACCAGATCATCCTGGTTCAGACTGGGGCCACAGGAGTGCTCTGTATTCAATCAGGCTCCAAGTCATACCCGGGGCTGGCACAGTTCTAAAAATACCGAATTAAACTGTATGTGTCCGTTTCATATTATCCCACTTCAGATTCATACTACAGTGGTACCTCTGGTTGTGAACACGATCCGTTCTGGGGTGCCGTTCACACCACATAAAGTCCGCAACAAGAGCGGCACTTTTGCGCATGTGTGAAGTGTGATAGAGTGCTTCTGCGCATGCGTGAACCGCGCAGAACGCTTCTGCGCATGCGCGCGTCGCGAAACCCGGAAGTAAACACTTCCGGGTTTTCCGCATTCTTAACCTAAAAAAACGCAACCTGAAGCATTCGCAAGAAGAGTTATGACTGTATATTAGAAGTAGCTTGACCTGCTCTGTCTTTTTGAGGACATTAGGGTTGTCCGCACAATCTGTGTATCCACACACATGCACATGTAACATTTAATTAGTGCACAGGCAATGTATCTGGATACACAGTTGCTGAGCCGTACAAATTAACAAGTGTACACTCTTTCACACAACCGGTGTACGCATGTAGAAGCAGCTGGCACTTGCGCTCTGTGAAATGTGTGAACATATCCTTTGCTTCAGAGAATCCAATGTTAGTCATATTCAGAGTATACCGACCGATATTAATGACTAATTTATGCCCTCTGTTTTCAATGGGTTTAATCTAAGCATAATCTAATAGGGTACAACCTAATGGGTTTAACGGCAAATCTACTTGCTCTTTTTTTTTTTTCTTAATGCAGATTAGCGCAGAAATGGCAGGGAAGAGATTTGATTGATTAGTTGGTTGCATCTATATCTCTCCTTTTTCTCTAAGGAGCTCAAGGTGGCCTTCAAGGTCCTCACCCTCCTCATTCCATCCCCTCAACAACCCTCCGAGGTAGGCTAGGCTGCGAGGCAGTGACTGGCCCAAGGTCACATTTAGTGAGCTTCAGAGTTGGGTGGAGATTTGAACCCTGGTCTCCCAGGTCCTAGTCCAACATTCTAAATATCACACTACCGCTTTCTCTTAACTTATGGAAAAATATGTGCAGTAATAACCAGTCCCTTTTTCCTAGAAAAAGAGTTGGCAGAACTTGCCACGAGCACCACCCTCGTTCTCTAAGAATAGCATTGGCACCCACCTGAGAGCTGCCGGAACTGAGTGAGGGGGGAAAAACCTTGGTGATTTGACTGATTTGCCCAAATTCTGTCAGAAGCCTCCCCCCCCTTAAAGAAAACCAGTCCTTGCATATGTCACCCATCAAGAGCCCCCACAAATATGTGAGGCACCGCTACAAAGCAGGAACTTACTCATTAGGTGTAGCACCTTCATTAAGCTGTTTACGTCCCATAAAATAACTAGTGATACAAAAGAGAGATATGGATCTCCTATGACGTGTCTGTCATCTTGGGATTGATGAGGCCAGTTGTTAAGGGAGATTGTAACTGTGTCACTCACCATTCCTGGGGTGCCTCACTTCCCATAGGAGCGGCCAGAAAATGGGTATAAAGAGGAGCTCTGGTTTGCAAGCTCATCATTCGAATCCATTGCGACGTCTCCTTCATTCTGCCACATTTGTCCAACGAGGTAAGTCCAAGGCTTAGATCCTTGATAATCTTCCTTCTCTTTAATGCATGGAACCATCGGCAGCTTTAACAAATATACTACTATTCATTTTGTAGCATCATGGTGCAAAGGGTTGATCTGGATTCTTGATACAGTATAGAATTCCTTACGATCAGTGGAGGGAGAGGGAGAGGGACATCCTTCTAGATTTAAATGAGGAACAGGAGAATCTGTTGAGAGTTCTTCTTCTGTTCTCTAGTCCAGGCAGGGAATTGCCTAGAGGTTGGCTAGGTTGCCCGCACCCAGGGCCCAGACTGTGGGTGCGCAAAATTTCACCTCCGTTGGTGTTTCGGAGGATGAATCTGGCTGCTTGCATGGGCTATCGCAGAAGCCCTGTGGAGTCCCTTCCCCAGTTGGCTGGCAAAGCTGGTGGTTAGCTTGTGCAGTGTAGCTTTCTGTTACAGGGCCATACATCCTAGAATGCCTGCTGTTCCCACACTCTACTCCCCCTACTTGCCCTGAGAGCAGCCTTTCAGTTGATGTGCTGGCTGAGAAATGTCAGGAGAGCCTCTTCATTTACCATAGCCGAGTCGCTTTCCCTTGTTTCTTTCCCGCTTCAACCAATTTCCACTACACACACACACACACCGTTGCAAGTTTGCCAGGGAGATAGGGACCGTTGATTTAAGTGGGACTTTCTTCTGAGAAAAGTGTGCAACCTCCAAGTTAGTGCCTTCCTGCTGGCCCCTTGTCAAAGGTAACAAAGAGGCAGTTGAAGGCATATTGCCAGAAGTTCTGTCTCTGGCTTGCCAGATTTAGGCTGCAGTCCTCTGTACCTAGTTTCCTGGGAGTAGGCCCCATTGAACTCTGTGGGATTTGCCTTTCAGTAGTCATTTATAGGCTTGTTCTGTTAAATGTCCCATTTGAAAGTCATTTATGATGACAACATGGTTTTTTTTTTCTTTTCATGAGATGGGGGTGGGCGCCAATAAAGCTCCATACCTAGGGCACAAAGGAGCATAGATTTGTTTCTGGGTATATGTAAAGGTAAAAGTAAAGGGACCCCTGACCTGGTCTAGTCGTGACCAACTCTGGGGTTGCGGCGCTCATCTCGCATCATTGGCCGAGGGAGCCGGCGTACAGCTTCCAGGTCATGTGGCCTGCATAACTAAGCCACTTCTGGCGAACCAGAGCAGCGCACGAAAACGCCGTTTACCTTCCTGCTGCAGCGGTACCTATTTATCTACTTGTACTTTGACGTGCTTTTGAACTGTTAGGTTGGCAGGAGCAGGGACCGAGCAACGGAAGCTCACCCCGTTGCGGGGATTCGAACCACCGACCTTCCGATTGGCAAGCCCTAGGCTCTGTGGTTTAACCCACAGCGCCACCCGCGTCCCACGTCTGGGTATATGTATTTGCTGCTAATGTTTGGAGGTGAAATGCAGGCATGCAGTGTAGCTACTGTATCCACAAACATGCAGAAGATTGTTGTATTTGGGGGTGGGTGATGGTACCTGAGCAGCTGAGGTCACAGCAAATGAATTGGTGTGTCTTCCCCAACAGCAATGCTTGAATGATAGCTGCAGCTAAGCAGAGATTGCATTCTTACCTAAACCTGTTCCAAGAGGCACCTTAATCCTTTATGATTATCAAGGGATAAATCTGTCAGACAAAGGTTCACTGAGGAATTGTTCCCAGAAGAGGCCTTACATCCATGCCCAGTTTGCAGGGCCCGACCTGCTTAGCTGGTGCAGGCTAGCCATGTCATCTCATTATCTGGCCTCCATATCTTCACCAGGTATATGGTTTGGCTTGCTAGCTGGCAGCCAACCAACCAGGTAGCACTGAGGAAACAGATTCAAGACAGAAAGTACAGAAAACAAGAGAGTTGAAGCTAGGGATTCTGGAGGTGGTCAATTAGTGTCTGAGTTGCACCAATTCAAAGCACAGGGTCAGGATCACCTAATGGAAGGATCCTTCGTGATAAGAATCCTTTGTTCCAACAGTGTCTTTCATGCAGGGGGAACCGCCAAGTAACTAGAGAAGAGGTGGGGGGAATAATTTGGATCCCAGGGAGAGGCATGGAATCCATGAATGGGGGAGGGGAAGTGGTCTGATTGAAAAATGACCCTGGCAAAAAAGGGCACACTAGGAAATAAACAGCCTTTTATGGTTAGTTGGGGCACAAGAGGGATAGCGGCAGAGCTGTGGCCGAGGTGCAGCGCTAGTACAGGTGGAGGGGTCTGCTGTTTGGCTGAATCCCAGTAGGGGGGCGGTGTCTCTTCACATGCTGAGTTTCTGCTTATGGCCTGTTCCCCTCTTCCTGTTTTCACCTGGGTCAGGCTCCTTGTTCCACCTGCGTCCTCTTTGTGACCAGTACCCAAATGGCCTACCCTCCAACATTCCTCAGATGGAAATATGGAGTAAGGTGGTGTGTTTGTGTGTGCATTTATGCATACATGCATGCATTCAGCCACGTGATCCAACACACTGCCAGTCGCCACCTGTACTCTCTGGTGCTGCAGCCTGGACACACGTTGACCGCCATCAGAATGAGGCCCTTTGAGAAATGAGCATCGCAGCCAGAAGTGTGCATTAACTATGCTCTGTCCACTTTCCAGGTCTAACGCGCCACACAGAAACCGAAAGATGAGCCAGCAAAAACAAAGCGGGGGTGGCTGTTGCTGCTGCAGCAGCGGTTCAAGGGGCGGCTGCTGCTGCTGCTCTGGAGGCGGAGGCGGAGGCGGAGGCGGAGGCTGCTGCAGAGGAGGATCTGGCGGCGGCGGCGGAGTCATCATTATACCAAGCGGAGGTGGATATGGAGGTGGCCAGCAAAAGATGCCAATGGTTGTTGGCGGAGGATCTGGAGGGGTTTGCTGCGGAGCCAGCGGCGGCGGTGCAGTGTGCTGCGGATCATCCGGCGGCAGTGGCCAGTCTTCTGGGTGTTGTGTTGGAGGTGGAATGGGTGGTGGATCTGGAGGTGGAATGGGTGGTGGATATGGAGGTGGTCAGCAAAAGATCCCCATAGTTATTGGTGGAGGATCTGGAGGTGTTTGCTGTGGATCTAGCGGCGGCAGTGGCGGTGCAGTATGTTGCAGCTCATCTGGCGGCAGTGGCAGCGGTGGTGCAGTTTGTTGTAGCTCATCCGGTGGTGGAAGCTCAGGTGGGGTCAAGGTTATTGGAGGAGGATCCGGTGGAGGAGGTGGAGGATCAGGTGGGAAAACCATTGTCGTATCTGGCGGAAGCAGTGGTGGTGGTGGAGGAGGAGGAGCTGTTTGCTGCAGCAGCGGCAGTGGCGGAGGTGTGTGCTGCAGCAGCGGCAGTGGCGGAGCTGTCTGCTGCAGCAGCGGTGGATCTGGAGGCGGATCCTCACAGACCAAGTGCCCCATTGTCGTCCCACCATGCATCGGGCAAACAAAGCAGGTCTGCCCATTGCCAAGCATCAAGTAAAATGCAACATTTGCCAAGCAACCCAAGAAAGGTAACTTTGCTAGCTCGCATCAGCATCCTGACAACGACATGTTAAGCCAAGGACACTTCTGCATGTTACTTTGCCCTTTCATTCTTCAATAGCATTTAATGTTCAATGTGTGGCTCATTCTTCAATGTAATTTATGAGTGTGTGTGTGTGTGTGTGTGTTTGTGGTGGATGGGAGTTTCCTCATCCACCCACCGCTGCCGATTTCCTTGTTTCAATCTCCCTTAATGCATGGGAGAGAATAAAGCTTATCTCAGAATCAACACATCTATGATGTCTTTTTTTCCACCACCCCAATTCCATTGTCATAATCCGGTTGGCACCTGCCTCTTTTAAGTTCAGCTTCATTAAATTTGTGCACCACTTCCTGCTAAGGAATTCCCAACATTATCCCAACCAAAGTTTTTTTTTTTTGTTTTTTTTTTAAAAAAAAAACAACAACAACAACCTCCCACAATGCAGTAATAAAATCACTGTCAGGAGCAGCTGGTGCAGCAGTTAGAATTAAGTCCCCCCCTCCCTTTCTCATAGTACTAGAACTTACGGACATTCAATAAAGTTGAATGTTGCAATATTCAGGGCAGCACAGTTAAAATCTGGAACAGAAGGCAAAGATGGTGAAGAACCTGGATGGCTTTAAAATTCATGGAAAAATCCGTGGAGGAGAAAGCTATCAATAGTTGCTAGCCATGATGACTGTGCTGTACCTCCACACTAAGAGGCAGTTGGCATCCGTGTGTCTTGAGAGTGCGCCTCTGGGGTGAAGTTAATCTGCTGTGTTAGCAGCAAGAAAGTGACCTCCCTGGGGTGCAAGCCTGGGCAGTGCGTATTGAGGTCTCAGGCTGCCCAGAGGACAAGACTCCCCTGTCTGCCTCACTTATGTGGTCCAAAGGAAAGCAGAGCAATATGTTTGGCACCAGCTTGGCTGCCAGAAGGAGGCATACTAGGCACCAGGGAGCTGGGTATGTTTAGCCTGGAGAAGAGAAGGTTAAGGGGTGATATGTTAGCCATGTTCAAATATATAAAAAGATGTCATATAGAGGAAGGAGAAAAGTTGTTTTCTGCTGCTCCTGAGAAGAGGACACGGAGCAATGGATTCAAACTACAATAAAGAAGATTCCACCTAAACATTGGAAAGAACTTCCTGACAGTAAGAGCTGTTCGGCAGTGGAATTTGCTGCCAAGGAGTGTGGTGGAGTCTCCATCTTTGGAGGTCTTTAAGCAGAGGCTTGAAAGCCACCTGTCAGGAATGCTTTGATGGTGTTTCCTGCTTGGCAGGGGGTTGGACTGGATGGCCCTTGGGGTCTCTTCCAACTCTAGGATTCTATGATTCTATGATCTAAGGGACTCCAATCTGGATTTGGATAGGTTTTACTCCTTAGCCTTTTCTTCTTCCGAAGATATCCCAGAAGGCAGTGGAGGTTTAGGATCAGAGTTTTCCTTCTCCTAGATGGGCTACCTTGCCACATTGACCAGTTCCATCTGCCCCTCACTTCCCTCTACAGCACATGCAGAAACAGCCTTCTTAACTACTGGACCCACTATAGGTCTCTTCCAGTCCATCTGCCTGAGCCTGTCTTTGCATGCAGGAGAAGTCCCTAACTCGCAGAGGGTTAGAGCACCAATAGCCACTCTCACCTGGCTTAGCCAGCTGTAATACTTCTGCATATCAGCTTCAAGGACCACAGATGTGCTTGAGTCCTTCTTGAGGGTTCCTTCTTGAGGGATCTGGGGAACCGTGAGAACAGGATGCTAGACTAGATGAGTCATTGGCCTAATCCAGCAGACTACTTTAAGTTCTGCTGTTCTTATGCTCATGCTGTAGAGGTGAGTTGACCAGAAGAGTCTGGGCAGGGCAGGTCCAAAGCAAAAAAACCACACATGCTCAACCAGTTGGAAGATAAAAGCCAGCACATTCCAATCAGAGAGGAAGGAATGCATGATAGAGGAGAGGTAAAAGGAAAAGGGAAGAGTAAAGAGCTAGGCTATGGGAAATCCCAGCAACTTAGGGGACAGCACAGGGGGGAGGAAAAGGCAGCATGTCTGGTGTATCGCTCAGTGTATTCATGTGGCACCAGGAAAAAATAAATTAATAACTAAATAATTGAATTCAAACCCAGAAATTGTGGAAGTGAGTTGGAGAGTCCTTGTGGTTCATGAGGAGACCCTCTGCAGAGCCCGAAGAGTATGTCAGTGAGGGCAAAGGAAGCCCCAAAGAGACCTGAGGTGCAGCAGGGCTTTGTTTAGGCTGCTTCGCCTCCCTGCCTAACAGCTGATGTATAGGGTGGTGCAGCAGCAGCTGCTTTCCTGCACATCCTCCAGCCTCCTGACAGCCCCAGAGCTTCAATTCTGTGAATATATTTGGATATGTGAATATTATTGGATACAGTATTTTTGTTATGGATTGAAGAGAGAGCTGCAGAGAGGGCGTTTAAAAAGTTTTTAGAGGGTGCTCCCCACTTTACGTGATTTCACTTATGCGCACAGGGACCCGGAATGTAACCCGCATATAAGCAAGGTATCTGTATTATTGGCAAGCCGGGTGTCCTCTATCTTGCATTTGTGCAGCTGGCTCTTCCTGTCTAGGTGTAGAACCTGACATTTGTCTCAACTGAAGTTTGTTTTGTTAGTTTGCCCCCAATTCTCCAATCTGTTACGGCCATTTTGAATCCTGATTTCGTCTTCTTTGGCATTAGCAACCCCTCCCAGTCACCTGCAAATTTGATTAGTATCCCCTCAACTCCTTCATCCAAGTCATTTATATGAAGATGTTGAACAACAACAGGCCCAGGACATAACCCTACAGTGCCCCACTTGCCTTTTTTACTTTTTCAGGATGATGAGCAGCTATTTGTGAGCACTCTTGGAATTCGGCCAGTCAACCAGCTACAAATCCCTCTAACTCATCCAGAGTTGCTCTTGCATTTGGCTCTTTCTTGTAGGCTTCCAATAAGCTTGTAATTTGCCGCTGTGAGAACTGGATTCCATACCTTCCAAGTGCCCCAATTTTCCAGGGACAGTCCTGGCATTAGGAAAGCCACCCCAGCTTCTGATTTGATCCTGGAATGTGCCTTTTTTCCTCACCAGTGCTGCCGCCACCTAGCTTGGGGAGTAAGATGAGCCAGTGCCCATCCTGAGTGGCAGCAGTGAGGGAGTGTCTCATTGCCTCTTCATGGCTTCTCCATGGCCGCTGCTGCTTGCCTCCTCTCTAGGGAAAGTTGTAGTGGCTGCTGGAGAGCCGGTGAGGAAGAGGAGAGGCTGCCACCTCTGAGGCCCAGCCCCACATGATGTGCTGGTTCTGAGGGGCAAGCAGAGGGCAGGAAGAAAGCAGGAGCCAAGTGCAACAAGTCTTGATTTCTTTATATTTACAAAATGCTTTGTGTGTCTCTTTGTGGCCTCTTTCTGATATTTATTTATTGGTGTGTGTTTTTCCTTTTGTAGATCTACCAAAGAATAAAACAGGCATAAGCAAACTCCGGCCCTCCAGATGTTTTGAGACTACAATTCCCATCATCCCTGACCACTGGTCCTGTTAGCAAGGGGTGATGGGAATTGTAGTTCCAAAACATCTGGAGGGCCGGAGTTTGCCTATGCCTGGAATAAAATATAATAAAATTAGGATTTAGGGTTTTTTCTCAGGATTGTGGAGGGCATGTGTCCTATGTCCTGTTGGTGAAGTAGTGTCGGCACTTCATCTGACAGGAAATGCTCTGTTGGGGGGAGGACACACACACACACAAGAAAATGGTGAGTCGAAGAGAGTCAGTTGGGGGGGAGGGAGAAATGCCCCTATTTTCATCCAAGGAATGTTGGAGGGTATGGGACTAGATGGACCCTTGGCTTGACCCAGCAGAGGTCTTTTTGTGTCATTAGGCCATTAGATGTTGTGAACTGCCCTGTGTTCTTCAGATGAAGGGTGTTATACCAATTTAATGATTGAATGAATAAACAAATGAATAATAAACTATGTTAACTGCGGTGTAGCAATTTATTTCCAAGGGACATAGAGTAATTTGGTGCGGCACTCTTTTATGCTGGAACTGTTCTCCAAGATTCATTGTCTCCTTCTCCCTCTGGTGGCCAAAAAGAAGGAACAACCTCCATCAGTCAAGGGGTGTGTGTGTGTGTGTGTGTGTGTGTGTGTGTGTGTGTGAGAGAGAGAGAGAGAGAGAGAGAGAGAGAGAGAGAGAGAGAGAGAGAGAGAGAGAGATTATTTGGCAGCAGGATGCAGGTTGGGAACAGGAATGGAATGTTCCTGCAGGCTTGCCATGTTTGGAATGAATGACTCATCCAGCTTCAGGTCAAACTGTTCTTGCATTTGGATGTTCCACTCAGGTATTCTGCGGTGAGGTGCCAGGAAGCCACAGGCTTAAGTGGGTCATGTTGAACCTCACCTGTTGATACTGATCTTGGAACATCCCAGAAGCAATTGGCCAATGACACTCCAGCAGCTGGAAGAAGACTGAGGAACTTCTTCCCAGGTTTTGAGGAACATGCTAAATGCTCAGGGGAGAGGGGACCCCAGATCAGTCAGTCACATCCAGCAAAGCTCCACATAAACAGAATTGTTACTTGGATCGATCTGTCCGGGTCCCTTCCAAATCTCCAGTTCTATGATTCGATGTATCATCCTCCTATCTATCCTTTACTCTGACAGTATTAGGAACATCGGAAGCTGCCTTATACAGAGTCAGGCCACTAGAACATCAAGCTCAGTGTTGCCTACAATGCCTGGCAGCAGCTCTCCATAGTTTCAGACGGGGCATTCCCTGTCCCACCTGGAGATGCTGCAGTTGGAAGCGGGGACTAGGTAAAGGTAAAGGGACCCCTGACCATTAGGTCCAGTCGTGACCGACTCTGGGGTTGCGGCGCTCATCTCGCTTTATTGGCCGAGAGCCGGTGTACAGCTTCCGGGTCATGTGGCCAGCATGACTAAGCCGCTTCTGGTGAACCAGAGCAGCACACGGAAATGCCGTTTACCTTCCCGCCAGAGTGGTTCCTATTTATCTACTTGCACTTTGACATGCTTTCAAACTGCTAGGTTGGCAGGAGCTGGGACCAAGCAATGGGAGCTCACCCCGTCTCAGGGATTCGAACCGCCGACCTTCTGATCAGCAAGCCCTAGGCTCAGTGGTTTAACCCACAGTGCCACCTGGGTCCCTTAGGAAGCAGGGACTATCTTCATGCCAATCAGGAGCTCTACCCAGGGTCAGATTTAGGTAGGTGAGGCCCTAAGCTATTGAAGGTAATGGGGCCCTTTATATGTCCAGCTGTCCTTTATCAACAACAAATTGTTGCTGGTTGTTGTTTTTTTTTAATATATGCCCTATGGTAATTTATGGACCTAATAGGAGCCTACACAACACAAAACACTGTTGTTGTATGTTGGTTTTATTTTATTTGTTTTTTATCTTATATTTTGGAAATGTACATCATGTGTGTTTTTTTCCTTTAATTATTTTGGGGAGCCCCCAAGAGAGTGGGGCCCTAAGCTACAGCTTGTTTAGCTTATACGTAAATCCGGAACTGGCTCGACCGCTGAGCTACATTCTGCTCCCTGAAAACAGAGGACGATTCCAGTCTCAGAAACCTTTTCATGCCGCTGGAAATGTTCCTCAAAACAACAGTCTGTTCAGTTACGTCAGGAAAGTGCCGCTAGAGGGCGCCTGTTGCATCACAACATGGACTGTAGCATTGATAGGTAAGGTGAGACATCTAATGATTGGTGAGACATCAACAATCGCTCGAAGGCCTTGAATCTGAACTATATATAATTTGGTCTGGATCTCCTGACACCCAGCTGCCTGGATTTCTAGTATTGAGCGAGAGGGAGGGGTTCAGAGTTTCTTCTTGCCTCCCTTCCTACCCCACCCTGGCTCCAAGCATCGGCACAGTGGCAGGCTTTTTCCATAGCCCACGCACTTTCAGGTGTGCCAAAAAGGAGTACCTGGCAACCTCCACACCCAATCTGCATTGATACAGCCTTTGGCACATCTGCCAGGAATCTCATGTGACAAAGTGACACACACATGCCAGCTCTTCTCCAAGTCCTGGAACCTCATGTGACACACCCAGACCAACTCCTGAGCCTGGATTTCGATGAAGCCTCCTTTCACCTCTTTGATGCACCTTATTCCTTCCACCATCAGCTGTTTCTACAGCTGCAGCATCTGCTTAGGGCTGGTGCAGCCAGTTGAATCCCCTTGGGAGATTTCCCCCCTCTGTGTCATCATTTAAAACAGTTGTTTCCAAAGTGGGTAGCAGCACCTACTGGGGGGGGGGTTACCCCAGATTCAACCCTCACAACCACAGTTGTAAACAGAAACACCAATGTGCCCAGAAAATGCATGTGAAATGTAAGTATGTAACATAACTGCAGCAAACAGTTAATATTTTATAAATGACATGTCAAGGTCAATAAAAGGCAACAGTATCTCAGTACCAATCAGAGAATATTGTTTTTGTTTAATGAAGAAGGCATTCATCAAGGTTTCTTTTACTGCCTTCCTTCAATCTTGCCCTTTGATCATCAAACACCTAAAGTCTTTATGGACTAGAAACCTTACTTTCTCTTTAAAACAATAAGAGTTCAAGGTTCTCAATAGGCCAGCTCGTTAAGCCACAAATATACAAAAGAAACATTTGATTGGCATAAGTTTTGTTCTGTCGAGCGCGTATTTTGCACAATTTGTATACAGTGTCTGATTGATAACATGTGGTCTGTTATGCCTAATAAAGGATATTTGTTTGTTTACAAAATAAACAGTGCACCATGTCTTATTTTTGCATATGATTTTAATTATTACTGTTGCCCAAACAGAGGCCAAAACAGAAAACAGTTAACTTTCCTCCCCAAATTATGTTTCTGGGTGGAGAAAAGACACTGGAATTTCAGTGCTAGACAGAGAACATATTTGATACAATTTTATGTAGAGAGAAAGGCATCCAGTAAGCTATCCCCCATCCTTCATCTGCTTCTTTTAGCTAATGATGACTCAGAGCAGAATATGGTGATCCTTCAGCCAACAAGCCCATCTTCCTGGGGAGTCTCATGTTCTCTACTTCTGCTGCTGTGGCCACTGGGGGGTTTGCTTCGTCTGCTGCTGGCAAGGGGGTGGGATCACCACAGGAGGGATGCATGGAGGTGGGACAACCACTGGAGGTTGCTTTGGGCACTGAGCTGGGATGACCACGGGAGGAATGCATGGAGCTGGGATGACCACAGGAGGTTGCTGTTGGCAGCCTCTGTCCTCATGGCAGGAACTTCCACCCCTGTGGCAGGAGTCCTGTGGTTTGTTGTGGCAGGAGTCCTGTGGTTTGTTGTGGCATCCTCTATCGTTGCGGGAACACATCTTGATATCAGTCAAATCTGGAGTCCTGTGAGAAATGAAGAAACAGACTTACAGAGAAGGTCCAGGACAAGCATAGCTTTCTTATTCCTTCACTCAAAGCAGCGTACTATATAGCAGCCTTTCCTCTCTGTGAGTGGCACCTATCATGTTCTGTCTGTGTTACAAAATGAAATCCATTCCTAAATGGAGCACATCTTGATATCGGTCAGATCTGGAGTCCTGTGGAGAAAAGGTCCAATGCAAATGTCTATTTCTTAAGTCTTCACATTTTAAGTAGATTAGGGTGGCTTCTCAAACCTTCTAGACATTTTCGGCAATAATCGCCTTAGGAGATTGTCATAATTAAGCAGTGTATAAATTGTCAAAATAAGTAAAGCTAAAGAAACAAAAACCAGGGCCTTATGGTACCCAACAGAATTCCTAGAAAAAGCATGGAGACCTTGGGGGGAAAGAAAGAACATTGTTCAAGTGAACTAGAAAAAAAATCTCACAAGAAGGTTCAACAAAAACACAGTTTGAAAAATATCCTCTAGCTGTTAGAGACTCTCATCTTCCTGGACCAGTAGCTATGCTATCTGGGGCTGGTGGAATTTGTAGTCTGAAACATCTCGAAGACACCACCTTGGCTACCCTTGGCTTAGGTTCACAATGTTCCCCTTTAAAGGGACTCAGAGTTGCACAGCTCCAAGGATGGACGAAGTGGTGCTTTCTGGAACATTGGACTACAACTCCCATCAAATCCCAGCTGGCTCATCTAATGAACAGGAATGATGGGAGCTGTTGTCCATTGTCATCTGGGGGACACCAAGATGGCTTCCCTTGACATAAATCACCACATCCATCAATTTAAGAAGATCAGTTCCAACCCCTGCCCTCCAATTCTATCCACAGAACAGGTAGAATCCCAAAACTTACTGAAAATGTAAACTGGAATCCTTATGATAGGAATGATCACCGGAGTCTTGTCTGGATCCTTGAGGTGAGATACTTTTTATATGGTCCCTCACCTGCCTTCCGGAAATGAAATTCCTCTCTTGGGCAAGAGTGAGCAAAGCTGGACTTTCATGAGATGAGTTGGATGTGTTACTGGATGGGCCACACCCCATGGAAAAGGTATCATAGGAAAATAATGAGATTAACTTTTGCAATGCAGTGTGCAACTCATGACAAGTCAGGGTCTGATTCTGCACTGCATAATGTAATTGCTCTTAGAATTCCTATGTATCAACAATCACACACATTGATCAATCTGGGGGGATAATGAAAGGCGTGGTCCAACAGAACAATCCTTTTCAGGGTCTTCTTACTGGATTCTTGAAAGACATCTTTTGGAGAAGAATGGAGAATAGTCCCAAAGTAGAATTCGCAAATGTCACCCACTTCTGCCAAAAACTTGCTTTCTCTCTTCCTCCCTCCCTCCCTCTCTCTTCCCCAACAGTCGATTGTAGGGAAATAAAGGAATGATCACCATACATTGAAAGCTCATCCAACACATGTTTAAAGCTAGGATTGCCATATTTCAAGAAGTGAAAATCCAGACACAAACAAATTGTTGATCTTTTTTTGGGGGGTGGGGAGGCCAAATCCCACTAATGGCAACCCTATTAAAGCACACGTCTTCCCCCAAAGAATCATAGGAACTGAATTTCCCCCCTCACTGAGCTACAATTCCCAACATCCTTAGCAAATGTGGATGTAGCTTTAGCGGGATGCAACCCTGTAAATTAAAGAACTCATGCTTGAACATACAATTGTAGAGTTGGAAGGGACCTGGGGGTCATCTAGTCCAACCCCCTACAATGCAGGAATCTCACTGGATGGACTCGAACCACCAACCTTCTCATTAATAGCCAGACACACTGACCCATCAGTCTGAGAGCTTTTCTGTATAAAGGTCCAGGTTCCCTGTGGAGAGGGATTGATTGTTAAACCACTCTGTTAATAGCAGCTCTGTGAGGGGAATAGGAGTCTCCTAACAACTCTCAGCACTCTTAACAAACCACAGTTCCCAGAATTCTTTGGGGGAAAGCCATGCCTGTTTAAAATGGCAAATTATTGCTTTAAATGTACAAGGGGCTGCCCCCCCAGCTCATATTGCTCATTAATTACCCTCCGTTATTTATTACCTTTTTTAACTGCCCATCATCCCAATGACATCACAGTGTGTTGCTACACAACATACTGTGTAAGTTAAAATTTCAACATATACACCAGGAGTAAAGGCAAAGGACCCTTGACAGTTAAGTCCAGTCGTGAACGACTCTGGGGTTGTGGCGCTCATCCCGCTTTACTGGCTGAGGGAGCTGACGTTTGTCCGCAGACAGTTTTTCCGGGTCATGTGGCCAGCAGGACCAAGCCGCGTCTGGCGAAACCAGAGCAGCGCACGGAAACGCCATTTACCTTCCCGCCGGAGTGGTACCTATTTATCTACTTGCACTTTGACGTGCTTTCGAACTGCTAGATTGGCAGGAGCTGGGACCAAGCAACGGGAGCTCACCCCGTCGCAGGGATTCGAACCGCCAACCTTCCGATCAGCAAGCCCTGGGCCCAGTGGTTTACACCACAGCACCAGTAGTCAAACTTTTTATACCTACTGCCCACTAATGCATCTTTCTTGATGGTAAAATTTCCTTACCGCCCACCAGTGCTCGATGGAAGGAGGATTCACCTTGTGCTGTAGAATCCCCTACCGCCCACCTAGAATCCTGAATAAACCCCATTAGTGGGTGGTAAGGACCAGGTTGACAACCCCTGATATACACAATAAAGCAGAGATAAAAATGGTAAGTTAAAGCCCTTTGTTGACTCTTACACACAGTCCCTCCGCACTGCTGTACCTTCACAGCTGCCTAACTCTGACAGCAGGAGGGTCCATATTCCATGGTTTTACAATTTTCTGGACCAACAAAGACTCTAGCACACACGGTCTAGATTTAGGCCTGTGGGCCTGCTAGGTGTTGTAGCCAAATGGTTTAGTCACACATAGTTCTAAAATCGAAGGTGTGTGGAAAGATTTGGATGGAATCACCTTCCCCATGATGTGTCTTAAAGGCATCCAGAAAGAAATTGTTGAAAAGGGTTGTCCTACTGGACGCTGCCTTTCTTTATCCCAAAAGTTGCCCAATGTTTGTTGATCTGCAGGTTTCAGACAAAGACAATTAACTAAGTTACACAGCACAGAATCAGCCCCAGAACATGGTCAGGTGCCTGCAGTATTACAAAAGTGATCCCATTATTTCCTGGTGACACTTTTCCGTGGGGTGGGGCCCTTCCATCGAAGATTTGCTCATGGCTTGAAGGACGATATTGCTCACACTTGCTCAAGAGGGAAATTTCATTTCCAGAAGTAAGGCAACTGGACCATATAAAAGGTCTCACCCTCCCAGGATCCAGACATAGACTTCTGATCTTCACTACTGCAGCTTTTCCAGTTGGCATTTGGGGTAAGTCTGGAGATACCACCTGCTCTATTGATTG
Source organism: Darevskia nairensis (assembly GCA_034642065.1). Lineage (NCBI taxonomy): Eukaryota > Metazoa > Chordata > Lepidosauria > Squamata > Lacertidae > Darevskia > Darevskia nairensis. Next base: position 956,566 of record JAWWNI010000425.1, read on the forward strand.
TATTTGTGGGAGGTTTGAACTTTGATTATTCAAGATGCATGGGGATAACCTAGTTTCCAGATTAGGTGTCTTTGAGTTGCATCTAAATGCATTCGACTTAGAATAGACACAATGAAATGAATGAGCCTATGTTAGCCATGCCGATTGTCTCCAGTGGGTATCCTCTGAGTAAAACTAGCATGGGCTTTGAAAACCATCTCTGGGCAGAGATTTTAAGTGAAATCTGCTAGCAAGTAATTGGCAAGTAATTAGCAAGTAATATAGCCATGTCTATTGACTTCACTGGCTCTACTCTGAGAAGGATTGGCATTGGGTACAAATATTTGAAACCAACAAACTGTAGGCATTGGTGAACTAAGGAATCAAAAAGAATATTTGACTAAATAAGAGTTCAGTTGTCACAAAGAGAATGCATCTAGCCAACAGTTTGAGTGGCACACACAGGGACATATGAAGAGTCACAGCTTGGTGGTAGAACACCTGCTTTGCCTGCAGAAGGTCCCGCATTCAACTCCCAGCATCTCTTTTTTAATAATATTTTTATTAATTTTAATACAAATGCAATAAAAGCCGCATTATCACAATACCAAATTACAATCCAATTAAAAACAGAGCCAATTATTCAAAAACCAAATTAAACAATTTGAGCATCTCAAGGTAAACTCCCAGCATCTCAAAGTACAGCTGAAATGGTCTCCTGTCTGAAACTAGCCCTGAAAGAACTAGGGTACAAAGTATATGTATTAGGGAGCATGGTCACCTAAAACAGAAGCTCCTTTAGTCTGGATTACTTGCTTTGCAGGATGACTAGAATGTTACAAACCCGGGGTACTTTGGGTGAGCCCCACAACAGTTAAAATGTTTATTTATTTACTTAACATTTGTATCCCACCACGCCAAGGAGCTCAAGGTGGTGTACATATTTCTGTTCCCCTTGTCTTATCCTCACAACCTGTAGACCGAGAGAGTGGGACTTCCGGAGGTCACTCAGTGAGCTCCATAGATAAGCGGGGATTCAAATCTGAGTCTCCCAGGTCTTGGTCCAACACTCTAACCACTATACCACACTGGCTCCATTTAGGAATGGATTTCATTTTCTAACACAAACAGAACATTATAGATGCCTCCTACAGGAAGGGAAGGCCACTATATTGTGAGTTGCTTTGAGTGGAAGACTAAGAAAGGTATGCTTCTGCTGGACCTTCTCTGAAAGGCTGTTTCTTCATTTCTCACAGGACTCCAGATTTGACCGATATCAAGATGTGCTCCCGCAACGATAGAGGATGCCACAACAAACCACAGGACTCCTGCCACAACAAACCACAGGACTCCTGCCACAACAAACCACAGGACTCCTGCCACAGGGGTGGAAGTTCCTGCCATGAGGACAGAGGCTGCCAACAGCAACCTCCAGTGGTCATCCCAGCTCCATGCATTCCTCCCGTGGTCATCCCAGCTCAGTGCCCAAAGCAACCTCCAGTGGTCGTCCCACCTCCATGCATCCCTCCTGTGGTGATCCCACCCCCTTGCCAGCAGCAGACGAAGCAAACCCCCCAGTGGCCACAGCAGCAGAAGTAGAGAACATGAGACTCCCCAGGAAGATGTGTTTGTTGGCTGAAGGATCACCATATTCTGCTCTGAGTCATCATTAGCTAAAAGAAGCGGATGAAGGATGGGGGATAGCTTATTGGATGCCTTTCTCTCTACATAAAATTGTATCAAATATTTTCTCTGTCTGAAATTCCAGTGTCTTTTCTCCACCCAGAAACATAATTTGGGGAGGAAAGTTAACTGTTTTCTGTTTTGGCCTCTGTTTGGGCAACAGTAATAATTAAAATCATATGCAAAAACAAGACACCGTGCACTGTTTCTTTTGTATATTTGTGGCTTAACGAACTATTGAGAACCTTGAACTCTTATTGTTTTAAAGAGAAAGCAAGGTTTCTAGTCCATAAGGACTTTCAACAATGTGTTTAGTGGGTGAAGGACAATATTGGCTTCTTAGCTGTGTTTTGCTAATAGAAAGAAAAATATTGATACACATCTTCCTCTAACAAAAAACATCTTTTCTCAATGGCACAGAAATACTCTGGCCTTTTACTCCCCTTAGTATGTAATGTGTAAAATATTAACTGTTTGCTGCAGTTTTACATAGGATTACCCACCAAGTGTCCCTATTCTCCTGCAACATCCCTGATTTAGAGAAGCCATTCCAGTTTCTGATTTGATCCTGGAATGTCCACTTTTCCTTAGGATATCCCTATTTTCATTGGAGGAATGTTGGAGTGCATGGAGGTATTAACCCCTGAGCTATCTGAAGGCAATCCTGGATTTATTTATTTATTTAAAAAACCCATTTAATGTTTTATTATGTTTTTATATATGTTGAAAGCTGCCCAGAGTGGCTGGGGCAACCCAGTAAGATGTGTGGGGTATCAATAGCCAATTAGCATTATGGAATGGGGCGTCTCTATTTTCATCGGAGAAATGTTGGAGGGTATGAAAATCCAGACACAAACAAATTGTAGAACTTTGTTTATATATAAAAATGCCAAAGTTGTTGAGCATTTCTTTTTTCTTTAGAAAAACACCAAAATTGTCGAGCTTTTTAAAGAAGATCCCCAAATGCAGAAAACCCTAATTTTTTTGGTTATGTTGCCAAAAATCCAGGACAAACTGCTGCTTTTGGGAAATTCCACCCGGACATCACTTCCACCATTGAAATCCCGCTAATGTTTTCTGGGCACATTGGTGTTCCTTTTTACATTTGTGCTTAAATCCAGCATCTCCATTACCTCAACATTTCGTTTTATTTGTGCATTTGTGGCTTAAAGGGTTTGCCAAGGTGTGGGTATATATAAAAAAGGAGAATTCCCTGGATGTCAAGATCCGGGTGTTATCAAACGGTCTCTACTCACGAGTAGAGTCTCAGCAGAGACACATGCCCGACTGGCATGTTCCCTCCTGGAGCATCTCAGCTTCTTCAGCCCGAACATCACAGTGACTGGTGTCAGACGATATCCAGCACACTTAGGGATCCGCAGAGTGTGCGCAGTAGCGTAACAGACCACAGCAGCTCAGCATCTTGGCTAAATCTACTTTATTACATATCTACACACACGGAGCTCTACATCATGGCTCCCTCTCTCACTAGCATCAGGCAGCAAAGAGAAAGAACAAAGGACAATAGTCCTACTTTGGGGAACATAGCAAGACAAGACATCCTGTCTTCCATCACTTCCCACTTCCCACTCTGTGGAATGAAAACATATACCCAGTCATGTGAAAAACAATAAACCCATGACTGCACACAGGGAATGAATATTATAACACCAGGTGTAGGGTTGCCATATGTCCTCTTTTTCAGGGGTAAAATTTGAGACAAATTGCATTTATTTGCTTTGAATGGCTGTCATAGCATTCTCTTCGTTGCACTTCAAAATATGGTAACCCTAGGTTTGGGGCAAGTAAGGTCCATATAGTTAAAGCTATGGTTTTCCCAGTAGTAATGTACGGAAGTGAGAGCTGGACCATAAAGAAGGCTGACCGCCGAAGAATTGATGCTTTTGAATTATGGTGCTCTTGAGAGTCTCCTCCAGCACCATAATGCAAGAAGATCAAACCTCTCCATTCTGAAGGAAATCAGCCCGGAGTGCTCACTGGAAGGACAGATCCTGAAGCTGAGGCTCCAGTACTTTGGCCACCTCATGAGAAGAGAAGACTCCCTGGAAAAGACCCTGATGTTGGGAAAGATGGAGGGCACAAGGAGAAGGAGACGACAGAGGACGAGATGGTTGGACAGTGTTCTTGAAGCTACCAACATGAGTCTGACCAAACTGTGGGAGGCAGTGGAAGACAGGAGTGCCTGGCGTGCTCTGGTCAATGGGGTCACGAAGAGTCGGGCATGACTAAACAACAACAACAACAACTCCTCTTTGGTGAGAGGAACTCAGGGGAGATTTAAAACCACAAAATAGGCAGCAAAGTAAAATGTGGGAATATAGGCTGTTGCGTGTCGAGGTCCCCAAACCACCCCTCAAATAATTCACACATCAGTCAGAATTTTAGTTTTTGTTTTTGGCATGATTTTGGTCACAACTTTATTAAAATACAAATAATGGTTAAGACTATCTGTCCCACAGGGGACAGAACTGACGATCGTCAGTAAGGGGGAAACCCTCTGGAGAGATAAAGGGAGCCGGGTGGTCTGACCCTCCCCTCTCCCCTCAGGCTCCCAGGGCTCTTGCACGGCCCTAGTCCCTGACTGGGGGTTCGGACAAAAAGCATCGAGCCCCTGGATTCCTTTAACGGAATTCCCCATACACCAGCATCAATTGGAGGGGCAGACGTAATCAATCATAACCCCTCCTCTAACCAACATAATAACCAATGCCTAACCGCCAACCTTACAAGTTGTGACTATTTGCTACACAGTAGGCGAAAACCAGATGGCACCAGCCAATCAGCCAAATGGAAAAATTCCTACCAGGCCCCTGCCCCAACAGCAGATGACCCCATGAAAGGCATAGCAAGGTCAACACAGAGGCCTAAAATATAGGGAGGGAGGGCGGGTGATCCGAAGCACACAGCCAAGAGGGGGATCACGTTGCAAACCCACCAATATATATCCGCTGGGCTGTCCATCAATAAATTGCAACATACAATTCTCCCCAACAACACCCAGGGTCCAATCACAACAGTGGCCATCCATATGATCCCACCCAGCACCAGAGGGGTGACTTGCTGGCCCCCACCGCAACACATGCTCTCCATGAAGGAGAACATGCTTTGCCATGAGAGTGGCACATGTCTCAAACTTTAGTCCAAGTGACCCTCCAAAATTGCAAACTTCCAGTTCATCAACAAGTGTAAAATTTTCTAGTTCCAGATTCTCAATAATAGCTAAAAACTGTGTCACACGACTGTTGCAGTCTTTCTTGAACTCAAGCTTTAATTTGATTAGTCGCTGAAAACACCTGTAAATCCAAAGGCTTCCTGTAAACCGTCAATCATCTGAGCAGCTGTCTCACAATTGTTGGTTTGAAGTAGCTGAGAGTCTGAAAGTCTATCCATAATAAAAAGCTGAGTCATCCTCCTGTTCCCATTTGCATATTAATGCTGCATCATCACTAGGTTGTTCCTGTCTGATGCAAGAAATGACTCTATTGGGTAAAATTACTGTCTGTGAGTTTATGCAGACTGGGGCTATGAGCAGCGATGGAATTTTGAATATCCATTGTAAAAATAATTTAAACATGCCAAAAAGAATCCGGATTATAGCAGGAAAAATACCTGAGAAATCGCCAACAGAAAATATATATATATTGCGTGTAGAGGTCACCAAGTCACTCCCACCAATAATTCACACAAGAGACATAATTTTTTGTTTGGGTTTTTGGCATACCGTAGTTTTGGCCACAACCTTATTGAAATACAAAACATGTGAGTGGTTGCATAGGCATTGGTTCAGACTAGCTGTCCGACGGGACAGAGCTGACCACTGGTCAGCGAAGGGAAACCAAACTGGGGAGAGTTAACGGAGGCTGGGAAGCAGAGACCTCCCCCTCCCCAGGGGTCCTCAGGGGCTCATGCGCGGCCCTGCAACCCTACCGGGTTCGGACAAGCATGTCGAGCCCCTGGATTCCTTTAACGGAATTCCCATCACACCATCATCACTTTTGGAGGGCTACCGCCCTCCCATTAACCAACATAACCAATGCCTAACCGCCAACCTTACAAGTTGTGACTAGTTGCTACGTAGTAGGTGAAAACCAAGTGGCACAGCCAATCAGCCAAATGGAAAAATTCCTACTAAGCCCCTGCCTCAAAAGCAGACGACCCCATGACAGGCAACAGCAAGGTCAACGCACAAGCCTATACCAGGGAGGGGGGGCGGGAGATCCGAAGCTTGCAGCAAAGAGGAAGGTTGCATCACGTGCATACCAATATAAAGGACGCTGGGCTGTCCATCACAAGTTGATACATGTGATTTTCCCCAGCAACAGCCTGGGTCAATACAAGCTGTGGCCAGCAAGTCAAACCCCCAGCTACAAGGGGAGGTGGCTTTCCTGCCCCCACCACAACACGAGCTCTCTCTGTAGTGGAGAACTCGCTTTGCCTGGCTGCATTGGAAAGAGGAGGGATAATCCTTCCAATAACTCAGAATAACAAGAGAACAAAATGGCTTTATTTGGGAGAGACTAAAATTCAGGCTTTAAAAAATCATTTTAAAAGTCTTTGGGACATGAAGAGAATTTTTCTATATGCAACAGCCGCCGCTAGGTTATTGGTTGTTAAAAATTGCAAATCAGAAGAAGTACCATGAGTGGCAGATTGGCAACATACATTTTAAAAAAAATGATTGAATTGGCAAAATGACGGCAACAATTAGAATGCAATCTAACCAAAATCTCAAACAGGAATGGAAGTGTGCAGACGAATACATGATTAAAAGATGCTCCAACAAAAATTTATTGATATGTATAGACTGATCTCACAAAGTGAATTTAAATAGATATACAAGAATGTATGTTTAATTATTAAGATAGAAGAATACAATCACAATAATAAAGTTATAAAATAAAAATTAGGAAGTCACGCATGGGTGAAGGGAAGACATAGGGTAAGACAACAGGTAAGTTAGAAATGACTAAATGTTGATACATAATGAAATGAAAAATGTGAATTTACGAGTATAATGTATATGTAATATTATGTAAACATTTTGTATATGTATTGAGATATCAATAAATAAATAAATGGGGAAAAATCATTTTAAAAGCTAAAATACATCTGAGGATGTGTGACCCAGGACATAGTAATAATATTATAATAATTTAATATTTATACCCCACTCATCTGGCCAGGCCTCCCCTGCTACTCTGGGCGGCTCCCATCATAATATTAAAAACACAATAAAACATCAAACATTAAAAACTTCCCTAAACAGGGCTGCCTTCAGATGTCTTCTAAAAGTCAGATAGTTGTTTATCTCCTTGACATCTGATGGGAGGGCGTTCCACAGGGCAGGCGCCACTACCGAGAGGGCCCTCTGCCTGGTTCCCTGTAACCTCACTTCTCGCAGTAATAAATTCAGTTCAATTCAATTCAATACATTGCTTGCCTTTTTTGGAATAAAAGCTTTAATTTTCTCACTCATTCTCACTATTTTGCATTGCTTCTGAAACTCATTGCAAAAGAGCCACCTTGCCTTTGGCAAGAGAACTTCTTAGCTGCCTTTAACCAAAAAGAAAGAAAGAAAATCTCATTGCACATCTTCTTCCTCAAACAAAAATCATCTTCTCTGATTGGTAATGAAATACTGTTGCCTCGTAAAGCAATGTGTAAAGTATCTATTAGATACTTACATTTCATTTGTGCTAACTGGACACATTGGTATCCTTTTGACACTTGTGGTTATTTTATTTATTTATTGAATTTATATACCGCCTTACACCCGGGGGTCTCAGGACGGTTCACAGAATAAAATCAAGATATAATACCGCAAAATACATAATAAAAATAAAAGCAACAACCCAATAGCCCCCCCCAAAAGAACACAGTTTAATAATAATAATAATAATACTACTAGTAGTAACAACAACAACAACAACAACAACAACAATAATATTTTTTTTTATACCCCGCCCATCTGGCTGGGTTTCCCCAGCCACTCTGGGCAGCTTCCAACAGAATGTTAAAATACAATAATCTATTAAACATTAAAAGCTTCCCTAAACAGGGCTGCCTTAAGATGTCTTCTAAAAGTCTAGTAGTTGTTTTTCTCTTTAACATCTGGTGGGAGGGCGTTCCACAGGGCGGGTGCCACTACCAAGAAGGCCCTCTGCCTGGTTCCCTGTAACTTGGCTTCTCGCAGCGAGGGAACCGCCAGAAGTGTCTCGGAGCTGGACCTCAGTGTCCAGGCAGAACGGTGGGGGTGGAGACGCTCTTTCAGGTATACTGGACCGAGGCCGTTAAGGTTAAGCCCAGCATCTCCAGTACCTCAACATTTTCTCTGTGTGAAAATGAACAGAGGTCTCCTCATCCAATAATATCTCGTAAGGATGATGTCATGCCTCTACCTGTATTTCCTGTTATACCTGTGAAGGAAATGAATGATGATCCTCTTCGTTGTATTCCAATATCCTCCTTGGTGCTGCAAGAGATTTGGGGAGACATAAACAACAAAGAATTTGCATTGGCAGGAAATATGATTTTATCATTAGAGATTGCATGGGGCTGCTGCTGCTGCTGCTGCTGTGTGTATGTGGATTCCAATGCTAATGGAGTTCAATGTACACATATTGCAGGATGGAGAAGATGAGGCTCAACGATAAAGAGATGGTTTTACAATGGCTTGATTAAACATCACCGAAGCAGTGTTTAAAGGAGGGTGGGTGGCATTTCAGATGTTTAGATGTTTACCGGTGCTCTGCATGTTTTAGATGATTTCCTGCCCTAGAATCTCCAGGTCTCAGTAATTTATAAATTATTGTGAAAAGAATTAAGAATAGATGTATTGGAAATTTGAGTTTATATCAATAATTATAGTAACAAAATGCATAATTAGAAAGACTTTAGAAAACCCAAAAATTTTGAAATGATGTTTAAAAGGATGTTATGCTGGAAAATATGTGCAAAAACTAATAAAAAATTATTATTATTTTTAAAAAAGAATATCCAGGTTTCCTTAAATTTCCGTCTGAAATCTTGGGTAAGGGCTGTCGGTCAGTCTGTACAGTCCTGTACTAGATGGATCAATTGGTCTGAGTATGGGGAGATCTGTATAATATATTTAAAGTACATGACTTTCCCTAAAGAATAATGGAGACTGTAGTTTGTTAAGGGTCCCCGGAATTGTACCTCTGTGAGGTGGAAATTAGGTAGAAGGCAGTTTCCTATTTCCCTTCGTTACTTTCCCCATGCAAACTACTGGAACACAGTTCATGCGCTGACTTGTGAACTGGAATGGAATGCAAGGCATTTTCCCAGGGCAAAAATTAATCCACAAGCGTATCACACTCTGAATGCCCTCAGTAGGGATTCAGGTTCTCTGTGAGATGAACCCCGATGAAGAAGCTTCTCTTAATGCAAAAGAAAGTTCCACTGCATTCAAAAAAGTATATTTACCACATATACACCAGCATGAAGACACTTAATGGAGCTGTGTTCTTTTTGTAGTTTTAGGACCAGAAGCTGCATTGGCTTCCAGCTTGTTTCCAGGTCCAACTCAAAAGGTTCACATTCATGTTTAAAACCACAAATGATTTAGGCTCCAGAAAGACCACCCCCTTCCCTTCTCAGGTGTTCAGATCAGCAGAGGAGGGACTGTTGTGGTAGCTCTACCACCCTCAGAAGTTGGACATGTGTGACCCAGGGAAGGGCATTCTCTGTGGCAGCCTTTAAGTTGTGGAATTCCTTTCCCACAGAGGTGCCTCTGGTGCCTTCATTGTATAGTTTTCCTCATATGCTGAAGAAACGCTTCTTGACTATGGCCATTCTCACTTGATATGTAGTGTTACAAAGCATCCCGATCTGCAAGTGGTGAGATTATCCAGTGGTTCTAGGGGCTTACCCAGGTTCAGTTTCCTTGGAATGAACGTCAGTGGCGACTGGGGTGCTTACACATATACATAACTGGAGCATAGGATGGAGGGGCTCACAGCATTAACACCCCACAAAAGCTTGCTTCTCATTAGTTGTAGCTTTGGATCAAGCATTTCTCTGTGTCTCCAGCTTCCAACCTGCTTTCAGTTCAGCTAAACACTCTCTGTCTGACTATTGTTCTCCTACCGGTACCTAGCAACTAGATGTAGGGGGAACCCATTAGCCGAGGGTGGGGAAATCATCATTCAGTTGTAACTATTTCAATTTAGTTCATTCTTTTGGGATGCTCATGAAGGCACATGTGCTGAGTTATGGTCATTGTCTAACAAAGAAACTCGTCTGATATAATATATAAACCTGTATTAGATTCTAACCCAGATTGGGTACATGACCACAAAAACTGGAAGGGATCCGGGGCATCATTCAGATTGACCCCACAAGAATATATATTGGGGGGGGGGGGAGGCAATCTCATTGAGCTAGTAATTTGTTTGAAATGTATTTTTATATTGTGGGAACCCACCCTGGGACCTTCTGGTGAAGGGCACGCCATAAATCTTATCATGAAAATCACCATCTCAATAGTGTTACTTTTCTTGGCTTGGTAGCGATGGTGATTCTCTGTTTCACAACATCAGGTACTCATATGTCAGGTCAGAGCAAACTAGTGAGCTCTCGCAGCTGCCGGACCTGGATGTCAGCCCAGAACAGCAAAGGTGGACTGATAAGAAAGCTGCAGACGGGGGGGGGGGCAGAATGGAGGGCTCAGCTCAGAGAGACACAGGACGTATCGGAATATAGCTCCTCAGAGCCTGATACCCCGCCCCTCAGCATGCAGGAGCGTAGGAGGGGTGGGTTACAAGAGAAGGGGAAGTCAATGTCAATTAAGCGATGTCAGGGGGAGGTGTTCTCATGTGGTGTTAAAAACAGCAGGAACAATGATGTGGAAGCAGATGAGTCATCTTCCGAGTAGCAGTGAGGCTTGAGAGCAGGGGGCTCCAGACCTGAGGCTGGTTGTTTTCCTTTTGTTTGTTAAGTAAACTCCAAACTTTCACCGACGGAACGCGTACGTGTCTGGCTGCTGCTTAAATAATAATAATAATAATAATAATAATAATAATAATAATTGTCAGGGGGCTTTAAGCACTTTAATCCTCCAGTCCAGCTTTAAGCACTTATCGGGAGCAGCCCCCGATCTTGAAGACAGATTCATCCACTTCCCCTTCAGGTCAAAGCAGTGGAGAGGGGGGGGGCGGTGGAGAGGCTTGAGCTAAGCAGCCAGAGACCTCGTTACGAAAAGGGGGAACGGGAAAAGCGAAGGACAAGGTGTTTCCGCTTCCCCCGCTAGGCTTCCTGGCGCGAAAATAGAAGGAGAAATCCACTTCCGGAATCTGATGACGATGATGGATGAGCCGGTTTTACGACCTGCTCCGCTTGTAAAGCAATTAGCCTAGATTAAAGCCTTAAACAGCTACATGGCTTGGACTCTTATTTCGGGCAATCAATTATGGAGGCAGCCCAGCCCTCCTGACAGCAATAATAATAATAATAATAATAATAATAATAATAATAATAATTTATTATTTGTACCCTGCCCATCTGGCTGGGTCCCCCCAGCCACTCTGGGTGGCCTCCAACAGATATTAAAATACATTAAAATATCACAGGTTAAAAACTTCCCTAAACAGGGCCAACACTCCCCAATCTACTGCCCTCCAGAGGTTGCTGGACTCCAACTCCCATTAGCCCCAAAGGAGCAAGGTCTGAATGGCAGCAGGTTGCCCACCCAGCCCTGTGCCAGATGCATATCCCAAACTATCAGGGAACGCCAAGTCAGGGAAGGCTACTACTGACTTGCAAATATGTTAGAATGGATGCTTGTTTTAGTCTAATATTATTTTCACTTTTGGGACTCGGGTGGCACTGTGGGTTAAACCACAGAGCCTAGGGCTTGTCAATCAGAAGGTCGGCGGTTTGAATCCCCGTGACAGTGTGAGCTCCCATTGTTCGGTTCCTGCTCCTGCCAACCTAGCAGTTCGAAAGCACCTCAAAGTGCAAGTAGATAAATAGGCACTGCTCTGGCGGGAAGGAAAACGGCGTTTCTGTGTGCTGCTCTGGTTCGCCAGAAGCAGCTTAGTCATGCTGGCCACATGACCCGGAAGCTGTACGCCGGCTCCCTCGGCCAGTAAAGCGTGATGAGCTCTGCAACCCCAGAGTCGTCTGTGATTGGACCTTTACCATGCTTGATAATAATAATAATTCTTTTATTTGTACCCCGCCCATCTGGCCGGGTCTCCCCAGCCACTCTGGGCGGCCTCCAACAGATATAAAAAGACATTAAAATCACAGGTTAAAAACTTCCCTAAATAGGGCTGCCTTGAGGTATCTTCTGAATGTCAGATAGTTGTTCATCTCCTTAACCTCTGCTGGGAGGGCATTCCACAGGGCGGGCGCCACTACCGAGAAGTGAATGAAATGGGGCTGTCCCAAGGAAAAGTGGGACATTCCAGGATCAAATCAGAATCCGGGATGGCTTCTGCAAATCCGGGACTGTCCCTGGAAAATAGGGACACTCAGAAGGTCTGTAGCAGGTTGCAGGTGCACCCTAGACTTAGGCCTGTGGGTTTACTAGCTGTTTTAGCAAACTGCATTAATCAGACATAGTTCTAAGGCAAAAGGTGTGTGGAAACATTGAAAGAAACAATCATCTCCAAGATGTGTCTTCAAAACATACAGTAAAACATCACCCAAAGTGATTGTCCTACCGGATATTGCCTTTCTTTATCACTGACGGTTATCTTCCCCATGATCTGTCTTCAAAAAATCCAGTAAGACGACCTTCGAAAGGTTTGTCCTGCCAGGCATTGTATTTCTTTATCCCAAAAGTTGCCCAATGTTTGTTGATCTGCAGGTTTCCAACAAAGGCAATTAATTAAGTTACACGGCACAGAATCACCCCCTGGAACGTGATCCGGCGCCTGCTGTATTGCATGCATGATCCTATTATTTCCTGGTGACACTTTTCCATGGGGTGGGGCTCATCCATCGAAGATTTGCTCATGGCTTGAAGGACAATATTGCTCACACTTGCTCAAGAGAGGAATTTCATTTCCAGAAGTAAGGCAAGGGGACCGTATAAAAGGTCTCACCCTCCCAGGATCCAGACATAGACTTCTGATCTTCGCTACTGCAGGTTTTCCAGTTGGCATTTGGGGTAAGTCTGGAGATACCACCTGCTCTATTGTTTGTATTTGTGGGAGGTTTGAACTTTGATAATTCAAGATGCATGGGGATAACCTAGTTTCCATATTAGGTGTCTTTGGGTTGCATCTAAATGCATTCGACTTAGAATAGACACAATGAAATGAATGAACCTATGTTAGCCATGCCGATTGTCTCCAGTGGGTATCCTCTGAGTAAAACTAGCATGGGCTTTGAAAACCATCTCTGGGCAGAGATTTTAAGTGAAATCTGCTAGCAAGTAATTGACAGACTGTAGGCATTGGTGAACGAAGGAGTCAAGAGAATCTCTGGCTATGTTCTTAACTCAGTAGTAGAGCATCTGCTTTGCATACAAAGCAGGTTCAGCTCCCTAGGTTCAGCTCTCGGCATCTCCAGGTAGGGCTGAAATCACCCCCTGCTTGAAACCCTGGAAAGCCACTGTCAATCACTGTAGACAATGTAGAAATGGCTCAGTGATCAATGATCTGACTCAACATGTGGCCACTTCCTATGTTCATGGATAGGTTAGCCCTGAAGGCACAAGAGTCCAAGGCAGATTTTCTCCCTTAAAGAGATTAGTGAGCATTGTCACCTAAGGCAGGAGCTCCTTTAGTCTAGATCAGGGGTGGCTAACTCCCAAGAGACTGCGATCTACTCACAGAGTTAAAAACTGGCAGTAATCTACCCCCCTTTTTTGGGTTCAGGTCAAAGTTGTTGAGCTTTTATAGGAAGGAGGAAGGCCCATTTTGGGGGGGTTCGGTTCAAAGTTGTTGAGTTTTTTCAGGGAGGAGGTAAAATGTTGAGCTTTTTTTAGAGGAGCCACAGTTGTTCAGCTTCTTTGGGGGCAGCCAATGATCTACCAGTGATCTACCGGTAGATCACGATCTACCTGTTGGACATGCCTGGTCTAGAGCACTTGCTTTGCCAGATGAGCATACTGTATGTTCAGTCAAGGAGCAACAAAGGGGGTGATGGTTTTCCCCATTCTGAACCTCAATATAGGTACACGTTGGCCTCAGCTACTAGGAGCACAGAAAGCTGTCTTGCGCTAAGACATGGAACCACTGACTAGTCTAGATTAGAATTGTTAGCCTTGATTGGCAGTGGTTTTCCAGGGATCAGAAAGGGGATATTCCAAAATCTACCAGGAGATGCTAGATTGACTAATGGTTTGATTCAGAAAAAGGAAGCTTTATACATTCCTGTTTTTTTAAAAAAATAGATATCCAGTGTACATTGGGTGTACACCAAGTGAGACCCACAACAGTTAAAATATGTATTTATTTACTTACATTTGAATCACATCATCATTCCTCCAAGGAGCTCAAGATACGTAGTTTTCCTCCTGTACATTTTACCTTCACAACTCTGTGGAATAGGTTGGCCTGAAAGGACTTGACTGGCTCATGGTCACCCAGTAAGATTGGTGGCTGGGTAGGGATTTAAACTCAAGTCTCCTAGATCTTAATCTGGTGCTCTAACCACTAAGCCACACTGGCTCCATTTAGAAATCGATTTCAGTTTATAACACAAACAGAACATTATAGATGCCTCCTACAGGGAGGGAAGGCCACCATACTGTAAGCTGCTTTGAGTGGAAGACTAAGAAAGGTATGCTTGTGCTGGACCTTCCTTGAAAGGCTATTTCTTCATTTCTCACAGGACTCCAGATTTGACCGATTTCAAGATGTGCTCCCGCAACAATAGAGGATGCCACAACAAACCACAGGACTCCTGCCAACAGCAACCTCCTGTGGTTATTCTACCTCCATGCAACCCTCCTGAGGTTGTCCCACCACAGTGCCCCAAAAACCAACCTCCCGTGGTCATCCCACCTCCATGCATCCCTCCTGTGGTCATCCCACCCCCTTGCCAGCAGCAGACAAAGCAAACTCCCCAGTGGCCAGGCCAGCAGAAGTAAAGGAGACATGTCTCCCAAGGAAGACCTGTTTGGTGTCTGAAGGGCCAACATGTTCTGTTGTGAGTCGCCTCTGGCTGAAAGAAGCAGAACAACCCCCAGAACCTATTGCATGTCTTACTCCCTGCATAAAAATGTATCAGATATTTTCTCCGTCTGGAACGGAAATCCCAGCATCTTTCATTCATCCTGAAATGTGATCTGAAAAAGAAAAATATATATCCCTTTTCTGCTTTGGTCCCTGTTTGGACAACAGTAACCAATAAAATCATATGCTAAGCTAAGACTGTATGCTGCCGTTCTATTGGTCTTTACACTGGTGTTCCTTTTTACATCTGGTGCACCTCAACATTTTCTTTTGCACACATTTGTGAGCTAAAGGGGAACTGTTGGCACTCCAGATGTTGCTGAATGACAAATTCCATCAACCCCTTAAGCATGGCCAGGAATGATGGGGCATGCCAGGAATGATGGGGCATGCAGCATCTCAAGGGCCAACATTTCCCCAGACCTATGTTAGCATCTTGAAGGAACCCTAAAAATGAGATAGAATCAAGTGTCTAGCCCATGTGGCTATGATTTGTATTTAAAAACCAGCAGACAGTGTCTGAAGAAATCTCTGGGTACCAGAGGAATGAGCAGAACCTCCTGGTGTGTGGAGATGTGTGGAAATACAACTCTGTACAGGGGGGACAAGGGATTTCCTAACAACTCTCAGCAGCCTTAACAAACCTAAGTCCCCAGGATTCTTTGACGGGAACCACGGGTGGTTAAAGTTGAACCACAATTGCTTTAAATGTAAGGTGAAGATGGGGTGAAAGAGCATAAGGAGTCCCCTGCTGGATCAGGCCAATAGCCCTTCTAGTCCAGCATCCTGATGTTTGGGGTGAACCTACAAGCAAGACATGGGTACCAGAGCACTCTGCCCACCTGCAATTCCCAGCAAATGGTATTTAAAGGGCTACTGCCTTTGACAGTGATAAAATAAACTTTATTTGCAAAGCCAACAGCCATAGCAATAAAAGACGCACATTATACAAATAAAAACAACAATGGGTAAAATGAGCGATCAAATGACTGTGATTGTCGTTCAAATAGTGGCCCTTAATCTCATTGCACCCTCGATAAACCTAGCAACCTTTGTTGTTATCAGATCATCTTGATCTGACAAAAGAAAGAACAAGGGGGCAGCAGAAGGGCGGCCTGGGATAGTAAGTAAGAGTGGTGTAATAAACTCAGACCTCATATCTCTATAGAGGGAGCAAGACAGGAGGACACGAGCCACTGTTTCCAGGTTGCCATTTCCACAGGGGCAGAGTCGTTTGACAGTGGAGGCAGAGTCCATCCATAGTGGCTGGCTGCATAGGGTCACCATATTTCAAACAGTGAAAATCTGGACATAAAATTTGTTGAGGTTTTTTTTGGGGGGGGGGCAAAGTTGCTGATATTTTTTGAGGTGTTTCTGAGCTATTTTAAGGGGAAATTGGGGGAATTGGCACTTCCAACATGAGCTGCCATATGTCCAGATTTTTCCGGACATTTGGCAGATTTCCACCCGGACACTGTTAACATATGGCTCCAGATGTATGGCAAGCCTAGAACTGATAGCCTGGCTCCCCAAATTCAAGAGACAACCAAAACCAAACTCGTTTTACTCTTTTTACAAATAAAGGAGATCGAGCAAGAGAACCTGCCCACAAAATATCATGGTATCTGCACATTGGGACCAATACCTGAATTCGAAAAGAGTCTGCAACTGGAAATGAACTGAGGTGTCTCGTCATCCAATAATCTCTCATGAGGGTGGTGTCATGCCTCTACCTGCCTTTCCTGTGAAGAAAGGGAATGGTGGCTCTCTTCGTGGTATGCCATTATCCTCCTTGGCGCTGCAAGGGATTTTGGGAGACGTGAACAGATATATTTACATTGGCATGCAATATGATTTTGTCATTAGAGATTGCACTTCAGGGGCTGAGAAAGCCATGTGTGTCTGTGGATTCCAATGCTAATGGAGCTCATTATCCACATATTGCAGGGTGGAGGAGATGAGGCTAAGAGAGGTGGCTTTACACTGGCTTATGACAACCCTGTGATGTATTCTTCTCTAAACAGGGCTGCCTTCAGATATCTTCTAAATGTCAGATAGTTGTTTGTCTCCTTGACATCTGCTGGGAGGACATTCCACAGGGCAGGCGCCACCACCGAGAAGGCCCTCTGCCTGGTTCCCTGTAACCTCACTTCTCGCAGTGAGGGAACCAGCAGAAGACCCTCAGAGCTGGACCTCAGTGTCCGGGCAGAACGATGGGGGTGGAGTCGCTACTTCAGGTATACTGGGCCGAGGCCATTTGGGGCTTTAAAGGTCAGCTCCAACACTTTGAATTGTGCTTGGGAACGTACTGGGAGCCAGTAGTGGGACTGGTTAGGTAGGTCAAAGAAGTCCCATAACTATCATGCCTCAAGTTGCAGCTGCAAATCTCACCAAATTTAAATTGCTCTCCTAAGTTATATTCTCAGTCCAAATAAAGTACCCAGTTGCAAACAGAAGCTTCATACTCCATCAATTTGCTGAAATGTTTGCCTTTCAAGATACCTTAAAAAAAATTCAAAATTGATATTTACAATAGAAAAAATAGACTCCAGTCAGGCTACAACCAATAAACATTTTACAAATTGTACTGAGTATGTTTGAGCCTGGGAAGGGGTGTGTGTTACTGCAACCTGCTGTAGACCACCTTGAGGCAGGTAAGGTATTTTTTTGTTTGTTTGTTTTCATGGGATGGCATCCAATTCCGTTGCACTTGTACAACGTTGAACTTGTACAATGACAATAAAGAAACCTATCTATCTATCAACCTTCCAAATGAACAACTAAAAATTATTTTAACTAAAAACTAATTTTCCGACAGTCAGAGAGCTGTTTGACAGTGGAACGGTCTCCCTCGGGAGGTGGTGGACTCTGTTTCCCTGGAGGTTTTTAAGCAGAGGTTGGATGGTCACCTGTCATGGAAACTTCAGTTGAGATTCCTGCACTGCAGAGGGTTAGGCTGCACAATTTCATGCTCCTTTGATCCTTTGGTGAGCCTGGCTGGGGCTGATGGGAACTGCAGTGCAGCAACGACTGCAGAGGGACAGGTCAGGGAATGCTGGTCATGGCTCTCCAGGGATTCTTTACAGGGACTTTTCTAGCCCTACCTGGATATTGTTCCAACAAAGGTGCATAGGAAGCTACCTGTTGTTGAGTCAGAGCACTGGTCCATCTAGCGCAGCACTGACTTGCAGTGGCTCTCCGGGGTTTCGACAAGGAATCTGCCTGGAGATGGTGTGGGTTGTATTATTGTATTTTAATATTTTGTTGGAAGCCACCCAGAGTGGCTGGGGAAGCCCAGCCAGATGGGCGGGGTATAAACAATAAATTATTATTATTATTATTATTATTATTATTATTATTATTAAAAACTGCATTTGTATTTTATTGCATTTTCTCTCGAAGCTCAACACCTTTGATAGCTTCCAGCTGCAAAACAGTTTACAAATCCTCCAAATAAATTTTACAATATAATAAAAATGCAAGGCTGTCGTCCAGTGTGAAGACAGAACAGCAAGCAGACTGGTCAGCAAGGAAGCAGCAGTGGTGTCAGGCAGCTCAAGCTGATATCAGGCATGCATGCTCATTGCACTGTTTTCAACTCATTGCTCAGAAGTCCTTTGTATTATTAAAATGACTTCGCTAAAAAGAAAGGTGGGATATAAATGAAATAAACAAACATGGAAGTAAAGTCATATGCTACAACTGTAAGGGAATTGTTGTTGGCATTCTATTGGGGTCTTCAGAACCTCAGCTGGTGGGGTTATTATTTCGTTGTTGATTATTTGTGTTCAAACAGTAATGTGTGCAGAAACAGTTTTCAAAGCGCTGGAAAATAACAAAAAAAATGTAAATAAAATTTAAAGGTTTAGGTTGATTAAATGCACACATCATTTCCCACTAAAGAAAAAGTGATTTATAGCCACTTGTAATGAAATCGCATGAATGTTGTTCAAAATACAAATAGGTATTCACCTGGCACTGAACTGATGACTCGCCTACTGCCAGGTGGGTCTCCCTGGGGAGAGCATTATGCAGACAGGGAGCTTCTGCAGAGAGGACCCATTCTCCCATTGCCAACTCCTGGACCTCCCTTGGAGGTTAAGCATAAAGAGAAGGGTCTGTGCTTATGATCTCAGGATCCGGACAGGCTCATAAAAGGAAAACAGGCTGGGAGGGAGGAGCAAATAGACTTAGAGTCGGCTTCTTCATTCTAATGGAATGTTCTCATTAGCAATGGAGCTGATATGATCATGCAGCAACGTGTTTGGATCTTCCCCAATTATACTGCCATATCGAATAGTCCTTCTCGTTGCACCCAGCAAGGTGCTCCTGTCCGCATGATTATTACCATTCAGGAAGAATTTTAAAATATTCTTGTTTAACCGGGCATTTTGTGGACTATTCCTGGCAAACCTCAAGATCGCTGGATGGGAGCATGTTTCTAATTGCAATTGCACTTAAAATTATTTTAACCGCAACTGCTTTTAGATGTTTGCAGTTGTTCTGAGGATGGTTCATTCTGTTTTAGAATGATTCTCCTTTGCTTTGTGTATCTCTTTGCTGCTCTGGGCCCCTTGTTTCCATGCCCTATTGATGGAAAGCTCTGCAGTGCAAGGCTACCGTTTCCAGAAAATTCATTTGGAGCGCTATTAAAAGTGTCAAAGGCGGGGACCGCCCTTTAATTAGTTTTGGACTAATATGCAGAGGACAAATGGCATACAAGATGAGATAAACATCAGAAGAGATGACTCAGAAGAGAATTGTGGTGAGTGATGAAAACATTAAGTGGAAGCATTTCTTTGTAAAGATGCTGGTCGTGACTAGATATCAGAAGCGGAACAGGACTTGGCAGGTGGTATATAAAGCTATCCCACCACTGTGTTCCCCGTTCAGTTGATTCCAGCCACAGAGGTGCCTTCTCAGTGTTTACAGTAAGCCTTTTTTCCCAATTTCATTTTTCTTTTCTTTACTTAACCATTTAGTCAGATATCTTTCCTGCAAATGGATTTGACTTCAGTTCCCTGTTCTTCCCCCAATGGTGAATTCAGCTGGATAGCATGCTGTTGATTTCAGCAGGCCACTTGGTCTTTAATGGTTTTTATATTTTGCTGGCATAATAGGAGATTATAAATGGTTGTGTGTGTGTGTGTGTGTGTGTGTGTGTGTGTGTGTGTGGTGTGTTTAAAAATGTCATATGCTTATTTGATTGTGTCAGGGCTGCCCCCCTTCGCCAGTCGTTCAATAAAGAGTCCGAGTCATCTGGTTTTGAAGACTTTATCTAAGCTAATTACTTTACAATGCAGAGCAAGTCATAAACATGTCTAATCAATCAGTAGCAGATCCGAAAGTGCGGAGTTGCGATTTCCCCGCCAACAGAGCCAGTGGGGGAAGCGAAAGCATCGTTTCCTTTTCCTCCGTCTCTCCCCCAGACCTCCTCTCTGAAAGCTCCCAGGTCTCGGACTTCCGCCGGGTCGCGGCCATTGGAAGGAGCGCGGAAAACTGCCTCTGGGTTTTCCGAGCGTCCCAGGGGATTTTCGGGGGTTTGCAAAGGCTATGCAACCCTGTTCACTTCAAGGGGGGCTACCTTGAAGAACGTGGCATCCAGTGGCGTCCTTCGGAACTCTCTCTCGTGACGGAGTTAAATTTAAAAGGCTCCGGTAAAGAGAGGGGGGGCGAGGGACGTGTGGAGATCACCAAGAACCTGGCGATGCGAAGCCTCGAGCTCCAGATGGTAAGCGACCTGGCTCCAAGATAATTTAAGAATTGGGGACTTGAAAAAGACTTGAAAAAGAAGGAGTAAAACTCCACTGCTTTTTACCTGACAATCAGTTCTCAAGTGGTGAAATTTGGAAAAAGGAACCCTTTCACACTCTGGTGTTAAATGGCGCTTGTCGTTTCGTTGTAAGAAGAAACCAGAGAGACGTTCCTGTGAAGTACAGCTCATAAAATTGCCCCATAAAAAGAGGGAGAAGCAACTTATCTTACTTCAAATCTTGTTTTTTATGAGGGGCAGGAAAGAGAGATAAGAAGCCCAGGGGTCAGAGAAAATTTAAGTGGCGACCCCCCCAATTTGGAGAATTTTATTTGTGAACCTTAAGCTGCAAGGCTCAGAAAACAGCAGAATGGTGAGGAGGGGGTGAAGGAAACCTCTCTTTATTCTCCGTTAAGAAATTATTGAACATTTTAGACACCTTCCACATTCGGAGGCTAAATAATAAAACGTGTGGTGATGAATGGTGTTCCCTGCACATATAACCCACTAAAAATTCTGAAGTTGAAATTGAAACGAAACGTAGTGGAGGGAGAGAGAATCGCCATTACAGTCAGCTAAAAGAAAGGGACTTAAAGACAACCTCGACGCCATATCTGCTGACATAGAGGGACAAGGGCTGCATGGAGAAGATAAATTGTATATACTGTTTGCTAATTGTTGCAAGTGCAGTTACAGGGAAAACGGCATTGAAAGAGACACTTTTTAACACTGACTGAATGAATGAATGAATGAAAAGGACTGAATGTGAAAGTAACTTTATCCTGAACAGGAACTGAAATTAGATACTGTGCCGATACTCCATTGTGCTGACTCATTATCTGACATTGTGTCTGAAGAGGGGAGTACAGACCCCTAGCGGTAGAAAAGAAAATTGCACCCCTAAAATCTAGCAGAATGAGTGGTGGAGCAGGAGGAGGAGCAGGTAGAGGAGTAAAAACTACAGCGACCCCCAGTGAGAAAAAAGGCTCCAAACAAGATGAAGGATGGGAAGGACTCTTAGCAGAGATTAAGAAGGAAATAAGACAGAGTGAGCAGAATATAGAGAGGAATATTGAAGGGAAACTGATGGACTTGAAGGAGTCAATTGATCAAAAACTTGTTGAAGTAGTGGGGGAATTAAGAGAGCAAGTGAAAGATTTAACAGCCAAATCCAACACCATGGAAGACTCAATAAAGAAAAACCAAAAGGAAATAAAACAAGTTAAAAAAGAGAATGAAAGAACAAAAGATGAGATGGCAGAATTGAACAAAATACAAGAGGACATTTTGGATAATCTTGCTCTACTAGAGCTCAGACAACGACAAATGAACTTGAAATTTAGGGGTGTGCCAGAACAAAATAGAGAGAACATAAGAGAGAAAATGGCTAGAGAATTGGCAACGTGGATGAATCTGAGACAAGAGGACGTGGAGATGTCAATCATCAATGCATTTAGAATAAGAGTTAAATCCTCTAAAGCGAAGGCCAAAAGACTACCAGGGGATTGTCTGGTCATGTTTAATTCAATGGATTTAAGAAACGCAATCTTAAAAATGAACCATGACAAGAAATTGGTGATAGACGGCAGAGAGATCACAATATATAAGGAGGTCCCGACGAGATTTCTTCAAAAAAGAGATCCATATAAAGAACTGGCGAGGATCTTAAATAAAAAAAGAATCCAATTTCGATGGGAATACCCAGAGGGCATGACATTTTATTTCAAAAATAAGAAGTTCAGATTGAGAAGTGCCCTAGAACTAAATAAATTCACCAGACGATACCCAAAAGAATTTGGACTGGAGATAAAGAAAAAGGAGGAGCTACAGGAGGAAGGCGCAGTGGGAGGAGTAGAAGAAGAAGGTGTGGATGAAGTAGAGGAAGATGAGGAGAATGAAGAAGAGGGTCTAGAAGAGGAAGAAGGAAAAGAAGCGAGCAACGATTTAGAACTCTGAAAGATTACTTTATAAGTGATTAGGTTATAATAAAGCAATTATGATTTTAAAGGTACATTCTTGGAATGTAAATGGTCTAAATAATAAAAATAAGAGGAATAGGGTGGAACATATCTTATCCAAACAAAATTTAGATGTCATTTGCTTGCAAGAGACCCATATTTCAAAAAAACATAAAAGGGTATTGATAAATCAAAAATTGGGAGAGGATTTTGTTACAGCAGATAGTAAAAAGAAAAGGGGAGTGGTGATCTATGTTAAAAGAAAATATGAACCGAAATTGATTTATAAGGATGAGAAGGGGAGGATAATAATAGTGCAAATATCTTTCCAGGGAGAAAAATTATTATTAGTAGGAGTCTATGCTCCCAATATTAAGAAAGCTAAATTCTGTCAAAAATTGGAAGAAATATTGTTTGAATTTATGGAACAGAAAATAATTGTGACGGGTGATATGAATGGTGTAGTAAATCCAACAATAGATAGATCTGCAAGAAAAAGAGATGGAGCAGGAGGGAAACTACCAAAATCATTTTTTACTTTAATGGAAAATTTAGAATTAATAGATACCTGGAGATGTAAACATCCAACAACAAGGCAATATACCCACTTCTCCGAACCAAATAAAAGTTCAGGTAGGATAGATTATATCTGCACATCAAAGGTTCTAATGGGAAGAGTAAACAAAATTGAAATACTCCCAAGGGTGTTATCAGATCACAACCCAATAACTATGGAACTAAAAGGTAATATGGTGCCAACAAGATGGAGGTTAAATGAAAATTTGTTTAATGATCAAAAAGTGGTGGAAAAAGTAAAAAAAGCGATAAAAGAATATTTTGAACTAAACTTAAATAAAGGGACTAAATTAGAGGTAGTTTGGGATGCCAGTAAGGCAGTTATAAGAGGCCTGATGATTATGTTAAATAGTACCAAAAAGAAAGAAAGAGAAAAAAGAAAGGAGGAAATCCTGAAAGAACTTGCGGAACAGGAAAAATTACTAAATTCCAAACCAGAAGACAAAACAGTGAAGCAAAAGATAAAAATATTACAAACTCAATTTGATATGATAATAAATCAGGAAATAGAATGGAAAATAAAATGGAACAAACAAAAAAATTTTGAACACGCTAACAAAACAGGGAAAATGTTAGCGTGGCAATTAAAAAAGAGACAAAGTCAAAAAATAATAAATAAAATTAAGAAAGATGGGAAAATTTTAGAGAAACCAATAGAAATTGAAAATGTTTTTGTAAACTTTTATAAAGAACTTTATCAAAAAAGCAATGAAGATGAAGGAGAGATGGTGAGATTCCTAGAAAAGCATAAGGTACAAAAAATTATGGAGGAGGACAGAAAAGAGCTAAATAAACAAATAACAATAGATGAGGTAAAATCTGCAATCCAGAGATTAAAATCCGGGAAAGCTCCAGGCCCTGATGGGATTACCGCAAGATATTATAAAGAAATGAAAGATCAGCTGGTGTACCCCTTGGTAGATGTGATGAATAATATTATAAATAATGGACAAGCCCCAAAAACATGGGGGGAGGCAATGATTACTTTAATCCCTAAACAAGAAGCAGACTTAACGGATCCAAAAAATTTCCGGCCAATTTCTTTATTAAATTTAGATTACAAATTATTTACAGATATTTTGGCACAAAGATTTAAAAAAGTATTAAATAAACAAATTCATAAAGATCAAGCAGGCTTCCTTCCAGGAAGGCAAATGAAAAACAATGTAAGAATAATTGTGGATTTAATAGAATATTTGGATATGAAAATAGATAAAAAAGCAAGTTTAATTTTTATAGACGCAGAAAAAGCGTTTGATAATTTATCATGGAGATTTATGGATAAAGTTATGGAAAAGATGGAACTGGGAGAGAGGTTTGTAAGAGGTATAAAAACAATATATAAAGATCAATCGGCCAAATTAATTATAAATAACGTATTATCAAAAGATTTACACATCGCCAAGGGTACAAGGCAAGGCTGTCCCTTATCCCCACTTTTGTTTATTATGGTATTGGAAGTATTATTAAATAATATAAGAGAAAATAAGACAATCAAGGGAGTAAAATTAGGAAAATTTGAATTCAAGATAAAGGCATTTGCGGATGACATTGTAGTAAGTTTGGAAGATCCGAAAACTTGTATGGGAGAACTTATGAAAGAATTAGATGAATTTGGTAAGGTAGCCGGCTTCAAAATCAATATGAAAAAAACAAAAATGTTGGTGAAAAATTTGGCAAAGAATGAAATAGAAGAAATACAAGAAGAATTCGGAATAGATATAGGAAAACAAATAAAATATTTGGGTATAAAATTAACAGCAAAAAACATAAATTTATTTAACGATAATTATGTTGATTTGTGGAAAGAGATCAAGAAAGATGTAGAAATTTGGTCAAGATTAAAATTTTCTTTTTTGGGAAGAATAGCCGCCGTAAAAATGAACCTGCTACCAAAAGTTCTTTTTTTATTTCAAATGATTCCGGTGGTGAAGGGGACCTCACAATTAAAGGAGTGGCAGAAAATAATTTCTAAATTTATATGGCAGGGCAAACCTCCCAGAATAAAACACAAATTGATGGTGGATAAAAAGGAGAGAGGTGGGTTTGGCCTACCAGATATAAAAATGTATTATGAGGCGGCCTGTTTAACATGGATAAGGGAGTGGATTTTATTGAAAGAAGAAGATCTGTTAGAATTAGAAGGGTTTAATAAAAGACACAGCTGGCATGGATATTTGTGGCAAGAAAAAACGAAAATACATAAAGATTTTCTAGCCCATGTATTCAGAAAACCATTAGTGGAAGTTTGGTTGAGAAATAAAAAGCTGATTGAAAGGAAGACTCCAAGATGGGTGTCCCCAACAGAAATTCTGACTATTAAAAATTTAAAAACAGAAGGAAATTGGCTAACATATGATGATTTGCTAGTAGAAACGGATAAAGGGTGGAAGTTGAAGCCATATGAGCAGGTGTGTGATAAATTAACAGGATGGATGCAATACCATCAGATACATGGTCTATTCAATAAAGATAATAGAGAAAATGGTTTTGAAAGAGAGAAATCTAAATTTCAAATAGAAGTAGTAGAAGGCAAAACAAAACAATTATCGAAAATGTACAATTTACTATTGGACTGGTATACGATGGATGAGGAGATTAAAGAATGTATGACGAAATGGGCCATGGACATTGGACATAATATCTATTTCGACAAATGGCATAAGGTATGGAATCAAAGTATTAAATTTACAGCTTGCACACTGCTCAAAGAAAATTTATTGAAGATGATGTACCGGTGGTACATAACACCCACTAGGTTAGCTAAAATGTATAGGAAAAAAGATAAGAAATGCTGGAAGTGCACGGTGGAAGAGGGAAACCTCTACCACATGTGGTGGAAATGTGAAAAGGCCAAATCATTCTGGGATTCTATATATAACGAATTAAAAAAAATACTAAGATACAACTTCTTGAAAACACCGGAAAGCTTTTTGTTAGGAATGGTGGGAGGAGAAATTAAAAGAACTGATCAAAAAATGTTTTTATATGCTACTACGGCTGCCAGGCTACTATGGGCCCAGAAATGGAAAATTAAAGAGGTACCAACTTTAGAAGAATGGAGAATAAAAATGATAGGATATATGGAACTAGCGAAATTAACAAATAGAATAAGAGAACAAAAAGACCATGAGCTTCAACAAGAATGGAATAAATTTATTGAATATATGAAAAAATATCACAATGAGGGGAATACATTCACAGGGTATGAAAAAACACTTACAATGTAACTGATAAAATTATATAAAGTATTTAGAAATGTTAGAATTATATATGTGAATTATATTGAAGACATATAGCATATATAAAACCAATTTATGTAATAGAAAGCGTAGGAAAGAATCAACTTATGAAACCCAGGGTGTGAAAGGAGGGAAGTCAGGAAGCTTGAGAGAGCTTTAGGAAATTAATGTATATGTAAATATGGTGATATTATTGTATTATATTTGTATTTTCATTTGTTTTTTCTTTTTTATTATTTGTAATTTGTTTTAAATGCTAATAAAAATTTTTTTTTTTTTTTAAAAAAAGAAAGCTCCCAGGTCTCTCCCTGCTTAACTCAAGCCCTGGCAACACCTCCCCTTCTGGCTCACTGCCACTCCCAGAAGCAGAGGAGGAGTCCGTTGTTAAAGTCGGCAGCTGTTCTCTGTAAACACTCAGAGCTGGGCTGGAAGGGGGATGGAGCTCCCTGACAGATTGCAAACAGCTTTCAGAGACTACCTGGTCTGGAAGTTTCTAACGCAAGGAAAAAAATGAATAGATTTACCTTGCCTCGTTTAACCCAATCACGGATGCAGTGAACACAAATTGTTGCACCACAGGCGAAACAGACCAGCTCAACCTTCAGAGATGGGGAGAACATCCCAACGAAGCATGAAGAAACAGTCGTTCCCCCCTTAAGCCTAATTTGTTAGTTTGTGTTAGAAGCTGCTAGAAATTCCAGAGTATTGAATCTGAGTGCAGATGTTCCTTATGAGGCGCTCAAGGCCAACACTGAGGAAAATTAGTTAATTAAGAACTTGTGGTGCAACTCCTTTATGATAGAAGGGCTGAATGCCCATTTTCTTGAAGGCTTTACCAATTGGACATCCTTATTAGCTGCCTCAGGTTATGAGCCTTGGGCCAGTATTCCGTTAAATTTGGGGTTTGGGCTATTGTATGGTGAAGGAGTAGTTGCTTGCCATGATGCCAGATTGAAGTTCGCCCTCCTGCTCAACTTCCAGTATTTTGTGTAAGTGTTGTTAGTCTTTAGCCAGATAAGACAGTTTTGTTGTTTTGTGGTCTTCTGGTATTCTTATGAGTAACAGCAAGGGGGGGGGGGGTTATTGTGTTCATGCCCTTCCTGTGGGCTTCCTGAAGGGATCCGAGTGGTGACTGTGAGAACAGGATGTTTTGCCAGTTTGCATTTCTTAGTGCAGAAAGTATTGATCTGATGTGTAGAGATCTTTCCTATTCTAATTCAAGTGGGTTCTGGAAGCTTCTGGAAGCTTCTCTATGTGAAAGAAATGAGCAGAAGGTTCATGATGTTTGGGTTATTCCTTCAGAGAAGCTGACTACAGCTGGTTTAAACTGATTCTGTTATCTCTTCTTCAAGGTCATGCTGACTATAAAAATAGACCCGAAGGAGCCTGGGTTTCACTTTCTCTTTCTATCTCTTTTCCTTCTGGTGTGGTGTCCTGTACATATTATGCTTAGTGTTAAGGTTTAGACTTGTTATAAGTTTTTGTAAGTTTAAGTCTGCTGCAACTGGATTTCTTATGGACAGTGCCAATCCTGAATGCATTGGAATTGTGACCATTATTCTCATTTGCCTTCAGTAGCATTAAAGCTCTGCTGGATGGAATATTAATTGCTTCTGGTCTATTTTTTTGGAATCTTGCAATGTGTTTAAGTTGTTAATCTGCTAACTCCACATTGGAATCTACCCTGGATCAATATTGAGTAGAATTCCATGACATGTTGGGCTATGATGAGCCTTTGGCCTGATCCAGAAGGGCTCTTCTTATGCCCTGCTGTTGCATTCTTCTTTGCAGACTGGTCCTGCAGTGCTGCAGCATCCTTCATGACAGCTCTCGGCACAAGCAAATCCCCCGCCATTTTGACATTCTCCAGCAGGACGGCCCCAATAATCCCGACAGCCTCCCGAAGGCCTGCGGACACAGCATGACCCTTTTTGGCAGCAGTACTCTGTGGCTGCACCAGTGCAGAGAGGTTGACTGCCATAGCAGCGGTAATTGTGGCCTCCTCTGACGGGCAGATCTTTGTTACAACAAGTCCTACAGGCTGTGTTTTCGCCATAGCAAAATGGCGTGTGGCGGGTATCAAGCCAGGAACCTGCAGGGTCGTACCATACTGAGTTCAAGTTGAAGTATGACTCTCTCCCAGAAGAGCAGGTCATTTTGTATCCAGATTTGGGGTGGGGGGCTGGAAGAATAGAAAACAAATTGGCAAGTAGTCCAAAAGATAGTCCAGCATAGCTTTGCTTCTACAAACCACAGAAATAATTAAACAATAGATCACTGTATATCTAAGAAGAGCCCTGGTGGATCAGGCCAGAGTCCTACCTAATCCAGCATCCTGTTCTCAGAGTGGCCAACATATTTATTGCATGGTCAATGCCTCCCTCCGCTTCACACTTTACAATGGCTCTGCCCCACAAGGCACTGGTGGACATGTGGCTGATGTAGGGATAGGAAATAAATTGATTTCAGTTTGTCTTTAAAGGCAAAGCTGCCAAATCTGCATTTTCTGAAACAATATGCAAACCAAATGACAACGATCCTTTGAAATTTGCACATCTCTGAACTTTGCAATGCAGTTCGTAAAAATGCATAGACTGCAGTGTACATAAAAATGCATGTACTGGTGAAAATAACATACCAAAACACTTTTTATTAGGGTAAATTGCTAACCTCCATTTTCGTTTTCTTTTAAAAAAAATGCTCCTGAAAATTCACCAGCATTTTAGTGCAGATTTCTGCTAAATTACACATTTTTAATGTATTTCCCCCTAAAATGTACATTTTTGCAAAGTAATTTCCCCCATATAAAGTTTTTTTAAAAAACTAATATATAAATGTGTAGAACATAGGATCCAACTCCTGGGGGCTGAGGGGGTCTTTGCCCCACCATGAAATATTTGAGGGGGCCCCAAAGTTGATGGGCACTGCCATTCAAATGGTGTGCTTGCACCGCATCATGCGATCGATTATGCTAGGTGGGACTTCCCTGCCCGCCCCCAAATATTTGATTCAAGTTGGCACCTCTGGTATAGAAACACTTTCCCCCAACATATGCCCCCATTTTGGGTGCACATTACTTGAATGGAGAATGGCATTACAACATTCAGAAAAGTGCAAATTTCAAAGTATGGCAGTGCTTCAGTTCATGTATCAATTCTTAGAGTGCAAATTTGGTAAGTTGACTTTTCAGTGCAAGCTGAAGCAAATTTCTCCATCATCCCTTATCCCAACCAACATGGCATCTAATCTCCTTTCAAACAAATCTGGTTGGGTGCTCAATAGACATAACGAACCTTGAAGATATGTTGAACTAGTAAGTGCAAAAAAATAAACTCAATACCATATATTTCTACACCATATATTTATATATACAAATACTAGGAGCTGCTGCCCTTGCTCTCTTCACTTGCCAACCCTGCCTACCTGCCAACATTTTTGCCAATGTCCCTTCCCGGACACCAGTCCTCCTCCCATTACATCGCATCCACTTTTCACCTATCACACCCCAGCTTGTCCCACCCCTTCCGCCCACAGCTCCCCCAATCCTCTGCCCCTCCTCTCCCAGCTCACCTCAACTCCCAGCCCCTTTTCAAGGAGGGAGGAGGTGCTTGCCACAGTGGCTTGCTAAACCGCTGTGTGAAGTGTCTCTCTCCCTCCTTTTAACGTCGCCGCAGCAACAATTGATTGAGGACGAGTGCTTCACAGAATGGCATGCTAAGCTGTTCTGTGATGTGCTCTCCCCTCTCCGTTAAGAAAGATGCACATAAACTCTTGCCATTTGTCATGCTGGAGTTGGCAAGGCTACCTATTGGTGGTGACACAACCTGCCAAGTTTGATGAGAGAGAGAGAGAGAGAGAGAGAGAGAGAGAGAGAGAGAGAGAGAGAGAGAGATGATTGATTAAAAAAAATCTTCTAGCCCATGGCCAGAGAGATCAACAAATGCCAACAATAATATCAACAAACTATAATATGTAGTGTTTTTTTAAAAAAAAATACAATGACTATATTCCTCAATAAACAGGTAATCTGAAAGCACTTCTAGATTTATGAGAAAGGGAGAAAAAGCTTCCTTATGCCTGAATCATGAAGTCCAAGCTATCCTCATCTCCCATGGATTGTTATAACTGCACATGACTCACATCTGCTATTATAATTACCAGCAACACTTTGATGTGTGGAAAGTTAATTGCCATGCTACTTTAAAGAAGTGTCTTCAAATGATTTCCATTCACCAGCATTCATAGAATCAGAATTATAGAGTTGGAAGAGACCACAAGGGCCATCCAGTCCAACCCCCTGCCAAGCAGGAAACACCATCAAAGCATTCCTGACAGGTGGCTGTCAAGCCTCTGCTTAAAGACCTCCAAAGAAGGAGACTCCACCACACTCCTTGGCAGCAAAGTCCACTGTCGAACAGCTCTTGCTGTCAGGAAGTTCTTTCCAATGTTTAGGTGGAATCTTCTTTCTTGTAGTTTGAATCCATTGCTCCGTGTCCGCTTCTCTGGAGCAGCAGAAAACAACCTTTCTCCCTCCTCTATACGACATCCTTTTATATATTTGAACATGGCTATCACCCCTTAACCTTCTCTTCTCCAGGCTAAACGTACCCAGCTCCCTAAGCCATTCCTCATAAGGCATCGCTTGTCATAGAATCATAGAATCATAGAAGTGGAAGAGACCACAAGGGCCATCCAGTCCAACCCCCTGCCAAGCAGGAAACACCATCAAAGCATTCCTGACAGGTGGCTGTCAAGCCTCTGCTTAAAGACCTCCAAAGAAGGAGACTCCACCACACTCCTTGGCAGCAAATTCCACTGTCGAACAGCTCTTACTGTCAGAGCATAGCTGAAAGTTAACCCTACCTTCTCCCTTCTGGAAGAGCTTTTTCTGAACCATTGTCTTATTTCTCTGGCAAAACAATCCACTTGGATTTCTGCACACCCATTAGATTAGAACCACTCTGTTGTGAACCTCTCCAAGCAGTTTAAACCTCACTGGAAGACGTGTTTGCATGTTATGAGATGAAATTTTGAGTCAGGACTTGAATAATTTGGGGGAGAAGATCCTACATAGATGCTTCATCTTGTTATGGAGCTCCTGTATAAGGACCCTCCAGACAATATCTTGAAGAGCCACAAGCTTCCCTTCTCTGTCTTACATCCTGCCACATGTCCAGGAAACCCAGAATCTGCAAACTGCAGAGATTCTCAACATCTCTCCTAATTTCTCCAGACAGCCACCGCTATCCCTGACCATTGGCCATACCAATAAAGTTTACTTCAGTTGTTCCCATAGGAAACTCAGCTTGGTTAGTGTGCCAGGCACTTTCTGGAGAGCCATGGGTTCCCCAATTCTGCAAGTGCATTAAACATGTTCCCTAATTGATTGGGACATGCTTCTAGGACAGGGGTGGGGAACTTATGGAACATCCAAATGCCACCATCCCTGACCACTGGCCATGCTGACTGGGGCTAAGGGAAGTTGGAGTCCAAAAAGACTCCCCGTCCTTGGACAAAAGCTTTCTTGGTGAGGTCTGACTTACCCTGCGGATAGTCAAGGCTCTGTGAGGCGCTGCAAAGGCGAACATATGAGGGACCCATGGCCTTTTTATAGGGCTCAGGAGATCCTCAATAATGAGAGACTCTGCTGTATATGGGACTTTTCATTCCTCATGTCAGTCCTGGCAATTTGGTGTTCCCTTGATACAGCGTTCAACACGTTGACTCACACATTTTCAATCTGCTTCCATTCCTACATAATGACAACCTGAGCACCATAAAAAACCAGAGTTTTACAACTGAGCTAACCTACATTGTCCTTTTATGTGTGTTTTATTCCACGGTAATACTGGGAGCAACCATGTTTGTTTAGCACCGGAGGTGATCAAATTTGAGGCACGTTGGTTTCAGAACCACCTCTCGTGACTTGGTCATGATGTGGTGACCATGTTTAGAATCCAACCATCCCTGGCTTGTGCCCTTGTGGTAAACTGGCTGTTCTGTCGTGTTCCTTTTCTCACACCAATTATCTCATTAAGTAATATTAGAAAATAGAACAGGTGTGTTTGTGTTTGCCATGTGTGTTTAATTACTTAAGATTAATTACTTTTCTATAATTTTTTTCTATACTTTTCTATAAATTTTTAGGAGACATGCGGACTCATCCAAACATGATCAAGAAGTGAGTTGGTGGTAGAATGTTGAGATAAATCCCTGAATTCCAATATAATGCTTGCTGGACTTGTTAATGACTTGTTAATGACTTCGTTCTTATTAATAACAAACACAGGAAGTTGCTTTATTCAAAGTCAGACCACTGGTCCTTCTGGTTCAGTCTTGTCAACACTAAATTGACATGACTCTCCAGGATTTTATACAGAGGTCTCTCCTGCCTGACCTGGAGATTCCAGGAATTGAAGCAGGGACCTTTTGTAATTTGTACCCATGAATGATTTTCTTCTTCTTCAAATAATGTATTTTCTTTTTTCAAAATAGTTTTTATTAAAGGTTTTCTTGGCTTACAAACATACACACATTGTCTCTATTTTCAGGTCGTAGAGTTTTTTCTACAGATCACTTACATTCTATGTGAGACACTGATGTTGTATACGGTATAAGGTTGGGAGGGGGGAAGAGAGGTGGGGAGAGAGGGGGGCAGAGGGAGGTAGTATTGACACTTACCTATAGTTGGTACCCAACACCATGAAAATTGGTGCCGATACGCTCAGGAAGCTCACCAAAATGCTGGGGAGGCTGCACCTCTACAGGCACATACCTCCAAATGTGATGAGATTGCCCCCAAATCCAACCCTTCTGGAAAGCAGTCCTGCAAATGATGTATTATCTGAGACAAATAGGGCTTTCAACATCGGAACACAAGCAGGGTTCTGCTGGATCAGACCAAGGGTGGCCTATCTAGTCCAGGATTCTGTTCTTACAGTGGCCAACCAGTGCCCCAGTGGGCAAGCAGGGTGTGAGCACAACAGCAACTCTTCCCACTTGTGAATCCCAAGAAATAATGTTCACATCCCTGTTGAATTAGGCTGTAGGACTGTCCAGTTCACTATCTTGTTCTCACAGCAGCAAGCCACGTGCTCAAATGGGAAGCCCACAAGCAGGAACAATAGCAGGTCAACAGCAACTCTCTCAAAATGCTGCAGAATGGAGTGTTAAGTACTCCAGCCATTCCTTCTTCCAGGATATTCGATTCCATACCTTATCGCAAGTTTCACGGACACCCAAACAAACAAGCAAAACCATTACCATTCTGTAGCACGAAGTATGAATATTCTCAGTGCTAGGTAGCACAAACAATCTCATTGTTCATAATAAGCTCTAAATTGCCATTCCATTTAAAATAATGAGCCCAAGATCAGATGCTGGATGAAGGCACAAAAAGACTGCTGTGGTTCGGGTTTAAGGCGCATCATGTCTTT
Organism: Darevskia nairensis; assembly: GCA_034642065.1. Lineage (NCBI taxonomy): Eukaryota > Metazoa > Chordata > Lepidosauria > Squamata > Lacertidae > Darevskia > Darevskia nairensis. Next base: position 990,364 of record JAWWNI010000425.1, read on the forward strand.
CCCAATTTAGGGCTATGCCTCACGTCCTGGGGGTGGGACATGGCGCCGTATAAAATTATGGCTGTCCTATGGTCCAAATAATTCACTCAGAGCACTTTGGCCTTCTGCTGCACAGCTGCCATAAAGGGTGAGCATGAATGGATTTTGTTACATTTGAAGATACGAGGTGGGGGAGGCTCAAAGTTGCTGTTGGGGGATGAGAGGCTTGGAGAAGCTGTGAGGAAATGGGGTTTGGATTTCTCAAAATCTGAGGGATATTGCTAGGCAAGAGGACATTGCTCTTGTGAAACCTGGGATGTATTTGGGGGAACAGATATCTCAGATTTCACCAGCCCCTTATCTGGCGGAAATCCACTTTGTGGAATACCATAGCCTCCTTACAGCCGCTAGGTTAAACGTTCTGGAATCAGCGGTTTTGTGGGGAAGGTTCAGGGGAGTCCCATACGCCCAGAGACTTTGCCCCTGTGCTCTGGGAATGGTTGAGTCAACTGAACATATTCTTTTGATCTGCCCATTCTATGTAGATCTTAGACAAAAACTTATAGCTCCACTCCTATGCCAACATAGCCCAGTAGACAGAGAAAGACTGGTTTTGTATTTGCTGAACAAGTTCACTGGAACAACAACCTTCTCGGTGGCCAAATTCCTTTTTTTTTTTTGGCCTTTAAGCACCGTAAGGCTAAAATTGACTGTATTGAATTGACACGGGTCTAAATGTATAATATATTTTTCACTGTTTCTAAGTGTCACGCTTTTCCAGATGTTTAGACGTTTTAACTTTTGTATGGATAGGATGTGCTTTCTGACTGACGGTCGAATAAATTGTATTGATTGAAATGGGGTTTGGGTGAGGTGTAAAGGGAGGGGTAGATGGTGCTGGCAAGCAAGGGTGGAAGCCCCTACCGTGTGTGTGTTTGTGTGTGTGTGTGTGTGTGTGTGTGTGTGTGTGTGTGTACACGCATGCGCTTGCATGTGTTTGCATCCAACCCAATGTACATTGGATTGGATCCAAAGGTTCTCTGTTTCTAGCAGGAGTCTTCTTTTGATGCAGAGACAGGGAACCTGATGTACCTTGCGGATGCAGCTGGGCTCCAACTCTCATCAGACATCTCTGACCATTCACTAGGGCAAGGAACCTTTGTCATTCCAGATGTAGTTGGACTCTAGCTCTCATCAGCTCTAGCCAGCATGGCCAATGATGAAGAATGACAGGAACTGTAATCCAATAATGTCTGGAGGGCCACTGGTTCCCCATCCCTGCCTGTTAAGTGATGATGAGAGCTGGGAAATGGAAGTTCAGCAACATCCGGAAGGACATAGATTCCCCCTATGTGTTTTTCAGGGCTTTTATAAAGGCAAAACTCGCCAGAACTCAGTTCTAGCACCTCTTAGGTGGTCACCATTGCCAATATAAGAGAACAAGGGAGACTTTCATGGTGAGCTCTGGTACCTCTCTTTCTAGAAAAATAGCACTGACTGTGTTCTAATGGAATAGCACCTTCTGTTGGAAAAAAAAAGGGAAGCGCTGGATTCCATCTGTCAGCCATGAATGCAAATTTGTGTTTGGGCTTATATGCAGAGAGAAAGCCCCATGAAAAGTCAAGGGGCTTGGCTTGGTTTTGAGAGACCACCATGCTAAATGCTCAAAGTAATAGGTGTAAGACTTAAACTGGGAACATTAGGTTCATTTCTGAACTTGTTTTGGTGTGTTACTGTATCAGGAAACAATGGCTGTTGTTGTTTCAAAATGACATTTCTGTAAAAGAATGAGTGGCTTTTAAACTCCTGAGCAGCTCTGTAAGATGGCTAGAGTGGCTGGAAGACTCTGGCCTGGCTATTCATACTACCTGCATCTAGCTCAGGAGTACCTGCTGTGGTGCACTCCAGATGTCATTGGACTATATCTCACATCATTCTGGACCATTGGCCATGCTGGCTGGGGCTGATGGGAGCTGATAGTCTGTAACAACTTCTGAAGGGCACTATGTTGGCTATGTTGGATATGGTCATTAGTAGGAGGTGGCTGAGGAGGTGAGGCACCTCTATTCCTCACCTCTGAAGTAGCAAGACAGGGCAGAGGAGGAGAAGGAAGAAGTTGGAATAAGTCTTCCACATCTCAAGCCTTTAGGTGGACAAGACTGACTTCCAGTGGAGATGTGTGAGACTGTGGGTGGCAAACCCACTTGAAACAGCTCAGGCACCACATTCAGATAGACATCTACATTACTCATGAGATCTAATTGAGTTGGAAGGTCCCTCAAAGGTGGCCAGCCAGCCTCTGTTTAATAGAAATTTTGCCAGTTTTGAAATTTACGACAAGTTCTGCAGAGACAGGAAAGAGTCACGTGGGAGATATTGGGTGCCATAAATTCTCCTTTCTCAAATGCTTTTTAATCCCTTTTCAGCATCACCGCAGCTACAGGAAAGATGGGCTGTTGTGGAAGTGGTATGAGGAGGGATGACGAAAGAACATGGCATGAAACTCACAGACATGCAGCCTGTGTGCCAAAGCATTCCAGAGACCATCATAGCGGCAGCGGCGGCTGCTGCTGTTGTAGCAAACCACGACCTGCCCACCATGAGATGGGGCATTCTGGACCTTCTCCAGCAAGGCAGAATTACCCTGTTCAACCTCATCCTCCGGCAGCCATGCATTATAAACACTATGACATACATTCCCCAGGATCCAGTCATACCAAAGGCTGAAGAAACTACCATTTCAACCACTGCAGCACCCCAACACCATAAATTCAAAGACTTCAATTCAAAACTCCAGGATTTAACATCTTCTGATAAAATGAAAAATAACAAAAACCGTGCACTTCACAGATTTTAAATTTCTCATTTGTCATCGAGTCTGAAGTTGACTGTCAAGGTCTGGATTTTTTAACCATTGAAATACCACGAGTGGCTCCTTTGGGAGGAACAGCAGAACATAAATCTAATAAATTACAATTAGATCAACAGGAATGCCAGAAATAATACCAATAATTATAGTAATAATATGGATGTGAATATTAATAATGCTATCATTGAAATGACAGCTGAATGGATAATGTGCTGATTTAGCTGCTGTGGTTTGGTTTGTGGTGAAATGCTCTGTGTGTGCGTGTGTTTAACTGGTATGGCCAATGCACAGTGCAAATCGTGCTGATTAGGCATCGCTGAAGGAAGCCACCTTCTAATGAGTCAGCTCATTGGACTGCCTGGCTCAGCATTGTCTTACACTGACTCCAGCTCTGATTATCCTCTCTGAGTGGTTGAACAATCCATCCCTCTTCCCAGGGAACTCTGGGGATCCCACCTCTGTGAAAGATGGGGGAATCTGCAGTCCTCTACATGTTGTCAGACTCCAACTCCCATCAGCCTCCAATAATAATAATAATAATAATAATAATAATAATAATAATAATATAATTTATTATTTATACCCCGCCCATCTGGCTGGATTTCCCCAGCCACCCTGGGCAGCTTCCAATGAAATATTAAAATACAATAGTCCTTCAGATATTAAAAGCTTCCTTAAACAGGGTTGCCTTCAGATGTCTTCTAAAAGTCTAGTAGTTGTTTATTTTGTAAATATCAGAAGAGGAGGAGGAGGAGGAGGAGTTTGGATTTGATATCCCGCTTTATCACTACCCTAAGGAGTCTCAAAGCGGCTAACAATCTCCTTTCCCTTCCTCCCCCCACAACAAACACTCTGTGAGGTAAGTGAGGCTAAGAGACTTCAAAGAAGTGTGACTAGCCCAAGGTCACCCAGCTGCTGCATGTGGAGGAGTGGGGAAGTGAACCCGGTTCACCAGATTACGAGTCCACCACTCTTAACCACTGCACCACACTGGCTCTCTGCTGTCTGCATTCACACTGGTTATACCTCCTTTGTCCAGTGGTTAGGGATGGGAGAAAAATCAACACAGTTTGCATTTAAAGGGGAATTTATCAAATTCACACCTTCCAAAACAATATTAGAACCAAAACACAGCCACCCTTCGGAATGCACATGTATTTGAATTTTGTAGTGCACTCCCCCCCCCAACCCCAACCCCCCCAGTATTTACAAAAAATGCATATATCAATGGAAAACATACATAAAAATGAATATATCAGTGAAAATAAGACACAAAAAGCATTGCATTAGAGGAAATGGCTTTTAAAAATATGCACATCTGTCAAAATTGAATACAGAAAAAAATGGCATTTGTGTGACAAGGCATCCCCCCCCTACTCTTCAGTTCCAACCCCCAATACCAAGAATAAGACACATGACATCCAATATTTGGGAGAAATCAGGCCACAACTTTATTGATAACAGATGTAAGAGGTTTGGCATGGGCATTGTGTAGGCCCTACCCCTTCCGGCCCACCTACCCGAAGAACTTGCATTTTGGGGTCAACCGGAAATGAGGGAGTCCCTGACCTACATCCAGAGGTAACTCTTCCATTGTGTTGCACCTGGGGAGTGCTGTGGCACCTCGCCCCCACATGGGCATCTGGATAGAAGCATCTACCCTAGATACCCTATTTCAGATCAGCCAGGCAGAGGCTATAACCTACCCTCTGACCAAGACTATGCCTAAACTACTGAAGATCTGACAATTGCTTATGAGGATGGAGAAAACCAGAGGGATGGAGCCAATTTGCCAACTGGGAAAATGCCAACCTGGCCCCGAATACACCAACCGGCTATGCCATAACAAGGTCAAGGAGAACAACATGCAGTAGCAATATATAAAAGGTGGGAGGGGGAGATCCAACGAAAAGTGGCTGCAGAGCAACCCAGAGGCCTGTGTTATATATGGGAGGGGTGGGCCAAGCCAGCCCCCCCTGGCCCATGCCCGCTCGTGATTTGTTGATTAGGTGAGCAGGCAGGACCAATTTACCTAGGTAGCAACCTTAGCCCAAAGGTTTCCTTTGTTCTCTGGGAAACAGTCCCTGGGAGTAAAGGATAGGCGTGCCTGGCGTGCTCTGGTCCATGGGGTCACGAAGAGTCAGACACAACTGAACGACTGAACAACAACAACTATCTTTCTTGTCTATTGGCTGGAGCTGGTGGGAATTGGAGCCCAACAACAGCTGTCAACATATTCTGTTCATAAGAAGAACCTGCTGGATCATGCCAATGGCCCATCTAGTTTAGCATCCTGTTCTCCCGGTGGTTGACTGGATACCTGTGGGAAACTCACAAACAGGGCCAGAGAACAAGATCACTCCCTCCTGTGGTTACCAGCAACTGAAATTCAGAAGCACTGGTGGCTTGTGGGGACAGAGTATAACCATAATGGCTAGTGATGGTTCGCAGCTTTCTCCTGCATTAATTTGTCCAATTAAAGCCATCAAAGTTGTAGGCCATCACTGCCTCCTGTGGGACCAAGTTCCATAGTTTAACTTTGTGGTGGAGGGAATACTTTCTTTTTATGTGACTTAGAATCATAGAATCATAGAATCATAGAGTTGGAAGAGACCACAAGGGCCATCCAGTCCAACCCCCTGCCAAGCAGGAACACCATCAAAGCATTCCTGACAGGTGGCTGTCAAGCCTCTGCTTAAAGATCTCCAAAGAAGGAGACTCCACCACACTCCTTGACAGCAAATTCCACTGTCGAACAGCTCTTACTGTCAGGAAGTTCTTCCTAATGTTTAGGTGGAATCTTCTTTCTTGTAGTTTGAATCCATTGCTCCGTGTCCACTTCTCTGGAGCAGCAGAAAACAACCTTTCTCCCTCCTCTATATGACATCCTTTTATATATATTTGAACATGGCTATCATATCACCCTATCAGCTCCCTAAGCCGTTCCTCATAAGGCATCGTTTCCAGGCCTTTGACCATTTTGGTTGCCCTCCTCTGGACACATTCCAGCTTGTCAGTATCCTTCTTGAACTGTGGTGCCCAGAACTGGACACAGTATTCCAGGTGAGGTCTGACCAGAGTGGAATACAGTGGTACTATTACTTCCCTTGAATCTTCCCACATACAGCTTCATGGGATGGTTACAGGTTCTAGTGCTTTGAGAGAAGAAATAACACTCTCTGTGCATAGTTTAATGAACTTCCATCTTGTCACCTCTTAAGTGCCCTTTCTCTAAACTAAAAAACTCCAGATGCTTCAACTATTTCCTCAAAGAGGAGTTGCCCACCAGAACAACCCTGCTGAATCAGGCCAATGGCCCATCTAGTTCAATTTCCTGTTCTCACAGTGGCCAGCCAGATGCCTGTGGGAAACCAGAAATTAGGACCTGACTGCAACAGCGCTCCCTCACTTGTGATTCCCAGCTACTGGTATTCAGAGGCATATTGCCTCTTACAGTGGAGGCCTGACATTGACTATCTGTAGTCTAAGATAGGGTTGCCATATTTCAAAAAGTGAAAATCTGGATGCAAAAGTTGTTGAGAGTTTGGTTGTTGTTGTTGTTGTTTGAGTTTTTGGGCTATTTTGAAAGAAAACCGCCAAAATCTACACTTCCAAAATGGGATGCCATATGTCTGAATTTTACTGAACATTTTAGCAATTTCCACCTGGACGCAGGTTGCAGGGAGTTTGTAGAAAATGTACATGTCAGAAAGAGGGCTTTCAAACCCTCAAAGTGTCCCTATTTCCCAGGGACAGTCCCGGATATGCAGAAGCCATCCTGGTTTCTGATGTGATCCTGCAATGTCCTGCTTTTCCTTAGGGTGTCCCTATTTTCATCAGAGAAATGATGGTGGGTGTGGAATTACACGACCCCTGAGCCAAGGAGATAAGTAACTATACAACCTTTAGAAGACATCTGAAGACAGCCCTGTATATATAATGTTTTATAATGTTTTTATATATGTTGGAAGTCGCCCAGAGTGGCTGGGACAACCTAGTCAAATGAGCAGGGTATAAATAATAAAGTTATTATTATGGAATAGGCTGTCCCTATCAGGGCCGTCTTAAGTATATCCGGCGCCGTGGTGCAAAGATCCCTCTGCCCCCCCACCCCCGTTTCCCAGAGTTGCTGACCTTTTTACGGCGCTGCCGGCAGCTGGAGGATGCGGGCAGCGGGTGGAGGGCGGCTCCTCCGGCGGGGAAGAGGCGGAGGCTCCAGGCATGGCACTGCTTCGGCACCACATGGCGGAGGCAGGCGAGGGCAGCGAGCTGATGCCGGGAGGTGCCGCATCCAGCCTCTTCCCTGGTGCCCTCCAGAACTTGGCACCCTGGCGCCCCACGCCACTTGCCTCTATGGGCAAGATTCCCCTGGTCCCTATTTTATCAGAGGAATGTTGGAGGATATGGACTTTAGGTCCCTTAATAGTGGGTTTTATTATGAATGGAGGAACTTTCCATCCAAAGAATGCCTTCACTCTAACCACAAAACTGGGGTAGCACAAGTGGCAGGCTAAAAATAAAATGGCCATTATTATAAGCCAAACACATTTCCAGGGCAGAGGAGAGACCTTTTACAAGGGCACACAAATCCTTTCCCATTTGCTTCATGCATTGTCCTACAACTGACAGGTTTGGGCTCCCCAAATGGAACATTGTCCCAACAACCTGCTGAAACATCCTTTCAAATATCTAAGCACAGGAGTTTCTGGGCCTTAGGCTCAGATAAATGCTATTTTGCAGTACGTCAGATGTCCTCCTTCCTCATTTCCTCTTTCCTCCTTCCAGCACCCACAAACATAAGTACCTGGGATCTGAACTCATAAAGCCAAGGTAGTTTATCCCTCACAGAGAACAAGCTTGCATCCTGGAGGCTGAATCTGCAGTGTAGTCATTCCACAGGTCAGTGTTCTTCAACTTTGGGTCCACAGAGTTTGTTGAACTACAACTCCAATTATACTTGAACACTGGCTAAACACTGGGGGTGGGGGGTAAGGTGATGGGAGCTGTACTCAGTAATTTGGACACAGTAATGCTTCTGAATTCCAGCTGCAGGGAATCACAGGTGGGCACAATGTTGTTTGGCTTATGTCCTGCTTGAAGGTTTACCACATGCATCTGTGAGAACAAGATACTGGACCAGATGGGCTATTGGCCTGACCCATTATGTTTTTCTTACATTCTTAAGTTCTTATGTAGTCCAACAAGATATGAGGACCCAAGGCTGATGAACACAGCTGTAGATAAAGCCCCTTTGCATGTGGATTTGGATACCTCTGGAGAAAAAATGCAGCAACAGGAGGAAACTGATTTTCTTCCCTTTGCCCTTCATTCCTCCGGATCACACCCTCATCCCATCCTTTTAGTCATACTCCTCCGTACTACACTTGCTAGGCCTCTTCCCATTTCCATACTCCGGCTTCTCACCTTGTGTGGATTCTCCAACCCATAATTCTGTACTCCCATAGGTGAGGAATCTCAGGCTTTGCGACCTGAATCTAGGAATTCTCCTCAGCCATCCCCTCTCTCCTCAGGCCACATCCATCAGTGGCCCTAATTCACACTCCCAAGTGTGTATGTGTGCGTTGTGGGGGTTGCCTGACTAGAATGTATACTTGAACTCTGGTAATGCCTCTTGGTTGCCTTTATGGAGGTTAGAGAGGGATGTCTGTGTTTGTAGAAAGTAGCCTACTGTACAAAGGGAAATTTTCCAGTCATTATTCCTTGCTGCCTACCACTGGCATGTGAACCTCAGAAGGTTGGTCAGAAGGGATTGTGGCCCTTGATCTGAAAAAAAGTTTCCCAACCCTGCTGTAAGCCATTCTGTTTGCCCCTTATCTCCACCCTAGGGGATCATAAGAGCTTATCCAACAGCAGCCGGCAGCTCCTTGGAAGCCCAGCCAATGTTGCTTTGGTGGGATCCTGCTGCCAAGAACCCTCACCACTACACGACCCCTTAATTCTTTTCCCAATATCTTTTTATTCTGTTTTCAATATATTACAACAAAACACTTCACATACCATTCCGATAAGGTCACTACATATACATATACTCCGCCGAGTATTGTGACTTCCCTCCTTTCCCGCTCTGGTTTTCATCTTTCTCATCATTCTTTCACTTCCTTTTATACAGAATTGTTTTATGTACTTTACATATTAGCTATATAGACTCTAATCATTACATTGCAAGTATTGTATTTAAGCCTGTGAATGTATTCATATCTTTACAATAATTTTTTAAATATTCCATAAATTTACTCCAATGTGATTGAAACTTTTGGTCTCTTTGATTTCTGACTCTTCCAGTTAATTTTGCTAGCTCAAGATACTCTGTCAATTTTAATCTCCATTCATCCATAGTTGGTATATCTGTTGATTTCCATTTTTGACCCCTTAATTCTATGACAAGACACAAGTTTAATCATTCCAATATTTTATTGTATTGAGTCTCTCAAATTACAGCTAATAGACCATGGGGTGTATTGTTCCCAGATGTCCTTGTGGCCAAAGAGGGATCTGTAATTTAAGAAAGAGCTTTAGGCGGGCAAATTAGCAAGATGGAGGCCATGGAAGTGAATCACCCAGTCTTCAAATCACCATGGAACGTAGCGTTGCTGAAGTTCATTCCCGCTGTTATACTGGCAGATGGCAGACTTGAGCTCCCATGCCAGATTCCCCTTTTGTTGAAGTTGGCATGCAAGTCGAGGAGGATTTCAGCATTTGGATCTGCAGCCATTGGAGAAGCATCTGGAGTGGCAGGAGCAGGCAGAGCGACGAGACTAGGGATAGCGAGGAGCAACCGTATTCAAAGTGGAGGTGGCTGGTTGCAGGAACAGGGGACAGGGAAGATTGCCCATGGAAGCAAGGGGCTGGCCGCACAGCAGCAAGGGGAGTGTAAACACCTGGAAGGGGGCAGTGGCTTCATCTAGGGCAGCAATGTGTGGGGGAGAATGTCTGCATTCGGTATGGCAGAATGGGGAGTGGTCACCCTAAGCATAGCAATGGGGGGGGGGGAGTTGCTGAAGCCAGGATGTGGGAACAAGGATGAATTGTTACACTCTAGATGGCAATGGGGGAGTGGCTGCATCTGGAAGGACAACAGGGTAGAGAGAGGCTCCCCATGGTGTTGAAACGGGGGGGGGGGAAGTGGCTGTACTTGGGATGGAAACAGGGGGGGAGTGGACACACCTCGGATGACAATGGGGGAGTGGAAGAACCTGAGATGGAAACAGGGGAGTGGATGCAACAAGGGTGGAGGCTAGGGGGGATGGCTACCCGTAGAGTAGTAATGGGGGGGGGAGGAGATGGCTACCCACGAGAAGGGACCTCATGGTGCAGCAGTGGGCTGGGCTCAGCATTTTCTACAGCACAACTGAGGACAGCAAGGCGAGCAGCAAGCTGGGCGGCAGCAGCAAGGTGAGCAGCACATTGGGGCGCAGCAGCAGGGAGCACAGCAAGGCTGGCAACCCGGGGAGGGTGTGCAGACAATCATGGTATCATTGTTGTAGCCACCGCCACAATCGCAGCAGGAAGAACCACCGTTTCCCATTTCTGTAATAATAATAATAATAATAATAATAATAATAATAATAATAATAATAATTTATTATTTGTACCCCGCCCATCTGGCTGGGTCTCCCCAGCCACTCTGGGCGGCTTCCAACAAACATTAAAATACATTAACACATCACAGATTAAAAACTTCCCTAAACAGGGCTGCCTTCAGGTGTTTTCTAAATGTCATGTAGTTGTTGATCCCTTTAACCTCTGATGGGAGGGCGTTCCACAGGGCGGGCGCCACTACCGAGAAGGCCCTCTGCCTGGTTCCCTGTAGCTTTGCTTCTCGCAGTGAGGGAACCGCCAGAAGGACCTCGGTGGTAGATCTCAGTATCCGGGCTGAACGGTGGGGCTGGAGAAGCTCCTTCAGGTATACTGGACCGAGGCCATTTAGGGCTTTAAAGGTCAGCACCAACACTTTGAATTGTGCTCAGAAACGTACTGGGAGCCAATGTGGCTCTCTCAGGACCGGTGTTATGTGGTCCCGGCAGCCACTCCCAGTCACCAGTCTAGCTGCCGCATTCTGGATTAATTGCAGTTTCCGGGTCACCTTCAAAGGTAGCCCCACGTAGAGCGCATTGCAGTAAAGCAAAGGGAGGGGGGGTATTCATAGAAAATGGTCTGCGGTCTGTGTGTGTGTGTTTAAAAAAACTAGATTAGCAAACTCTGAAATTTTGAGAAATGCACTCTTTAAAATCCAGCCCATGTTTAGTAGGGTAGCCAGTTTTTTGAGATGAACGATGTGGTTTTCAAAAATTGGATACATAGATCAGGCAACGCTGAGCTTTGGGGACAACTGCTCTTTGAAATTCAGCTGTGTTTAAGAAGGTAATCAATAGCAAAACAGACAGTCACGGAAATAGAAACATACACAAATCCAAAATGGGAAAAAAACGTGAAATTCCCTGAAGTGAGAAATCGTAATCAACTAGAATTAGGATTTTTTAAGGAAGTTAATCACAAAAATAAACTTAAACGAATGTAAATAAACGGAAGAAGCAATACAAAAAGCTAAAGCTAAAAAAGAAGGTTTGAACATACAAAACCTTAACAAACTTAGTGTGTGTGTTTAAGAAGGTAGCTTTTGAGACAGCACCTTTTGCAGAACCCTGGCTGAAGTCAGGAGCACATTAACCATGAACCACTGAATATATGTTGGAAGCGCCAAGGTTCAATTGGTCTCTTAAGCAAACTTGGAAGGGAGGGTGGGTGCCATAGTACTTCCTTACAAAAGCAGGCTCCAATTTCCTACAGTAAAGAATCCCAGACCTCTGGGCCTTCAACAGAAAAGGTCATTTTATGTTATTGAAGTCCATAAGGTGGAACCTTATGGAACGCCATTTTTTTGGGGGGGGGGTGTAGGGGAACAGTAATGTTAGAGGTGCTTCTCTAAGACAATGAAATAAATCTACTTTTAAGGGTTTGAAAAATTAAACGACGGTGGGTCGGGTGGGAATTGAAATATATTGCTCTGTTTTAATATAGGTGGCTCAAGAGAGCCACAGCTGCCTGCACTAAATGAACTTTCTAAATAGTCTTCAAGGGCAGCCCCACCTAAGGCACACAGCAGTAGTCTAACTTGGAAGCCACTGGAAGCCACTGGCCTGGCTTCTGTCATTCAGTGGTGGGCATAGCCAGCAAATAAGCCAATGCTGATAAAAAGTATCCTGGACTTTAGCCACCAACTTCTTGTAAACCACTCTGAGATTTGTTGTTGTTGTTGTTGTTGTTGTTGTTGTTGTTGTTTTTACAGTCAAGCATTATATAAATTTTATGAAATAAATGAAAAGGCAAGCAAGCAAACAAACCAAGATTCCTGGAGCAAGGATGCTTCCAATAGTATCCTCTTAGCAATTAATTTGGTTCCTATAGGAGAATGTGATCCTATCGAGAACAGGCATTGCTCAATTTTATTTAGACCTCTACCATAATCAGTTTTCTTATCAGGGTTGAGTTTAAGTTTATTTACCCTCACCCAGTAGTCATTTTTAAAAGCATCATATTTTGAAAACAACACATTCACTGCACATTCAGCCCTGTGAGCATTATAAACCACATTATAAGCCCGCTGCCCTCTAGATGTTGAAGAGCCACAGCTCCCACCATCCCTGAACATTTTCCATACTGGATGGGAGCTGGAGTTCAACAAAATGCAGACAGCCACAGGTTACCGTTCCCTGATCTAAAAGCAAACCATTTCCCATTTCAGTAATGATCTGTCAAAGGCAACTTACCGTTCAGAGAGGTTGAAGCTGGTATAACGACAATGAACCCAAGTGAGATAATGAAGATCTTTGGGGATGGGGGCACCTTTTATATATTTTTCCCAAACCTTCCTGTAGGAAGTGAGGCACCGCCGTGGAACGGCAGAGCCTTCATTCATCATCAAAACACATTTCCTTCCCTTATGCCATCATCCAATTCCTTGAAGGAATGCCCATTTCTCATTAAAAGAGCATTTCCCCGTGGCGTGTGATTAAAGGGATCTTGAGTTAGCAACGTGGTAATTCCAAGACCAGGAGGCGCATGAATGATTTTAAAATATGAAACCTAAGGAGGAACATTAGTGCTACAATGCTCTCCTCGTGGGGACCATATGACTAAATATCCATTATTCTCCAAATTCTTTTGACTCTGTGTCCTCTTGATGCATCATCGGATTATCACAGGTGTGGGGAACCTTGGCCCTCCAGATGTTGCTGAACTACAACTGCCATCAACCCCAACAAGCATGGCCAGTGGCCAACATCTGGGTGTGGGTGTGTAAAGGTTCTTGCTTCCATAATGAATGCAACCAGCAAGGTCTAAAGCAGGTGAGAAAACATGGTGCCCTCCATATGTTATTGGACTCCAACTGGATAATCACGGTGGGACATTGCTTAGGGGTTGTAGCTGCAGTCAAAATTAAGGACTGCAGCCAACTAACACCCACTTACAGTAAGCCCATTTAAAAATATGAACCTGAGTTAGTCATGCCCATCTATTCCATTGGGTCTACTCTGAGTAGGCTTTACATTGGATGCATCCCTGAGTCTTAGGGATGCTTTGTAATTATCTGGATTATGCCCCTCTTTTAAAGTTTTCATTTGCTTTTTGTTTGTTGGTGGTATCTAGTATTAGCCCTACTCAGAGTAGACCCACTGATATTTTTTTTTTTTGCGGGGGTCATAATGTTTTATTGATTTTCACAAGTTTTACAAATTTACTTACATTTCAGTATATGTTTTTCTTAAAATTTTGACTTCCCACCCTTACCTCTATGATGTTCTTATTTCTACCTTATACCTTCTGCTTTATATAACATACTTTTATCTAATACAATTATCATCTATTTCACTTATTATTGTTTTCATTCCACTGCTCATAATTCCATGTTTTCATTTGACTGTAACAGTTCTTCAAATAGTCCAAAAAGTGTCTCCACTCTTCCACGAACAGTTCATGGTTGAATAGAACCCTATTTGACTATGTAAATATTGTTATTGATTATATTACTATTCATGTCTTAAAAACAAACAAAACCCAAGTTTCTTCCCCTTACAGCAGTGGTGGGGAACCTCCGGCCCAGGGGTCAGATGTGACCTCATTAAACCTTGGATAATAATCAACAGCCAAGAGTCACATGTTCCCAATAAGCAGACCCTACAACATCCATAGACTCCACATTGTGTCCTTTAAAAAAGAAAACACTCCTCTCTGTGCCTCCTGGTAAGCACTGAGAATCACTGTGCTATTATCTAAACAAAGCTTTAATCATACATAGTACAAATGCACTTCTAAAGAAGAATGGGATATGAGGGTTGAGTCAAGCGCCATGAACCATTAGACGTCACAGCAGGTGACCATGTGTGTTGATGTTTAATGAAGACCTTGCCATTTCATGGTGGTGTCTCACTTCCAAAGGGAAAGAGTCGCAGAGCTGTATAAAAGCTGCCCGCCCCCTTGGCAAAACTCCTCATTCGCTCAGTAGGATCCATCCCTCCTTGCCATTTCCCATTGCTTAACAAGGTAAGTCCAGCTCGAGGAATCTTTGTGAGCTGCTTAATAAGGTCTGTTTTGCTCAGCAGATCTTTGTTCACAGTAAAGGGATAGACATGGAATGTGATAGAATTAGCCAACATATTCCTATAAAGCAAGGGTGAGGAAGCTGTGGCCCTCCTGATGTTGCTGGGCCCCAATTTCCCCAAACTCCGGTGCCTGTGGCTGATGGGTTGCTGGAGTCCAACAACATATGAGAGGCTGCAGTTTCCCCTTCCATGACCTAAGGCCTGGGAGGCAACGGCGGAGCAAGCCGATCGGGCACCATAATAATAATAATAATAATAATTTATTATTTATACCCCGCCCATCTGGCTGGGTTTCCCCAGCCACTCTGGGCGGCTTTCAACCGAACATTAAAATACAGTAATATATTAAACATTAAAAGCCTCCCTAAACAGGGCTGCCTTCAGATGTCTTCTAAAGGTCTGGTAGTTGTTGTTCTCTTTGACATTTGAAGGGAGGGCTCCACAGGGCGGGCACCACTACCGAGAAGGCCCTCTGCCTGGTTCCCTGTAACTTGGCTTCTTGTAGTGAGGGAACCGCCAGAAGACCCTCGGCACTGGACCTCAGTGTCCGGGCAGAACGGTGGGGGTGGAGATGCTCCTTCAGGTATACTGGACCGAAGCCATTTAGGGCTTTAAAGGTCAGCACCAACAATTTGAATTGTGCTCGGAAACGTACTGGGAGCCAGTGTAGGTCTTTCAAGACCGGTGTTATGTGGTCTCTCGGCGGCCGCTCCCAGTCACCAGTCTAGCTGCCGCATTCTGGATTAGTTGCAGTTTCCGGGTCACCTTCAAAGGTAGCCCCACGTAGAGCGCATTGCAGTAGTCCAAGCGAAAGATAACTAGAGCATGCACCACTCTGGCGAGACAGTCCGCGGGCAGGTAGGGTCTCAGCCTGCATACCAGATGGAGCTGGTAGACTGCTGCCCTGGATACAGAATTAACCTGCGCCTCCATGGACAGCTGTGAGTCCAGAATGACTCCCAGGCTGTGCACCTGGTCCTTCGGGGCACAGTTACCCCATTCAGGACCAGGGAGTCCTCCATACCTGCCCGCCTCCTGTCCCCCCAAAACAGTACTTCTGTCTTGTCAGGATTCAACCTCAATCTGTTAGCCGCCATCCATCCTCCAACCGCCTCCAGACACTCACACAGGACCTTCACCGCCTTCACTGGTTCTGATTTGAAAGAGAGGTAGAGCTGGGTATCATCCGCATACTGATGAACACCCAGCCCAACCACCCTGATGATCTCTCCCAGCGGCTGCATATAGATGTTAAAAAGCATGGGGGAGAGGGCGGAACCCTGAGGTACCCCACAAGTGAGAGCCCTGCGCCCAGAGGAGGGGCCAGCCAGGGCAGGACACTCCGCGGGGCCTCCAAGGAGTCTGCCTGCCTCCTCCCAATCAGCCACCCTACAGCTGAGTGGGAGGCGGCGGGCAGACCATTTGGGGCAGCACGGAGTCTGTACGCATAAGCCACCGCGTCTCTCCCAGGAAAGACGCTTGGCTCGGGCGCACTGCAGGCCCCATGGTGAGTGCCACCCGGCATTTTGTCACCCCCTCAGTGGTGACACCCAGGGCGACCCGCCCCCACCACAACCCTCCTTCCTCCGCCCCTGCTGGGAGGTGGGGTTAGAATATGGAAAGCCATAGCTCAATGGTAGAGCACATCTTTTGCAAGAAGCTCCCTTGGGTCTCTTGAGGCAAATTCACAAAAAATCTCTTCTTACCATCCTCATCTCAAAGATGTCTTGTGGTTCCAATTGTTGCTGCTCTCCCTGCTGCTGCTGCAACTGCTGCTGCTGTTCTTGCTGCTGCGGTTCCGGTAGTCTTGGTTCCGGTTACTACTATCCTAGGCAGGGCTGCTGCTGAAGAACCTCAAGGGAAGCTTTGGAAGCAAGTAGGGGACCTGAAATCACCACCAGCCAGACTTGACCTGCTGCTTGTCTCCTCTTGTTTTATGTTCCAAGTTGATTCCCTCAAGCTTTGCACCTGCCTCCTCTACTAATTGGTAGATCGCCTTTCATATTGTCTCATTCTGCTCTTTGCTTTGTAATTCATGGAGGAGGCATGGCTGTTTTCAAAATGGGGTTCCCTTAGTTCTGTTCCATCTCTTTGAGTAACTCCACTGTTGACCCAGTGCAAACTATGTGTATGGGAGATAAGAAAATCCCCAAACCATAATACAAAGTCTTGGTGGATTTTCCTCTTGCTTTGTTTGGAAATGTTGCAGCCCAACAGGTTGAGCACCTGCTCTGAATGAAGAACAAAAGGAGTTCCCAAAGGGAGATCGTGTTGCGGTGTGGGCAGGAAGCCATTATCCCTTGGTTTGGGGGAGGGGCTTGTGGCCGCAGGCATTAGTTAGGGACAGCCCAGCGTCCCATAAATAGGCCAGGCATGTGACCCAGTGGTCACTTTGGTCTGGAGCTACGGATTTCCCGCCCCCCCCTCCCTGGTATAGGCTTGTGCGTTGACCTTGCTGTGCCTGTCATGGGGTTGTCTCCGCTTAGGAGGGCCTAGTAGGAATTTTTCCACTTGGCAAATTGGCTGCGCCACTTGGTTTTGCCTACTATTCAGCAATTAGTCACAACTTGTAAGGTTGGCGGTTAGGCATTGGTTCAGTGGTATGGGAGGCCGGTGGCCTCCAAGAAGTGATGTGAGTAATGGGAATTCCGTTAAAGGAAGCCAGGGGCTCTACAATGCTTGTCCGAACCTGGTGAGTTGCAGGGCCAAAAAGCATGAGCCCCTGTGGACCCCTGGGGAGGGGGAGGCTCTGATTTTACCAGCCTCCGTTAACTCTCCCCAGCTAATGGTTTCCCAGCGCTGACAAGTGGTCAGCTCTGTCCAGCCGGACAGCTAGTCGGTTGCTGACTAGGGTCAGCTCTGTCCCGTCGGACAGCGAGAACCAATGCCTACGCAACCACTCACGTGATTTGTATTCAATAAAAGTTGTGGCCAAAAACATGCCAAAAACCCAAACCAAAATTATGTGTCTTGTCTGAAGTTACTGGGGAATGGCTGGGTGCCCTACACACGCAAAACAGCCCCACCAATCCAGTTGAAGGATTATGGGTTTTATTTCTTTAAAAATATTTAGATACTGCTATTCATGGGGGGGGGGAAATCAGAGTGGTTTACAACTGTACACAAAAGCATGTAATCACATATTAAAAATGAAAACCCGAAGTCAGCTAGCTATTATGGAAAAGTTTTCAGCGGGTGTTTAAAAGTTTAAACAGAAGTTGCTAAAGGCTTGGTTTCTTGTTATCAAATGAGTTTTGCCAACTCAGGAAACAACCGGCCACTCTCTTGCATATTATCTCAGTGGGTGAGCTGGGTTTTCAGGCAATCCCTGAGGTACCCTGGACCTAAATTGTTCAGGGTTTTGTAAATTAATGCAAGGACCTTGACCCTGACTCAGTAGCAGTTGGGCAACCTGTTTTAACAATGGTGTCACATGTTGTTGGCCAGATACCCCCACTAGCAGTCAAGCTGTCACATTCTGCATCAGTTGGAGCTTCCAGATCAGACTCAAGGGCAGCCCCACATAGAGTATGTTGCAGTAATCCATCCTCAAGGTTACCAACACATAGATGAGAGGCGGTTAGGAAAGACCATCTGTCTGAGATAATGCAGAGATGCTGACATTTTGTGAACGCCTGTGGCTTTCCAGATGCTCCAGCAATGCAAATACATCAGCCCAAGACGCCATGGACAATAGTCAGAGGGATGATGGGAGTTGGAGTACGGCAACATCTAGAGTAGCCTTGACCAGTCGGGTGCCCTGTAGTCATCAGTGGTGGAGTCCCTTTCATCTTCTCTTTGTTGCTGGAGAAGGAAATTTGCCCAATGAGTTCCCAAAACTACATTCTCCTTATTGTCCTGCTGGGTGGTCTGTTCTCATTGCTTGAGTTCCAAGCACTGTTTTCTTAAGTCAAGGAAGGAACTGTTTTCATAAGACAAGGGAAGGAACTATGGCCCTCCAGATGTTTCTGGGCTGCAATTACCAACATCCCTGGCTATTGGCCATTGCTGGTTGAGGCAGAGAGGAGTAGAAATCCAACAACATCTACAGGGTACCATACAGTGAGAGGCTGGTCCATTAGGGCAAATGGGGCACCATGGCAACAACCTCAGTAACCCCCCACCAGCCTGCTTTCCTACTTACATCCTGTTCAGGGGTTGGCCCTGGCTCTCAGCTTTCTCTTCCTTAATGTGGTTTCCGAAGAACTCGGCTAGGGGATAGCACACACATGAGTTGGATCTATCTGCCATTGGCTTTGCCTCTGTCTTCTGCTCTATCAGTTCCAGTGGGCTCTGGCTCTACCTACTGTTGAGTTTCCCTATCAGTCCCAAAATGAGTAGCAGCCATCAATCATACCATCACCATTGCTTCTGCATATCCAGATTAACTTAACTTGCTCATTTATCGTGTGTGTGTGTGTGTGTGTGTGTGTGTGTGTGTGTGTGTGTGTGTCTATGTGTACACACACACACACTCTTATATAGTTGCAGGTTATTACAATAATCCTGCCAGTGTTTCCAATTTATCAGTAAATATCCAATAAACCATTTCCATTCTTTTATAAAATGTTTGTTATCTTGATTTCTTATTCTTCCGGTAAGTTTTGCCATTTCTGCATATCCGATACATTTTTGTATCCATTCCTCTTTTGCTGGGACTTCTACTTCTTTCCATTTGGGGGCAAGTAACATTCTTGCCACTGTAGTCACGTACATGAATAAATTTCTATACAATTTAGGTAGTTCTATCCCTATAATTCCCAGAAGAAAGGCTTCTGGGTTGTTGTTTTTACAAATGTTATTTTAAACATCCTTTTCAATTCATTATTCAGTGGTACCTCGGGTTACGAACTTAATTTGTTCCGGAGGTCCATTCTTAACCTGAAACAGTTCTTAACCTGAGCCGCACTTTCCCTAATGGAGCCTCCCACTGCTGCCACGCCGCTGGCGGCACGCAATTTCCGTTCTCATCCTGGGGCAAAGTTCTCAAACCGAGGTACTACTTCCAGGTTAGCGGAGTTTGTAACCCGAAGTGTTTGTAACTCGAAGCGTTATGGGGAGGTGCGAGGCGAGCTTATCCACATGATGCTAACTAAGCTACCTGGACGTTCGGGCAATTTCTATATAGAGTGGCTTCTTTCAGATATTAACGATAATGTGACAGCAAAGGTAGCCAAGTTTTGTGCTAGAGCCATAAAAATTCGGTCTGATCTAGCTAGCAGTATCCACACAACTTCAGGACAGAACTAAAGACGAACCAGTGTTATAATCGGCCGCAGCCCTATTTTTAAAGTAGAGATATATTCTTTTATTATTATTTTTTAATTTTTTTTAAAAAAATTACATTTATAAGTTTATTTTTGATTGTATTTATTGATATATGTGTGTGCTGGTGGAGAACTGTAACAATAAACTACCTACCTACCTACCTACCTACCTACCTATCTATCTATCTCAAAGCGTTTGTAACCCAAGATACCACTGTATATAATTTCCCAGTAAGCATTAACGTTACCGCAAGAACACCACATATGATAAAAAGAACCTTCTTTCGCTTTACATTTCCAACACTTATTTGATTTAGATTTATTCATTTTTGCCATTGACCCCATATGGTGACCCGATATCAAGCCACGACCGCTACCACCACCTGAAGTTAGAAAGCGGGTTTTGCTTTCAGCTCACAAATGATATATAATTGGTTGCGTTTCCCCTACACTTGCATTGTATTTCCTTTGCATTGTAATTAATTGGATGGCATAACATAACGACAGTGAGACGAATTCAACTAACGAGTTCCTCTAGTGCAGCGTTGGCCAAACTTGGGTCTCCAACTGTTTTGAGACTACAATTCCCATCATCCCTGACCACTGGTCCTGTTAGCTAGGGATGATGGGAGTTGTAGTCCAAAAACAGCTGGAGGACCAAGTTTGGTCCAACACTGCTCTAGTGGAATCCCGCACAAAGGTTTCTGCTAGTTGTGGGGATAAAATGAGGAAGACGAGAACCATGTACCCTGCCTTGATCTCCTTGAGGGCAAAGTGGGATTGAAATGGAATAAACAAATAAAAGCAAAGCAGCAGCAGCAACAACAACAACAACAACATCCTATGTAGACACCCATAATTATGCGCTGAACATATTAAAAACACAATATTCATGTCAGATGCATTGCTAATTATATGCATGAAGGAGAGGAAATATTGTCCTCTGGTGATAGAGGATGGGCAAGGTATTATCCAAGCAACTCGGATAATAATTACATAGGGCTTCTGTTGCTCCTATTGGTTAAAGAACTCCAACCTTTCCACAGTTTAGAATGCATCTTCTGCATGGGTTACATTGCTGCAGGGATCTCTTTCATCATCCTCAAAGACTTCATAATGAACAATGTGATTTGAATTAAATCCAGTATCGAGCAATAGAAATCCAATGTGATTTGGGCTTTGGGCATGATCCCTGGAATGTAACTCCCTCAATGCCTGTGAAAGAGGTGCGTGAACACAGCCATCAGAGTTTGTAGCCATTGGTGGCCTCATCCTCCCTGATCCTCCCTGATGTTCTTCTGAATAGGTTTGCATAGGGATCTGCCCTCTATGTTTGTTGTTGCTGTTGTTGTTGTTCAGTCGTTAAGTCGTGTCCGACTCTTCATGGACCAGAGCACGCCAGGCACTCCTGTCTTCCACTGCCTCCTGCAGTTTGGTCAGACTCATGTTGATAGCTTCGAGAACACTGTCCAACAATCTTGTCCTCTGTCATCCCCTTCTCCTTGTGCCCTCCATCTTTCCCAACATCAGGTTCTTTTCCAGGGAGTCTTCTCTTCTCATAAGAAGAGGTGATCCACCTGGAGCAGGGACTGGCAAGCCACTCCAGTATCCCTGCCAAGAAAGCTCCATGCACAAAGACAACAGGCCCTCTATAGAGTCAATCAATTGGTTCATCGTGTTCACTGTTGTGAGGTAAAGGTTCATTTTCACATCATAAATCCCTGCATATTTTACAGGAACTATACCATTCAGTATTCCATTATTACATTCATCATAACTTTATTTACACTGTTGAATTTGTCTCAATGCTGCCAGCGTTTTCAGCTGTACACAGTTATTTCCCATATATTCAATAAACGTTTTCCAATCTTCTCTGAACGTATGTTCTTCTTGTTCTCTTATTCCATATGTGAAGTCTGCAAGCTGCACATATTCTGTCAACTTAAGTCGCCATTCTTCTTTGGTTGGGACCTCATTCGTTTTCCATTTTGGGGCTAACAAAACACGGGCTGCAGTAGTAGCATACATAAATAACCTTTTCTGACAGCTGGAAATTTCAGTCTGAATTATCCCCAACAGAAAGGACTCTGGTTTTTTGGGGGGGAAGTAATTTTAAACACCCCCCCCAATTCATTATGGGATCATTTCCCGATACTCTTTTACCCTTTTACAAGTCCAATACCAGAATTGTTTTAAATAAATTATTATTCAGGACAGAACAAAGAAAGCAGTTTTTTTCACACAGCTCATAGAACTTGACCTCATAGAACAAAGAAAGCAGTTTTTTTTTCACACAGCTATTGAACTTGACCTCACAAGAGGCAGTGATGGTCACCAGCTTGGATGTCTGTAAAAGAGGATTGTACAAATTCAGGAAGGATAAGGCTAATGATGGCTACGAGTCTCTATGGTTGTGCTCTGCCTCAATGGTCAGAGGCAGTAATTCTTCTGAACACCAGGAGGATCCTCTTGGGCTTGGATCCTGCATGTGGGTTACCCACAGGGATCTAAATGGCCACTAAGAGAACAAGACGAAGGATTTGACGGGCCATTGGCCTGATCCAGCAGGCTCTTGTTATGTTCTTATTTTCTTAAATCCTCCTTAATAAGACTGAACTCGGGAGGGCCAAATCTAGACTATAACAAACCGGGGATTGCATGTGAAAAGAGCTTCTCATACCCAATCTCTGCAAAATAACCACGTTATTGCTAATTACATGCCACAAAAGGACAACTTCGACTTCTAGCAATAAAGGTCCCCTCTATGGTTACTTGGGTAATAATTATGGTCTTTAGCTATAGGATCACTGTGATGAAGGCACTTAATGACTTAAGGAAACCCTACAATGATACTTATTTTACAATTAAACTTCTGCATGTGTTCTACCCTGGGATTGACCCTGTGATGGTGGGAAGGGTTATCCACAGAATAATACACCGCCATAAAACAATTTGCAATGAGGAATGTGAATTGAATCAAAGCGAAAGAGGGCATGTCCACAGGTGGTTATTGAAGAACTTGCTGTTCCTCCATGGTGCCTCACTTCCTAAGGGGGAGGACGCAAGGAGCTGTATAAAAGGTCTCAGGACATCGGCTCCTCATTCATTTGATCCATTGGCTTCAGTTCCACTTGACATCTCTCTGCTTAAGAAGGTAAGGAGAATTTCATCATTAAGGAGGGGAAAATTTCCTTTGGTAGAGTCTATGTCAGGAATGGCCTGATCGATGTTGCTGAACTACAAATTCCAGCCTTGGCCATTGCCCATGCTTGCTGGAGCTGGTGGAGGGCTGAAGGTTCTCCACATCTGGTCTATGGACTCTTCTTTTAACCAAACTATCAATCTTACAAGAGGGACCATTAACTTAAAGGTAGAGGACATTGCTTTGCATGTTGAAAGTCCCAGGTTCAATCCCTGGCGTCTCCCATTAAAAGTGTCATGTCAAGTGTAGGGAACTTTTGGCCCATCAATCCCAGCCAGCATAGCCAATGGCCAGAAATGATGGGAATTGTAGTTCAGCAGCATCTGAAAGGCCAAAAGGTACCCACACCTGTTGCAATCCCTGAGTGGCTAAGCTTTGAGCGTTCAGTTGTCGCTGGACTATAGCTCTCATCCCTGACTATTGGCCATGCTGGCTGAGTCCCAACAGCATATGGCGAACCATAATAATAATAATAATAATAATAATAATAATAATAATAATTTATACCCCGCTCATCTGGCTGGGTTGCC
This sequence comes from Darevskia nairensis, assembly GCA_034642065.1. Taxonomy (NCBI): domain Eukaryota; kingdom Metazoa; phylum Chordata; class Lepidosauria; order Squamata; family Lacertidae; genus Darevskia; species Darevskia nairensis. Next base: position 1,013,832 of record JAWWNI010000425.1, read on the forward strand.
CCAGCCACTCTGGGTGGCTCCCAACAGAATATTAAAAACATGATAAAACATCAAACATTAAAAACTTCCCTAAACAGGGCTGCCTTCAGGTTAAAGGTAAAGGGACCCCTGACCATTAGGTCCAGTCGTGACCAACTCTGGGGTTGCGGCGCTCATCTCGCATTATTGGCCGAGGGAGCCGACGTACAGCTTCCAGGTCATGTGGCCAGCATGACAAAGCCGCTTCTGGCAAACCAGAGCAGCGCACGGAAACGCTGTTTACCTTCCCGCTGCAGTGGTACCTATTTATCTACTTGCACTTTGACGTGCTTTCGAACTGCTAGGTTGGCAGGAGCAGGGACTAAGCAATGGGCGCTCACCCGGTCGTGGGGATTCAAACCGCTGACCTTCTGATCGGCAAGCCCTAGGCTCTGTGGTTTAACCCACAGCGCCACCTGCGTCCCTATTAACATCCTTAGAACCACCTATAAAAATAGCCCTGGTTTGTTTTGCAGGTTGGGGATAAGGGGTTGAGGTTGAGATATTGTGTTTTTTCTACATCCACTTATGGACTTCATGGCCAAGAAAAAAATGAAATAGGAGCTTCTTAAGCCATAGCTTGTTGTCTTAGGTGCACGAGCTGTGATTAGTTCTAAATGGAAGAAACACAATGGCTGGTAGGCAACTAAATTCTACTAAGAGTAGATCTACCGAGATAAATCGATTCAAGTTAGTTGACCCCTTGAAAATAAATGTCATGACTAACTTAGGCCCATTAATTTCAGTGGAGCATAATTTTGTTGGAGGGAACCCAATGTCTACCCAAAACACCAGCCTGCTGTCAGAAATTACATAGCTCCACTTTTTACAACTCAGAGCATACATTGTATCTCTGTGTTGGGCAAACTTGTAGGAAATATCGTAGGAAAGGCACATTAAAATGCTAATATCATTAAAATTGCATTATATGGGGTGTTTAGTGTAGGGTTGGGGGGGTTTCAAGCAACAAAAAAGACATATTAGGAGAAAAATAAACTAAAGCATTTTGTTAAGTAGGTCATATTTTAAAAGAGGGGGGGAGTAAGCTGATATAGCAGTAAATGAAAGAACTTGCCCATGTGAAGACCACCTGGTGGAACGTCTCACACATATGGTTCTTAATTGTAAACTATATGATGATCTCCGTCAGCAATTTCTAGATCAACTCTGCATCTCCAAATGGAAACCAAAGTTGGAGGTCATACATTTCCTATTACTGGGGAAAGATCAGGAGCTCACCAAGTTAGTGGCTAAATATCTCTGTCGTCGAAATACACTGCAGATGTTTGATCTCCCTGGAGACCTAGAGATGTGACGATAGACTGCTCTGCCTCCTTTCTTTTATCAAAGTTTTGTGCCAATGGGGAAGTGGTAATTCTGTATTGATTTGTTTTTGATGTTTGTATGTGATGCCAATAAAAGGTTGATGATGATGATTTAGCAGTAAACGGCATGTTAAAATGGGGTAAACGAGAAAGCAAAAATTCAAAATAAGCACATTTGTCCATCCCTATTTGTATATAAGGAACTGAACCGCATGTCACCTATCCTAAAAAAACAAACAAAAAACACCACTATTTGTTTTTTTCAGTGCTTGCCTTCTTTCCAACCAAGATGGGCTGTGATTGCTGTGGCTCTTCGTCTAATTCAGGAACCATCATTTGCTGTGTCCCATCTGGTGGCAGCCGCTCCTGCTGTGCCCCGTGCTGTGCCCCCTGCTGTGCTCCCTGCTGTTGCTGTGCTCCTTGCTGCTGCTCCAAGCCTGCCTGCTGCTGCGCCCCCTGCTGCTCCAAGCCTTGCTGCACCCCCTGCTGCACTCAAATGAAGAAATGCTGCTAAGGAAACCCCGGAATTGCGAGCAAGTCTAGATTAGAATGTTACAGAAACCGGAATGTCATCTCCACCGCCAGCTGCAATGCTCTTATGGCCGCAAGTTTTCTCTGCCCATCCAATGTCCCCATCAGGGATTAACTACCTAAACTACGCTCCAGATTAAGAGCAATTCAGCTCAACTGGAGTTACTTACAAGTAAATATGATAATCTTCCAATGCAAAGCTTTTGAACCTCCCTCTTTCGCTCCATCCTTTTACCTCTTAACAAATGAAATATAAAGTAAATGTTGGGTAGATGGTACCCATGTTTGTCTTGGGGTGCAGGGTCCTTTCAGAGGCCTCCAATAAAATTCTAAAAGCATTCAAATTGATCTTCTCCTTGGTTGTTTTTCATTCACCTGCTCTGCCCCCTGATGCTTCCCTTTGCCGTGGCCAGTATTTGGGTTACTTCATCCCCTGCTGTTGTGCTCCCTCTTGTGGCTGTGCTAAGTCTTGCCACTTCCCCAGCTGCTCTCAGACCAAATGCTCCAGGAACCCCTGCTGCAAGAAATGCTGCTAAAGAAACTCTGGATGTTCAAGCAAGCCTGGAACCTTTTAGAAGAGGGAAGAACATCTCCAGCAGCGGCACTGATCTCATGGCCACAATGTTTTCTTTGCACAATCTCTTTCCACTGTGAATTAGCTACCTAAAGCTACGGCCCTAAGCAACTTACCTGGGTGCAATCCCTGTAGAGCTCAGTGGGAGTTACTTCTGAGTAGATGTGCCTAATCTTGCAGTGCAAAGCTTTCAACTTCCCTGTGTCACGCTATTGAAAGATTCTCCTCTGCTTTCATTCAACAAAATATGTGAAGGTTGCGTAAATGGTCTTCCCATCACAGCTGTCAACCCTCCCTTTTTTGGCGGGAAACTCCCTTATTCCAATGCCGTCTCCCGCTGCTATCCCGGATTGTTGATATCCCTTAAATTTCCTGGATTTCAAAGGAAGCAGCTCCTCTCCCTCCCTGCCGGCCAGGGAGGCTCCTCAGCTGCGTTGCTCGGCTGCCAATAAGGAGTCTGAGACCGACTGGGGGCGGAGCTTGCATGCCTTGTGCAGCCAGACCCTCACGCCCAACCAGACAGCCAGCCTGCCTGCCGTCTACGCGCTCGCTCTTTCGCTGTCCCGTTCACGTGCAGCCTCTGGAGCGCAGGGTGGTGAGGCTACTTGGTGCCATTGCACAGCCCTCGCAGCATCCCTTATTTTCAAATCCGAAAGTTTGAAAAAATCCCTTATTTTCAAATCCGAAAGTTGACAGCTATGGTTTCCATATTTGCCTTGGTGTCTAGGGCCCATTCTTATTCTATTCTCCAATAAAGTTCTAAACTCATAGAAGTTGGACCCCTTGGGGTTTTTGCAGCTTTTCTTCTCTCTCTTTTTTTGCAGTTATGAACATTTCATACACCTTAATTTCCGTAGAATGACTGACCAGAGGTACTTGTTCCTTAGTGTGTTGGTGTTGAAGACATTGGTACCACCAGACCTGCTTCTCCTGTAGCCTCTCAAGTCTTCTCTTCTCCTTCGTCGTTGCCATTCCGTCACAGCCAGACCTCACTTCCTTTCCCACCTCCTTCCAGCCTTTCTTAACGCTGCTGCTGCTTAACCATTTGCATCCTATTCTGTAGTTTCGTCAAATTGTATCCAATGCACTTGCTGGCAGGCGATGAAACTGAATTGCTGTGGAATGAAGGGGTGGGAAGGGAAACTCAGGATAGAATTACAGCTGTGCAGCCTGAACTGGGTTATGTCCTTGAAAAAAGAGTTAAACACCTGCTGCCTGCCCTTCCCATGCTCATCTTGCAAAATCAAAGGCCTAAAGCTTTTTTCTTCCTCCTCTAATTGAACAGTGAGACTGTCTCCTCTAATAGCTTCTGAGGAGCAAAGGGAATACACTGCCTCTCTGCTCCCCTGGAGATCACCCTTGATTTCTTTGGGTTTATATTTTGGTTTTTCAATCTTCAAATTGGCAAAAGGGCAGTAATACCTTTTTGGGATTCAGTCGCCATAGGGATCTTTCTTTGGAGTGGGCTGCATTCTTGATCTTCATTCATGTACCAAGGCAAATTGTACTGTGACATTTAACAGCCCTTCCAACATGAGATATCGAAAGCACTGGAGTCCAGTGCAGTCCTCTGTAGATGCTGCTGGATTCAAACTCTCATCAGTGCCAGTCTACATGGCCAAAGGTTAGGAAGTGTAGCAGCTCCTGGAGGCATCATGTTTGCTACCCCAAATATTAAGGAGGAATGGGCAGACTTTGAGTCAGGTCTCTCTCACACACACAGGATCCTGAGCCTGGGAATTTTGAGTACCAAAGTTGAGCTGAGTTCACAGCTCTTCCAGGGAAAAACTTGCTTGTGGTTGCTTCTACTACCCCCTACTCCCCCCTTTTCTGCAGTATAATTTATAGGGACTGGGGGCACATGGTTAAGCAGCTGGGAGTTATAAATCCTTGATGATCAGATTACCCAGAAATCTATCTGAATCCCAATCTAGCCTCTGCCCTCCTCTGTTTCAAAAGGGGGAACTATCAAAACTCAACCCAAAACAAAGTTAAGAATTCCTTTTTACATGAAGTATCCGAGAAACATTCAAGTGTTTTGTTAAGATAGTTGAAGTATATGGGGGGGGGTATATTGGTGAGAGTTGGACCATAAAGAAGGCTGATCGCCAAAGAATGGATGCTTTTGAATTATGGTGCTGGAGGAGACTCTTGAGAGTCCCATGGACTGCAAGAAGATCAAACCTCTCCATTCTGAAGGAAATCAGCCCTAAGTGTTCACTGGAAGGACGGATCCTGAAGCTGAGGCTTCAAGACTTTGGCCACCTCATGAAAAGAGAAGACTCCCTGGAAAAGACCCTGATGCTGGGAAAGATTGAGGGCACACAGAGAAGGGAATGACAGAGGACGAGATGGTTGGACAGTGTTCTCGAAGCTACTAACATGTGTTTGACCAAACTGCGGGAGGCAGTGGAAGACAGGAGTGCCTGGCGTGCTCTGGTTCATGGGGTTACGAAGAGTCGGACACGACTAAACAACAACAACATATTGGTGGGGGTGGGGTGTATTGTTGTCATGCCCTAGCCTCTTCTAAAGAGGAGGACCTTCACCCAGTGGCTTAGCAAGCATCTCTGTGAAGAACCTGCCCCTCTTTTAAAAAGGAGTGGGACTTGGAGTGGGAGGCGATTGGGGTAAGCTGTGGGGAGAAAGGTGAGGGGTGGGTGATGTGTAAAAGGTGGTGGGGTTGGTCAGGTGTGGGGGAATGGCAAACAGGTAAGGATTTCAAGCAGTGAGCATGGGTGCCAGCCTCTGATGTGTGTATAGTCTTGTGATGTTTGTCTATCTGTCTTCTGATTGTGCATAAAACAAAGCAGAACAATTTCTCCTGGATTTCGAGATTTTTGAAATTCTCACTTGTTTTACACTCTCTTTTTTGTGACATTTACATTGTATCCAGCTATGTCCTACTCAGAGTAGAACCCATTGAAATGAATGACCATGGTTAACTGAATTCCATTGGTTTCTGTGGATCTACTGTGAGTAGGGATAACATTAGATAGATATCAACCATATTTCCCCCTCCCACAAAAAGGACCGTTCATATCTCATCTTCCTTTCATCATGAAACCAAAAGGCACCATATTTGTGTCATACAGGTAATCAACCAGCCAGGAATTGACCCACTAAGCTTCAGCAAGATGGCAGCCTTATATGTCTACAGGCCATGATTAATTACATTGTGATAGGAATGTCCTCCTTAAAAAAAAATAATATTTATACTTTTCAAGTTTATACATTTCACTAATTTTACAATCATTTTGACATTTCAAAAATTGGCATCCTTCCCCCTCTTTCTACAGTTCCTTAAATTGATTTTTAATATCTTCTACATATCCAAATTAACTTAATTTGCTCATTTATTCATCGTATTTAAATATATACTCTTATGAAACTGCAGGTTATTACAATAATCCCATCAATGTTTTTATCTGTTTACAATTTATCTCTAAATATTCAATAAACCATTTCCATTCTTATATGAAAAATTTGTTATCTTGATTTCTCATTCTTCTGGTAAGTTTCGCCATTTCTGCATATTCCATAAGTTTTCGTATCCATTCTTCCTTTGCTGGGACTTCTGCTTCTTTCCAGAAAGAAAGAAGGAAATGAATGCCCTCCCTCTGACTGAGACCATGAAAAGGTGCTATGCTACCTGAGTAGACAATGCTCAGGTAAGGTCGGTCAATGCTTTGACTCAGACAAAGGCATCTTCTTGTGTTTTATAGACATTCCTTAAGAAAGTAGGTTGAACTAGATAGTACAGCTGGTCCTCCCACTTCTATGACTCACACAAATGGTGTGGATTAAGTTGTGCTAACTTTACTGTGGAATGGTTGGGGAATGTAGCAGGAAAATACAAGGCAGGTTGGTCTCAGGTGTCATAATTCATCTTGAACCTAGTCAGCAAATCACCTGAGGTCACAGCAACCTAGCAATCTTCTTTTAACAACAGGCCTGTAAACTGCCGTTGGGGATAGGGTGAGAATGACATTGTTATTATTATCCCTGCATAGTTTTTAATCATCTACAGGGCAAAACTAATTCTTTCTCCCCTGAAAGCTGAGTCAGAGAGCCATAGGACCAGAAGATGATTCTATGACAAGACTTTGGGGGGTCATGTCTGGGATGCAATTGATATGATCAATAAACGTGGTTGGTGTATATTTATTAGGTCTGTGGTCAATTTGGATCAACCAGGGATTCAGCCAGAGCAAGTTGAGGTGGTCCTGATTCACCCAGATTGGATCAGGCCTACTTACAGTGATCGAGGGCTGTCAAAAGGGACAGCAGCTGAGTCATGAGGCAAGGGAGGAAGGAGAAGAAAATGCTGGCAGGCAGCCTGAGTGCTTATCCTTTCCCCCTATCTCAACTGCATATTTAATTGGGGTTTAAAACCATAATTCAACTCTGTGAAATCCCCCCAGTTTGGTTCAGGTCCTGGATCCAGGTTGGATCTGCTACAGATCACATGGGGTTGGGGCCACTCCTAAGTGCTGGATTGGACCAATATAGAAGAACCCTATTTTGTTCTTATTTAACTTATGATTCACCATTCTTCTATGGACCTCAAGGTAGCGGGGATGGCTCCCACCTTTCTCCTAACAATCATCTGAGGTAGATTAGTCTGAGAGATAAGATTAGTCTGAGAGATTAGTCTGTGCTCAGATAGTGTGAAACAAGGTTTGACACTCCCCAGTCCTAGTTTGGTTATTAACCATAATGATAACACTATCAAAAGACACAATGGTTTTAAGAGAAACAAAACAAAAATCCCTGCAACCAAGGACCTTACTGGATGACAGGGACAGAGCAGAGGTGGAATGGTGGAGACCCCCTCCCCATCCTGAGCCTTCCAGAGAAGAGGAAGACAGTTTAGAATTACAACAGGGGTTTGAAGGAGGTCATAGTTCAGAGGCAGATGAGGGGGAAAGTTGGAAAATAATGGGAGAGGAGGATGAAGCACCAGGAGGGCGACAGCTGACAGTGTCTTTAGAAAGCATTCCAGACACACACCCCTCCCAGAACCCGGCGAGCCTTGAAAACCCGGCCATGAACATCATGAACTCCTTCATCAGTGACATTTTCGAGCACATCACTGCTGAGTCTTTCCGCCTGGCCCATTAGAACAAGCGATCCACTATCACTTCTCGGAAGATCCGGACTGCTGTGCGCCTGATGCTGCCTGGGGAGTCAGCCAAGCACACTGTGTCTGAGGGCACCAAGGCCGTCACTAGTACACCAGCTCCAAGTAAACTTGGAAAAGAACCACTCCACTCCACTTATTTTGTTTTGTTTTCTTTTAATGGGATGGCATCCAATTTCATTGTACTTGTGCAATGACAATAAAGAAATCTTAAATCTTAAAGTAGGAGAGCAAAGAGCTCAAAGGCAGAGGGCACTCATCAGCACCCATAGAGATGACAAATGAGGAAGTGGGAGAGATGGCGGTTGGGGGGCAGATTCACTCGGGACAACGCCATTATCCAAGAGGCTGGGTTCCAAAGCCTCTCTCTCTAAATACTGAATAAAAAGCAGATGGTAAGAAACATTTCCTTGTCTTTGTGCGTTCCTGGGCAACCAGCCATGGGAGTTGCTGGCAGACGCCTGACACCGTCTGAGACAACTTGAAAGACGAGGGAAATAAAAGTGGAACAGAACTATAGTTTGTTAACTATAATCTTAGGAACTGCAGTTTGTTAAGGTGGCTGAGAGTAGTTAGTAGGTCCCTGATTCCCCTTTCAGAACTATAATTCCCAGAGTTCAGCAAAACCTACTACACTACAAAACCTCTGGATGACCCCACTTAGTGGTTATATATAAACAACACAAGGCAATTGAATTGAACCCTTGAGGGAACCCATTTTGAAGGCCCCATGGTGCTGAATAACACTTCCCCAAGCATCATCTATTGAAGACAGCCATCCCAGTATGACTGGAACCACTGCAGCTTGAATAGCCTCTCCAGGAGGATACTATGGTCAATGGTATCAAAAACTGCTGAGAGGTCAAGGGGGATTAACAAGGATATATGACTCCTGTCCCCAGGGAAGTTTGTATGCCAAAATCCTGACTGAAATGGATCTAGAAAATCAGGCTCCTCCAAGAGTGCCTGGATCTGGTCAGTGACCACCCACTTAAGAACCTTGCCCAAAAAAGGTAGGCTGGCAACTGACCAGTAGTTGCTTAGGATCTCAGAATCTAGGGGTGGTTTCTTAATGAGCAGTCTTATCATTGCCTCCTTCAAACAGGTGGGAACCACCCCTCTTGTAAAGAGGCATGACCTACCTTCCTGGTCCAGACAGCTGTTTCCAACCTGCTAGATTTTATCAGCCAAGTAGGGCAAGGGACCAGAGTGCAGGTAATTCCTTGAACTGATCCAAGTGCCTTTTTCACATCTTCAAACTACACCAACTGAAATCCATCCAACAAAACAGGACTAGACAGTGCTCTGGCCATCTCTTAAGATTCTACTGCTATAATGGCAAAGTTATGGATGGCCTTATCACAGAAAGAGACTACATTGCTAGTTCATGTTATTGGGTGAAGGAAGCAATGGACTAAGAGTAGGTTTCTAAGCCCATCACTTCCTTCAACAAAATTCACAACATATCCAACTACAATGGTACCTCGGTTTTCGAGTATCTCAGAAGTTGAACATTTCTTCTTTCGAACACCGAAAACCCGGACGTAACTGCTTCGGGTTTTGAACGCTTTTTGGAAGCCGAACGTGCTACGTGGCTTCTGTACTGAGTTTTCTGGACGTAAATGCTTCCAGAAATGCAGGCTTCAGTTTTCAAACGTTTCAGTAGTCGTATGGTCTTCCGGAACGGATTACGTTCAAAAACCGAGGTTCCACTGTATGTTAAAACTGCACTGGTCCTCAGATTCATGAATGGCATAAGGAGAATCCTGCTGGATAATACCAAAGAAGCCTTGATCCAGAATTCTGTTCTCCTAGTGGCCAAACAGGTGCCTCAACTCAAGATTTTGGTCAGAACTTTCAGATGTAGCAGTCAACACATAACCATTGAGTGGCTGAAAGATGCCAGTGGTGACAACTGTTAAACAATGGGTTTTGTTTTGTTTTGTTTTAGATATTCTGAATGTTTTCAAACATTTTAGATTTTTTAAAAAATGTTTTTTTAATTAATTTGATTTTTAATTGTGCAGTTTTACCATTTTGATATTTGCTACCCTGGGCAAATGCATCAGAGAGATCTAGAAATTGAGGTTACCTAAACCCTAAAGCACCAAGCAATGGAAACTTTGAGGCACTGGTAGACACTGATTGGAATTCAACTAGGAAGGATTGAACCAGCTTCCATAACGCCCCAAGAAAAACCCATGATTTCCAGCCATTAAATTCCACACACCCCAATAAACTCTTTTCTGGGACTGGCCTGTGTATTAGGTTGTCATTAAGCCAGCGATTACCATCATTTTTTAATAGACATGAATTAAGACAAGAAGCATAAACCGGAAGACGGTGTGGTGACAGCGATGTAACGTGTGGCCTCATGGTTCATGAAGAGTTTGCGATGCTTGGGTGGAGCTTCACACCTCCTAGGAGATAAGTGTTCTGGACAGCATATATAAAGCTCCCCTTGTCCCAGGGATCTCTAGTCACACACTTGGATTCATCAGAATCATCATCTCCCACCTGTGAACAAGGTGAGTGGACTCTCTCAGAGGCATTTAGTCAGCTGCTGTGAGAACAGGATGCTGGACCAGATGGGGCCTTGGTCTGATCCAGCAGGGTTATTTTCTTATATTATTATCTTCTCCTTTACTGGAGAGATTTAAGCATAGGCTGAACTAGAATCATCAGGGATGCTGCAATCACATCCTGGTTGAACAGATTTCATTGACTTCTGGGCTTGCCCACTGGGGAATTGGGTTGGCCATTTTGAAAAGGCCCTCCTGAAGTCAGTGGACTCAATGGCCTGATCCAGAAGGTTATTCCTTATCTCCTTAGAGGCAGCTAATTGCCCTACATAGCAAGCAGCCTCCTGAAGTAGAATGACCTTTCTCGGTGATAGTGTACCTGATTTACAAAGCTTCAATCCCCAGCATCTCCAGGTAGAGCTGGGAGATATCCCCAACTTGAAACCCTGGAGAGACACTACCAGTACTGAGCTAGCTACCTTTGAAGGTGTCTCGGAAACTACAACTAATCCAGAATGTGGCAGCTAGACTGGGAGCAGCCACCAGGACCATATAACACCAGTCCTGAAGGATCTACATTGGCTCCCAGTACGTTTCTGAACACAATTCAAAGTGTTGGTGCTGACCTTTAAAGCCCTAAATGGCCTCGGCCCTGTATACCTGAAGGAGCGTCTCTGCCCCCATCGTCCAGCCCAGACCCTGAAGTCCAAATCCAAGGGCCTTCTGGCAGTTCCCTCACTGCAATAAGTGAAGATACAAGGAACAAGGTAGAGGGCCTTCTTGGTAGTGGTAATGCCCTCCCATCAGATGTCAAGGAGATAAGTAACTATACAACTATACAGCAGGCATCTTACTTTATTCATAGGACCGTAGCTCAGTAGGATAGCATCTGCTTTGCATACAGAAGGTCTTAGTTTTGATCCTCACCTCTCCAGGTGGGGCTGGAAGAGACCCCTGCTTGAAACACTGGAGAGCTGGCTCTGTTTAAGGCAGCTTCCTATGTTCTGACATTCTGTCTCATCCAGAAGAGCCCTAGTTGTATTCTCAGTGCAGTTCTAATTTCATGTGGATGCTGTTGCCGCTCGCTGACATGCCCCATTCTTCTTCCACTTTTCCCCAGCTTTGCCACCACTCCACAAAGATGGGCTGCTGTGGCCATTCTGACTCTTGCGGCTGCCATGGGCATGGAAGAACCAGAGTAGTCTACTGCTGCATGCCATACTACGGAGCCCAGTCCATGCAGTCCTGCTGTTGTTCTTGTTGTTCACCCATGCAATCCATGCAGTCCTGCTGTGCTCCCAAGGCCCATGGCTGCTGTGCTCAAATTCAGCAGTGTTGTATGCCAAGCAAGAAACATTGCTAAGAGGAGTGTCTGTCCCCCTGTCAATAACACTGAATTCAAGGCCTGCTGTTTTGTTTTCCCTTCCAACATACTGCTGAGCAAAATGTCCAACTCTCTCTCACTAGCTGATTTATCTTACCACAGCTTGTCCTATTGCTTTAACTGCTGGAATGCTTCTGAGAGGAGGTGGGGGAAATGAATTTGAGAGGATCACATTCTGAGTCTATCGCACTGTTTTCAACTGCTTTCTTGGTAGTGGGGACAAATCCCCAGATCCCAACTTCTGAAAGTCCTCTTTACTTGCTTTTATTGTATATGTAGAATGCAATAAAAACAGACTTTTCTGCAGCAATCCACTGTGTTGGTGTCCTTTATCCCGAAGCTGTTCTTTCCACAATTACATTTTAGATCCAAAAGGGTTTCCACTTCTCAGATGAACAAATTAGGAAAAAACTTCACTTTCAGAAATTTAGCCCCTAGTTATGTAGTCTAATAACCACCATTTAAAGGTAAAGGTAAAGGGACCCCTGACCTTTAGGTCCAGTCACGGATGACTCTGGGGTTGCGGCGCTCATCTCGCTTTATTGGCCTAGGGAGCTGGCATACAGCTTCGGGGTCATGTGGCCAGCATGACTAAGCAGCTTCTGGCGAACCAGAGCAGCGCACGGAAACGCCGTTTACCTTCCCGCCGGAGCGGTACCTATTTATCTACTTGCCCTTTGACGTGCTTTGACCGAGCAATGGGAGCTCACCCCGTCGCAGGGATTCGAACCGCCGACCTTCTGATCCACAAGCCCTAGGCTCTGTGGTTTAACCCACAGCGCCACCTGCATCACCTAAATCACCATTTAGACTGTCTTAAATCCAGTTTAGAACTCCAGGACTACTTATCTCTACCGTGCTTGAATCATTTCCTTCCTTCCTTCCTTCCTTCCTTCCTCCCTCCCTCCCTCCCTTCCTTCCTTCCTTCCTTCCTTCCTTCCTTCCTTCCTTCCTTCCTTCCTTCCTTCCTTCCTTCCTTCCTTCCCACATTAGGGTTCAAAGCAGCTTCCAGAGGTACAAACTTGAGCAGAATATTGGGGGCCCCAATGATGCACACATGACATGCACATGGTGCTGGGAGGAGCCAGGGGGTAGAGCCGAATGTGGTGGCAGTGTGGCTTCAATGGTTGGCAGCTCCTCCTCTCTAGCACTCAGCCTCCTTCTCCTCCTGCTGCCACTGCCCCAGGGCTGTTTTGCCCTCCTGCGTCTCCGTAGCATCAGGAGTTGCCAGCCACGAAAGCTGTGCTGTGCTTGGTTCTGCGATCGGTCCCCTCCACATCTGATTGTTCTCCCTCCCAAATATTTTACTGGGGTAGGCACACAGTCACAAAAACAAAACAAAAAAGCCACAAAAACGCAAAATAAATAGCAAAAACAGGCAGACCTCAGTGTAACACTCAAAACGGAAGTGTGGCATTCAAAACAGAAGTGCAACACTCAAATCAGAAGTGTAACACTCAATACAGAGCATGTTGGGCTTCCATAAAAAATTCTCAATCTGGAACATTTACTTCCGGGTTCGTAGTGTTTGGGTTCCAAGTTGTTTGAGCACCAAGGCGTTTGAGAACCAAGGTACCACTGTACTTGGAGAGGGGCATGTGGGGGGGGGGGAGGAGCAGCACTGAGAGCTGCTGGGCAGGGAGGAAGAAGCCAAGGAGGACCTGCCCGATGTCCTGTTAAAATTCAAAAAATTCCCCCCACTATTTTAGACATCTTATTTCCGTACATGTCCGGATTTTTTTGGACATACGGCAAGCCTAGACCTGGGCCCCCTCTCATTGGCACCTATGGCAGCTTCCAACCTCATTTTAAAACATCATTATATAATACAAAGTCATAAAAGCAAGCTAGTTAAAAATGATAGTCAAAATATATAAAAACACATCTAGAACCACCAATTAAAATACAGTTTGCCCTGACAGCATGCCAGCGATTAACATCATCTGCACTTCAAAGGCCTGTCTGGACAGGAAGGTCTTAGCCTGCTGGTAGAAGGATAGCAAAGAGGGAGCCCAACCTCTCTTGGAATGGAATTCCATAATATGGAAGAAGCCACAGAGAAAACTCTCTCTCTCTTGTCAACAACAATGCTTGCTTCTCATGTTGATGGGACTGAGAGAAGTTCTTAGCACTTGCTGAGGTTCATACAGGGAGATGCAATCTTCCAGATAGCATGGGCTCAAGCCATATAGGACTTCATAGGTCATAACTGGCATCTTCCACTGCCTCCCGCAGTTTGGGCAGACTCATGTTGGTAGCTTCGAGAACACTGTCCAACCATCTCATCCTCTATCGTCCCCTTCTCCTTGTGCCCTCCATCTTTCCCAACATCAGGATCTTTTCCAGGGAGTCTTCTCTTCTCATGAGGTGGCCAAAGTATTGGAGCCTCAGCTTCAGGATCTGTCCTTCCAGTGAGCACTCAGGGCTGATTTCCTTCAGAATGGATAGGTTTGATCTTCTTGCAGACCATGGGACTCTCAAGAGTCTCCTCCAGCACCATAATTCAAAAGCATCAATTCTTCTGCAATCAGCCTTCTTTATGGCCCAGTTCTCACTTCCATACATCACTACTGGGAAAACCATAGCTTTAACTATACTGACCTTTGTCGGCAAGGTGCTGTCTTTGCTTTTTAAGATGCTGTCTAGGTTTGTCATCACTTTTCTCTCAAGAAGCAGGTGTCTTTTAAGATTAGACAAATTCAGGGAGGAGAGGGCTAATGATGGCTACTAACCATGATGGCTATGTTCTGCTTAAACAGTTAGAGGCAGCAATTCTTCTGAATAGCACTTGCTAGAAACCACAGGTGGATTTCTCCTCGTCATCTGGTTGGCCACTGTGAGAACAGGATGCCATTGGCCTAATCCAGCAGGCTTTCCTTATGTTCTTGTCTCACACTGAGATCACTGGCCTATTTAATTCAGTAGTGCCCCTACTGTTTGGAATAAGCTCTCCAGAGTCTTAGAATTAGGTCTATCCCAGTGGCAGCAACATGACATGACATTAGACTCTTTAGTTGGAGTTGCCAGGAATCGAAACTTGGACCTACTGCATGAAAAGCAGGTGATCTGCCACAGAGCTTCACTCTTTTCCCAAATATGACTGTGGATGAGGATGGATTGCTTGCAATGTTGTGCATGTATGGGATTCTACCCATGGGATCTCCCTCATCACTGCCATTACGGCAGGTCACTCATCAAGCAGCCTCCCATCCTAAGGCCATTCCTAGGAAACTTGAAGGACCTGGTGGTTTACAGAAATAGGCTTTAGGAGTGTCGGGAGCCAGAGGGCAGAAAACTCCACCGGTAGGGCAGGATCAACTATAGCAGTCATGGTTTGAAGGTGAGTGTCTCTGCCAGCGATGCTGGGAATCTAGGTTTAGTGCCTTTGTTAAAAAAAACCTTGGCATTTGATGATTCCTCTAAGACACAATCATAAGAACGTATGGAGAGCTTGGCTGCTGGATGAGGCCAATGACTCATCCTGTTCCAGTATCCTGTTCTCACAGTGGCCAACCAGATACCATTGGGAAGCCCAAAAGCAAGACCTGACCACAAGAGCACTCTCCCCTCCTGTGGCTTCCAGCTACTGGCATTCAGAAACATTGCTGTTTCCAGCTGTGGAGGCTGAGCAAAGCCATTGTGGGTAGCAGTAGCAGTGTCTTGAAGAAGAAAAAGAAGAAGAAATGTGTGCGGCTTTCAACTGTCCAGAAATTATTTTTGGTGCAAAGAGCTTATTTTCTGCAGAAATTGTTTCCTACCTTTTGGTGGAATGTGAAGGTCTTTAGGCAAAATACTTCAGATTGTTCTCCGTCACACACACACACACACACACACACACACACACACACACACACACACACACACACACAGACCTTGGGCTAAATGATGGATGGGACTGCAATTATCTCCCCTGTTGATGGCCACATGATCTTGGGGAATAATCTGTTGGTGGTTGCTTGCTTGCAGTGTGTGAGGTTGAATACAAAAGTGTCTGCCCTCTTTCTTTATTTATTTCTTTCTTTCTTTCTCCCTCTCCCTCTCCCCCCCCCTCTCTCTCTCTTTCCTCCTCTTTCTGCTCCTTTCTATGTGAAGTGAAATTCTCCAAGCACTTATTTTGTAGAAGACGGAATGGGAATCTCAGGGGTTGAATGTGGCCCTCTCTATGCAGCCCTGAAGACTCACCCCAACTCACTCTGTGGCTGTGGTTATCAAAAAATGACTCTGCACTGCTGCATTTGCCATTAAACTAATGTTCTCAACCCTGGCCTTGTTTGGCACCCTGTTTTTCCCCCCTGGCTCTACCATGCCTCTGAACTCTGATCATGTCTCTTAATTCACCGGGTGGAGAATATAGAGGATGTGTGTGAATGTGCATAGAAAATAGTCTATGGCACACAGGTAAAATTCACCTTTCTTGCACCACCTCCATTGGCCTCTGGCGCTGCCCCTCACTAGCATGCGGCCCCCGGAAGGAAACCCAAAAGGCAATATGGCCCTTGAGCTGAAAAGGGCTCCCCACCACTTCCATAGAACATGGGAGAATGTTGATAATTGAGTGTTCAAAGATGCATGGAGAAAAAGCACACCAAGACTTTAGTAACATCTTTGGTTTCAATATTTTATTGATTCCTGTGTTGACAATCAAGGAAAGGGACAACAGAAGACTGGCCAATTATCTGAAGCAAAAACCACCCAGCACACCAAAGAGGCTGTGCAAGGATCATTTCAGCCTTAAAAGAGTTACTCCTCAAGGACAAATACAAACTTAGATTTTTTTTTAAAAGGAAGTTCTGATGTTAATGATCAAATGAGGTGCAAATTATGAAGCATTTAAGGAGTTGGTGTGAAAGCAAGCAGTAAATCAACAGGACTTGGAATCAGCCTTGGTAGGGCTAGCGAGGTGACATCAAGTTGATTGGCAGGCAGGTGGCAGGGAGGAAACTGATCTGCTCTTCAGCTTTCAGCAGGACTTTGATTGCTGAGAAGAGCCTTTTGAGCAACAGCAGGGAGAGCAGCCACACTTGGAACAGCAGGGGGATTTGGGGCTGCAGCAGGGTGGGCAGCAGGGCTTGCAGCAACGCTGTTGGCAACAGGGTGGGGAGCAGCTGCTCTGGGAACAGCAACAGGGAGAGCAGCCACACTTGGAACAACAGGAGGACTTGGGGCAGCAGCAGGGGGAACAGCCACACTTGGAACAGCAAGAAGGCTTCTGACAGCAGCAGGGGCTACAGCCACACTTGGAACAGCAAGAAGGCTTCTGACAGCAGCAGGGGCTACAGCCACACTTGGAACAGCAGCAAGGCTTCTGACAGCAGCAGGGGGAACAGCCACACTTGGAACAGCAAGAAGGCTTCTGACAGCAGCAGGGGCTACAGCCACACTTGGAACAGCAGCAAGGCTTCTGACAGCAGCAGGGGGAACAGCCACACTTGGAACAGCAAGAAGGCTTCTGACAGCAGCAGGGGCTACAGCCACACTTGGAACAGCAAGACGGCTTCTGACAGCAGCAGGGGCTACAGCCACACTTAGAACAGCAGCAAGGCTTCTGACAGCAGCAGGGGGAACAGCCACACTTGGAACAGCAAGAAGGCTTCTGACAGCAGCAGGGGCTACAGCCACACTTGGAACAGCAAGACGGCTTCTGACAGCAGCAGGGGGAACAGCCACACTTGGAACAGCAGCAAGGCTTCTGACAGCAGCAGGGGCTACAGCCACACTTGGAACAGCAAGACGGCTTCTGACAGCAGCAGGGGGAACAGCCACACTTGGAACAGCAGCAAGGCTTCTGACAGCAGCAGGGGCTACAGCCACACTTGGAACAGCAAGACGGCTTCTGACAGCAGCAGGGGGAACAGCCACACTTGGAACAGCAGCAAGGCTTCTGACAGCAGCAGGGGCTACAGCCACACTTGGAACAGCAAGACGGCTTCTGACAGCAGCAGGGGGAACAGCCACACTTGGAACAGCAGCAAGGCTTCTGACAGCAGCAGGGGCTACAGCCACACTTGGAACAGCAGCAAGGCTTCTGACAGCAGCAGGGGGAACAGCCACACTTAGAACAGCAGCAAGGCTTCTGACAGCAGCAGGAGGAGCCACCACACTGGTTGCCACAGGAGGAGCAGCCACAGTTGGAACAGCCACACTGGTTACAGCAGGATGATGAGCCACACTGGTTACAGCAAGAGGAGCTGCACTTGGGGCAGCAGCAGGAGGGACAGCAGCACTTCTGGCAACGGCAGCAGCCCCTGGAACAGCAAGACTGGTTGCAGCAGGAGCAGCCGCAGCCCTGGTTGCAAGAGCCCTGGTTGCAGCAACAGGGGGTGGAGCAGCCCTGAGAACAGCCGCAGGAGGAGGAGGAGGAGCTACTTTGGCCACAGCTCATTTTTTCAGAGTCGAGATAAAGCTATTGGAAAGAGAGAGAGATCTTGTGGGACTGCTCCAAAGTATCTGATACTGCTTTATTTGTGTCTGGCATTGGTAAAAGCCAAATCGCTTGTCTGAATGAGTGCCGTGTCCATATGCTGTATATAAATAAAGTTCTACCTAAGGTTTCTCACCAATATTTCCTATATTGGCAACTCAGAAGATAGAATCTATTAAGAACAGGATATGGTAGCTTATCAAATATAACATTCACTCCATGTTCATCAATATAATGCAGCCAGTGAGTTATAAAAGTTTGGTGGTGGTTGCTTATATATCTATATATTTTACAAAATGCATACATGGCTAGATTGTTAAAACACACACACACACACCTCAAAGCAGTTTGCAAAAAAAGATAAAACAATAAAATGATCATTAAGAAGAATGGCAGCAATAAGGCTTTCCGAAAAGTTAAAATAGCAATAGAATCAAAACAGATTAAAACTCGCATCAACTGTCTATCTAACCAGGGTAGGCTTGTCTAAACAAAAAATGTTTTTAGCAGACGTTGCAAAGAGTACAATGAGGGTATCCGCCTGATATCAGTAGGCAGGGAGCTCCAAAGCGTAGCTGCTGCCACACGAAAGGATTAAGTTCTTACAAATGTGGAATGGGCAGTATACGACACCTGTAGCAATGTTTGAGGCTTTATTATTATTTATTATATTTTGTAAGCTGCCCAGAGTGGCTGGAGAACTCAGCCAAATGGGTGGGGTATAAATAATGAAGTTATTATTTTTATTATGCCAGTTACTCAGAGCACAGCTCTTTGCAAGACCTCAGCTGCTCTGCAAAACAACTTAAGACATGAAGAAGAGTTTGGATTTGATATCCCGCTTTATCACTACCCGAAGGAGTCTCAAAGCGGCTAACATTCTCCTTTCCCTTCCTCCCCACAACAAACACTCTGTGAGGTGAGTGGGGCTGAGAGACTTCAAAGAAGTGTGACTGGCCCAAGGTCACCCAGCAGCTGCATGTGGAGGAGCGGAGACACGAACCCGGTTCCCCAGATTACGAGTCTACCGCTCTTAACCACTACACCACACTGGCTTTCATTGCATTGCAAAACTTTAGTCGAAGCATAGCCCAAACTTATTTCAGTGAAAATACTGTTTAGTTGAAGCAATAGCCCAAGACTTTAGGTCTTCTGAAAGCCTGGGGGTGTCCACAAAGGATCATCAACATTTTCCCGCAAAACCACCAAGAAGGATGCTACTTCTGGCACATTGTACAGAAAATGGGGGGGGGGAAATGCAGAAAGAGGCTACTGGAGATATACCCACCCACCCTAAAAAAATCCAGTGAAATTGTTTTGGAAGACTTCAAATATACCCATGCACCAAAATACTGAAATGAAAAAAATTAGTAGAGAAACAATTGTTTAGCTCTAGAATATATATATAAAAGACATCAAACATTTTCTGTTTTAAAATGGAAAAGCTGGACAGCCTTCTCAAGGCTACAGTGATCCACTCAATTCTTAGAGCAAGAATCCAGTTGGAAACAGAGCCCAAAAGTTACCCCACAATTTTGCCGCTGTTGTTCCAGCTTACTCTACTGGAACATGACCTTACCTTGTCAAAGTGATGGAACGAGGAAGGAAGATTGAATCCAACGAAGTGAATGGAGATCTCTGGAGAGCCTGGCATCTTTTATACAGCTCCGTGAACCCTTCCCATAGGAAATGAGGCACCACTATAGAACGGCAAATAAGAGCCATCCGACACGTGGGTTTTTTGACTCAGTTCATACCCCTCATTTGGAAGATGTCCTCAGACTGTGGACTTGTAAGGCTACCTTCAGCTAATGACAGACTTCATCAGAAGGTTGTTAGAGGATTACTCTTCAAATAAGCACACTGGGGTACAACCGTGTGGGATGACTGAGTCTGTGATTTAGGTCTGCGAGAAAAGAAAGTCAATGGGAATTGTTGGCTAGAGAGGCTGTTACCAGCACCCAGAGGCTTCTGGCTGTTGGCGATATGTACAGACAAATTGGTTTCTCAGACCAGAGGCCATCTTCCCACCACTTCATATAATTAGACCTCCTAACTCACAATTATGATGTTCAATCACATGAGAAGTTCAGTTCCATTCTCCCTAACGCTCATATTCAGAAAATCAAGTGCCCTCTGGTACATTTGTGATATAATAATCACTTGAGTGTGTCGCGAACAAAACCATGAGTGGTATCAAACTATGTTCTACTCATAGCAGACTCATTGACATTAATGGACCAACATTAGTCAAGTCATTGCTTTTTTAATGTTTTTATTTGATTTTTCAAATACAAAGTTATAAAAATCCAAATATAAGTCCATACACAGAGATTCCTCCGAATCTCACAACTTCCCCCCACCCTCTCAATGGGGTCCCATTTTAAACATTTACAAGTGCATATACTTCCATACTCTATCTTTTATATCAATCCGTATTGTCCATGGTATTTGTTAGACTACAAGTGAAATCAAAATCCTGCAAATGTTTCCATCTGCTTACAGTCGTCTCCTAAATAACTTATAAATTTTTCCCATTCTTTTATAAAGTTTTTGTCCTCTTGGTTTCTGAGTTTTCCAATCAGTTTTGCCTTTTTGGCATAGTCCATCAGCTTGGTTTGCCATTCCTCTCTCATAGGGACCGTGTCTTATTTCCATCTCTGGGCTAATAACATCTGGGTGGCTGTTGTTCCATACATAAACAGTCCTTTCTGCTCCTTTGGAATGTCGGTGCCTATAATTCCTAATAGAAAACTTCTGGGGGGTTTTAACAAAGGTTATTTCCAACATTTTTTTAAAAAATAATTTTTATTAGGTTTTCAAACATATAATCCTAAACAAACAATAAACACACAATACAAAAGCACAACAAATAATACATACAAAAAGAAAAACTTATTTTCCCCATTCTTATTTCCTTATCTTATTAGTTGGACTTCCCCCGTCCCTCCTATCACGTTTCATCTTCATATCATATTTAGCAATTTTCTTCTCAGACATCAAATCTTATTTACTTCATACTTATAACTTATCATCCTATCTTAACTTATCTTTATTGTATCTTATGTACTCTGAATCTTATCTTATTCTTAAAAAGCTGTATTATACTACTTCTCTACAGAATTATCTAACTAGTACATTTGCAATACTTTTTAATGTAAATCCTAAACTTCTCCCATTCTTTTTCCACGGCTTCTTCCCTCTGGTCGCGGAGTCTCGCCGACAGTTCGGCAAGTTCCATGTACTCCATCATCTTCATCTGCCATATTTCCAACATTTTTTTCCCACTTCATTATATATCATCTCCCAAAATGCTTTTATTACCTTACAAGTCCACCACATATGATAAAAGGTACCTTCTTTTTCTTTACATTTCCAGCAGATATTTGTACTTGTCCTATACATTTTTGCTGACTTAAAGGTAAAGGTAAAGGACCCCTGACAGTTAAGTCCAGTCGCGAATGACTCTGGGGTTGCAGCGCTCATCTCGCTTGATTGGCTGAGGGAGCCAGCGTTTGCCCGCAGACAGTTTTTCCTGGTCATGTGGCCAGCATGACTAAGCCGCTTCTGGCGAACCAGAGCAGTGCACGGAAATGTCGTTTACCTTCCCGCCGGAGCAGTACCTATTTATCTACTTGCACTTTGACATGCTTTCGAACTGCTAGGTTGGCAGGAGCTGGGACTGAGCAACAGGAGCTCACCCTGTCGTGGGGATTCAAACCGCCGACCTTCCAATCAGTAAGCCCTAGGCTCAGTGGTTTAGACCACAGCTTACTAGGAGTCAAATACCACTGGTACATCATTTTCATATAGTTTTCTTTCAGCGTACAACAAGCCATAAATTTCAAGTCTGTTTTCCATAACCTTTCCCAGTCTGCCGTCTGAAGTCAAGTCAATGCTTTTCAATGGGTTTACTCTTAGGCAACGTAATGTTGAATACAATTCCATGTTTGTTATGGATGGGGGGGGACGAATTGTCAATAATATTCTAAGCGATTTCTAGTCCTTGTACATTTCCCTTTTAATATAAGCATTTAAAACACAAATTCTCCTACTGAGAGGGTTTCAATACATTCTTAAAAACAGAACTATGCTCTAAAGACTCAGCCTTACATTGGTCACCATTTGTGACAATTTAGTTCCGTTCAGAGGGAAATCTCTGGGTAGCAGACACTGAATTTTGCAGTGACGTTTTTCACCTTAGTTCCCTCAGTAACAACCACCACATTGAGGGGAAACATTAGCCACCTGGCGTATCAGCAGACAGAAAATTTAGTGCTCAAGGATTGGTCTTCAGGCATAAAGCAAATTCATTTCTTTTACTTAGCTGAAGTTAATCAAGCATTACAGAAAATAAGGTTAATATCATAACAACCCTCTGGTTAAACATAGCTTACTGCCATCGAAGCAAAATAATCTGATAAAACCATTTATATTTTGAAAAGGAGTTTCTGGATGCAAGTTACACAAACAGCTTATCAAAAACCTAAATTATACAAGGATGTGTTTGGCTCACATTTGAGAACACTAAAAGGATTAATGTTCAAAATAGCATTCTCTGCAAACACAACTTGTTTCAGATAATCTATAAAGGTGGATTGCTTACATAAGGCCAATTAAAGAGGTGTTTTTTAAAATAGCAGGAGTCATAAGGGGATTGGTTCAAGATAGGAAATCACTAGTAGTGATGTACCAGTCTGGTATGTGCCACTGGCCTGTCTCCAAAAGATGCCGCAAAAATAGAATTATCCATTTTATTCCCATTTGTAAAAGTTTAATTTTGTTGCGTTGGGGTAAGGAAGATCAGCTACAGGTCCTGTTCCAAAGTAGCCAAAACAGGTACGGATGTGGTTGCAGAAGTGGTAATATTTGCCAGGGTAGAACATCTGCCTTGCACACAAAAAGTCCCCTGTTCAGTCCCCAATGGCATCTGTAGATAGGGCTGGGAGAGACTCCCTACTTGAAACCCTGCAGAGCCATTGCCAGCCAATGTAGTCAGTACTCAGATGGACCAATGTGTCTGACTTACTACAAGGCAGCTTCCTAACCAGTCTTCAAAAGGAGAGGAGGAATGGGTCAAGCTGAGTTCCCCTTGAGAGGAATTTCCATAAGCGGGGACAATTTACCAAAAAGAAAAAAGCACAACTTCTGCATTATTGACTGGGATATGAAACCTGTGACCCTCAAGATGTTGCTGAACTCCAACTCCCATCAACGCCAACAAGCAGGCCTGATTGCCATGAATTATTGGAGCTGGAGTCCAGGAACATTTGGAGGGCCACAGGCTCTGCACTCTTGTCCTAGATAGTGGTTGATTTAGGTGGCAGGCCTATGGCTCTTAGGTTGAGCGATGAGAACAACTTCAGAGGCACCATTTTTTGCTAGAGGAACATGGCATTCTTAGGTTATTTAGTGGAGAGGAACCCCCACCCCAAATATGTAGTAGTAGTACTTGTTGTAAGAACTCTGAACGGTTGACCTCACCTTTCTTATTGTGGTATAGGGGTATGCATGTGGTTTTGCTCTTTGCAGTGATTATGTTAAAAAGAATGACCTCCAGCCAACCAAAGAGTGAACAGTCATGAGCTTTTGAGTGATGATTATGATGTTCAACCACATGAGAAGTTCCGCTCCATTCACGCCATGCTCATATTCACCAAACCATCCGCTCCAAGTGCCCTCTGGTGTGCATGTGTATGATGTAAGAAGCACAGGGTGATGAGCATCAAATGCCTCTAATTATATACCATAGGAATGGTATATAATTCCTTGTAATGAAATATGTGAATAAACTCAAAGAGCACAGGATTGGGAGGTGAATGGCGCAGCACTGGGATATGTTCTTCGGTAGACTATGAAGAATGTGTCCGTTCATTGGCCACATCTCACTTCCTAGGGGTATGGTGCACAGATCTGTATAAAAACATCCTCCATCCCTGAGCTCTCCATTCATTCAATTGCATATTAGCTGTGCTTACAAGTTGCAACTGCTGAACAAGGTAAGTTGAATCTAATTGCTGGGCAATAGCAAAATTATTGTGATAGTTCTTCCAGGAAGGCACTGAAGTTACTTGGTGGATCTACTGAAACTACTTGCAGAATGAGATCCATCAGGTTCTCTTCTTTGCTGCTTGATTCTGCTTTCAAGGACACTCTTTGCAAGAGCACGAATGGATTTGCAACCAGCTCCTTTCTTTGAATCCTTACTTAGAGGCCATGTTGGCCACCACCTTGGATGGCTTTCAAAGAGAACTGGGCCAGTTCATGTCTGAGAAGTCTATGGGCAGCTGCTAGCTATAATGTGTGTGCTCTTCCTCCACAGTCGAAGTTAGTAATGCTTCTGAATGCCAGTTGCTGAAACCCCCAAGTCCTGCCTATGGATTCCCCACAGACATCTGGTTGGCCATTGTGAGAATAGGATGCTGGACTAGATGGGCCATTAGCCTGATCCAGCTGACTCTTCCAACATTTTTATGGTAGAATGTTCTTCAGATATTACGTGAATACTCTTCTTCTTTGCTAAATATTCAACTGATCTTGGACAGCTCTTGTCAACACTCTAGGAGAGGGATGGGGAACCTATAACCCTTTAGATGTGGTTGGACCACAACTTCTATCTTACCATTCCTGTTGTGGAACATTATATTACAAGCTTTTATAGGGTGGTATCCAACTAAAGTTTATTTAGATCAGAGCCTTTGAAATGAATGGGCCTAAGGGGTCTACTCTGAGGAGGACTAACAGGATATAAATCATATACTTTCATGTCACTTTTTTCTGCCCCCTTTGTATTGGTTTCAGAACATCATACTTTAGGGCATTGTTGAACACTCTTGCAGTGAACAGCTAGCAAAACAAATGTGAAACATGCAACAATGGAGTTTCAAATATGTTTTGATGGTTGATTGTTTCTGTACCTGATTTCTGAGGGGAGCCAGCACAAACTGGCACCGCACCAAGCATTTAGATTACCAAAAAAAAAATGCATGCTTATTAACAATGGCATATGTGTGAATATCAGCTGGTTTGGTTACAGAAATAAATGCTTTGCTTCTTTCAGCAGCACTCCATCAAAATGGCCTGTTGTCAAAAGAAGTCAACCTGCTGTCCCAAGTGTGGCTGCTGTCCTTGCTGCTGCTCCCAGACTCAGAGCTGCTCCAAGTGTGGCTGTTCCCCCTGCTGTTGTCAAAAGTCTTTCTGCTGTTCCAAGTGTGGCTGCTCCCCCTGTTGCTGCTCCCAGACTCAGAGCTGTTCCAAATGTGGCTGCTCCCCCTGCTGTTGTCAAAAGTCTAAATGCTGCTCCAAGTGTGGCTGTTCCCCCTGTTGCTGCCCCAAGTCCTCTTGCTGTTCCAAGTGCGGCTGCTCCCCCTGCTGTTGTCAAAAATCTTCCTGCTGTTCCAAGTGTGGCTGCTCCCCCTGTTGCTGCTCTCAGACTCAGAGCTGTTCCAAGTGTGGCTGCTCCCCCTGCTGCTGTCGCAAATCTAAATGCTGTTCCAAGTGTGGCTGCTCCCCCTGTTGCTGCTCTCAGACTCAGAGCTGCTTCAAGTGTGGCTGCTCCCCCTGCTGCTGTTCCCAGTCCTGCTGCTGCTCCCCCTGCCGTTGCAACCAGTGCTGCTGCAAGCCCTGCTGTTGCCCCTGTTGCCAATGCAGACCGTGCTGCTGTTCCCCTTGCTGCCGTTGCAACCCATGTTGCTGCTCTCCTTGCTGCTGTGGCTCCAACTCCTGCTGCTCTTCTGGATGCAATTCTTTCCAGAACAAGTGCTGAGATCCTTTGAAATTGCTAATGGCACTGCCGATGTAAAAACCAGCCTGCTAGCCCAGCACCCAGAATCAGAATTCCACTGGCTGGTTGCCAACTCAACACCCATACCGGTAGTATCAGGATTGTATATTTTTAAAGCACCTGGTTGCTTTCTTAGGCTCATCTCCCTGAGTTCAATGTCTGGATGCTGAGTTCAATGTTCCTTCCTCCTTTGTGAAACTGAAGATTAATTATTTCAATATACATCATCAACTTTATTTCAGCTTTAAGCTCATAGCAAGACAAGACAGAAAACGCCGGAACAGCAGTTACACTCACACAATTGAATTAAAAAAAAAAAAATTGTGACAATAAAATTAGTGGCAATAAAAGACTATATATATATATATATATGTATATATATATATATATATATATATATATATATATATATATATGTATATATATATATATATATATATATATATATATATATATATATATATATATATACACACACACACACACACACACACACACACACACACACACACACAAAAAATAATGTGAATGTTGCTTCCAAGCAATTTCAATTTCCTACTAACAGTCCATTACGTCTTTTGTATGTCAGAACAGAAGTTAAAAATTTTGCCATTTGTAGGGTTACAAACTGGTCAGTATCTTGCAATAAAAAAGCAAGAAGGAAGTCAACTGGGTGCCCAGACAATTTTTGGATTAATGGTGGCACTAAATTCTTCTGGCCAACATCATATAGAGGGCAGTTGAGCACTATATGGTGAAGTGATTCTATCGTTCTGTTATCACAAGAGCATAAAACCGAAATTTGACCCCTAGAAAATCTATGAAAAAGGACACTTGAAGGGAATACATTAAAACACGCTTTGATAAAAGCAAAACGGTGGTTGGCAATAGAGAGAGATGATAGATAGGTTGGCACATGAGATGGCGGAGCAATTCCCAACTGACTTGGGGAGCATGTCCCCTCTTTCAATATGTCTTCTAAGTGATGGAGACTTGACATTTTCATGAAATATATGGTGCATTTATTTTCTCCCTGGTGTATGAGATGTCTCTTTCTAACTTTGTAAAAACTCCTACAATTAAATCCTGGAATCATGGCTGTGCATGGTGTTGTTGATTCATTCTGTACTTCACAAAACTCTTCCTGGGGGAAAGGTCCATTGCTCAATGGAAGAGCCCCTGCTCTGCATACAGAAGATCCTTAGCATGTCAAGGTAGGACAGAGAAAAAAATCTATGTCTGAAACCTTGGAGAACTGCTAGTGGTTAGTTAGTGTGGAGACAATACTAAGCTAAATAGGTTACAGTTTTGGGGGCCACCACTTCCTTGGTTTCATTAACTCATTTTCATTATCCAATCAAAAGCATTATTGAGAAAATCAGTTTGCGTGTCGAGGTCCCAAACCACCCCTCAAATAAAACACACTTCAGACAGAAATTTAAGTTTAAGGTTTTTGGCATGATTTTGGCCACAACTTTATTAAAATACAAGATATGTGAGTGGTTGCTTAGGCATTGGTTCAGACTATCTGTCCCGCTGGGGACAGAACTGACATTTGTCGGTAAAAGGGGAAAACACTTTGGGGAGAGAATGGGAGCCGGGGGTCTGACACTCGTCTCTCCCCAAATGGCCCCTGACCAGGGGTTACAGACAAAAGCATGGCGAGCCCCTGGATTCCTTTAACGGAATTCCCCGCGCAGCAGCAGCATTGGAGGGGCAGCCACAGTCAATCCTGACCCCTCCACCAACCAAATTAATAACCAATGCCTAACCGCCAACCTTACAAGTTGTGACTAATTGCTACGCAGTAGGCAAAAACCAGATGGCACCAGCCAATCAGCCAAATGGAAAAAAATCCTACCAGGCCCCTGCCCCAAAAGCAGATGACCCCATGACAGGCATAGCAAGGTCAAACACAGAGGCCTAAAATTAGGGAGGGATGGGAGATCCGATGCACGCAGCAAAGGGGAACATCACGCTGCAAACCAAGCAATATATAGTCCCTGGGCTGTCCATCAAAAATTGCAACATAGAAATCTCCCCAACGACACCCAGGGCCCAATCACAGCAGTGGCCATCTATACTATCCCGCCCAGCAACAGAGGGGTGATTTTGCTGGCCCCCACTGCAACACGTGCTCTCCATGAAGGAGAACCTGCTTTGTTCAACCCATGAAATGGGATGATAGCACAATAAAACTAAAAACATTAACAACTAATTGCACATTTATTTGAAATCAAATTATAACTATTTAGTTAAATAAACTAAATACAGTCATACCTTGGATCCTGAAAGCCTTGACTACCGAACAAATTGGCTCCTGAATGATTGAAACCCGAAAGTGAGTGTTTCTGTTTGTGAACTTACTTTGGAACCCGAACATCTGACGGGGCTTCCGCAGCTTCTGATTGGCTGCAGGAGCTTCCTGCAGCCAATCAGAAGCCGTGTTTTGGTTTCCAAATGTTTTGGAAGTCGGATGGACTTCCAGAACAGATTCCATTTGATTTCCAAGGTACAACTGTAGTTTTATTTGGATTTCAGATAACTGCAATTCAACAGAATTGATGAACTGGATCCAGTGATACTAACTTTTCAAAATCTAATAGTTATTTACATTTCCAGTCCCCACCTCCCAACCTAAACAAAAACAAAAACAGAGAAAGAGAATAGAAAACACCAAAGGGAAAGGGAAAGAAAAGAAAAAGAGAGAGGAGAAGATAAATAAAAAGAACTTCCCATTTTCTATCTGCCAGTTACATATAACAAATATTCACTCTAGAATGACACCCAACTGATCTACTTTCTGTTAGGCAATATTTTCCCAATCTTCTGACCGAAATAGATTGATTCATTTTCCTTTTTACACAAAAAACCCCAAAATGAGTTCTCGAATTACTTTTATTAATAAATAACAACAATAGTTTTTTCTCCAATCAAACATCTAAACTTTTTCTCAACTAGCTTCAACAATCATTCCTCCATGTTAAACAATGTCTTTCCATTTTTATCCACACAAGAGTCTCTGCTGTGACCATATATTAAAATAGTATTCCATAGTTCTTTATTATGCGTATTGATTAGTTCACACCCAGTTTTATATCTTCCATTCCCATTTCCTGTTTTATTTGCCACATATTTCCATCTTGGTTTTGAAAAAAATAACCCTTCCATTTACACTTCTTTCATTCTTTTTCCAAGAAAAGTGCCTGAGGTTTCTAAGCTTTTTCCTCTAAATTCACTCCAAGTTGTATACAGAGTCCTTTCTCTCTCAACTCTATCTCTTCCAGCACAGGGTGTCTCTTCAACTCTCCTTCCATGGCTTCATTCCACTCCTCTAGCATCAGAACTCTGCCATTTGGCTATTTCATTCCTGTAAACACCTGTGTGAATGGCTTTTTCATTACACCATCTGTTGCCTCAAACTCTACCATTTCACCCTCCTGGTCTGGCAGTCCTCTATCAATATTGTTCTCTGAAGTCTCTGTGTCCTCTTTAATTCAATAGGAGTATAGCATCTAGATCAAGGGAAGTAATAGTACCACTGTATTCCGCTCTGGTCAGACCTCACCTGAAATACTGTGTCCACTTCTGGGCACCACAGTTCAAGAAGGGTACTGACAAGCTGGAACGTGTCCAGAGGAGGGCAACCAAAATGGTCAAAGGCCTGGAAACGATGCCTTATGAGGAACGGCTTAGGGAGCTGGGTATGTTTAGCCTGGAGAAGAGAAGGTTAAGGGGTGATAGGATAGCCATGTTCAAATATATAAAAGGATGCCATATAGAGGAGGGAGAAAGGTTGTTTTCTGCTGCTCCAGAGAAGCGGACACGGAGCAATGGATTCAAACTACAAGAAAGAAGATTCCACCTAAACATTAGGAAGAACTTCATGACAGTAAGAGCTGTTCGACAGTGGAATTGGCTGCCAAGGAGTGTGGTGGAGTCTCCTTCTTTGGAGGTCTTTAAGCAGAGGCTTGACAGCCACCTGTCAGGAATGCTTTGATGGTGTTTACTGCTTGGCAGGGGGTTGGACTGGATGGCCCTTGTGGTCTCTTCCAACTCTATGATTCTAATTCTAATTTCCATTTCATCCTTCTCTTGTCCAGTTTTATTCACCATTTCATTAATCTTAGCTCTAATCACATTTAGTTGCTCATCAAACATTTGCTGAAGGTTGCCAACAGTCAATGGAATGTCT
The DNA here is from genome assembly GCA_034642065.1 of Darevskia nairensis. Classification (NCBI taxonomy): domain Eukaryota; kingdom Metazoa; phylum Chordata; class Lepidosauria; order Squamata; family Lacertidae; genus Darevskia; species Darevskia nairensis. The sequence goes on from JAWWNI010000425.1 coordinate 1,043,728, forward strand.
AAAGGCAACACTTTGTTAAGGAAAACAGAGAATTAAAATCAAAATTATTAGCACTTAGAAGTCCATAGATCATTTAAAACTTTATTGGTTCAAACAATTAGAGCTAGCTTTTTGTTCTGCCTTCAGCCCTTTAATGATCAACTCTTCATAAAGCCAGAAAGTCATACAACAGATGCAAATTTCAACCAGCAGACAGAAAAACCTCTCTCAGTCATAAATTATAACCAACTCAGAGATAATTAGAGAAAGCAAGCTCTTTCATGGGTAAGATGTTGATTCCTCATTTTAAGTCACACACTCTCATCTGGGTTCCCAAGAGCTTTTAGCTCCTCCCAGCATAGAAAACGGCTTTTCCAGAGCATTTGTGGTTAATCCTCTGTTCACTCTTTAGAGTGAAATCGATAGCCAAGATTTATGTCTGGTTATCTCCATCTGCAACCTGCCAACAGAGGACATTCATTCCACAATGTTCTCCAATGAAAATCCTCCATGATCCATCTTCCTCATCTGTGAGCCTTTCACCCTGAAGGAAACATTACTTTGAAACTGATTTCAATTCATGCGTGCTCAAGCTGTACAGATGCAACAAAGTTCAAACCTACATATTCCATGTGCCTCTCGGAATATTCAGTTGTATCTAATGCTAGCCCTACTCGGAGGAGATACCTTTTCCTTACTTATGCCACATCTTGAAACCTCTCGTGATAATGTAAAGTTCTAGCAAAGTCTTCTTCAGCTTCCTTTTCTGGAAACCCAGGAAGTCTTAGGATAGGGCCTGTAAATAATAATATGAGGAGAATAAGGCTATCAATGGCTTCTAGTTCCATTCAGGTTCAGTGGCAGAATAATACGGAGTACTATCTCAACATACATTAAAAATCTGGAAGCTGGATTTCAGCAATACTTTTAGCATGGAGCCAATTTTAGGAACTCAATTATTCCATTTCCAGAAGGATAACTATGTTTAAATTTATGATGGAGAACTTTTGAAACGACAATGGAACACTATCTCCACCCAAGCACAGAGACAATTGTCCACGGACAGACACCATAGAAGCAGGTGTTGTTGCTAGAGGGGGAAGGGGGAGGAGCTCAATGTGAGCAACGCCACCATTGAGGAATGACTGTATTTCTTTGTCTTTCACCGTAATGTCTGAATAAATCATAGTAAGAACTTTCTTGTTTCATCCCTGCTTCTTGTTGCCATTGGGGAGGGAGAGAATTCCTCAAGCCTGACACATGCATGGTTTCCCCCCTCTACAAGAGTTCTATAAGATTTGTTAGGCTGAGAGGCAGTGACTGGTCCAAGGTGAGTTTGATGGCCAAGTGGAGATTTGAACCCTAGTCTCCCAGGTTCTAGTCTTGACACTCTAACCACTACACCATGCTGGCTAATTAGAATCAAGCAGGTAAATAAACTCATATTTGGACAGATACCCATAGTAATACAATAGGTTGCAAGCAGCATAATGTTATAATATAATAATAATAATTTATTATTTATACCCTGCCCACCTGGCTGGGTTTCCCCGGCCACTCTCAGCACCTCCCAACAGAATATTAAAAACATGATAAAACATCAAGCATTAAAAACTTCCCTAAACAGGGCTCTTGAGCACTATAGTTCAACTGATTATTACAAAACATAACACACACAAAAATATTTTCCATGAACCTGTTACACTGTTTTACATGTATAATTTCACAATAAGTTAATTTAATAACTGCTTCTATAGACCAGATATTTTCTCAAATCATTCACATATAGTAGGTAATATTTTTCCAGTTTTTAGCAAATGGTTTTATATACATTGGGGAGTGGGAATTTAAGGCAGTGTCCATTGTACTTTTAAAAAATTGTCCTTTATATATAAATACATAAAAAGGCAGGTGACATGCTCCTTTTGGTGACAACTGACTTGACCTCAGGTGGAGTAAGAACATCACACAGGTGCTCTGATGATACAGTGAACCTGTGAACATTGTCCCAAGCCTACGGATGCTGGAGGAATGTGAGATTCCAAAGGAAAAACTCAAAAAGAGGAAGAAAAGGTGCCCTGAGGTCTTTGAGGTGTTCATCTCATGTTTTCCTATTGACCTATAAAAATGTACACATATTGCTAATTGGAACACTTAGATTAAAAGGAATGATCTGTAGCAAGACAGCTGAGATGCTATAACCAGCTAGGGAGCAATCATGCGCTGTTGACTCACAATGGTGACGTTCAGCCACATGGATCCAATGAAAAGGTCCATTCCCTTCTTTCTAGCATCTGTATTCATGAAGCCGTCCTTCTCAACTGCCCTCTGGTGTGTGCTTGACATGAGGTTTACAATGTGATGAGCCTCAAATGCCTCTAATTATAGACCTTGGGAAAAGTCTCTTGAGGTGGAAGATGTGAACCGACACAACGAACATGGGATTGGGAAATGGAAAGCGCAGCACATAGACATGTGCTTTGGGTAGCAATGAAGGACGTGTCCATTCATTGGCGGTGCCTCACTTCCTAGGGGCTGGGTGCTTAGTTCTGTATAAAAAGATCCTCCATCCCGAAGCTCTTCACTCATTCGCTTGAATCTCCATTGTGCTTCCAAGTTCCGACTGCTGTACAAGGTAAGTTTGAATTTAATTGCCGGTTATTTGGATAGCATTAAACTTCTTACAGAAAACCACATCCATAATTAGAGTTATTGGGTAGATTTACGGGAACTACCTGCAGGACAAGATCCATCAGGTTTAATTCATTACTACTTTATTCCACTTCATTCCTTACAGATATTTTATTTTTTTGTTGCAGTAGAAGGAATGAATTTGCAAACACATCCCTTTTCTGAATTCCTTTCCTTATTGATAAATGTTCACCAGATAGTGTGAGTTTTTATTGGCTGATTCTTCACCTAATTCTGGATAGCTCTCACTGGCACCCCAGAATATTAGACTTCAAGGTTAATTTTAATAATCTTTTGAGTAACAGTCTTACCATGTTGATGTGTGCTGGGCTCTCAGGCCACGGATGAAATATCAACCGGGTTGTCAAGTATAGTTTCTATAACTGATAATTGTCAGGGAATTGGAATATACAGAGGGAATAACAGTAAGAGAAAAAGGTACTGTGTGTTTCTCCATGCATGGATGGATGTGAGTGCTGCATGGTTTGATTACTGAAACCAACTCTTCACTTTTTTTCAGCTCTGCTCCATCAAAATGGCTTGTTGTCAAAACAAGAGTCAATGCTGTTCCAAGTGTGGCTGCTCCCCTTGCTGCTGCCATAAGGCTAAATGTTGTTCCAAGTGTGGCTGCTCTCCATGCTGCTGTCAGAAGCCTTCTTGCTGTTCCAAGTGTGGCTGTTCCCCCTGTTGCTGCCAGAAGCCTTGCTGCTGTTCCAAGTGTGGCTGTAGCCCCTGCTGCTGTCAGAAGCCTTCTTGCTGTTCCAAGTGTGGCTGTTCCCCCTGTTGCTGTCAGAAGCCTTGCTGCTGTTCCAAGTGTGGCTGTAGCCCCTGCTGCTGTCAGAAGCCTTCTTGCTGTTCCAAGTGTGGCTGTTCCCCCTGTTGCTGTCAGAAGCCTTCTTGTTGTTCCAAGTGTGGCTGTTCCCCCTGTTGCTGTCAGAAGCCTTCTTGCTGTTCCAAGTGTGGCTGTTCCCCCTGCTGCTGTTCCCAATCTTGCTGTTCTAGATGTGGCTGCTCTCCCTGCTGTTGTCGCAAGTTGACCTGCTGCTCCAGGTGTGGCTGCTCCCCCTGCTGTTGCTGTTCCCAGCCCCGCTGCTACTGCCCCCGCTGCTGCAGCCAGTCCTGCTGCTCTCCCTGTTGCTGTTCCCGTTGTCGTCGCAGCCCCTGCTGCTGTTGCAATCAGTGTGGCTGTTCCCCCTGCTGCTGTTGCAACCAGAGTTGCTGTGTCCCCTGCTGCTGCAGCCAGACCTGCTGTTCTACTTACCAGTACAAGTGCTGAACTCTTTAGAAACTTTAGATGCAAAAACGAGAAAGTCAGCCCAGATCCTGGAAACAAAATCCGGGATCCTGGTTAGAAGCTCAATACTCAGAAAATTGGAATCAACATCAACACAAACCAATATTTAAATGCATGCTGGTTGCCTTCCTGTTGAGTGAGATGCCTCAAGCTTTGTCCCTGCCTCCTTCATGAAATTCTTCTCTTCAAAACCTCTAAAAGTGCCTTTATTTGTTCCTGGAATATATATGGTGTTCCATGTTTTCGTTTCGGTGTATTGGGTGTGTTTTTCTCTCTGTAGCTCTTCCTACTGTCCACTAATTAAATTCTGAATTCCTGGCAGTGTCTTGTGTTGCTGGTTGAAAATCTTTAGCTCAGTTGGATGGTAGAGTGTCTGCTCTATATGCACAAGGTCCCAGGTTCAAAACCCATCATGTTCAGGTTGGCTAGAGAATGTTCCATCTCCCAAACCAATGGATTGATTCTGTATATGGCAAATTTCCATGTGCCTATCCAAAAGACCATTATGCTTGTTCATGGAGGCTAAGGCCATCAATGCTAACTTACCCTGATGACTGTGTTTCCCCCTTCATCGTTGGGTCTCCTGATGTTCTCCAGCCCTTTTCACCATCTTCCTCAGTAGCCCTCAACCTTCACTTTTGAGCTTTATAGTGAATGAACTGCTCTACAGCACTCAATGATCCCAGTTACTGCCATGGCTCATTCTGATGCTCTAGCTGACCAACACACTCCAGATATTTGTTACACAATTGTACTGTAGGCTCAGGATCATGTGCTGCCCATGTAATCAAGGCGTTGACCTTAAAATCCTTCAATGGCATCTGGATTATGTGTTGACAATGTAACTCTCGAATTGGTTCTTTGATGTGTTGCTCACATAACTAAAGTGTTAGGTTATGTCTTCACCACCATACAACCAAAGTTATGCTTTAATGAAGTGGTCAGGAAGAAACAGTTGCAACTGGATGGAAGGATGGGAAAGCTTCAGTGGACACCAAGCAGGGTGCATTGCAGAAAATTTGGGTGACAGTCGTTGACTGTCCAATAATAATATTCTTTAGATTAGAGCCATTGCTTTAATAGGCCTAAGTTATTCATGTCTATTAATTACAATGGGCATTCTCTGAGTAGGACTGACACTGATTATAAACCAGTGAATTGCTGATGACCAAGGCTTACTCAGAGGAAACCACTGAAAAGATTTCCCCTAAGTTGGTAATATTGATTAATTTCAATGGATCTGCTCTAAGTGAGAGTGACATTGGTAGTAGTAGTAGTAGTGCAATTTATTTGCTTCCCTTTACCCTAAGGTCCCAGGGTAGCTAACAACAATTAAAACACAGTAATTGCTTCATAACACAGAGAGTAGCTGTCAGGAGTCCAGGTTCCCAGCTTGATGACACAGTAAGAGTAGGTAATTGAAAAGGAGGATTTATTGCAAAAAAACAACAACAACAACAAAAACCAGATAGCTCTGGACGGCTTCAACAAAGCCTCCAGCATCATTACTCAAGATGACCCTTCTGAAGACCCCTTCCGGAGTCAACAGAAGATATTGAATTTACGACCTTTACGTCTCTTGTTTTGCTTCCTATCAAGCACCCTCCCATTCACTGACTCTTCAGACTTAGGGGATCAGCTCCCACCTCTTCCTGCTCTATGAGGCTGTCTCTGAGACTGTTCGTGCCTTTTTGTGCTTCCTGTGAGCTTTGGCTGCGTTCTAGCCTGCTTTCAGCTACTGCCTTATCAGCTTGCCCATCAAGGTCAGGAAGAGACGGAGTCTGCAGCTGCTGGTCTCCCCTGCCTGACTAACATCTAAGCCTCTTTGTTCCTGGCTGCTTTCTGCAGTTGGCTGCAAACCTTCACTCGGAGCTGGCTCATTCTTGACAGTAGCCTATTCTAGACACTGGCTACAAGGACGGGGGGGGGGTGGTCAGGAAAAAGAAGTATGATGAAAGTACTATAGGTTGTTTGGGTGATTCAATGATTTAATCTGAATTTAAACTAGAGTTAAGCTTGCTGGTGTCTCTGGTATCTTCTTTTTCTTACATCGTGGATGATGCCTGGAATTCTGAAGGTGTGAGCCTTTTGGTAACAGTTGGCTTTGCTTTATATTGCGCTGGAACATTATGCCGGAAACATGCATTTCTGTTGCTGGAAACCACAGGAGGGGAAGGTGCTATTGTGCTCTAATCCTGCTTGCAATTATCCAATGGGCATTTGGCTGACTACTGTGAGATCAGGATGGTTAACTAGGTATACTTTGGGGGGGGGGGTCTAAAAACAGAGTAAGAAAACATTCCCTGAAGTCTTTGAGATGTTGACCCCATCTTTTTCTATTGACTTTTTTTAAAAAAATGTACACATATTCTAATCACAGCACATACATTAGAAGGAATGAGCGCAAGTATTGAACCTCGGACGAAGCAACTGTTGCTCCTCTTCTCATTGCACCCCATGCTGCTGGAACCAGTGTGGTTGTTCCCCTTGCTGCTGTTGCAACCAGGGTTGCTACTGTCTTTGCTGATGTGGTTCCAACTCCTGCTTCTCTTCTGGTTGCAATTCTTTCCACATCAAGTGCTGAGCTCCTTAGAAATTGCTAACTGCACTACGGATTTAAAAACCAACTTGCTAGCCTAGTGCCCGAAAGCAACATTCCACTGGCTGCTTGCCAACTCAAAACCCAGAATATCAGGAATATATATATATTAACCACCTGGTTTTCTTCCTAGGCTCATCTCGCTGAGTTCTATGCCTCATTGCTGAGTTCAGTGTCCCTTCCTCCTTTGTGAAACTGTTGATTAATTCTCTTCAATGCTTCTTCTAAACTTTCAGTGAAGCTGTCTTGACTATTTCATGGAATACATGGTGCTCTTATGGTGCTCTTGATACTTGCTGTGTGATTGTCTCTTCCGATGCAGTTGACACTGTGGGTTAAACCACAGAGCCTAGGGCTTGTCGATCAGAAGGTCAGCGGTTCGAATCCCCGTGACGGGGTGAGCTCCCGTTGCTCGGTCCCTGCTCCTGCCAACCTAGCAGTTCAAAAGCACGTCAAAGTGCAAGTAGATAAATAGGTAACGCTCCGGTGGGAAGGTAAAAGGCATTTCCGTGCGCTGCTCTGGTTCGCCAGAAGTGGCTGTCTCATGCTGGCCACATGACCCGGAAGCTGTATGCCGGCTCCCTCGGCCAATAAAGTGAGATGAGCGCCTCAACCCCAGAGTCGTCCACGAATGGACCTAATGGTCAGGGGTCCATTAATTTTTAACTCTGACATGACTCCTACAATGAAATTCTGGAATCATGGCTGTGCATGGTGTTGTTGGTTCATTCTGTACTTCTCAAAACTCTTCCTTGCGGGAAGGTCCATTGCTCAATGGAAGAGCCCCTGACTGTCCCAGCTTCAATCCCTGGCATGTCCAGATAGCACAGAGAAGAAAAAAATCTATGTCTGAAACCCTGGGGAACTGATAGGAGTTAGTATGGAGACAATACTAAGCTAAATGGGTTAGAGCAGTGGTTCCCAAATGTTTGGGGACCACCATCTCCCTGATTCAAGAAACTCATCCCCGGTGCTCCCTGTGTTTTTGTTCAGTCGTTCAGTCGTATCCGACTCTTCATGACCCCATGGACCAGAGCACGCCAGGCACGCCTATCCTTCACTGCCTCTCGCAGTTTGACCAAACTCATGTTAGTAGCTTCAAGAACACTGTCCAACATCTTGTCCTCTGTCGTCCTCTTCTCCTTGTGCCCTCAATCTTTCCCAACATCAGGGTCTTTTCTAGGGAGTTTTCTCTTCTCATGAGGTGGCCAAAGTACTGGAGCCTTAACCTCAGGATCTGTCCTTCTAATGAGCACTCAGGGCTGATTTCTTTAAGAATGGATAGGTTTGATCTTCTTGCAGTCCATGGGACTCTCAAGAGTCTCCTCCAGCACCACAATTCAAAAGCATCAATTCTTCGGCGATCAGCCTTCTTCATGGTCCAGCTCTCACTTCCGTACATTACGTGCTCCCTGTAGTACCCAATAAAAGCCATTATTTAAAAAGCAGTTTGTGCAACCCATGAAATAAGATAACAAAATGAATCTCAAAACAGCAACAATCTATTGCACATTAGTTCAATTAATGCTATTTATTTTAGTTCCAAAAAAAAGATGAACTAGCTTTACAAAAATCTGATAGTTATTTACATTTCTGAGGGTAGGGTATAAATTCTATTCATAATAGTCAATAATAAGACACATTTTTAAAAAGTATATTTTTATTAAAAAATTCTTAGTTTGCAAAAATATGTGCATTGTCTCTTTTTTCAAGCTGCGTTTTCTACAGATCAGTTCCATTTGTTGTTAGACATTAGTGTTTCATACAGTGTTAGGTTAGGAAGAAAAGAGGAGGAAAGAGGGAGAAATGAGTGTAAAAGGAGAGGGACATTTTGCAAAGGAGAAAACAAATTGCAGGAAGGTGGGATTGCTTTTGAAAGTGCAAGATGAGGTGGCGAAGGTTATTTTTATGTTTTATTAGGTTTCTTTACAATCAAATGGTATATACATTTTATGAAAGAATGAACCCAAAATAAAGAAATAAAAATATTTATTTTTTCTGAGAACACTGGTGCTACAAAGCCCTGGGGGCACAATACCATCCCTGAATATGTCTCTCAATGATTTACAGAAGCAGAAGTTTAGTTCTGCTACAAGTTGCGAAACCAGTTCTCAACACCACCAATCTGAATGGAATAAAGTTTGCAGTGAGCCAGTTCAGGTTGAGTCAGGGAGCTAATAGAGTACACACTGAAGAAATGAGTATATAATAATAATAATAATAATAATAATAATAATAATAATAATAATAATTTATACCCCGCCCATTTGGCTGAGTTTCCCCAGCCACTCTGGGCGGTTCCCAACAGAATATTAAAAACACGAAAAAACATCAAACATTAAAAACTTCCCTGAACAGGGTTTCCTTCAGATGTCTTCTAAAAGTCAGATAGTTGTTTATTTCCTTGACATCTGATGGGAGGGCATTCCACAGGGCGGGCGCCACCACCGAGAAGGCCCTCTGCCTGGTTCTCTTTAACCTCACTTCTCGCAGGAAGGGAACTGCCAGAAGGCCCTCGGAGCTGGACCTCAGTGTCCGGGCTGAACGATGGGGGTGGAGAAGCTCCTTCAGGTATACTGGGCTGAGGCCATTTGGGGCTTTAAAGGTCAGCACCAACACTTTGAATTGTGCTCAGAAACGTACTGGGAGCCAGTGCAGATCTCTCAGGACTGGTGTTACATGGACCAGTGTTATTTGTTATATGAAAATTACAAAAGAAGAAATAATAATAATAATAATAATAATAATAATAATAATAATAATAATAATAAATTTTATTTATACCCCGCCCTTCCCAGCCGAAACCGGGCTCAGGGCGGCTTACATCAGTAAAATTACAATAAAGTATAAAAAAACCCCGTTAATTAAAATACAGGTTAAAAAGACAATTTAAAATTTAAAATGCCGCTTCATTTATCACCCATACTCAAAACCAAGGAATGAAATCGTAAAGGAATGAAACATCAGGGTTAAACTGAAACAACCCAAAGGCCAGGCGGAACAGCTCTGTCTTGCAGGCCCTGCGGAAAGATGTCAAATCCCGCAGGGCCCTGGTCTCTTGTGACAGAGTGTTCCACCAAGTTGGGGCCAGTATGCAAAATATCCATTGAGCTCAGTCCCTAATATTAGCCTGAAAAGATAATGAGTCCTTCAAATCTCACATGTATCTTTATTATATATCTTTATTATATTTATATATATATATATATATATATATGTATTATATATATATATATATCTACTTTATTTTTTTAAAAAAAATTGACTTAATGTTGTTTATTTGTATTTAAAACTGTTAAATGTATCTGATTTATTATTATTATTATTAAAATGTTCATTATTTGTCTATTTATTTTATTGCATTTATATCCCATCTTTTCCCCACAAGGAGATCAAGGACACATACATGGTCCCCCCACCCTTATTAATTAATCCCCACAACATCCTTATGAGGTAGGTTAGGCCGAGAGGCAATGATAACCAAGAGAGCTTCATGGCCAAATAGGGATTTGAACCCTCGACTCCCAGGTCCTAGTCTAACCTCCTCAACACACTGGCTAATTAGATCCAAACAAGTAATATTTGGGCAGATAATCAAAGTATTACAACAGGTTGAAAGCAGCATAACACTGGGCATTATACAAGCACAGTATTACAAAATGTAACCAAAAAACCCATTTTTTCATGAACCTATTACATTATTTTCTATGTATTATTTCTATGTATTATTATTTTATAATAGCTAAATGTAATCATTACTGCTATGACCAGAGGTTTTTTCTTTCCCCAAATCATTCACATATTGTCAGGGATCTGCCTGCCCCTGCCAGTCCAGCTCTGAATGTTTATAGAGAGCCGCAATCTGTGTTAACAACAGATTAATCTTCGAGCGAAACTGGCAGTCCCATCTCAGGGGAGGAGCAGTTAGTGGCTGGGAGCCAGGGAGTGCCAGGTGTCCAGGGAGTTAGTGGGAGACCTGGCACCACCCAGCAGACTCGATCGGAGGGGGAAGCGTCAGGTCCGGCGCATATATCACGTAGGAGGAGAAGGCGGCAATTTAGGCTGCCGAAACTTTGGTGTTGGCGCCAAAACAGGAGGGAGGCACTTCCGGATTCTGCTAGTGACTGAGCAGACATGATAAGACTGAGCTCTGCACTGTAAATAGCTTGGCACTGAATAAAAAGACTTAAAGACAAACGGCTTTGGCATTTCTATTGAACAACCGATAAGAGAACCTGACACATATAGTAGATGATACATTTTTTTCCAATAGTTAGCAGATGATTTTATCTATTTGTGGGGGGAAATCACTACAGTATTCAACATCCATTGCCTTAAAACCGTCCTTTGTATATGAATACATAAAAAGGCAGGTGACATGCTTCTCCAGGTGGAGTGAGAACATCACACAGGTGCTCTGATGATACAGTGAACCTGTGAACATTGTCCCAAGCCTACGGATGCTGGAAGAATGTGAGATTCCAAAGGGAAAACTCAAATAGAGGAAGAAAAGGTGCCCTGAAGTCTTTGAGGTGTTGATCTCATATTTTCCTATTGACTTATAAAAATGTACACATATTGCTAATTGGAACACTTAAATTAAAAGGAATGACCTGTAGCAAGAGAGCTCAGATGGTATAACCAGCTAGGGAGCAATCATGAGCTGTTGACTCACAATGGTGACGTTCAGCCACATGGATCCAATGAAAAGGTCCAGTCCCTTCTTTCTAGCATCTGTATTCATGAAGCCGTCCTTCTCAACTGCCCTCTGGTGTGTGCTTGACATGAGGTTTACAATGTGATGAGCCTCAAATGCCTCTAATTATAGACCTTGGGAAAAGTCTCTTGAGGTGGAAGATGTGAACCGACACAACGAACATGGGATTGGGAGATGGAAAGTGCAGCACATAGACATGTGCTTTGGGTAGCAATGAAGGACGTGTCCATTCATTGGCGGTGCCTCATTTCCTAGGGGCTGGGTGCTTAGTTCTGTATAAAAGGATCCTCCATCCCAAAGCTCTTCACTCATTCGCTTGAATCTCCATTGTGTTTCCAAGTTCCGACTGCTATACAAGGTAAGTTTGAATTTAATTGCCGGTTATTTAGATAGCATTAAACTTACGGAAACCATATTCATAATTAGAGTTATTGGGTAGATTTACGGGAACTACCAGTAGGACAAGATCCATCAGGTTTAATTCTTTACTACTACAGTATATTCCACTTCACTCCAGCTTACAGAGATGTTTTTTGCAGTAGAAGGAATGAATTTGGAAGAAAAATAAATCCCTTTTCAGAATTTCGTTCCTTATTGTCAATTGTTCTTCAGATATTATGTCGCTTAGCTTTTTTGGCTAAATGTTCACCTAATGCTGGATGTCTGTCATTGGCATCCCAGACTAATAGACTTCAAGTTTCTATAATCTATTGAGTTCTGTCTTACCATGTTGATATGTGTTGGGCTCTCAGGCCACGGATGAAATTACCATGGGGTTGTCAAGTACCGTTCCTGTAACTAATAATTGTCAGGAATTTGTAATATACGGAGGGAATAACAGGAAGAGAAAAAGGTACTGTGTGTTTCTCCATGCATGGATGGATGTGAGTGCTGCATGGTTTGATTACTGAAACCAACTCTTCACTTTTTTTCAGCTCTGCTCCATCAAAATGGCTTGCTGTCAAAACAAGAGTCAATGCTGTTCCAAGTGTGGCTGCTCTCCATGCTGCTGCCACAAGTCTAAATGCTGTTCCAAGTGTGGCTGTAGCCCCTGCTGCTGTCAGAAGCCGTCTTGCTGTTCCAAGTGTGGCTGTTCCCCCTGCTGCTGCCATAAGGCTAAATGTTGTTCCAAGTGTGGCTGCTCTCCATGCTGCTGTTCCCAGTCTTGCTGTTCCAAATGTGGCTGCTCTCCCTGCTGTTGTCGCAAGTTGACCTGCTGCTCCAGGTGTGGCTGCTCCCCCTGCTGTTGCTGTTCCCAGCCCCGCTGCTACTGCCCCCGCTGCTGCAGCCAGTCCTGCTGCTCTCCCTGCTGCTGTTCCCGTTGTCATCGCAGCCCCTGCTGCTGTTGCAATCAGTGTGGCTGTTCCCCCTGCTGCTGTTGCAACCAGAGCTGCTGTGTCCCCTGCTGCTGCGGCCAGACCTGCTGCTCTACTTACCAGTACAAGTGCTGAACTCTTTAGAAACTGCTAACGGGGCCTTCGATGCAAGAGCTAGAAAGTCAGCCCAGATCCTGGAAACAGAATCCGGGTTCCTGGTTAGAAGCTCAATACTCAGAAAATTGGAATCAACATCAACACAAACCAATATTTAAATGCATGCTGGTTACCTTCCTGTTGAGTGAGATGCCTCAAGCTTTGTCCCTGCCTCCTTCATGAAATTCTTCTCTTCAAAACCTCTAAAAGTGCCTTGGTTTGTTCATGGAATATATATGGTGTTCCATGTTTTCGTTTCGGTGTATTGGGTGTGTTTTTTCTCTCTGTAGCTCTTCCTTATGTCCACTAATAAAATTCTGAATTCCTGGCAGTGTCTTGTGTTGTTGATCATTGGCCTAACCTAGCCAGCTCTTCTTATCTTCTGGTTTTAAAGCCATCTTCCTGATCTGAGAATTTTCTACATTCAATGCAACATTCCCTCATGGTTGCTAGCAGATCATGCATTTTTTAGCAGGTCCAACCCTGCATACTCAATGTGCCTCTCAGTTTGATGATGATTACTTTATTTTACCCTACTGTTCATCTAACTATCACATGATGGTGTATTCCTCATTTTATCTGTGGTAGAGAAATCAAGGTGATCATTGAATACAGGTTTCCCCAGTTTATGGAAAATATTCTAGCCATTAAAACGCCCCTAAGGTCTTTACAACATAAAGTATACATCCAGGAATATATATTCTCTCATACACACACACACACACACACGTGTGTGTGTGTGTGTGTGTGTGTGTGAGAGAGAGAGAGAGAGAGAGAGAGAGAGAGAGTGTGTGAGTGTGTGTGTGTGTAAAGTTATCATTACACAGCCTCCATTGGAAGATTTGTAGTGCTGGATTTGCCTGACATCAGGGTTGGATAGGGGAGCAAAAATGAAGGCCATTGGGCTGGATCTGTCCCACAGGCCTTAGTTTGCCTACCCGTGGGCTATTGGGTAATAAGATAGGAAAGTATTCAGAGAATTCAGAAAAGGGCTGGAAAGGGACAGTTTTGTTTTTTGTTTTTTTTAAATAAAAACATACAAGAAGAAATAACAGAGATGAGCACAACATAGTTAACCGAAAATCTCGCACAATAGAGCTTTGCCCAACTCCCTCCTTGCTATTCTGAAACCTTGTTTTAAGGCACCAGTTTGCTGTTTCAGCAGAGGTTTCAGTAGAAAGTCTCTCCAGGCACCTTTGCAGCTTACTGGGTAGGTTCCACCACCAACTGTTCCTTGGCTTGCCAACAGAGACTGTTCCACCACACCTGCCTTCTGTTTTTTTTTTTTTAATGTTTTTATTAGTTTTACATATAATCACATTACGTAACATCATATCCTCTTATTATAACTTGTTGGCTCAACTGAGCCTGCTGACTTCCCTCCCTCCTGCCTAATGGTTTACAAAATTAACTTTTGCATCCTTGCATTTCACTTCCTCTCCTATTCTTGTTATATCATTACCTAAAGTATTAAATTACTCCACCTGAATAAGTAACAATTTCATCTTACAAATCTTCAAATAACCCTGCTAGTGATGTTAATTGCTTACAGTTGTCTTTCAAACATAATATAAATTTATTCCAGTCTTTTTGGAATGTTTGATCTTGCTGGTTCCGGATTCTTCCCATCAGTTTCGCCAATTCTGCAAAGTCCATCAATTTCATCTGCCACTCTTCTTTTGTTGGTACTTTGTGTTGTTTCCATTTTGGGGCTAACAAAATTATTGGCGCAGTTGTTGTATATAAGAACAATTTTTTATCTTTTCTTGGTATCTTTTTATACACTATACCCAGTAAAAAAAGCTTCCGGTTTATTAACAAAAGCCTTCTATTTCTATTTCATCCCAGGCCTTCTTCTCCTTACCAGCCTTTCTTGCTATCTTCCTCAGTAGCTATAAGTTTCAGTTTTGAGCTTTCCAGTGAATAATCTGTTCTTCCACACTCCTTGATCCCAGTTATGGCCATGACTCATTATCGTGCTCTAGCTGACAAACATACTCCAGGTATTTGTCATTCATCCGTACTGTAGGCTGAGAATCATGTGTTGGCCACGTAACCAAGGTGTTCACCTCATAAACCTTCAGTGGCATTTGGTTTATGGGCTGGCAATATAACTCTGGAATAGGTTCTTAGAAGTGTTGCTCAAATAACAAAAGCATTGGCCATTCAATTCTATGGGAGTGCATGGGTTATGCACATAACCAAAGAGTTGGTCACATATGTTTCTATGAAGTGGTCAGGGAGAAACAGATGCAACTGGGTGGAAGGAAGGGAAAGTTTCAGTAGACACCAAACAGGGTGCATTACAAAATGTTTGGGTGACAGACATTGGCTGTCCAAAAGTAGTCTTTTTCAGATTAGACCCATTGACTTTAATGGGCCTAAGTTATTCATGTCTATTAAATTCAACGGGAATACTCTGAGTAGGACTGGCACAGAATATAACCCAGTGGATTGCTGCTGACAAAGGCACACTCAGAGTAAACCCATTGAAATGAATTGACTTAAATTAGCAATATTGATTAATTTCAATATGTCTGCTCTAAGTGGGAGTAACATTGGATGGTGCCAACTAATTCAGAACTCCAAAATTACTTTGCTCCTTTGTTGATCTTGTTTATTCAGGCTCATACATTGGTAGTAATAGCAGTAGTAGTACGATTTATTTACTTCCCTTCACCCTAAAATCCCAAAATGACTAACACCAATTAAAACATAGCCCTCTATGCACTGGCTTAAAAAACCAGGAAAAAAAGAAGTGTGATAAAATCACTATAATGTTTTTTTTGTGATTCAATGATTTAATGTATTTTTTTTTACAAAAAATATATTATGATTTTCAGGTTTATACATTTCAATAATTTTACAGTCATTTTAATAGGTCTCTCTCCAGTTGTGATATTTGTTCCCCAAACCTTCATATACTATCTTTCTTAAATACTTCATTCAAATGAGGATATTGTATCCACATGGAGACCCATTGAAGTTGATAGACGTAACTAATTTAGCAGGGGTGGATATGGCTAATATATTCTTCTTCTTCTTCTTTGGCAATCACTCGTAGCCAAGTAAGATTGTCTTCCATAAACATGGTTTTAACAATGAGTCCGTAAGTGACTGTGGAGGCCAAATCTGGATCCACACGTCCTTCCACAGTGGGGACATTGGTTTCCGGGCGGGAGTTGATCACAGTGTGGATTTTCCAAGCGTGCCTTCCTCTTAGCAAATTTCTCCCTTGCTTCCTGAGTTTGAGTGTCTTCAAAGCCCATGGCACCTTTGGTAAATGCTGTTCTCCAACTGGAGCACTTGCAGGCCAGTGTTTCCCAGTTGTTAGTGTTTATACTACATTTTTTTTTTAGATTTGCCTTGAGACAATCTTTAAACCTCTTTTGTTGACCGCCAGCATTACACTTTCCATTTTTAAGTTCAGAATAGAGTAGTTGCTTTATATGCCACCATGAGCAAGGACAAAATCTGGGTCCCGCTTCTAAATATTTCTTCTTTTCACAACAATTAATTCATTTATTATTTTGCAACTCTCTTGGCTCGGCGCTCTGTGCAGAGAAGCCACCTACACAGCACTAGATTCAGCACTGGACATAAATTCTGTGATTTCCACAGTTCTGCTCTCTATATAACTTAGTTGGCTACAATCCTATGTGTTCATCACGTAACCAAAGGTTCAAGCACATAACCACTACAGTAGCTTCTTAAGCCTACATTGAACATGCTCTTCGCTCTTTTCCAGAGGGAAGAGATGAGACAGCAGGAAACACAAAATTATGTTGCATTAAATGTCCTGAAATTTGTGTTATTGGGTGGATCTGCATGCTCTCCATTCTTACCCAGAGGGAAGAGATTAAAAATGCCACATAGATTTGTGAAAGGAGATGAGGACACGAGTCCTTTGGTAGCAGCTGGCATTTTCTTGTATGATGCAGAACGTGACACAGGCCCTCTGATGGTACAGTGAGAAACACAAAATTCTGCTGCTGGAAACCACAGGAGGAGAGGGTCCTATTGTGCTTGAATCCTGCTTGGACGTTTCCCATGGGCAGATTTGGTTGACCACTGTGAGAAGAGCATGGTGGACTAGATGAGCCATTGAGTTGAACCAGTATATTCTTCATTTGGGGTTGGGGGGAAGGCTCAGAAGAGGAGGAAAAAATACCCTGACGTCTTTGAGATGTTGATCTCACCTTCCCCTTTTGACTTACAAAACTGAACACATATTGCGAATCACAGGACCTAGATTAAAAGGAATTTATGAGCTCAAGCAATGAAGCTCAGGCGGAATAACAAACTACTGAGCAATCCTGCGCTGTTGTGTCATGGGGATGTTCAGCCACATGGATCCAATGAAAAGGTCCATTCCATTCTTGCCAGTGTTGCTATTCAATAAACCACCCTTTTGAAGTTACCTCCACAGAGTGTGTGCGATGTGAGGATTATAGTGTGATAAGCATCAAATGCCGCCTAATTACAGACCTCGGGAAACTGCTGTCATCGTGGAAGATGTGGATAAACTCAACGAATATGTGATTGGTAGATAGTGGATGCAACACATACCGTAGACATGTGCTTTGAGTAGCAATGAAGCATGTGTCCATTCATTAGTGGTGCTTCATTTCCAAGGAGGCAGGGCTCTTAGAGCTCTACAAAAGGAACCTCTATCTCTGAGCTCTTCACTCGTTGACTTGAATCTCCATTGAGCTGACAAGTTCTGACTGCTGTACAAGGTAAGTTGAATTCAACTGCTGGGAAGCTAATAATTTAGGTAGCATTAAATGTCTTTCCGAACCCCAGTCCTGAAATTTGTGTTATTGGGAGGATCTACAGAAAATACTTGAAGGATCAGATCCATCAGGTTGTCTACTTTACTGATATAATATGGGTTATTCCTTCAGCTGGGAATGCTCTTTGCTGTGATTGAGAACCATACATTTCTGATGGCAACTGTTTAAATCCTATGAGACTATTCACAGAGTTTCTGAATATTGACCTAATACTGGATAGGCCAAACTCAAGGAAGTGTGAAAGCCATGGGATCATTTTGTGGGCTTTGTTCTGCATTTGGTCAGATTTTGAGCAGAAACAGGCAGATTAGAGTTGATGCAGGACTAACATACAATTGGATCCACCCAGAACTGTAAAGGAAGAAGTAGACTGGCATTTAGGAGAGAGAACTGAGAAATACGCAAGGGCAGTCTCTGTGCACCTCTTTTCTATGGATGCTTTCTATAGATAATAGTTGGCAAACAATCTTATATTTTATGAGAAAAAGTTACAGAGCTCACATATAATGGTGTGGCTTAGTTGGTTAGTTAGTTAGTTAGTTAGTTAGTTAGTTAGTTAGTTAGTTAGTTAGTTAACCGATGAAAAGGGTATTTCATGCCTAAAAATATTTTATGGTTGGTATGCAACATTATTTGAATGTATTTGGCAGCAACTAGCCATATCTGGCTACTTAAATAATATGGAACAGACTGAAAGTGTTAAGTTGCTCAGGTTTCAAATTCAGAGGGAGTGGGGAGGGAATCACATTCAAACTATTGATTTTGATTGCATATTAATACCTCACATGATGAACTTTGGGAATGTTCCGTAAAGATGAATTATGTATTCCATTTCTACCTTCAGTTGAAAAAGCTAAAATATTATACGGACATAATTTAATTATTATTGAATAACAGAATGAACAATTATAAAATAATAATAATGAGGCTAAACTGTAATGAAAGGATCCTAAACAGAGAAGCACTCTAGATAAATCATGACTTCCAAGTTGTACACATACTGAACAATGCATGGATGAGAACATATCATGGTTTGATTACACTAAATCCTTATTTGTTTCTTTCAGCTTCACTCCCTCAAAATGTCCTGTTGTGGAGGCCAGAGTTCCCGCTGTTCCAGGTGTGGCTGCTCCCCCTGCTGTTGCCAAACCCGTCAAGTCTGTTCCAGATGTGGCAGCTCTCCCTGCTGCTGCCAAAGCCGTCAAGTCTGTTCCAGATGTGGCTGCTCTCCATGCTGCTGCCATAGACGTCAAGCCTGTTCCAGATGTGGCTGCTCTCCCTGCTGCTGCCAAAGCCGTCAAGTCTGTTCCAGATGTGGCTGTTCTCCCTGCTGCTGCCACAGGCGCAGCTGCTGTTCCAGATGTGGCTGCTCTCCCTGCTGCTGCCACAGGCGTCAAGCCTGTTCCAGATGTCGCTGCTCCCCATGTTGCTGCTCTAGCCGGGGCTATTGCAACCAGTCTCGCTATACTATCCAGCAGTACAAGTTCTGAGCACTTTAGAAATTGTTAACTGGGCTCTGGATCTGAAGCTTGATAGCAATCCTAATACCCAGAAGCGAATGCCAGCTTGCTGTTTACCAGCTCAAAACCTGAGATATTGAGATCAATGTCAAAAAAATATGTATTTAATGCCTGCTTGTTGCCTTCCTGAGTTAACCTCATTGAGGTTGATGCTTCGAGCTTCATTCCCGCAACCTTCAGGAAACTGGAATTCTTCTCTTCAATCAGTCTCAAAAATCCAGATGAAAAAGTCTTTTTTCTGCAAATAGATGGTGCTTTCATTTCCTCCATGGTGTCTGGGATATGCATGAATAAATCTGAATTCATGGCAATGCCTTGTGCTGTTGGTCTGGTCTGTCTTCCTTGTAGTCACCATCCATCCATCCACCACCATCATTGTTTATTAAATTTGTATATTGCCCTTCATTCAAAGATCAAAGGGTAGTTCACAACATAAAAACACAAACTGAAAACACAAAATACATAATAAAACAAAGAAGAGTAAAACAAAGCGATAACACACGCACGCACGCACACACACACAAAGAGAGAGAGAGAGAGAGAGAGAGAGAGAGAGAGAGAGAGAGAGAGAGAGAGAGTTAAAAGGTCATAGAATATTAATCAACCAAACATCTGGTTAAAGAGATATTATCATTTATTAAATTTCAGTGGGTCTCTTTGTTGTCAACTGAGTCTGGCCAACTCAGGAAATGACCAGCAATGCTCCTTGTACTGTTGGTGTTTTCCATGAAATCACCACCTATTCATCAACATCATCATCATAATCAATGAATAAATTTGTGTACTGCCTTCATCCAATTCACAACATAAAAACACAAAATACACAATAAAACAAAGACAAAAGCAAAAGAAACTGATAAACACCTCTGACAAACACATTTAAAAGGACATAGAATGTTAATCAGCCAAACACCTGGTGAAAGAGATATTGTCATCCGTTAAATTTCAGTGGGTCTCTTCTGGGAATAACTTAGACCACATTCATGCAATATGTTTGAAGCACTCTGGTGCTATTTTGATAGTCATTGCTTCCATCAAAGCAACCTGGGAGCTGTCAATTGTTGTGGGTGCTGAGAGTTGTCAGGAGACCTCTGTCAGGAGACCGCCCAGAGCTTCAATTCTCAGGGGAGCTTAACAATTCATTTTCCTGGGGAACTCAAGGAATTGTAGTTTCTGGAGGGGAATAGGCTGTCCCATGACAACTCCCAGCACCCTTAAGAAATGATAGCTCCCAGAATTCTAGGGGGAACCCATGACTGCTAAAGATGCATCATAATACTTGAAACATATGATTTGAATGTGGCATTGGTTGAATACAATCCAAAGTTCTTGCTGTGGCTGTGAAATGGGATGACATTGGTTGCCAGGGTTGGTTTATGAATGGGTGGAGAAACCTCAAGCCCAATGGCTGCATTCCAGCCTGGGCAACTAATAAAACACAGCTCTGGTGCCCTTCTGTGTACATAAAGGTAAAGGGACCCCTGGCCATTAGGTCCAGTCGTGACCGACTCTGGGGTTGCCTCCATCAGCCAGATGCCTCAATTGGCAATGTAGCTGGCACATTTTGCACCAGTTGAAGTTTCCAACCCAGGCCAAAAGGGCAGCACCACATACAGCACATTGCAGTTTTCCAGCCTTGAGGTTACACACATGTGGTCATGTTTTCAGTTAGTTAGGAGCAAACACCAGTATTCAACTAAATACAGTCATACCTCGGGTTACGGCCGCTTCAGGTTGCGCGATTTCAGGTTGTGCACCGCGCCAAACCCGGAAGTACCGGAATGGGTTACTTCCAGGTTTCGGCGCTCGCGCATGCGCAGAATCACTAAATCTCTCTTTGCGCATGCACAGAAGCGCCGAATCATGACCCTCACGCGTGCAGACACAGTGCTGTGGGTTGCGAACGCTGCGGGTTGCAAACGTGCCTCCCGCACGGATCATGTTCGCAACCCGAGTGTCCACTGTAATTGCATAAACATCATGACTTCCACTTGGGCAATGAAACTTTCCCCTCTCCACCCCGTGTGTGACCTGCACCATCCTTAAATCTGCTCCACATGTTGGGGAAAAACCCTGAAAATATAAATAAACCCCCAGAAGAAGCAGAATGTCTGGTAATGATGGGAGTTAGAGTCCAGCAGCATCTGGAGGACTGCAGGTCCCCTAAGCATGACAAACAGGGGGTGGGGGACGTCTTCTGCATGTTTCAAACATTTCAAAAGTAGTCAAGAAAAGAATTGTTTGTTTACTATGCTGCTAATGCTCCATGAGTGAAGGTTTTAACCAGAACAATGAAAACACTTGCTGAAAGGCTACATCATATTGTTACACTCCAATTCTTTTCACATATAAAGTCATGAGTTCCTAGATTTCACACATAACTTCCAGCTCACCTTCTGAGCATGGGTGTTAGGTGTTATAATCATGAGTTATTGCATCACAAGCACATCATTGGATCTTAGCCAGAGGGTTTGAGGTAGTACTGATGACAGTACTTGCGTAAAAGAGCAATTACTAAAATCAGGCTTGGCTTCATCTAACCAAAGTCCATCCGGTACAGAGTTCTGTTTTCAATAGAGGACAGCAAGGTGCAAGTAAGCAGAACATGAAAGACACACACCCTTTCTTCTCGTTTACCCATCCTCCTTCTTCTCAGAGATACACAACATTTGGGACAGTTTAGCTTAGAGAAAAGCTGCCATAGAGGCAACATCGCATTACAAGTTTATAAAATTATACACTGCATGGAGAAAGCCGATACGGAGAATCTTTTCCTCCTTCTCTCTTAATTCTACTACTTGTGGACATCCAATAAGGCTGAATGTTGGAAGATTCAGGACAGATACAAGCATTTCTTCAAACCACACATCGTTAAACTATGGAATTCATTCCTACAGGAGGCAGTGATGGCCACCAACTTGCATGGCTTTAAGAGATGGTTGGCCAGTAGCCATGATGGCGTTGCTGTGCCTCCACAGTTCAAGGCAGCAGTGTTTCTGAATGCCAGATTCTGGACACAACAGGAGGGGAGAGTCACTCAGGTGTTCAAATCCTGATGGTGAGCTACCAATTGGGAGATCTGGTTGGTTATTGTGAGAACAGGATGCTGGACTGGATGAGCCATTGCCCAGCTCCAGTAGCCTCTTCTGATGGGGAGAACCTGTGGACAGCTGTTGTTGGGCTTCAATTCCCCGCAACTCCAGCCAAAACAACTTCTCTTGTCCACTCCTTGCATCAATGTATTCATTCAGGTAAAGGTAAAGGGACCCCTGACCATTAGGTCCAGTCACGGACGACTCTGGGGTTGCAGTGCTCATCTCGCTTTACTGGCTGAGGGAGCTGGCGTACAACTTCCGGGTCATGTGGCCAGCATGACTAAGCTGCTTCTGGCGAACCAGAGCAGTGCACAGAGATGCCGTTTATCTTCCCACCGGAGCGGTACCTATTTATCTACTTGCACTTTGACGTGCTTTCAAATTGCTAGGTTGGCAGGAGCTGGGACCGAGCAACGGGAGCTCACCCTGTCACAGGGATTTGAACCTCCGACCTTCTGATCGACAAGCCCTAGGCTCTGTGGTTTAACCCACAGTGCCACACGCGTCCCATATTCATTCAAGTTGGGTGAAAATTTGGAAAAGGCTGGGGCTGTGTGTGAAATGGGGGACTGATTCATGTGCAATCTGAGCAACCTATTGTCAGGATGCTGCCAGCAACTTTCATAGCCGGTTGCCAAGGAACATACAAAGACAAGGAATGTTCTTACCATCTGCTTTTTATTCAGTAATACAGAGAGAGAGAGGCTTTAGAACCCAGCCTCTTGAATTATGGTGTTGTCCCGAGTGAATCTCCCCCCTCCCCCGTCTCCCCACTTCCTCATTCGTCATCTTCATCACCTCTTCTACTGGTGCTGATGAGTGCCCTCTGTCTTTGAGCTCTTTGCTCTCCTACTTTCAAGGCTTGCTGGGTTCTGGGAGAGGGGGGTCTGCATTGCTTTCTAAGGACACTGCCCATCAGCTGTCACTCCCTGGTGCTTCCTCTTCCTCCTCCTCCTCCTCCTCCTCCTCCTCCTCCTCCTCCTCCTCTCCTCTCATTATTCCCCAGCTTTTTGCCTCATCTGCCTATGAGCTGTGACCTCCCTCAAACCCCTGTTGTAATTCTGAACTATCTTCCTCTTCTCTGGAAGGGTCAGGCTGGGGAGGGGGTCTCCACCATTCCTCCTCTGCCCAGTCCCTGACACATATCTTTGTGGGCCGTGTACAAGGGAATCTCCAGCACAGCACTAAATTCAGCGCTGGACTTAGATTCTTTGATTTCCACAGGTCTGTTCTCTATATAACTTAGTTGGCTACAATCCTATGAGTACTCATGTAACCATAGCATTGGACATATAACCAGTACAGCAGGTTTTTAAGACAACATTGACATGCACTCCATCCTTACCCAGAGAGAAGCGATTAAAAATGCCAGGTAGAATTGTGAAGACAGATAAGGACATGAGTCTTTTGTTAACAGTTGGCTTTTCTCTTGTATGATGAGGAACATGACACAGGCCCTCTAATGAGGCAGTGAGAAATACAAAATTCTGTTGCTGGAGCCCACAGGAGTGGAGGGTATTATTGTGCTTGAATCCTGCTTGCATGTTTCCCATGGGCATCTCGTTGACCACTGTAAGAACAGGATAGTGGACTAGATGAGCCATTGAGTTGATCCAGTAGACTCTTTTTATGTTCTTATGGCATTGTTTGGAGGGTGGGGAGATGGCTCAGAACAGAGGACGAAAAAAATACCCTGATATCTTTGAGATGTTGGTCTCATCTTTCCCTTTTGACTTATCAGAATGGACATATCTAGCTAACTGCGGCAAATAGATTAAAATGAATTTCGGAGTCTAAACAATGAAGCTCAGGCGGAATAACAAACTACTGAGCAATCCTGCACTGTTGAGTCATGGGGATATTCAGCCACATGGATCCAATGAAAAGGTCCATTGCATTCTTGCCAGTGTTGCTATTCAAGAAACCACACTTCTGAAGTTACCTCCACAGAGTGTGTGCGATGTGAGGATTATAGCGTGATAAGCATCAACTGCCACCTAATTACAGACCTTGGGGAAATGCTGTCATCGTGGAAGATGTGGATAAACTCAACGAATATGTGATTGGTAGATAGTGGATCCAACACATAGACATGTGCTTTGAGTAGCAATGAAGCATGTGTCCATTCATTAGTGGTGCTTCATTTTCAAGGAGGCAGGGCTCTTGGAGCTCTACAAAAGGAACCTCTGTCTCTGAGCTCTTCACTCATTGACTTGAATCTCCATTGAGCTGATAAGTTCTGACTGCTGTACAAGGTAAGTTGAATTCAATTGCTGGGAAACTGATAACTTAGGTAGCATTAAATGTCTTTCCGAACCCCAGTCCTGAAATTTGTGTTATTGGGTGGATCTACCAAAAATACTTGAAGGATCAGATCCATCAGGTTGTCTACTTTGCTGATAGTATGGATTATTCCTTCAGCTGGGAATGCTCTTTGCTGTGATTGAGAACGATACATTTCCGATGGCAACCATTTAAATCTTCTGAGACTATTCAGATAATTTCTGAATATTGACCTAATACTGGATAGGCCAAACTCAAGGAAGTGTGAAATCCATGGCATCGTTCTGAGGGCTTTGTTTTGGATCTAGTCAGATTATGAGGTTAAATGAGCAGATTGAAGTGACACTAGACTTGGCCAGAATGGGTCGAAGTATCCTTGGATTGCTCCATATGCAATTGTCTCCATCCAGAACAATCTAGAGTTGCAAAGGGGGGAGAGGAGAGAAGGAGGGACAGCATGTAGAGAAAGACACAAAGGCCACCTCTGTGCACCTCCTTTCTAGAGATGGTTTCTATAGATGACAGTTGACAAACAATCTTATATGTTATGAGAAAAAGTAACACTGCTTATTTATTTATTCATTTTGGTAAATAATGGGAAATGGCATTGCATGCCCTAAGACATTAGATGGTTGGTGTGCAACATTCTTTGAATGCATCGGAAAGCAAGTAGACATATCTGGAGGCTGCTTAAATAATATGGAACAGACTGAAAGTGTTAAGTTGCTCAGGTTTCAAATTCAGAGGGAGTGGGGAGGGAATCACATTCAAACTATTGATTTTGATTGCTTATTAAAATCTCAAGCGGTGAGATTTGAGGATACTGAATAAGAATGAATTATACATTCCAATCTGACATTCATCTGAAGAAGCTAAAATATTATATACCGGTAGACATAAATAACGCTGAACAGAAAGCACTTTAGGAAAAGCATGACTTCCAAGATGCACACATATTGAACAATGCATATTGAGCATACTGTGGTTTGATTACACTAAATCCTTATTTGTTTCTTTCAGCTTCACTCCCTCAAAATGTCCTGTTGTGGAGGCCAGAGTTCCCGCTGTTCCAGATGTGGCTGTTCCCCCTGCTGCTGCCAAAGCCATCAAGTCTGTTCCAGATGTGGCAGCTCTCCCTGCTGCTGCCATAGACGTCAAGCCTGTTCCAGATGTGGCAGCTCTCCCTGCTGCTGCCAAAGCCGTCAAGTCTGTTCCAGATGTGGCTGCTCCCCATGTTGCTGCTCTAGCCGGGGCTATTGCAACCAGTCTCGCTATACTATCCAGCAGTACAAGTTCTGAGCACTTTAGAAATTGTTAAATGGGCTCTGGATCTGAAGCTTGATAGCAATCATAATACCCAGAAGCGAATGGCTGCTTGCTGTTTGCCAGCTCAAAACCTGAGATATTGAGATCAATGTCAACAAATATATATTTAATGCCTACTTGTTGCCTTCCTGAGTTAACCTCACAGTTAGACGCCTCCAGCTTCATTCCTGTATCCCTCATGAAACTGAAATTCTTCAATCAATTTCAAAAATCCAAATGAAGGAGTATTTTTTTTCTTGAAATAGATGGTACTTTCATTTTCTCCATGGTGTCTGAGATATGAATAAATAAATAAATATGCATTCATGGCAATGCCTTGTGCTGTTGGTCTGGTTTGTCTTCCATGAGATCTCCATACATCCGTCCGTCCATCCATCCATCCATCCATCCACCACCACCATTATTTATTAAATTTGTATACTGCCCATCATCCAAAGATCACAGGGTAGTTCACAACATAAAAACACAAACTTAAAACAAAAAATACATAACAAAACAAAGACAAAAGCAAAGCAAAGTGATAACACACACACCCAACACACACAGATTTAAAAAGCCATAGACTGTTATTCAATCAAATATCTGGTTAAAGAGATACTATCATTTATTAAATTTCAGTGGGTCTCCTCTTTGGTGTCAACTGAGTCTCTATAAGGGTTCAGGTGGTCCCTGAAGTAGCTCAGCTGTTCTTGTTGCCATTCATCTGTCTCAGAAACAATGGAGTGTCCCTCTTGGGCTGAAGTCAAACCACTATTTTAGCAACACTGACGTGACCTCTCCAGGGTGCAAGCCTGGGAAGTTTGTATGGATGTCCAGAGCTCCCCAGACAACAAGCCTTGCTGATGTGGTCCAAAGCACATCAATATGTTTGGCATCAGCTTAGCTTCAGGAGTTTCCAGAAAGAGCTGTAGAGATGGTCATCCAACCTCTTATGGACTCCACTCTGGATTTGTGTAGGGTTTACTCTTTAGCCTTTTCTTCTGCAAAAGCAAAGCAAAATGACTGGTAATGATGAGAGACTGGTAATGATGAGAGTCCAGCAACATCTGGAGGACCACAGGTCCCCTACACATGACAAATGGGGGGGGCATTTATTGCATGTTTCAAGCATTTCAAGGGTAGTCAGGAAAAGAGTTGTTTGTTCACCAGGTTAAGGCTCCAGGAGTGAAGGTTTTAGCCGGAACAATGAAAACGCTGGCTGAAAGGCCACGTCTTATTGCTTGTTGTTGTTCAGTCGTTCAGTCGTGTCCGACTCTTCGTGACCCCATGGACCAGAGCACGCCAGGCACGCCTATCCTTCACTGCCTCTCGCAGTTTGGCCAAACTCATGTTAGTAGCTTCGAGAACACTGTCCAACCATCTCATCCTCTGTCGTCCCCTTCTCCTTGTGCCCTCAATCTTTCCCAACATCAGGGTCTTTTCTAGGGAGTCTTCTCTTCTCATGAGGTGGCCAAAGTACTGGAGCCTTAACCTCAGGATCTGTCCTTCTAGTGAGCACTCAGGGCTGATTTCTTTAAGAATGGATAGGTTTGATCTTCTTGCAGTCCATGGGACTCTCAAGAGTCTCCTCCAGCACCATAATTCAAATTCAATTGTAGTCTTATTGCTACAATTCAATTATTTTCACATATAAAGTCCCTAGAGTCCCTAAAGTCCCTACTTTCACATATAAAGTCCCTAGATTTCACACATAACTTCCAGAGTCATGTTGCGTAAATAATATATTTATCTGCCACAGTATCACTTGGAGTGTTTTTCTGGTCATCATATACCAGCTCACCTTCTGAGCATGGGGGTGTGACAAGCATGAGATATTGCATCACAAGCACATCATTGGATCTCAGCCAGAGTGTTTGAGATAGTACTGATGACAGTACTTGCGTAGATGAGCAATTACTGAAATTAGGCTTGGCTTCATGTAACCAAAGTCCATCCATATGTTTGGCATCAGCTTGGCTTCAGGACTTCCCAGAAGGAGCTGTAGAGATTGCCATCCAATATCTTAGGGACTCCACTCTGGATTTGTGTAGGGTTTACTCTTTAGCCTTCTCTTCTGCTAAAGTTATCCCACAAGGCTGTGGAGGTTCAGGACCAGAGTTTCCATTCTCCTAGATGAGCTTCCTTCCCAGGTTGATGAGTCCGATCTGCCCCTCACTTCTTTCTACAACACATGCAGAAACCACCTTCTTGACCCTTGGACCCCCCATTTGTCTCATCTGCTGCCGCCTGTCTTCACATGCAGGGGAAGTCCCTAACTCACTGAGGGTTTGAGACTCATTGGCTACCCTCACCTGGTTGAGCCGGCCAGTCAAAGCCATGCCTGGGTTGTGGTTGCTGTCACAATGCTAACAGTTTCTAGGAGCCACATGTGAGAGCTGAGTACAGAGTGGGGACCAAAGGTGTGCCCCCTTCCCTAACACTCCATACACCCCAGGTATTCAGGACTTTGTATTTTAATGTGAGGACCTTGAACCTAGCTCACTGGTAAGATGGGCAGCCAGTGAATATGGTTTAGCAATGCTGTCACATGTTAGTCAGATGCCTCCATCAGCCAGATACTCCTATCAGGAATTGGGCCAGCACATTCTACACCAGTTCAAGCTTCCAAACCAGGTCAAAAGGGCTGCCCCACATGCTCATTGCAGTAGTCCAGCTTTGAGGTTAAAAACATGTGGACTAAAGTAGTCTGGCTATAACTGTTTTAAGTTAGTTAGGAGCAAACACCAGTATTCAACTAAATAATTGCATAAGCATAATGACTTCCATTTGGGCAATGAAACTTCCCCCTCTCCACCCCTGTGTGTGACTCGCACCATCCTCAAATCTGCTCCACAGGTTGGGGAAAACCCCTGAAAATATACATAACCCCCCAGAAAAAGCAAAACGACTGGTAATGATGGAAGTTAGAATCCAGCAACATCTGGAGGACCACAGGTCCCCTACACATGACAAATGGGGGGCATTTATTGCATATTTCAAACATTTCAAAGGTAGTCAGGAAAAGAGTTGCTTGTTCACCAGGTTAAGGTTACAGGAGTGAAGGTTTTAGCCAGAACAATGAAAACGCTAGCTGAAAGGCCACATTGTATTGCTACAATCCAATTCTTTTCACATATAAAGTCATGGGTTCCTAGATTTCACACATAACTTCCAAAGTCATGTTGCATAAATAATATACTTATCTGCCGCAGTATCCCTTGGAGTGTTTTTTCTGGTCATCATATACCAGCTCACCTTCTGAGCATGGGTGTTAGGTGTGATATGCATGAGATACTGCATCACAAGCACATCCTTGGATCTTAGCCAGAGTGTTTGAGGTAGTACTAATGACAGTACTTGCGTAGATGAGCAATTACTTAAATCAGGCTTGGCTTCATGTAATCAAAGTCCATCCAGTTTATAAAATTATGCATTGCGCAAAGAAAGCCAATAAAGTTTTTCTACCTATCTCATCATACTAGAACTCGTGGACATCCAGTAATGAATGTTGGATGATTTAGGAGAGATTCAAGCATTTCTTCCAACCACACATAGTTAAACTATGGAACTCGTTCCCACAGGATACAGTGATAGCCACCAACTTGGGTGGCTTTAAGAGAGGATTGGAAAAAATGTGGAGGGTAAGGCTATTGATGGCTGCTAGGCATGATGGCTACGCTGTGCTCCCACAGAAGGCAGCAGTGCTTCTAAATGCCAGTTGCTGGAAACTACAGCAGGGGAGAGTCACTCTTGCTCAAATCCTGCTTGTGAGCTTCCTATTGGGGCATCTGGTTGGCCTCTGTGAGAACAGGAGGCTGGACTAGATGGGCCATTGTCATGATCCAGCAGCCTCTTCTTATGTGGGGAACCTGTGGACAGCTGTTGTTGGACTCCAATTCCCTGCAGCTCCAGCCAACATGACCAATATCCAAGAAAGATGGGAGCTGGAGTCCAACAGCATTTGAGGATCACATCCCTGCTTATCAGCACAATCTGGGGTCAACACTTTACTGAAGACCAGGCTCTTCTAATGTTCATTTAAAATTAATTTTCATTAAATTTTCTGTTTTACCATTTAAAGCACTCATTTTTACTCCCTTAAGATATCAATGACTTCCCTTCTTATCTTTCCATGGTTCTTTTTTTTTTGCATATCATAAATCCCTGCACATTTTGGCTCTTCTAGTGTTCTTATACTGCCTTTCAACTTGGCAGTTCCATTTAGATCTCACTAATTGATATTGATAGATGTTTGCACCTCCATTAATTTTCTCCCCTTTGTTTTACCAGCTAGTTCAACTCAACTCAGTTTATTACAGCAAAAGCCAGCAATATAATACAGTACAGTATAATTTCAAACCAGCGATCAGAATATCGCTACAAGGCGTCAAAATCCTAAGGATTAGGAAAAAAAACCAATGGCGCAAAATAAATTTATAGTATATTTTCCAGTAGAAGCGATTTACGTTTTTTTATGGCTAAGGTGCAAAACCTGGCCACAGCATAGGATACTGAGCTCAAAGAGTCTTCCAAAAGGAATTTGCGTAGGATTTCAGGAATAAATTCCAGATAATATTGCAAGGGTTTAAATTTTGATAAAAGGGGTAATATAAGTTGAGACCATTCTTCACTGTAAAGTTCACAGAATAGATGAATGTGAGTAACAGATTCCACCTTATTGGTCATGCATAGGCGCTCGTGGATAGGTACCCGCAGGAATTTGCTATGTACAGCTGTAGGCAGTGCCTCAAATCGGGCTCTGGAAAAAGCCCATCTGTAAGATTCATAAGTAATATTAGATAAATAAAGGGCAGCTGAAAAGTTGGGCCAAGATTTTAGACACCTGTAATTCTCAGGAAGTAAGGCATCTTCTTTTTGCAGTTCGATATCGAGAAGCCTCTGAGTAATAGATGTTTTTGCCTTATTCAAGGGTCCACTAAAGAGGTCTTCGGGGTTTAGGCCAATTTGTTTGATCTTGTTAACAACCAGCTAGTTCAGTTGCCATTGCCACGTCACCTGGAAGGAAACCCCGTGTTCTAATATGGATCCTGCTCTCCCTTGCATCCTAATTGCTGTTATTCTTTAAGATGACATTTCCCAATGGTCAGATCATGCACTCGTGTTGCAATATGTCCATCTCATCACACCTACTACCAGCCTCCAGAAGGCGAGATGGCATTTTATGATGCTCCAAATGATAGGTATACAGTGATACCTTGGTTTACAGCCATAATCCATTTCGGAGGTCCGGTTGTGAACCAAAACAGGTTGTAACCCAAGGCGCGCTTTCGCCAATAGGGCCTCCCCCCCCAAAAAATAATGGTTGTAACCCCCCCCCCCAAAGGGTTGTCATCCCAAAAAAGGGACACACACTTCAGGGTTTGACGTGGTTGTAATTCAAAATGGTTGCAAATCAAGGTACTACTGTAGTCCAAAGGTTTTGTGAACTAATTCAGTGAACTCAACTACGTAGTTTATTCTAAGCACTGCGTCATCCGCAAGAGACTTCAGTTGATGGGCCCCATTGAGCAACTCACCTGATGCTATACTGTATCATTCTTAAATACTTCTCTAAGTGCTTTCCACGTCGATGTCAAAATCATCAGTGTATTAAACTGGGATAGCATTAATCACCCACATTTTTAGTTAATGAGAGATATTTAATGAGATATATTGATTAAGCCAAGTATCTTAAACTGGAAGGTGGCAAACCAGAGAGGATATGAGCCTTTCATAAAGAATTAGTGGCTTTTTGGAGCTGCTTCACTTCCTCTAGGAAGGGTTTGCTGTGCCTTATAAAAGGTCCCTGGTCCAAAGGCTCTTCACTCGTTTGTTAGAACTTCTTGAGCACTTCCAAAGTTGGGCAAGGTAAGCTGCATTTTGCTGATCTCTTTTGATGCAGGGAAAATATTTGTTTGATGGAATTTGGTTGTTCCTTCATTCCTTCATACATTCCTTCACTATCAGTTCTTTTTGCAAGTTCTTAAATTCATGTTGTTATCTCTGGGAAAGCAAGTGGTTTTTCAGTGTTCATTATTTGTTTTCAAGAGGGAGGCTGTCCCTCAGCTCTGTCTCGGTTCCATTTTGTCCCATACCAGAGCCAAAAATAATCTTATTGAAAGAATAGGCCAGGTATGGGGAACCTGTGTCCCTCCAGATACTATTAGACTCCCACCATCCCTGACACTTAGCTATGGTGACTGGGGATGATGAAGGAGGAGTGGAGATCCAGCAAGTTTCCCATCCCTGGAATATAGGGGCTGTAGCAAATGCTTTTGCTACTCAGAGTTGTTGTTTGTTGTTTAGTTGTTTAGTCGTGTCCGACTCTTCGTGACCCCATGGACTAGAGCACGCCAGGCACTCCTGTCTTCCCCTGCCTCCTGCAGTTTGGTCAGACTCATGTTGGTAGCTTCGAGAACACTTTCCAACCATCTCATCCTCTGTCATCCCATTCTCCTTGTGCCCTCAATCTTTCCCAACATCAGGGTCTACTCAGAGTAGACTCATCTAAAGTTGCAGACATGCCTAACTTGGGTCCATTTATTTCAGTGGACTGAATTGAGTGTAACCATAGGATATCATTATTATTATTATTATTATTATTATTATTATTATTATTATTATTACATTGCTATCTCACCTTTCATCCAAGTAGCCCAAGGTGGCATACATGGTTTTCCCTCTCCCCATTTTATCCTCCCAACCACACTGAGACAATGTCTAAACCAGCTTCATGTCCGAATGGGGACAAGACCTCTCCTAGGTCTTAGTCCAACACTCTACCCACCCCACCCCACTGGCTCTTGGCGTCTGTAGAGCCATGTTCCCAATAGTTGGATTTAGGCTGTTAACAAAACCTTTTGGTGCATAGAAGAAAGGAACAAACTTTTCTTATCTCTTGCGACAAACTATATAGGCAGTGAAATATACTCGGAGTCGAGTGTGGATTTCATGCTCTTTATTCAGCTCATAGTAGCGATGAATGAGAGTTCCCCCAGAACGTCTGCTTTATATACATTATTTACACAATGGGCCCCATGTGATTGGCTAATTCCAGGATACTACTGTAAGCCAATCAGGTTGTGGATTCACTTCCACCTGGAGCTGGATTGGGTGGCTCCTGCAGACCAATCAGCTGCTGCATTCTGGATCCTATTGTTCTAGGACCAATCCGACTGCTGCATTCTGAATCCTATTGTTCTAGGACCAATCAGACTGCTGCATTCTGAATCCTATTGTTCTAGGACCAATCAGACTGCTGCCTTTTCTATCCTATTCAACTCAGTACATAACAGGCAGGAATTAAAGATTTCTCCGTGGTTGTTTGAACTTTGAGATGGAGGCAAAGGCAACATGTCAAGACATAGAACTAGTGGTCAGGGGGAGTGAATGAGTCGCTCGGGGATTTAGTGGAGAACAATAGCACCCTGCTTGGCCTAATTCAACTCTCTGTAACTCTCCTTCCTAATCTTTCTTTCCAGGTTTACCCTTCTCCTCTCTAAAGATGAGCTGTTGTCGCTGCTGCAGAGGTCGTGGTTGCTGCTGTTGCCGGAGGCCCAGTCCAAGACTGGTCTATTATGTCAGCAGACCCACCCAATGCGCTTGGATCACCCGGTATTCCTATTCTTCCTGCTGTGCTCCTAGGGCTCAGCTCCCCATCCAGCAGTGTTGCCCCCCAGTGAAGAAATGCTAAAGGAATACCATCAGCACCGAGTAGTCCTGTAAGTCTCAGTCTCGGCAGCTGAGAAGAGAAGGGCATAATTTGCAGTCCCAGTTTGACTACTTTCTGGATTATCTGCCGTGCCGCATTAGATGCCTGAAGCTTTTCCCCCGCCTCCACACTCTAATTGCATTATGTTCTTCCCTTCTCTCCACTTAGTTCTTGGAAGCAGCCACTATATAATTGCTGTGTTGGTGGCACTCTCATTGTTTTTCTTGGTGTTGTTGTTAGTCTGGCTTACAGTTCTTTAGTGATTCCTTTCTTTGCATGTATTCTACACTTAAATGCTGAAACTGTCATTCCACAAGAAACTGTAGTTCTTTTGCAAGAGGGCCCTAGCTTTCTTCACCAGAGAAACCTCGACAACCTCAACAAACTACACTTCCCAAGATCATTCATAGAACCTCATAGTATAAAACCAACAAGAGGTTCGTAGCATAGCCAAAATGGCACCATCCAGTTCGTGTTGGACTACAACACCCACCATCCTTTAACCATGCTGGATGGGACTAATGAGAGCTAGCGTCTCAACTTCTGTTGTGCACCAAATCCAGCCACATCTGATTGGCATTATGCTGGCTACAGACATACTCAGTGTTTCAATCTCCTAATGCAGCAACAATAAAATTTCTGAAATTGTGTATGTTCCATTTGTCTTCTGTTTTATTCCCCTTGAATCTCTTGTTTCCATCACAGTTCCTAGATGCTGCAATACACATAGTCTCTTGGGCTTGGCCATGGGCTTCTGGGAGTTTCCTCTGGCTATGTCAGGACTGTCAGCTGCCTCAGACAGCAGAGGGTGAAGGTGTGTGAGGTGGACAGACATCCCACCTGACATTTGTCAGCTTCTGCATGTAGAATTGGGTGGATGTGTGGCTACATCTTTTATCCTGACAAATGGACTTCCATCTCCAAGTGCACATTGTTATGCTCTAGAGAAGTTTTTAAAACATAACTCACCAGCCTCCAGATCCATTGCACTTCTAGCTGAGAGGGATGACAGTGTCCTACTTTGCAGTGTGGCAAACAGGTTGCAAGAGAAGGTGGCATTCAGGCTGGACACGAGGCAAGGCAGGATAAAGGTCAGCCTGGATGCAGGATTGTGCAAAGGGAAACACAGAGCTCTGAAGTTGTTCCACTGAAGAATAAGCTGAAACTGAGCCGTTGCTCATTAGGTACAGATGAATTGTGAGCACCACCACACATGGTGCGAGATTCTGCTCTACTTAAAGCCTCCTACTGTGACAGATTGAGGGTGGTCCAGGTCTTCCAGGGTCTTCTGAAATCGAGTCCTCAGAATCACCATGGCAGTGCCACTTTCTTGAGCTGGGCTTGTGGAGAACACTGGCTTCACAGCCACCTGATCAAGACGCATCTGACTCCTGGTCCCAGACATAGCAGTGGCACAACTCAGACATTCTCTTCTGATGAGAGGCATAGCAGAAAGCCAGTGGCACCTGGTGCTGCCCATTGGGACTGGTAGGACAGAGAGGCCACCAGGAGTAGGAGGAGCCAGAGGGAATGACAGGCAGCATTGACAGGGCTGAGAATGGTTGGTGAGGCAGTGCCCCCATTGCCCTAATGGATTCATTGCCACATATCAGTGTCTAGACTGTATACAGGGCTGGCATCAGGTGGTGGGTGGTAGGGCGTGGCATGTGGAGGTGAGGCTTTGGAGGCAAAGTGAGAATGAATTAGCCTCCACAGGCAACAGACTTAGGTTATCACAGAAGGACAGGAGGGGTGGAGAACCCTGTCGGTCATTTCATTATGAATGGGGGGTGAATTTGATCTTTTTGCAGAAATTTCCATGACTACTTCTTCCCCTTTAATACGTTTTTGAAGTGGGGAGGAGAGAAAGGGCTCTTTGTTGTTTAAATTTAAACAAGACTAGAGATACAGTATACAGTTGAGAAGATAAGCATCAGGGTTTGGTGTTCCAGGAAATTTGAGTGATGTCAACAACCTCATTATCAACATAACAAGGAGGAACACCACAGCATTGCCAAACATTTACAGTAATGTGTTTGCTTGGACTGTGCAACTATTTGAAAGGGAAGGTTCAGATCCAAAAGCCAAACTTTTGTTGCTTAGTCCAAGAGTGGGGAACCTTAGGCCTGGAGGCCACATGCAACCCCCAGGCCTCTCCATATTTAGTTCTAAGATATATTTATATACCGCTATGTCAGGAAAATATATCAGAGCTTTCTATAGCAATGAAACATAAAACACTGCCATAAAAACCACATAAAGATTAAAAACTGACACCCATGAACCATTGTGGAAGGATTTCTCCTAAATTGCCTGCATAGGCCTGGTGCAATAGTAAAGTTTTCAGCTTGTGTTTAAAGTTGGCACAGAAGGCACCTGCTGAATATCTATGGCAGAGCATCACACAGGAATGGGTGAATAAAGGCTTGGGCTTCTTGTTGTTCTCAAATGAGACCCAACAACTTGGGGAATGGCAATCTCAATGATCAAGCTGGAATATAAGGGCTTAGGTGATCTTCCCCACACCCCTAGTTGAAACTACATCCACTGTCAGAAGCAACATGGTTCTGAAAACAAGTAGCTGGAAGTAGCAGGAGGGGAGAGTGTTCTTGAACATAAGTCCTGCTTGCAGATTCCCCCTAGGCATTTAGTTGGTCACTGTGAGAACAGGATGCTGGACTGGGTGGGCTATTGACCTAATCCATCAAAGTATTTCTTATGTTCCTATACAGCTCAAGACCAGGTAACTTGAGAGACAGCCTTTCCCATTACCGGTATACACCCAGTCATAGCTGTCAACCCTCCCTTTTTTTGTGGGAAACTCCCTCATTCCAATGACGTTTCCCACTGCTATCCCAGATTGTTGATATCCCTTAAATTTCCCGGATTTCAAAGGAAGCAGCTCCTCTCCCTCCCTGCCGGCCAGGGAGGCTCCTCAGCTGCGTTGCTCGGCTGCCAATAAGGAGTCTGAGACCGACTGGGGGCGGAGCTTGCATGCCTTGTGCAGCCAGACCCTCACGCCCAACCAGACAGCCAGCCTGCCTGCTGTCTATGTGCTCGCTCTTTCGCTCACCCATTTGCGCGCAGCCTCTGGAGCGCAGGGTGGCGAGGCTACTTGGTGCCATTGCACCGCCCTGGCGGCATCCCTTATTTTCAAATCCGAAAGTTGGGAAAAATCCTTTATTTTCAAATCCAAAAGTTGACAGCTATGATTTAGTTGGTCACTGTGAGAACAGGATGCTGGACTGGGTGGGCTATTGACCTAATCCATCAAAGTATTTCTTATGTTCCTATACAGCTCAAGACCAGGTAACTTGAGAGACAGCCTTTCCCATTATACACCCGGTAGATCGCTGTGATATGTGGGAGAGTCTTTCCTGCAAGTTGCAAACACCTCAAAACCCCTCTCAGCAGTAACCAGGAGCAGGGCTTTGAGAGTGGCTGACTCTGTTCTGTAGAACAGCATTCCTGGCAAGATACAACAGGCACCCACTTTCCATACTTCCTGGAAACGGTTAAAGATGCTTTTGTTCCAACAAGCTTTCCCAGCTGGATAAATGGGTCTCCACCATGACTTTGTATGGTTTAAGTCTTCTTTTTAAATACGCTTTTTTTTCCTTGCGTTTCTAATCACCTTACGTGTAAATCACCTTGAGTCAGTGATTCAGAAGATGATTAATAAATTAATTGCAAGAATAATAGGAATGAGAATATTCTTAGGAAACCATTGGGGTGGGGTGGGGGAGAAAGAAAGGAGAGAGACTCACAAACGACAGCCTACAAGAATGTCAAGTCATCATATAAGTTTATTGAAATATGATTGAAATGAGCCCAGGCACCAAGAAGAAAATGGGGACACCGTGTCTGACCTTAAAAAGGCTCCCCCTTTCATTGCTGAAAAGACTTCAGAAAAGATTAAAGGGAGGGGAAGAAGGAGGAGAGAGAGAGGGGGGGAGGTTCAAAGCTTTAGGTGCTCAATTCAGCAGGGCGACTCCGTCGAAGACGTAAATTCCACCTGGCAGCTTCTGTTGAGACTGCATTCCTTATTCCTTAGCATTTCTTGGACCCGCATCCTTTGGTACTGCAGCACGGAGGACAGCAGGGGGCGCAGCAAGTTTGGCAGCAAGGAATGCAGCAAGACTTGGAACTGCCACAGCTGGACTGGCCGCAGCCCTTGGAACTTCCGCAGCAGGACTGGCCGCAGCCCTTGGAACTTCCGCAGCAGGACTGGCCGCAGCCCTTGGAACTGCCGCAGCAGGACTGGCCGCAGCCCTTGGAACTTCCGCAGCAGGACTGGCCGCAGCCCTTGGAACTGCCGCAGCAGGACTGGCCGCAGCCCTTGGAACTGCCGCAGCAGGACTGGCCACAGCCCTTGGAACTTCCGCAGCAGGACTGGCCGCAGCAAGGGGAGCAGCAGGATTGAGAGCAGCAAGGGATGCAACAGCAGGGGGAGCAACAGGTCTGGCTGCAGCAGGGGGAGCAGCAGGACTGGCCACAACAGGACTGGCCACAGCAGGGGGAGCAGCAGGACTGGCCACAACAGGACTGGCCACAGCAGGGGGAGCAGCAGGACTGGCCACAGCAGGGCACAGCGCAGCACAGAAGAGCTGTGCCACAGGACGAAGAACAGCAATCGTTACAGCCCATGTTTTACGGAGTGGAGGCAAAGCTGAAATGGAATAAAAAAAAAGACAATATAAAATACATTGCATATATTAGGGGCAAGCTCCCTTTTTTTTTTAAATGGATAACCATTTCCTGCATGGATTTTTCAGGGTGTTGCAAATGCTCTCCAAGACCCCACCACATACCCAACCCAATTTGCTTTTGTCATTCCTCTTACTGCTCCATCTTCTGCATTTTTTTAAAAAAGAAATGGAATGGAGGTTCTTATTGACTAATACACAGTCCAGTCAATCAGGGATCCTATGGGCAACAGAATGACCTCTCCCCACATCAAATGAGGGGTTACTTTTGCGTGGTCGCGAGCAGCCCCCTGGGTCCCCAGTGCGGCTCCTGGTAGTTGAGACTAGGCTCCATCCTCCCCAAGCTGGATACCTGGAGGTCTCCGCCTACCTCAGCCAATCGCCCAATCCCGCCTAGGGAGGCGTAGCCAGGGGATTGGCCAGGTAAGGAGAGGGACCACCCTGCCCACACA
Organism: Darevskia nairensis; assembly: GCA_034642065.1. Lineage (NCBI taxonomy): Eukaryota > Metazoa > Chordata > Lepidosauria > Squamata > Lacertidae > Darevskia > Darevskia nairensis. Next base: position 1,082,348 of record JAWWNI010000425.1, read on the forward strand.
ATAGAAGGTGTATCTTACCTGGGAGGTGGCATTCGGGCAACAGAATGTCATTACAAACCTTTTCATTTTGAAGAAATGCCAAAGAAGAACAATTAATTTTTTTGGCCACATTTTTCAGGTCCCCAAGCTATTATGAAACTGAGAAGGAGAGTTTAGCAGGGTCTGCCCCCCACCCATTATTTTCATTAAAATGTGCTTCGTATTCCAGCTCAAGCTTGCAGGGGGGTGGATTACTTCTTTCTTCACCTGCAGTAGCAATCTTTTTCTGGTGGGTAGGCTACATATTTGAAGCCTTTGACGTGCCACGAGAAGTCATGTTTTAGTATGGTAGCTTTGCAGGACTGGTTTGCAAGGCATACTCAGAATACCATGGTATTGTTGGCATACTCAAAGACGAGCATTTTATCATCATCAACAACAACAACCTTTTATTGGCATCACATACAAACATCAAAAACAAATCAATACAAAATTACCACTTCCCCATTGGCACAAATCTTTGATAAAAGAAATAAGGCATAGCAGTCTATCGTCACATCTCTAGGTCTCCAGGGAGATCAGACGTCTGCAGTGTATTTTGACGACAAAAAACCAAATACCGTCTTTCCCCCTTTTTAAGACACCGTCTTATAATTTTTTTTCCCTCAAAAAAACACAGGGTGGCTTATTTTCGGGGGATGTCTTATTTTTTTATTACGTCAGTATGGTACAGTACAGCCTCCCCCTGCATGCTGAGCAGGTGGGGCAGAACTCCGCAAGAGGCGCGTTTTCCCCCCGTGCCTCTCACTGGTTCGCTGGCTCCCTGCGCACGCAGAAGGGGCTGAGGAGGCGACTGGAACAATGGCGGCACCATGGCTTACTTTTGGGGTACGTCTTACTTCTCACAAAGGTAAAAAAACCCTGCCATGGCTTACTTTATGACTACGTATTAAAAAAGGGGAAACAGGGTAGAGATATTTAGCCACTAACTTGGTGAGCTCCTGATCTTTCCCCAGTAATAGGAAATGTATGACCTCCAACTCTGGTTTCCATTTGGGGATGCAGAGTTGATCTAGAAATTGCTGATGGAGATCATCATATAGTTTACAATTAAGAACCATATGTGTAAGGCGTTCCACCAGGTGGTCTTCACATGGAGCATTTTATCATTAAGTAGGTGTAAGGTGTACCCCCTAGTGAATTGAAACACACAGCAAAGATGGATGGAATGCCTCGACATTACAGTAAATTGCTAGCAACATAACCACTCTACTGGTGGCATTTATAATTTAGGGCAAGGGTGGGGAGCCACTGGCTTCCAGATATTGTCAGACCACAACTCCCATAATCCTGGCCACTCGTCATGCTGGCTGGGGCTGATGGGAGTTGTCGTTCCACAATATCTGGCTACAGATTCTTCACCCCATCCTCAGTGCTCTACAACTGCCACCTTAGAAGCAGAATTTATTTATTTTTGGAGCAACTGATGAAATTGGAAGCCAAACTGTATTGCTATAATAATTTTCAAAATTCTGTTCTATTGTTAGTATAATAAATAAAAAGTAAAGGTAAAGGATCCCTGGACGGTTAAGTCCAGTCAAAGGAGACTATAGGGTTGCAGCGCTCATCTCACTTTCAGGCCGAGGGAGCCGGCGTTTGTCCACAGACAGCTTTTCGGGTTATGTGGCCAGCAAAACTAAACTGCTTCTGGTGCAACAGGACACCCGTGACGGAAACCTGAGCGCACTGAAGCACCGTTTACCTCCCCCCCCCCCAGCAGTACCTATTTATCTACTTGCACTAGTGTGCTTTCGAACTGCTAGGTTGGCAGGAGCTGGGACAGAGCAATGGGAGCTCACCCCATCATGGGAATTTGAACCGCCAACCTTCTGATCAGCAAGCCCAAGAGGCTCAGTGGTTTAGACCATAGCGTCACCCGCGTCCTAGTATAATAAATGTATGTTTTTGGTGATCAGCTGTATCCTACCAGGATCCTGAACAACCGTGTCTGAAGTGATGTTTGATGCTTTCATTCCTCTATTCCCCCTCTCCTCTTATAATGAGACTACTCAATATTGTTAACAAAATGGATGTGCCCTAAATTCACATAGGGGTTGTTGGTCATGAGAAGTTCTGTGGTCAAATTCCCTACCATTGTAGATCTCCTGATCCTACCAAGGTAAGGTCCTACCAGTTTGATGCATTTAACTATGGCTTATCTGAAGTAGTCTCAGAAAGGAAGTTTGCTGACCGTTTTGTAAATTCTTTTTCAATCTTCTCCTGAACCGTAGGAGAATCTGAGTCCTTTTCTGGAGAATATATGGTGATGTGGCCTCCCTATTTTTGCTAGGGTGGGGGATTAGGGTTGCAGTTCTGGACACACTGCTCATCTTGCACACCATAAACGCATTCAGAGCACATGGCTTCCTTCAAGGAATCCTGGGAACTATAGTTCACTAAGGGTGCTGAGAGTTGTAGCACTGTGAGGGGGAAATCAAAGTTTCCTGGGTTATTTGGGGGAAGTCATGTGCTTTAAATTGTGTTTCAAATGTGCTCAAAATTTGGATCTGTAGTATAATATTGCAATTTACCTATTTTAAAAACTCAATAAAGATTTTGTGTCCAGTCTGCTTTGTTTGCAGTTGGTTATACAACAATGAACAATCATATTGAATTCATCCAGATTTCCTTGTGGGGGTTTTTTATACCTATTCTCACTTATTACTTCTTCATCCCACACTTTTCTCAGCTCCTGATGGTCATTTTTACCATTGTTAACAGAAGCAACAGGCTTGGCCCCTTCCTAGTTTGGTCTTTCGGTCTTAGCCCCCTGGTTCCCTCATCCATCACAACAAACTAACAGTGGATTTTCAGTGGCTGAGAATTCCTCACATGCACAGAATGGGTTGTAGGAATCCAACACTGGCCTTACTCGGAACAGACCCACTGAAATAAATGACCACAGCTAACCTAAGGGCATTTATTTCAATAGGTCTTCTCTGAGTAGGACTGAAACACACTCACTGGGCATTTCATCATTCAGAGAATGTTCAGAAATTCACTTTCATTCAGAAGGACTTTGTACCAGAGACACTTTCTTAAGAAAAACAAGAAAACAGGAATGAACAGTTCTCAAAGTGGGAGGGTAAAGTGGGAGGACTCATCCACACTTACTTTTTGCTCTGTGCTTTCTAGGTGATGTTCCACGCTTTCCTTGTCTGTGCCCAAAAGCCTTTGTTTTGTGCCCTCCCACCTTTCCCCAGGAAAGCCCACTATTTTAATGCTGAATCAGAACAAATGAGAATTTGGGTTTTCTGCAGATTGCCATTTGCTCTGATTCAGCCACAAAGAGTGGGTTTTCACATGAAAAGTGCCAGGGAGGGAACCCCAACACCTTCAGGGAGAGAGCTTTAAAACCCAGACCTGTACCTACAAATGTGGGTAAGCCCTAAATCTCACCAGCATAAGAGTCTTCTTAACACCCACACTGATGTTATTCTCCCTGTGATGTAATGATGCAAAAGTCTCAAGAGTTTTCTCACTTTCTATCAACAATCTTACGTTCTATCAATGATTATCTATTCACAATCAATGAGGTATCGTGAACAACAACACACCTTTATCAATTGGCCACAAGTGCATCAAAAACCAATTACAAGACCCAAAGCTCACAATTTCCAACATGAACAGAGTTAAAATATAGGGTTGATATATCTAATTTGAGGACAAAAGCAAATTGAGATACAGTTAAATTAACTCCTTCCAGTAGCACCTTAGAGACCAACTAAGTTTGTTCTTGGTATGAGCTTTCGTGTGCATGCACACTTCTTCAGATACACTGAAACAGAAGTCACCAAGAATAAACTTAGTTGGTCTCTAAGGTGCTACTGGAAGGAATTTTTTTATTTTGTTTCAACTACGGCAGACCAACACGGCTACCTACCTGTAGTTAAATTAACGAAATCCCTTAATGGATTTCTGCAAGAGAAATGAGAAATCTCCTAACTGATTCCATTCTTATTATATGTCAGCAAAGAACAAAAGCAACAAACTTTTAAAATATCATTTTAAAAAGAAACTTAATTTTAAGCAAGAGTTTGCATCCTACCGAAGGTCATTAGTTCATAACCAATGGAGGATAGGAACATTGGAAGGTGCCTTATACTGAGTCTGACCATTGGCCCTTGGATCACAGTATTGCCTACATTGAGTGGCTGTGGCTCTCCAGGGTTTCATAACTGGGGACTATTCCCAGTCCCACTTGAATATACTAGAGACTGAACCTGGGACCTTCTGCATACAAAGCAGAGGCTCTACCAGCGAGTTACTGTACTTCTCCAGCAGAGAACAGGCTGGTCATTAACTTTAGCACCCACTTACACAACAATCTCATAATATGAATGAACAGCTTCCATTCTGCCAAAGGTTATTCCTACCCTCTCTTTTTCCAAGTCACAAGAATCAATAGAACTTCTCTTACCTTACTGTGAGTGGTCAATGGAAGGACAATGAAGTCAAGTGAATGAAGGGCTGAGGCGCTGGAGTCCTTTTATGTAGCTCTGGGAGCCCTTTCCGAAGGAAGTGAGACAGCGTCAAAGCATGCCCAGTTCCTCTGGCCATCAAAATGCATTTGCATCCCGTGTGCCAACATCCGGTCCATGATCCTTCTTGATCCTCACTGTATTTGTGATGAACTAAGTCTATTTGTGGTCTATTATTAAACTTAGTTTCGTCTAATAACACTGTAATTTGCTCATGTGTCTAAGAGGCACACAGAGGATTAATTTAAATGGGAGAATATCAAGGATGCTGGACATTTTGCTAAGCTGTCTTCTGGGATCTGATGACGACAGACCCTGATTCACGAGCCGGAAGGTCTCAACATATGCTTATCCCACTGGAGACATAGAGGTTTAATGTTGCTATTGGCCTCCCATCAAATCACAGAATCCATGTGACATATAGTACTAAGTATGCTTACTGAGGAAGACATTTGGCACCCAGCAAAGTCAGGTGGGCTACCTAAGGTACCAGTGAGGCTTCGGCCACACATAGCTGTCAACCCTCCCTTTTTTGGCGGGAAACTCCCTTATTCCAATGCTGTTTCCCGCTGCTATCCCGGATTGTTGATATTCCTTAAATTTCCTGGATTTCAAAGGAAGCAGCTCCTCTCCCCCCCTGCCGGCCAGGGAGGCTCCTCAGCTGCATTGCTCGGCTGCCAATAAGGAGTCTGAGACCGACTGGGGGCGGAGCTTGCATGCCTTGTGCATCCAGACCCTCACGCCCAAGCAGACAGACAGCCTGCCAGCCGTCTATGCGCTCGCTCTTTCGCTCACCTGTTCGCACACAGCCTCTGGAGCGCAGGGTGGCGAGGCTACTTGGTGCCATTGTACCACCCTTGCGGCATCCCTTATTTTCAAATCCGAAAGTTGGGGAAAATCCCTTATTTTCAAATCCAAAAGTTGGCAGCTATGCTTCGGTGGCACTGGCTACCTTAAAATAATAACCCTGATCTTATGACGATGGATCCCAAGAATGGTTTGAAGCAGGGAATGGTCACCAGATACAGCTTCCCAAAGCATTACCATCACCAAATTTCCACCTGTATGGGGTGCATGCAATGTTGGTCATATTCAGGGTACATTCACTGAAATGAATGGGCACGACTCACTTGGATCAATTATTTTAATAGGTCTGCTCTGATTTGGTTTTAGTTGGATACATTCCCATTGGTTTAGCTCAATGACTTCTGTTTGATTCATACCATAAGCCCCTTAATTCCATTCCAACATGGAATCCATGTGACATTAATTCTAATTAGTTTTCAGAAAGAAAGAAAGAAATGTTTTTCAGCTAGCGCACATGCATGTGCGCACACACATTGTTGTTATACCTCTACATTAATTTCGAATTTATTTAAGAAAATAATCTAAGTTTCTGTTTTCATTCATGATAGGCTTTTCAATGTATATTTTAGTATGTTCAAATCAGGGTTAGGTAGATAATTCTGTTTCTAATTTGTGTCGATTTCATTTGCGTCCGTAAATAGCTTCCAGCATTGTTCTGATTTTTGTTGTTGTTTAAAACCACACGCACACAAATTGCATTATTTTCAAGACATTTTTCCCCTCCAACAGATGCATTTTTGTATGCATCTTAAGCTAAAATATATGTGGTGGATTCATCAAAGTCATTGCAATTGTGCAACGAAACTCTGCTCCTGCACATGCCAAATATGCTCCACTAGGATGAGACAGCAGGTTCACATTGTGTCCTGAAATGACTTCTGGTCAAAGGTGGGAACCATAGGGTTGCTATTAGCAGATGTTGGCTTTAATCATATGCCACAGCACAGCGCCCTTTTAATGAAATGATGTGAGCGCTGTCAAGGAACACAGCAACAGACAACATAGAGGATGAACATCTGCCCCAGTAGCTACTCAACACCTGTTATTCTTAAGTGGTGCCTCATTGCCTGGGGAGGGCCAAATGGAACTTGAGAAAAAGAGCTCACAATGGAGACATCTTCATTCACTCATTGACCTAATTTGACCTTAGATCTGGAATACCTGCTGCCCTCCAGAGTTTTGGACACCATTGGTCATGCAGGCTGTTCCCTGCTTCTGATCTAAGTGGCCCATAAGACCATTGGGTCAGGAGTCTGAAATTGCTTCTCTGCACCATTGCATCCATCGGTACTGTCTACCCTAAAGATGGGGAAACTGTGTCCCTCTAGAGATTGTTGGCCTCCCAACCCCCATCAAACTTCACCATTGGCCTTGACAACTGGGGTTGATGGTACCTGCAGTTCAACTATATTTGAAGAGGCACAGGTTCCGCACCCCTAACACAAAGAACTCCCTCCTTCCATAAGACCATTCAGAATCTAAAGTCACTATCCTGTACCACTGCCTCGCACCAGTACTGTTTACTCAGATGATGAGGAAACTGTGGCCTTCCAGAGGTTGGAAACATTGACAAAAAATAATTCTTGAGCAATTTGCTATATCACTAAGCACATCTCACTGGTTAAACACACATTTGGCCATAAACTCCAGCGGGTGTTTATGACATTTGACCCAGAAACTCCAGCGGGTGCAGAGTGCCGCGGCGAGGCTCCTTATGAGGCCTTGCCACGGGACCACATTCATCCAGTGCTGTACCAGCTGCACTGGCTCCCGGTGGAGTACAGGATCAGGTTTAAGGTGCTGGTTTTGACCTTTAAAGCCCTATGCGGCCTAGCACCTCGTACCTACGGGACCGCCTCTCCTGGTATGCCCCGCAGAGGACCTTAAGGTCCACAAATAACAACACACTGGAGGTCCCGAGCCACAAAGTTGTTAGACTGGTTTCAACCAGGGCCAGGGCCTTTTCAGTACTGGCCCCAACTTGGTGGAACGCTCTGTCACAAGAGACCAGGGCCCTGCGGGATTTGACATCTTTCCGCAGGGCCTGCAAGACAGAGTTGTTCCGCCTGGCCTTCAGGCAGAGACCCCCAACCCCAAGAGCCACCCAGAAGAAATGAATGACTCGTGACAATGTGTTATGGGATTAAATTGGCCACAACTTTATTTAAACCTTCATATGTAGGAAGAAATTGGTTTAGACATTGGGCGTGTATCCCTCCCAGTCCCCAGCAGGGGATCTGGGGCACATCAGGGCAATCAGGTCTGTCTGGGAAGTGGGCCGGCTCTGGAAGACGTTTGTTTATGCAGAGTGCCCACCCCCATTTTACCGCAACACTGGGGAGAGCACTGACAACCTTTCAGCATATGGCCAGTGATTCCCCTCCAACTCAGCCGACTGTGTGCTCTCAGGTAGGCTCCGCCCCTTTTAACTACGCAAAGAGCTCCGCCTCCCCCCGCCACAGGTAGGTTCATTAGAACTGAGGTTTGGTGGGAACCTCAAAGGGCTGTGATGTCTGTTGGCCGGAAGAATTTAGTGCTACCATTAATCCAAAAATTGTCTGGGCACCCAGTTAACTTCCTTCTTGCTTTTTTATTGCAAGATACTGACCAGTTTGTAACCCTACAAATGGCAAAAATTTTAACTTCTGTTCTGACATACAAGAGACGTAATGGACTGTTAGTAGGAAATTGATTATTGATTGATGTGTGTGTGTGTGTGTGTGTGTGTGTGTGTGTATTGCCACTAATTTTATTGTCACCAATTTTTTTAAATTCAATTGTGTGAGTGTAACTGCTGTTCCTGTGTTTTCTGCCTTGTCTTGCTATGAGCTTAAAGCTGAAATAAAGTTGATGATGATGGGGGCTGTGACGTGGGGAGATGGACCAGGAACTTCTGCCGTTGTCTCAGGGAATGAGGTGCTGTGTGTGGCCACACAAAGGGTGCCCTCCGGTTGATGGGAGAGCGGTCATTACAGTGGGTCCCTTCCAACTCTACAATTCTATGATTCTATTGTTATTTTAAAGTCAGACATGAAATGAGTGTGTGTTTAGTGTAAATTATATTTCTTATGGGGAAACCTATGACCCCTGGAAATAATTGGTAGGGAGTCAAAAGTTTTTCTAGAAATAAAATCCTCGGGCTCTGGATTGAGGTTAGAAGCTCATCTGACGCCCATTCATTTGTTCATCTCAACTTTGCTGGTCCTTGACTGTATTAAAGATTTATGTATGTTCATCTCAACATAATCCTTCTCAAATGGCCCCTTTGGACAGGAGGGAGAATGACAGGGTTAACTACTGTTGAATATCTTTAATCACATACATTTAAAAATGAAGGATGTTCAGACAGTCAAGCATGCACACTGGATGACGGTGCAGTAGAGGCCAACCACTGAGGAGTAAGGGAGACGTCAGCATTCTTGAGTCATGCTTCATTGCTGGGGGACAGTTCCACAGACCATATAAAATGGCCCACCCCCAGCAGTTCTTCACACAATCACTGGGTCCAAAACTCACACCAACTCCTCCTGCTGAACAAGGTAAGTCCCATTCCAGAGTTTGTTCATTGTTGTTCCTTTCTTTACCACAGGGGAGCTAAGGTCTTCCAACGACTCTGATCTTGCAAAGGCACTAGCTCGCACCATTGATTTTCTGCTTGGGAACCATTCTGGGCCTCTTGCAAAATTATGGGCAGACTACCCCAGGGTTTAGGTAAGGTAAAAAGGCAAAGGACCCCTGGACGGTTAAGTCCAGTCCAAGGCGACTATGGGGTTGCGGCGCTCATCTCGCTTTCAGGCTGAGGGAGCCGACGTTTGTCCACAGACAGCTTTCCGGGCCACATGGCCAGCATGACTAAACCGCTTCTGGTGCAACGTAACACCATGACAGAAACCAGAGTACATAGGAAAGCCGTTTACCTTCCCGCTGCAGCAGTACCTATTTATCTACTTGGACTGGCATGCTTTTGAACTGCTAGGTTGGCAGGAGCAGGGACAGAGCAATGGGAGCTCATCCTGTCATGGGGATCCGAACCGCCAACCTTCTGATCGGCAAGCCCAAGAGGCTCAGTGGTTTAGACACCCGCGTCCAAGGGTTTATAACAAAGCAGCATTCCAGACTCTGCCTATCCCATATTATTTCTCAAGTCAAACCTTGTAGATGTAAAGCCACAGAGACTTCCGATCTGAACTTTGGAGGGTGGCAGCCAACAGGGTTTCTAAGTAATGATAATAATAATTTATTATTTGTACCCCGCCCATCTGGCCGGGTCTCCCCAGCCACTCTGGGTGGCCTCCAACAAATATAAAAAATACATTAAAATATCACAGATTAAAAACTTCCCTGAACACGGCTGCCTTCAGGTGTTTTCTAAAGGTCATGTGGTTGTTTATGGCTTTGACCTCTGATGGGAGGGCGTTCCACAGGGTGGCGCAACTACCGAGAAGGCCCTCTGCCTGGTTCCCTGTAGCTTCGCTTCTCGCAGTGAGGGAACCGCCAGAAGGCCCTCGGCGCTGGATCTCAGTGTCCGGGCTGAACGGTGGGGGTGGAGACGCTCCTTCAGGTATACAGGACCGAGGCCATTTAGGGCTTTAAAGGTCAGCACCAACACTTTGAATTGTGCTCGGAAACGTACTGGGAGCCAATGTAGATCTCTCAGGACCGGTGTTATATGGTCCCGGCGGCCACTCCCAGTCACCAGTCTAGCTGCCGCATTCTGGATTAATTGCAGTTTCCGGGTCACCTTCAAAGGTAGCCCCACGTAGAGCGCATTGCAGTAGTCCAAACAGGAGATAACTAGAGCATGCACCACTCTGATGAGACAGTCTGCGAGCAGGTTGGGTCTCAGCCTGCGTACCAGATGGAGCTGGTAGACAGCCGCCCTGGACACAGAGTTAACCTGTGCCTCCATGGACAACTGTGAGTCCAAAATGACTCCCAGGCTGCGCACCTGGTCCTTCAGGGGCACAGTTACCCCATTCAGGACCAGGGAGTCCCCCACACCCGGCCGGCCCCTGTCCCCCAAAAACAGTACTTCTGTCTTGTGCACTAAGAACATGGCTGAGCATAGAAACATTACGTGCAAATCCAATTTTTGCCAATCTCCACAATGTAGGCGTGGGACGCGGGTGGCGCTGTGGTCTAAACCACAGAGCCTAGGGCTTGCCAATCAGAAAATTGGCAGTTCAAATCCCTGCAACAGGGTGAGCTCCCGTTGCTCAGTCCCTGCTCCTACCCACCTAGCAGTTCGAAAGCACGTCAAAGTGCAAGTAGATAAATAGGTACCGCTCTGGTGGGAAGGTAAACAGGGTTTCCATGCACTGCTCTGGTTTGCCAGAAGCAGTTTAGTCATGCTGGCCACATGACCCGCCAGCTCCCTCGGCCAGTAAAGTGAGATGAGCACCACAACCCCAGAGTCATCCGCGACTGGACCTAATGATCAGGGGTCCCTTTACCTTTTACCTTCACAATGCAGGGCACTGACATGTAGATAGCTTAATGTGTCTGAGGATGATGTGGTTGGTTCAAGGGCAATGTCTTCTTCCCTTTCAGCTCTGCCTTCCTTCCCCACTGCAAATATGTCGTGCTGTTCCAAGTGTGGCTGCTGTCCCTGCTGTTGCAAGCAGACCTGCTGTTCCCCCTGCTGTGGCTGCTCCCCCTGCTGCTGCAGTCAGTCTTGCTGCAGCGGCTGCTGTGGAGGGCAGTCCTCCTGCTGCTGCTCCCCTTGCTGCTGCTGTTCCCCCTGTTGTGGTTCCGGATGCTGTGGGTCTTCCTGCTGCTACCCCAAGCAATGCAGGTGCTGAAGGACCCCAATGGATGCCCTGAAGGTGTCTATGGCTTGTGGTCCAGAGCCAGCACCATTGCCAACACTATCAGCATGATAGCACTGGTTTCAGTGACCTGTGGTGGACTCCTTGCTAAGCTCAATGTCTCAACTCTGTACCTTCCTCCCCCCCCCCGCCATACGTTGTAGATTCCTCTCTTCTTTCTTTACCCTTAGCAATGAAATTCCCCAAGGATGCATGCCTGTTAGGTATTTCTAACGGTGTCCTCATGACCACCTCAATGAGTGGGATGCTCACTTTTCTGACTCTTCTCTTCTCCTTCCTAACTCCTCTATTGTTGTAGCATGTGCTTGTCCGCATGACAGTTAATAAAATGGTAAACTATCATACATAGTCTTATTTTAATTTGTTGCATGCATACAAATCTCCAAGAGTGCTGCTGCGAACCCAGGTGCAAAAAATATCAGGTATTAAGGTGGAGAAGAAAGTTAAATACTTAGGTACAGTGGTAGCTTGGTTTATGAACTTATTCCACTCCAGAAGTTTGTTCTTAAACCAAAGCACTCTTCAACCAAGGCATGCTTTCCCATAGTAGTGGGGGACTCAATTTACAAATGGAACACACTCAACTGGAAGTGGAACATGTTCTGCTTCCAAGGCAAAGTTCACAAACCAAAACACCTACTTCCAGGTTTGCAGCCTTCTTTGTTGTTCATAAACTAAGCTGTTCTTAAACCAAGGTACCACTGTATTTGGATAACAAATAAGAATGCTCATCTGATCCAGAACAATTAAGTGGTTGTGTGGAGTAAGATTAGACAAGGTATGGAGACATGGGGGAGGATGAAACTCTCTTTATTGGGTAGGATTTTGGTGGTAAAAATGAAGGGCAGGGAGACCTTCCAACAATTCAATGTGCGGACTTTGGATGCAGGCCATACCAATTCCAATGTATTGCATATTCAACTTGAGTGATCCAGGACTTGAGTTCTTGAAGAGCGGCTCCAAGCTGACATAAATAATGATGGTCTAATGGACAAACAATGTGAATGTGCTGCGAAGGAGCTTCCACACATATGATATATATTGAAGGTCCTAAGGCCGGATGGGGATTCCTGCTCTGCTCTCTGTAGGTTCAGAACCCTAGGATCAGGATCACTGATGTTTTTCTCTAGTGGGAACATTTCTCAGAACTCTAAGATGCTTCTTTTTTTGCTTCAGTTGAGGATAGAGATGTGTCAGGAATGTGGCTGAATAGAACGCCTGGGAAGAGTCAGACTCTGGAGATGAAGGATTGACAGTACAAAGGGAGCCAGAGTTTGACTCTGGAAGCAAGAGATTGCAGCCACAGACAGAGCAGGAGTGGGTTAGTTTGGTCCCCCTTTATCAAGAGTTCCCAGACTCAGAGAGCTCACAGGCAGAGGGAGGGGAGGAGATAGAAGACATTGAGGGGGTTGCTATGCAACCAGGAGGGAGACAGTGTTTGGAGGAATTGTCATTTGAAAGCCAGGGGGGGGGAGTTCACCCACCTTCTCCTCGAACCAGAAGAGCTGAAAGGGTTAAGATTCAATGGAAGTACAAAAGAGGAAGGGCTGGACTTTGGCGCCCTATGTGTTGCGACAGGGGTGGAGACTCAGAGTAACCAACTCTTAGCTAATGGCAGCAGGCCTGGAGCTGCTCTCTGGATGTAAATTGTAAATAAATGTACATAAAACTGCCAGAGACTCATTAATTCTCATCGGAGCTTGCTTGCCTGCCTGGGACCAGTGTTTGTGTGGAAATGTGTAGAAACCGGCCTCCTGAATATAGACAACATTTGCATTCATTGTTCTGCTCACTGTTGCCTCTGGGGCTGCCCACGTGACCTCAGGAATTTTGCTCAGAAGAGAATGAACCCCCCTTTGCTGCGACCCTCTTCATTACTTCATGGAGCTACTGTAATTTCCCACATATTGAGGTGAAAGAAGGCAAGAAGATGACATAGATGCTTTGGATGTTTTTTATTACTTGCCGTGAATTTGGTTAGATTTTGTCTCCACAGAGAAGCTATTCAAAGAGAAGAAAGGAAAGAGAGAGATAATCCTATGATGAAGAGAACTCATGTGGCATGCCTCCTTAAAGGACAACAAAGGAAAGAGAAGATGAGAAGAATTTAGGGTTCAACAAGGAGGCAGGTGCAATTGTAACACTTAGACACTGATGGATTCACTCAGCCAGTGCTGATGAGGCAGCAGCTCTCAAGATTGAATGTCTTCAGCACCAGCCTCCTTGCCTAGGGTAGCAGCACGACAAACCGCCACTGCTGGAGCCTCCTTGCCTAGGGCAGCAGCAAGACGAACCGCCACTGCTGGAGCCTCCTTGCCTAGGGCAGCAGCAAGACGAACCGCCACTGCTGGAGCCTCCTTGCCTAGGGCAGCAGCAAGACGAACCGCCGCTGCTGGAGCCACTACTACCAGAACCACAGCAGGGGCAGCAGCAGCAGGGGCAGCAGCAGCAAGGACACCAACAGCAGCAAGGACAGCAGCAGCAGCAAGGACAATAGCGGCAGCAGCAGGGAGAGCAACCACAACAGGAGCAGCACGACATCTTAGCAACGGAGAAGGAAGGCGGAGCTGAAAGAAATCAAGGGATTTCCCATTAAGCAAACAGAACATCCCCAGGCACATTAGATACAAGTTCTGCGTTAGGAAGACCAATAGAGACATGATTTTCAAATATTCCCCTCCCATCTCAGCGATCCTAGAAGTGCATTTTTTTTTTTTTGTTATTATACTTTTGCTTGGGTTCAATATTATCCTGGCTACATTATCTCTACCCTTCTACTTCATTGTTCGCAGGCAATTGAGGGCATTGATAATCAGTGTAGCTTTATTTGTTCATTTTTATTTATTAAACTTGTACACCCCCTTCATCTGAAGATGACAGGGTGGTTCACAGCATAAAAATACAAAATGGTGGTGGTGGAGGGGAGGATACATAACAAAACAGAAACAATCAAATAACCCCCATACAACAAACCCATTTAAGAGGCCATAAAATGTTTAATCAGCCAAAGCCCTGGCTACAGAGAAACGTCTTCGCCTGGTGCCTTAAGATATGTAATGAAGGCACCTGGCAAGTCTCTCAATGGAGAGCATTCCACAAATGGGCAGCCAACTCAGAAAAGTTCTTGTGTTGTCATCCTCCAGATGCCTCTTGGAGGGGGAACACAAAGAAGGGCCTCAGATCATGATTGCAGGGTCCGTATCGTTTCATATGGGAGCAGGTGGTCCAATGCCAGATTTACGTATAAGCTAAACAAGCTATAGCTTAGGGCCCCACTCTCTTGGGGGGGGCCCAAAAAAAATTAAAGGAAAAAAACAACTGGATGTACATTTCCAAAATATAAGAATAAAAAACAAATAAAATAAAACCTACATACAGCAACAGTGTTTTGTGTTGTGTAGGCTCCTATGATGTAAGTAATGGCCCCTGCCTTCTAGCCTGCTCCCTAAAATATCACTGGTTTGCTCATTTCTATATACAGTGGTACCTCGGGTTAAGTACTTAATTAGTTCCGGAGGTCCGTTCTTAACATGAAACTGTTCTTAACCTGAAGCACCACTTTAGTTAATGGGACCTCCTGCTGCCGCTGCGCTGCCAGAGCACGATTTCTGTTCTTAGCAGAGTTCTTAACCTGAAGCATACTTAACCTGAAGCGTACTGAACCCAAGGTACCACTGTATAGGGTGCCCACATCCTGCATGGACTGGTTGCATGGCAACAAGTGCAAATGGCTTTAGATACCTATTAGGTCCATAAATTGCCATATAGCATATATTCAACAACAAAAACCGAGACAATTTGTTGTTGACAAAGGACAGCTGGACATATAAAGGTCCCCATTACCTTCAGTAGCTTAGGGCCTCATCAAACCTAAATCCGACCCTGAGGTGGTCCCTGAGGTGCTGCAGTCTTGAGACTTTTAAAGGTTGATACGTCAAAGTCAGCACTTTGAACTGGACCCAGAAACTAACTGGTAGTCAGTGTAGTTGGACCAGGATTGATGTAATATACTCAAACCACCTTGCTCCAGTGAGGAACCTGAATCTAAGTCTTGGATTAGAATTGGAATCTGTACAATTATGCTTCCCTCTAGCAACATCTCCTCAAGGGGCAAAATATCAAAATATCAAGAAGAACACTGATAATAGTAAGGCTGTGCAAAAGCAGAGTTGCAAGAATACTACCTCAATAACTTTTGTTTCCCCTCAAATAAGGACACAGCAGAAATGAACAAAACTGGAATGGGGCATACCTGTAGTAAAGTTTGTTGTGGTTATCAGATCCAATGAGTGAGTGAAGGACTCCTGGATTGCGGGTCTTTTTATAGAGATCTGTGCGTCCTTTCCCAAGTGATGAGGCACCACACAAGAATGAGGAGGTCTTCATGTGCTGTCCTCGGCAACACCATCATCCGGTGCGTAATCCTGGACTGTGTTCATAGCCTTCATTTTTGAGTGTATGTGATTAAAGCTATTTTGCGGTAACTAACACTGTGATTCTCCATCCTGTCCAAAGGGGGCATTTATAGGGCTGCCTTAAAGAACAATTATGTCGAGATGAATGGAGTTTGTCCCTGAGATCCAGAGCCTAAGGATTTTGTTTTGTTTTTTAAGATTATGACCTTATTTTTTTACAACCTTCCGTAGCATAATAAAGTACTTGGGATGATGACTTCAGGCCAATCTTGTTTAAGGTTTACCTCCCCACCCCATAATTTGTGGAGGTAGAGCAAAAAGAGGGGTCTCTGAAGTTCAGTGTGAGTTCTGATGTGAGGGGCGATTCTTTTTTTTATGTGACGCATAGGAGGTTGATGGCGTAGGGCAGGGGTCAGCAAACTTTTTCAGCCGTGGGCCGGTCCAACGTCCCTCAGACCATGTGGTGGGCCGGACTATATTTTGGAACAAAATATGAACTAATTCCTATGCCCCACAAATAACCCAGAGATGCATTTTAAATAAAAGCACACATTCTACTCATGTAAAAACACGCTGATTCCCGAACCATCCGTGGGCCAGATTGAGAAGGCGATTGGCCGCATCCGGCCCACGGGCCTTAGGTTGCCTACCCCTGGCTTAGGGTGACAGGGCGATTTTTCTCAGTGATTCAAGAACAGCGAACCACATAACTGTAGGACTAATTAGGTTAAGTATGCCTTCCAATTCAGCCCATGGGGCTTGTCCCCCACCCAACCTCAACCACCTGCCCCACACATGACCTCAAAATCAAGAGGATTTCAAAACAGCTGTCAAAACGAAACCAGAAGCCTTGGGTGGGGGGTTACAATGGTTCCTGGGCCAGAGTTGCTTGAGATAATCTTGGTTCATCTGATTAGTGATGACAGCAAGCCTGTGGTACATAAGCTGATTGATGATTCAAGCAGGGGTGCCAACTTGAAAAAAATATTTTTTGGGGGGACACAGGTGGCGTTGTGGGTTAAACCACAGAGCCTAGGGCTTGCTGATCAGAAGGTCGGCAGTTCGAATCTCCACAACAGGGTGAGCTCCCGTTGCTCGGTCCCTGCTCCTGCACATCAAAAGCACATCAAAGTGCAAATAGATAAATAGGGACCGCTCCGGCGGGAAGGTAAACGGCGTTTCCGTGCGCTGCTCTGGTTCGCCAGAAGCAGCTTAGTCATGCTGGCCACATGACCCGGAAGCTGTACGCCGGCTCCCTCGGCCAGTAACGCGAGATGAGCGCCACAACCCCAGAGTCGTCCGCGACTGGACCTAATGGTCAGGGGTTCCTTTACCTTTACCTTTTAAGCCCTGCATGGACACCATTTGAATGGCAAAGGCCATCAACGTTTGGGGGGCGGCCCCCTCAAATGTTTTATTGGGGGGATGAAGACCCCTAGAGTTGGCTCCTAGGGATTCAAGGGTGCTGTTCCAGGTGTGGCTGCTCTCCCTGTTGCTGCAGTGGCTGCTCCAAGCTGCTCTCCCCCCGCCCCCGCTGTGGTTCTCGTTATTGTGGCTGCTCCAAATGCTGCTATCCTGAGCAATGCAAGTGCTGAAGAACCACCCAGGGAAGCTCTCAGTGCAAACAGGGAGCTGGCAGCCCACACCACCACCTCCACCATCAGTGCTTGCTGACTTCTGACACTCATTAATTTCCCAAGCTCAGTGCCTTAAGCATTGCACCTGTTTCCTTTAATGAACAGCAAATTCTTCGCACCTTCTCCTTAGTTCCCTTTGATGTGCTTGCGAAGGAGAAGTGCTTGTCATGCATCTGAAAGACTCATCATTTTGGAAGATGCAACACTCTCTCTTCCCTTTCATGTGTTTGAGTACCTCTCTTGTTTACTAACAGTATAGATGGCAGATATTTTAAAAAATCCAAACTACAGTGCACAGAGTTGTTGTTTTTCTCTGCTGTAAGATGGAGGTAGGTGATATAAATCAATGAATGAATAATATTATTTCCATGTGGAAAGGAACACCATCAAGCACTGGCTTCTAAAGGGCTGCCAGGCTGGGGAAGGCCAATAGCCAAGTCCTTGGCTAGTGACCTTTCATTGCGCATAAAATAATAAGAAAGTGTTCTGGGTCAGTGGCAGAGCACATGATGCTCCAGGTTCATTCTCCAGAAACTCTGCTTGGATGATTCCATGATTGCATGGAAGACATCTTAGCAGGGAAGAAGTCCCTCCATCTATAACTTGGAGAGCTACTCATGGAGAGCTGTGAGAGACTCCATGGGTTCTACTGCTTACCCAACATTCAGTTTTCTCAACTGAACTGTTCATTGAATTGAATTGGAGACTATGGTGTCTTTAGAACATATGGTTTTATTTACACATATATACTACCTCAGCATGGGATTTAGGGGCACACAGCATTAACACTCCACAGGTCTTGTCTCTCTATCACATTCCCAAGGAAATCTCATTTTGGGTCGAGCACAGAGCAAGATAAGCTTCTGTGTCTCCAGCTTCCAGAATCATCCAAACCAATCCCACACAGAGAGCCCCACTTGGCTTATTGTTCTCTATCCTAGGTTGATGTGGCATCCAACCAGGTCAGGTGGGGAAAAGCACAGCCATTTGTCTCTATGGCAACAGGGTTCACTCATTGGACATGTAACTGGCAGTCCTTGACAGCTATGGATGTTATCTTGCAAAGAAACTGGTCTGAGTGGTCCAGCAGCTTCTGCTAGATGCTAAAGTTCTCAGATACAGAATCACAGGCCTCGAAGGAACACACAGATAAAATATAGACCAACCTCCCCAACATATAAAAATATTGATAAAGGCCCATAGCTGAGTGACAGAGCACATCATCTGCACCCATCATGTTCCAGATTTATTCTTGAGAAACTCTACCGAGATATTGAGGGTTGTTGAAGTCTCCCATGACTGCTATATCTTTTTGAATGTTTGGTGATTCTCTCTAGGAAGGCATCATCCAATTCTTCAGTTTGGCTTGGAAGAGTATAGCAGACACTCACAGTACAGTCACTGTTCCTTCCCTCTCCCACAATTTTTACCTGCTTTCCATGCTCCAAATCATGGATCTCTTCACATATAATGCTACATATGATTGGGGGTTAGGGGAGTGATAGTACCTCTGGTGGGGGACATGTCTTGATCCTTCTGGGGTAGATTGTCCACCTTTGGTCCCCACCCTGCACTCAGCTCCCATTTATGTCTCCTAGAAGCTGTCAGCATGCGACAGTAGCCACACCCCAGGAACGGCGAAGACTGGCCAGCTAAACCAGGTGAGTGTATCCAATGAGCCTCAAACCCTCAGTGAGTTAGGAACTTCCCCTGCATGCAAAAACAGGCTCTGGCACATTGAGTGGACAAGGCTAATAGTGGGCCCAACGGACAAGAAGGCAGTTTCTGTATGTTCTCTAGAGAGAAGTGTTGGGCAGATGGGGTTCTCCAACCTGGGAAGGTAGCCCATCTAGGAGAAGATAAGCCACATGACCTGTGCAAGAGCACAGCTGCCCCAAATTGGATGGACAGTTGAGGGGTATGTGTTATGTGTGCAATGCATGTGCTCCGTCACTGGGCTACAGCCCTTACTCAATATTGTATGTGCAAACGGATATATGCAAAGGGAGAGAAACTGAAATTGACATATCTTCCTATCTCTTGATCAGAATCTAGTCCACTGCACCGTAGGCTTGTTGCCATCAGTAATCTGCTGGTCTGAGATGACTTCAAGGCTCTTTTGCCCAGGATCAACTGGACCCCCCCCCCAGGCTTCTGATTGTGCTTTGGCAGGACTATGGTGTCATGTGCAGGACACATGTATGTGATTGGAGAGAAAGGCCCCTTGAGCTGAATTGGAACCCATAGTTGATCTAATTAAGCCCACGGCCTTGTGGTTCTCCACTCTGGAATTACAGAGAAAGATTTTGCTGTCACAATGAGTAATCCACTTCCTACCGGTATGCATCACTTAAAAAAAAAAAAAAGAACCTAAAAAACCCCACACACCCAAAACCCCAGGATATCACCCCAGTTTCAGAGACCTCTCTTTTTGCTCCATCTCCACAAATCATAAGGAAAACACTAAACGCTTTTACAAGGCTGGCTTTAAATCATTATAAAATAGTACTTTTTATATATCTTACATAGGGCAATAAAGCAAAAAAGGTAATAATCTTATAAAACAAAACCCTTAGGCTCTGTCTCTCAGGGAGAAATGCACATGGTGTCTGTTATCCTCAACATAATTGGGTTTTTAAAAAAATAAAAATAAAACACTATAAATGTTTGTGTTTTATCATGTGTTTTGATGCTGTGACCTGCACTGGGATCTACAGATGAAGAGTGGTCTACAGATTTAATAAATAAACAATAACGCCCCCCCCCACCCTGGACAGGATGGAGAATTACAATGCTACTACTGCACAATAACTTTAATAACATACATTCCGAAATGAAGGATATGAACACAGTCCAGGATTACACACTGGATGATGGTGTTGCCGAGGACAGCACATGAAGACCTCCTCATTCTTGTGTGGTGCCTCATCACTTGGGAAAGAATGCACAGATCTCTATAAAAAGACCCACAATCCAGGAGTCCTTCACTCACTCATTGGATCCAACATCCACAACAAACTCTGCTACTGAATAAGGTGAGCTTATTCATTCTGGGTCTGTCCTTGTTTGTAGGGAAGCGAAGGTCTTGAGGAGGTACTCTTGCAACTCTGGTTTTGCATTTGCACTGCCTTTCTATGTATCTCCTTCTTGGTAAGAAATATTGATCTTACACAGGGCAGTGTAAGACCCAGCCACCTGAGGAGATGTGGCTGGAGGAAAGCCTAATTGTATAGATGCAAATTCTGATCTCTCTTGGATGCAAAGGATCTAATTTATGGGCTCAGAGACAATCCTCTCAGATACACTACGCTGAGATATAATGAAGTGTCAAAAGAGGCTCTGATGAGTTCTCTTCAAGCATTACATTACTTGATGCAATGTGTAGTGAAGATACATCTGAGATCGGTCTAAAGTGATAATACTGGAATATTATGCACCCTCTAGACACTTACATTCATGAGAGTACCAGCATGGCCTGCGGCTCTCGGCAGACAGCAGAGTTCACGAAAGACCTGTCGTGCTATTGCTGAAATGGCTCTGGGCAGCCAGCCTGAGCAGAGATTGATGCCCAGCGCTCTGGATTGTCACGGGCAATCAAGTAAAAGGGCAGAGATGCAATATCAAAGCTATGCAGAACTGCAATATGAGCAATCAAAATGCACTTGTAGGCTCACCCGGAATGAAAACATGTCAACGGCATGTCTCTGCTGGTCTTCCTAAAGCAGGGCGTGCATCTCATGTGCTTTTGAATATGCCTGAGGATGTTGCAGTTGGTTAAATGGCAAATCCCTTGATTTCTTTCAGCTCCGCCTTCCCTCTTCGTTGCCAAGATGTCGAGCTCCTCCAATTGCTGCTGCTGTCCCTGCTCCTGCAAGTGTTGCTGCTGTCCTTGCTGCTGCAAGTGCTGCGGCTGCCCATGCTGTTGCTGCTGCCCATGCAGCTGTTGCTCCCCCTGCTGTGGTTCTGGTTCCAGCAGTTCCAGCGGTTCCAGCGGCTGTTGCGGTTCCAGCAGCTCTTGTGGCGGCTCTCATGGATCTTGCGGTTCTTGTGGTTCTCGCGAGTCTGGTGGCTCCGGTTCCAGTTGCTGCTATCCCAAGCAAGGCTGGTGCTGAAGAACCTCTGAAGTGTTGAGAGCTGCTATCTCCTCAGTGCTGGGAGCTGCTACCTCCTCGGTGCCTTCGATTCACCCATTTTTGCGCCTTACGTTCGCACCTGCCTCCACTGATCAGCCCTGGTTTATTCTCACATCCTCTGTATTTCACTTCGTCATCCTTCCAGGAGGCATGCCTGTTGCATAATCTTTCTCATATTTGGTGGATGGGATGATCTCCTTTTTCCTTCCCTCTCTTCGAATAGCTGTGGATACACAATCTAAATGTATACATGGAAGCTAATAAAACTATCCAAAGCATATGCATTGTCTTCTTGTCTTCTTTCACCTCAATATGTGGGAGACTGCAGTAGCCCCATCAGTTTGGAACCTTGGGGGCTTCCTTCTCTTCTCTTCTCTAAATGGCTTCGGTCCAGTATACCTGAAGGAGCGTCTCCACCCCTATCGTTCAGCCCAGACACTGAAGTCCAGCTCCGAGGGCCTTCTGGCGGTCCCCTCACTACGAGAAGCCAAGTTACAGGGGACCAGGCAGAGGGCCTTCTCAGTAGTGGCACCCGCCCTATGGAACGCCTTCCCTTCGGATGTCAAAGAGAACAACAACTACCAGACCTTTAGAAGACATCTGAAGGCAGCCCTATTTAGGGAGGCTTTTAATGTTTAATAGATCATTGTATTTTAATGTTCTGTTGGAAGCCGCCCAGAGTGGCTGGGGAAACCCAGCCAGATGGGCGGAGTATAAATAATAAATTATTATTATTATTATTATTATTACTACTACTACTACTACTACTACTATTATTCTGGGCAAAATTCCCAAGGTCCTGTGCCAGTGGTGGGCACTGAACTCAATTCAGTGGAATGCTCTCCTCAGGGAAGCTCATGAGTACATATCTTTAGACACCAGAGGGGGTGGAAATCCTCTTCTCTCAGACCTTTGGCTAATCTCTCTCTCTCTATATATAAAATCGTTCAAGTTGGATGTTTGTTAACAATCGCCTTTCTCCGTAACCCCTTGATCGATTCCATTCAAACTTGGACACAACGTTCCATGCCCATATGGGAGTGATCATATGTACTTACATTGCACAAATACTACACCTTTCCCAGGTAAAAATGTGATTTTGTGCAAAAATAGTGCCCTCCAGTGGACGTTAAACAGCACAGCACAAACCTCATAGACTAAAATAGTAGTGATAAACAGTTGTAGAAACGAAGACAAAAACGGGAGGGGCAAACAGAGAACACATAGACTGAACTTCAACGAGATAAGCTGTAAGTAAACATGCGCTTTCTCTTTCATACTGTATCTTACTTTTGCATTTCACCAAATCAGCCACAGCAAGGGGTGGCCCGGTCAGCTAGTTAAACAATATATGGTCTTTTAAACTGTAGTAGGGTTTGATTGGTTGGGTTTTGTTTTTGATACCATGTTGCATATTCTTGTGTTTTTATATTGTAAATCACTCCGTGATCCTCAGATGAAGGGTGGTACTGTATAGAAATAATAACAAGAGAAAGAGAAAGAGAAACAACAACAACAACAACAACAACAACAACAACAACAACAACAACAACAACAACCACTCTGTACATATCCGCACACCTTTTCTCTATCCTCCATTGAGGTATAATCAGAGTTCAAGAAAACATTCCACCCATGCGAAAATATCAATTGTGGGTTGAAAGGGGTGTCTCTTGGGGAAAGAGGGTGTTTGGGTGGAGGAATTGTGAGGAGAGACTCCTGGTGTCCAACTAGAGAGACCTAGATGGTCTCTGACATTATCCAGCCATGGTTCATTGTTCACCAGTGCTAACAGATCTCAAGCCCAGATATCTCCAGCTGAAGGACATGTAAGCTGCTTGAGTCATTTGTGGAATACCACTTACCTCCATCTGCGCATAAAATATTGGGGAAAGGACATAGCTCCGTGGGTGAGTACATCCATAGCACACAATAGGCTAGCGTGTAGGTATGGACTGCATGCAACGCAAGCATGTGTTGGCTGTACACATTGAGCTATAGCAGCTCCCTTCCGTTCGCCCCACATTAAGGGAAGAAAGAAACCAAGTCTATGGGAGATGGTTCACTATTTTATTGGTTGTCATGCAGGCAGTTACATTCTACAACAGCAGAAGAATGAAAAACGAAGCAGAGAGAGTAAACAGAGAGTCACGCACATTGAGATGGTCAAGATGGCATTATCTGAAACGCCTTGTTAGAGATGGGTCATGAGAGAACATGCAAATGAATCAAACATAGAAGATGAGAGGAAGACAGAAGTTAGGATGGAATGAGGAAGCTATAGAAAGAGAACTTGAGGCATTTAGTTCAGCGAGTTGAGTGCAAGGAGTCAACCAGCAGCCCTTGAACCCAGGTGTGGTAGGATGATTCCTTGGACCACCAGCTGTAGACTCCTGTTTGCATGGAAGGCTTCCATTGGGGTTATTCAACACTTGCACTGCTTAGGATAGCAACCACAGCAGGAAGAGCCGCAACAACCAGAACTGCAACAGGGGGAACAGCAGCAGCAGGGGGAACAGCAGCACTTCTTGCAACAGCAGGGGGAACAGCAACACTGCTTGCAACAGCCACAACCGCAGCAGGGGGAGCAGCAACACTGTTTGCAACAGCCACAACCGCAGCAGGGGGAACAGCAACACTGCTTGCAACAGCAGGGGGAGCAGCCACACTTGGAACAGCACGACATCCTTGAGGTGGAGAGGTGTGTTGGAGCTTCGGGAAATTAAGGGATTCACTGTTAACTGAGCACTGCATATTCAGACCTCTTAAATACGCCTTATGTTCTGCGTTAAGGGAACCCATGTAGATAATGTTTCTCCATTTGGTGAGCCTACATATGCCTTTCCACTTCATTACGTGAAGATTCACATGCAATATCTCAGCAAAAAGCCAACTTCTTGACAGTTTTAATCAAGTGACTTGTCTGGACTAGAATCTAGATTCCTGTTTCACTATAAAATATTGGAACATTTCTCACTTTGTGTAGAGTAATTGCTGGGCTACCTGATCAAGATCTTAGTTCCCCTGCCATCAGTTTTATTGACTAAGAGAAGAGAATGCTTCCCAGCTTTTAAAATCTTTAACTTTGCATATATATATATATATATATATATATATATATATATATATATATATATATATATTATAATATTTTTATTAAATTTTCTGTTTTACAATTTAAAATACTCATTTTACATCCTTAAGATATCAATTACTTCCATTCTTCTCTTTCCATGGTTCATTTTACATATCATAAATCCCTGCACATTTTACAAAAACTATACTATTTAGTATTCCAATATTGCATTCATCAAAACTTGTTTACACTGTTTAATTTATCTTGATGCTGCCAGCATTTTCAGCTGTACACAATTATTTCCCATATATTCAATAAACATTTTCCAATCTTCTTTAAACATATGTTCTTCTTGTTCTCTTATTCTATATGCTAAGTCTGCAAGTTGTGCATATTCTGTCAACTTAAGTTGCCATTCTTCTTTAGTTGGGGCCTCACTTGTTTTCCATTTTTGGGCTAACAAAACACAAGCCATAGTAGTCGCATACATAAATAACCCTTTTTGACACCTGGGAATTTCAGTCTGAATTATCCCCAACAGAAAGGACTCTGGTTTTGGGGGAGAAAGTACTTTTAAACCTGTTTTTTCAATTCATTATGGATTATTTCCCAATACTCTTTTACCCTTTTACAAGTCCACCATAAAATCTTTAACTCTGGACCATCACAGTTCCTCTGAGTGAGAATATGCCGGGCAAGGTGCTCAAATCTTAAAGTCTGAAAGAATCTAGGCCAAATGGGGGTGCTGCTAGCTGAACTACCTGCTCAAGACATTAGCTCCCTTGCAATCGAGAACACGATAAGTGCAAAAAAACATTAGAACTGAACTTACCTTGCTCGGTAGTAGGGAATGCAGGTGTGGGTATTGGATCCAGTGAGTGAGTGGAAAGTTTCAGGGTGGTGGACCTTTTATATATCAGTGGGTGCCATTCCACAGGCAATGAGGCACTGCTCAAAAATGGCAAGGTCTTCATTAAGCCGTGACGCTGACCTCTGCCATGCACCAAACATCCTGCATGTGATCCCTCACTGTCTTCAAAACCTTCATTTTGAAAAGGGATATGATTAAAACTATGTTTTGGAAACACTGTAATTCCCGGCCATTATTAAAGGGGCACTTATGGGATTGCTTTATAAATAATTAGGCTGAGTTGAATGGGATTGTCTTGTTTTGATCCAAGGCCTTTTATTACTGGGGGGAGGGACCCCTGCCCCCACACCGAAGCCAAGCGGGTCCACGCTGCAATGGGGGTGCTTGCTGGGGCCATGTGCTTCACACCCCCTTCGGAAATCTGCACCTGAGGCCACGGCCCCTGACCTCCTCTGACCTTATCATATTTCCCCAGGCTCAACACACCTGACATTTCTTTAGGGACAGAACTAGGCAAACTGTATAGGAATGTATTCATGTATGCGACTACAGAGGTGAGAATGTTATTTGAATCATAGAATCATAGAATCATAGAGTTGGAAGAGACCACAAGGGCCATCCAGTCCAACCCCCTGCCAAGCAGGAACACCATCAAAGCATTCTTGACAGGTGGCTGTCAAGCCTCTGCTTAAAGACCTCCAAAGAAGGAAACTCCACCAAACTACTTGGCAGCAAAATCCACTGTCGAACAGCTCTTACTGTCAGGAAGTTCTTCCTAATGTTTAGGTGGAATCTTCTTTCTTGTAGTTTGAATCCATTGCTCCGTGTCCGCTTCTCTGGAGCAGCAGAAAACAACCTTTCTCCCTCCTCTCTATGACATCCTTTTATATATTTGAACATGGCTATCATATCACCCCTTAACCTTCTCTTCTCCAGGCTAAACAGACCCAGCTCCCTAAGCTGTTCCTCATAAGGCATCATTTCCAGGCCTTTGACCATTTTGGTTGCCCTTCTCTGGACACGTTCCAGCTTGTCAGTATCCTTCTTGAACTGTGGTGCCCAGAATTGGACACAGTATTCCAGGTGGGGTCTGACCAGAGCGGAATACAGTGGTATTTGCCCAAAAAATGGAAAGAAGAAGTCCAGAACGAAAGACGAATGGATACAAAAACTTATGGAATAGGCAGAAATGGCGAAACTTACCAGAAAAATAAAAATAAAAATGACCGCTCCCCACATCAAATGGTGTGTGTGTGTGTAACTTTGGCGTGGTCACGCACAGCCCCCTGGATCCCAGTGCGGTTCCTGGTAGTTCGGAATGGCTTCATCCTCCCCAGGCTGGATACCTGGAGGTCTCCGCCTACCTCAGCTAATCGCCCAATCCCACCTTGGGAGGCGTTGCCAGGGAACTGGCCAGGTAAGGGGAGGGACCACTCTGCCCACACAATAGAAGGTGCAGCTTACCTGAGAGGTGGCAGTCGGTGACCCACACCCCCTTTGTGGCAGCGATACCAGGGTTCCCCGTTAAAGGGGTCTTGGGGGGAGGCATTGGTCATACGCCGAGAGGTTGTCATTGCTCTCCCCCTCCAGGGGCGGCGAACGGGGGGAGGGCTCTCTGCTTGAACATATGTTCTCCAGCGCCAGCCCAATCCCCACACATTCTGGATAACCCTGAAGTCTCCCAGATCCCCGGCTGGGGACTGGGAAGGATAAACACCCAATGCCTGAGCCAAGGTCTCCCTACATCTGAATCTTAATAAAGTTGTGGCCAATTTTGATACCATAGCATGTTGTCCTGTGTCATTATTCCGCTCAGGGGTCGCCTGGGGTTTGGGGGACTCCGCCTGCCCACGCAAAAGAAATCAAGATAGCAAACGTTTTATAAAAGAATGGAAATGGCTTATTGAATACTGACAAAAGAACTGTAACAGATAAGAACACTGGCAGGATTATTGTAACAACCTTCAGTTTTGTAAGAGTATACATTTAAAGTAGATGAATGAATCATTAAGTTAATTTAGAATATAAAAAATAAATTTAAGGAACCGCAGAAAGAGAGGGAAGGAAGTTTCAAAGTGTTAAAATGATTGTAAAATTATTGAAATGTATAAAATTGAAAATCATAAATGATTTTTTTAAAAAAACAAAACAAAACCTGACATTTGTTTCCAGGGTTCATTCTATTCCAAGCCCCCATCATAAATATAATTAACTCATTGAACACATGTCAATTTCCTATCTCAGTAAAAAGAAAGGATGGGGCCAGTTTGTTGCTGAAGAATGAAAATATAATCTTTTTGATGTAATATGTGGTTCTGAAATGTCAAGTGCAAGACTAGTGTAAAATGCTCTGTGTTGGGTTTCCCTCATGACCGTCTAACAGCTTTTTCTTGTCTCAGGGGGGAAAAAATGTCTCAGGAGAATGTTTCAGGAGAAATATGAGGAAATCCTTTAAAAAGCAGCAATTTAAAGCAAAGTTTAACAGCGTGCATATTAGATGGGCAGGACTGCCTCCTCTTTCTTTTGTAGGTGTTTTAAAGACCATTCTGGCCTAGTGGCTTAGAGCAGTGTTTTTCAACCACTGTTCCGCGGCACACTAGTGTGCCGCGAGATGTTGCCTGGTGTGCCGAGGGAAAAATTGAAAAATTCGAAAGATTTTTTATAAAAAAAAAATGTCAAATTTTCGCCCACTAGGCGGGCGCCGGACTGTGTCCTGGGTATACTTTCTTTGTGTTTATTTGATTCCTATTCAAGAGAATTACTTTATATATAGTCAATATAGGCACAGAGTTAAATTTTTTAACATTTTCTAATGGTGGTGTGCCTCGAGATTTTTTTCATGAAACAAGTGTGCCTTTGCCCAAAAAAGGTTGAAAAACACTGGCTTAGAGGGTGGGGATCCTGTCAGAGATCTTAGACTGTAGATTCAACAAAGTGAACACATGCTCCAGTTCTATCATACTTTATGATGTTCATAATAATAATAATAATAATAATAATAATAATAATAATAATAATTTATTTTTATACCCCATTCATCTGGCTGGGTTTCCCCAGCCACTCTGGGTGGCTCCCCAAAGAATATTAAAAACATGATAAAACATCAAACATTAAAAACTTCTCTAAACAGGGCTGCCTTCAGGTGTTTTCTAAAAGTCAAGTAGTTGTTTATTTCTTTGACATCTGCTGGGAGGGTGTTCCACAGGGCGGGCACCACTACCGAGAAGGCCCTCTGCCTGGTTCCCTGTAATCTCACTTCTCGCAGAAAGGGAACCGCCAGAAGGCCCTCAGAGCTGGACCTCAGTGTCTGGACTAAATGACGGGGGTGCAGATGTTCCTTTGGGTATACTGGGCCGAGGCTGTTTAGGGCTTTAATGGTCAACACCAACACTTTGAATTGTGCTCGGAAACGTACTGGGAGCCAATGTATGGTCTTTCAGGACTGATGTTATATGGTCTCGGCTGTCACTCCCAGTCACCAGTCTGGCTGCCGTATTCTGGATTAGTTGTAGTTTCCGGGTCACCTTCAAAGGTAGCCCCACGTAGAGCGCATTGCAGTAGTCAAAGCGGGAGATAACTAGAGCATGCACCACTTTGGTGAGACAGTCCGTGGGTAGATAGGGTCTTAGCATGTAAAATACCGTTACATGTGCTATGGGAGGAAGGAAGGAAGGAAGGAAGGAAGGAAGGAAGGAAGGAAGGAAGGAAGGAAGGAAGGAAGGAAGGAAGGAAGGAAGGAAGGAAGGAAGGAAGGAAGGAAGGAAGGAAGATTTCCATGCTTCCAAGTTCACAGTCGAAAAACTAAAATCCTTAGGCATTATATCACAGGAATAAATTCATATGATGACGATTCATCTCAACATCATTGGATTTGGAAGCAATCCCATAAGTGCCCTATTTGGACAGGGTAAGAATTACAGTGTTACTACTAGACATGCATTTTAAAATGAAGGATTGGAACACAATCAAGCATTAGGCACGGGATAATGGTGTGGTAGAAACCAACCACTAAGGATTAATGAAGACCTCATCATTCTTGAGTAGTGCCTCATTTGGGGGTGGTGGTGTGGCCAGCTGTATAAAAAGGCCCACCATCCAGGAGTTCTTCACTCAATCACTGGATCCAACATCCACACACCAACTTCTGCTGCTGAACCTGTAAGTCCTGTCTCAGTTATCTGTTCCTTTTTTTCTTGATTGCAGGAGAACAGAGCTCACACTCTTGATTTTATTCTTGCTGACAAATCTGAGGGGGTTGTCAAAATATGTTCTACTCAGAGAAGACACCTTGCAATTAATGGTGATGATTTAGGTCCATTGATTTCAATGGGTCTACTCTAAGCATAATCCTAAATTCAGTTTCTAAGGTTTCCCATTTGCTTTGTCAATTCCTTGTGAAAATTCTTCAGCAGCATTTTCCCCCTTAATTTATAATAATAATAATAATAATAATAATAATAATAATAATAATAATTTATTATTTGTACCCCGTCCATCTGACCGGGTCCCCCCAGCCACTCTGGGCGGCCTCCAACAAACACTAAAATACATTAAAATATCACACATTAAAAACTTCCCTAAACATGGCTGCCTTCAGGTAGTTATTTATCTCTTTGACATGGGATGGGAGGGCGTTCCACAGGGCGGGCGCCACTACCGAGAAGGCCCTCTGCCTGGTTCCCTGTAGCTTTACTTCTTGCAGTGAGGGAACCACCAGAAGGCCCTCGGTGCTGGACCTCAGTGTCCGGCCAGAACGATGGGTGTGGAGACGCTCCTTCAGGTATACAGGACCGAGGCCGTTTAGGGCTTTAAAGGTCAGCACCTTTAAATTTACATGCAATTTTGCCTAATTACTATTTTTTTACCTATTATTTCCATTAATATGTGGGTTTTTATGTACATTTTAAGGGAACATATACAATTTGGGTATTCATTACTTTGGTTAGAGAACTATATTGTAAAATTTGAAGAAGTGCAAATTCCATACAGCTGCTCCATGTCAGTTTGCCTACTGTTTTGAGAAGTATGGATTAGTTTAAGTTGCAGTGGGAACTGGATCAAACTTCTCTCTCTTCCTTAGTGCCTTTATGGTCCTAAGGAGGTTTATATACAGTAAGATTATTTAACTAGTTGACGACAACATGCCCTGCTTTACTATAAGAGGAAGTGGGATGATCCAAAGAACTATCTCCTCATCTTTATTTTATTTTAGGTTGCGTAATTGGATGGTATGGTCTCAGTTGGACATGTGATTATCAAACTCTGGCAATCTTTGGAGACACCTTAGTTCAAAAGCAATTGAGTTGCCTAAGGAGACTCAGAGACTGTGCATCTAACACAACCAATGCATACAACTTATAATACTTTAACCACTGAATATAATTCACCCTTTGTATAGGTGGGTGCATTATAGAAACATCCTTGCCTGTGACTCCTGGTTGAGGAAACGGGGACAAAACATCTCTGTGCTGCTGCCCAATTTGCACAGTGTCCCTGGACATCCAAGCTAAGCAAAATTCAAGTCACAGTATGCTGAATTACCTAGTACGAATCTAATTGAAGGATGGAGATTTATAGCCGATGCAATGTCATGCAGAGACCTTCGGGCACAATAGCAGCCCAGAATGTCCATACAGAGCAGCTGAGTGGAGAATAATAATAATAATAATAATAATAATAATAATAATAATAATAATAATTTATTATTTGTACGCCGCCCATCTAACTGAGTTTCCCCAGCCACTCTGGGCAGCTCCCAAACGGATGTTAAAACAATACATGTCCCTAAACAGGGCTGCCTTCAGATGTCTCTTAAAAATAGGATAGCTGCTTATTTCCTTGACATCTGATGGAAAGGTGTGTCGCGGATTCCTCCACGGCGTTGTAGCAGAGCAGTGCAAAAGCCACAGGTTCTTTAGTACAGTATTCTTTTATTGTGAGCTATATACATACAGACAGTTCATGCAACAGAACACCTGGCTGCACCAAAAGGCAAGACAAGTAGGACTTCACTCTCTCTATCTCTGATAACACTCTACATCCACACGCCCTGCTTAACAGGTTTCCCTTTAATACAAAACAACAGCCAATCATCTGTCGGCACACTCCTGCTGAGTCATTGCAGGCCTGTTGCATCAGCCTCTTGCATCAGCTTCTTTTACTTTACAAGCAAGCTCAAGCCTGCAGACTGACTGTGTTACACAGCATACTGTGTATCCCAACAGGGTGTTCCACAGGGTGGGTGCCACTACCGAGAAGGCCCTCTATCTGGTTATTATGACCAGAATCCAGTCTGGTCTGGTCTGCAGAGCACGTTTAGAAAGTGTCATGAATGTGTCTGCGGACATTATTGTTGGTTAATGGGAAGTCCCTTTGATTTCTTCCAGCTTCATCTTCCCTCTCCATTGCTAAGATGTCTTGCTGCTCCAATTGCTGCTCTCCCTGCTGCTCTCCTTGCTGCTGCTGCTGTTCCCCCTGCTGCTGCAGATCTTGCGGCTGTGGTTCTGGCTGCTGTGGCTCCTGCGGCTGTGGCTCTTGTGGTTCTTGCGGCTGTGGCCGCGGTGGCTGCGGTGGCTGCGGCTGCGGCTCTGGTTGCTGCGGCTCTTGCGGCTGTGGTTCCGGATGCTGTGGTCCTTGTGGCTGTGGCTCCTGTGGCTGCGGTTCCGGTTGCTGCTACCCTAAGCAAGGCTGCTGCTGAAGACGTTCAGTTGAGTGTTGACAGCTGCCACTCCATCGATGCTGGCTAGCTCCTTGGATTCATCAGTGCCTGTCTCTTAAATTTGCACCTGCCTCCTTGTCCAACCCTGCATTTTCCTCATCTGTTTACTTTGCTTTGTTAGCAATCATGCAAGGCCCTCCAATAAGATGGGCATGACCGTTGACCTGTCAAATCTACCCAAATGGCAAGAAATGAAACATCTCCTTGGAGGCTTCAATGAGGCATGCTAGTTGTGTTGTGTATCTGTTGTGTATCTGTTGCATGGTCTTTCTCATCTTGGTGGATTGGGTGCTCTCTCTTTCCTTTCATCTGTTGAAATACCTCCTCTGTAGTCACGAAATCTAACTGTGTATATAGTAGTTAATAAAACCTCCAAAAATATCATGTGTGGTCTTCTTGTATTCCTTTCCTCTAAAATGAGGGAACTGATTTATAGCACCCTTGATGCTGGTGCTCCTCCTGCCGTGGTTCCAGGTGCTGTGGGTTTTCCTACTGTGGTTCCAAATGCTGCTATCCTAAGCAATGCAAGTGCTAAAGAACCCTAAGGGAAGCTTTGAAGATCAAACAGGGGGTCTACGGGGTTCAAGGAATAATCCCACCACTGTCGGCACTGGGATGCTGGTTGATTCCTTGCTCTCACATTATAATAACAATATAATAATAATTTATTATTTATACCCCACCCATCTGGCTGGGTTTCCCCAGCCACTCTGGGCGGCTTTCAACAGAACATTAAAATACAGTAATATATTAAACATTAAAAGCCTCCCTAAACAGGGCTGTCTTCAGATGTCTTCTAAAGGTCTGGTAGTTGTTGTTCTCTTTGACATCTGAAGGGAGGGATTTCCACAGGGCGGGTTCCACTACCAAGAAGGCCCTCTGCCTGGTTCTCTGTAACTTGGCTTCTCGTAGTGAGGGAACCGCCAGAAGGCCCTCGGCACTGGACCTCAGTGTCCGGGCAGAACGGTGGGGGTGGAGACACTCCTTCAGGTATACTGGACCGAAGCCATTTAGGGCTTTAAAGGTCAGCACCAACACTTTGAATTGTGCTCGGAAACGTACTCGGAATTGTGCTCGGAAATATTGCTAACCTCAATCCCTCAAGCTGTCTTCAGAGGCTAGAAACACCACACCACATCACCACCCATGTTGGTCAGCTCCTCACACCTATTACCGGTAATTTGCCAAATGCCTTTGGCATGGCACCTGCCTCCTTTGTTCTTCACTACATCCACCTCCTTTCGTTCCTCTTTGATGTGCTTGAAGGATGTATGACTGCCATCAACCTGAAACGTCGTTCTCATTATTATCTTGGTGAATGATACAATTTCTTTTGCGTGGACAGGCGGAGTCCCCCAAACCCCATGCGACCCCCTGAGTGGAATAATGACACAAGACAACGTGCTATGGGATTAAAATTGGCCACAACTTCATTATGTTTCAGATGTAGGGAGACCTTGGCTCAGGCATTGGGCGTTTATCCCCCCCCCCCCATTTATGAAGATAGACTAAAGGATTCTGCCCAAGGCCTGACGTTTTGTTGTGACGTTTTGCTACAGGAAAGGCGAAACCTGCCAATGCAGAGAAATTCCTTTCCGACCCTTCAACAGTGGCCTTGACATAGCAGCGCCTGAGTACCTGTGGAGAAGAGGTTAACCTGCAAAATAAGACCTAATTGAGGGAGTGGAGGGTGGGAGAAACTCTGGAGCCCGACTGCCGCCTCCCAGGTAGCTACACCTTCTATTGTGTGAGCAGGGTTGTACCTCCCCCTTACCTGGCCAGTCCCCTGGCAACACCTCCCCAGGCGGGATAGGGCGATTGGCTGAGGTAGGCGGAGACCTCCAGGTATCCAGGCTGGGGAGGATGGAGCCTAGTCCAAACTACCAGGAGCCACAATGGGATCCAGTGGGCTGCGCGTGACCATGCAAAAGTCGCCCCCCATTTGATGTGGGGAGCGGTCATTCCAGGCCTGCACTTGGAATGCCACCTCTGTGGACACAGAATCTCACTGTAACCATGACAAATAAATAAAAACCCCACACCCAGGGTGTTATTTTTGTTGCATTTCTTGGGTTTAAAGTTGGGTTGGGTGTGAAATGCTTCAGTTAAAGGAGTATAGCACTTTTTTTCAGTTTCAAACACCGGTTCACTCAGTAATAATCTCTAAATGAATGACTTCAAGAAGTTTGTTTGGACAGGAAGTTCCTGCCTCTGTTTTTGATCTGGGAGAACAGCTTCTATTCAAAGTTGACTGTTCTGGTCTTAATGGGCCCGTAGTCTGAAACTGTTCTGCTACGTTCCACCTCCACTCTCAGAGCTATTAAGCCTCTGAAGTCAAGTTGTTGGGCATCACAGGTGGGCAGAGTGTTTCTCAGAGGCATCTACTTGGCCACTGAGAGAACAGGTTGCTGGACTAGATGGGTCATTGGCCTGATCCAGCAGGCTCATATCATGTTCTTATCTTCTGATGATAGAATATCACCCACAGTCTCTTATGCTAGGACAGTGATCGTTCTTATGTCCTGGGTGCACACAGTCCAACCTTCAATCCTTGGTGTATCCAGTTAAAGCCAAGTTGGCTAGCTTGCTGTTGGACTACAACTCCAATCAGCCCTAGCAACTAGAATGGCCTGTGGTCAAGGAAGATGGGAGCTGTAGTCTAACAACACCTGGAGGAACACAAGGGTCACAAACAGAAAGAGGGACTTCTTCCCTGACAAAACAGGCTTTTCAAAGATGATGATGATGATGATTTATTTATACCCCACCCATCTCGCTGGGTTTCCCCAGCCACTCTGGGTGGCTTCCAGCAAAATATTAAAATACAATAATTCAACAAATATTTAAAGCTTCCCTAAACAGGGTTGCCTTCACATATCTTCTAAATGTCAGATAGTTGTTTATTTCTTTGACCTCTGATAGGAGGGCATTCCACAGGGCAGGTGCCACTACCGAGGAGGCCCTCTGCCTGGTTCCCTGTAACTTCGCTTCTTGTGGGGAGGGAACCACCAGAAGGCGCTCGGAGCTGGACCTCAGTGTCTGGGCTGAGTGATGGGAGTGGAGACACTTCTTCAGGTATACTGGGCTAACAGGACCCGTGTTATATGGTCTCGGCAGCCACTCCCAGTCACCAGTCTAGCTGCCACATTCTGGATTAGTTGCAGTTTCTGAGTCATCTTCAAAGGTAGCCCCTCGTAGAGCACATTGCAGTAGTCCAAGTGGGAGATAACTAGAGCAGGCACCACTCTGGCGAGACAATCTGCGGGCAAGTAGGGTCTCAGCCTGCATACCAGATGAAGCTGGTAGACAGCTGACCTGGACACAGAATTGACCTGCGCCTCCATGGACAACTGCGCATCTGGTCCTTCAGGGACACAATTACCCCATTCAGGACCAGGGAGTCCCCCACACCTGCCCACCCCCTGTCCCCCAAGAACAGTACTTGTCTTGTCAGGATTCAATCTCAATCCGTTAGCCGCCATCCATCCTCCAACTCACACAGGACCTTCACCGCCTTCACTGGTTCCTTCACTGGTTTATTACAGGGAACCAAACAGAGGGCCTTCTCGGTGGTGGCGCCCACCCTGTGGAACGCCCTCCCACCAGATGTCAGGGCAATAAGCAACTATTTTACTTTTAAAGACAACTGAAGGCGGCCCTGTTTAGGGAGGTTTCTAATGTTTGATGTTGTATTGTTTTTAATATTCAGTTGGAAGCTGCCCAGAGTGGCTGGGGAAACCCAGCCAGATGGGTGGGGTATAAATAAATTATTATTATTATTATTATTATTATTATTATTATTATTGATTTTCTATTCTATGCAGGCAGTTAAGACTACATCTTACCACAATAGTTACCTAATTTCTGAATTTAACTTTTTTTGTATGGTTTTAATTTTATAGTTTTAAAGTGCTGTTTTGTAAAGCACTTTGATTTCTAAAAAACAACAAAGCAGTATATATTTTTATGATTAAATAAATGATTGTGTGTGTGTGTGTGTGTGTGTGTGTGTGTGTGTGTGTGTAAAATTATTATTTTTTCGCATTGAATATTTCTTAAGCTGCCTATTGTGGTTGAGCAGTACATAATTCCTTAAGAGATAAATAAATGGTGATCTTGGTAGATGGAGTCACTCCAACCTGATTATGGAACCTAGCTCATTCTCTCTCTCTCTCTCACTCACTCTCTTTATGAAAAAGTAATAAATGAAGATCGTGCATTAGCGATTTGTTGCTTTATTATTTGCCATGCAGGCAAGGAGATTCTACAGCAATAGAGGAGTTAGGAAAAGAACAGAAGAGGGGGGAATGAGATGGCCCCCAGTGACACCACTGGAAATGCCTGACAGTCCAAGAGACAGCGAGAGGGGTGAACAACATCTGGATAAAGGAGGAAGGTACAGAGCTTGCGGTGCTGAGCTCAGGAAGGTGAGCGCAGGGAGTGGTCCGAGAATCCATTGGTCATGGTAGTGTTGGCGGTGATGCCTTGCACTGGGGTTCTTCAGCACTTGCGTTCCATCGGGAAGCGGCTTGAGTTGTTGCGGAAGGAATCCAGAGGAGCACGTGGAACCACAGCAGGGCGGGCAGGGGGAGCAGCATCTTGGGTATCGGCAGCAACTTCAGCAGGGGGGGCGGCAGCGCTGCCTGCAGCAGCATCGGGGGCAACAGCAGTGTCCAGAGCAGCAGGGGAGGGGTGGCGGGCATAGAAGCGACGGTGCCTGCAACAGCAAGGGTGGCTGCAGCACTGATGACAACAGCAAGGGCAGCAGCAGTGCTGCTGGCAGCAGCAAGGGCAGCAGCAGCAGCAGCAGGGGGAGCCACAACAGGAACAGCAGCACTGGTGGCAACAACAAGGGGAGCAGCAGCACTGGTGGCAGCAGCAGGGGGAGCAGCAGCACTGGTGGCAGGAGCAGCAGGGGGAGCAGCAGCACTGGCGGCAGCAGCAGGGGCAGCAGCAGCAGCACTGCTGGCAGCAGCAGCAGGGGGAGCAGCAGCACTGGCGGCAGCAGCAGGAGCAGCAGCAGCACTGGCGGCAGCAGCAGGGGCAGCAGCAGCACTGGTGGCAGCAGCAGGGGGAGCAGCAGCACTGGTGGCAGCAGCAGGGGGAGCAGCACGACATCTTTGCAATGGGGAAGGGATGTGCAGCTGAAAGAAATGAACCAGTCAGACACATCAAATTCTTCATATGTTAAAAGAAAGAGCTGGTTTCTCTCTGCCAGATTTGAGACTATATTATGAAGCACCCTGTCTATGTTGGTTAAGGGATTGGATATTGTTGGCTGCCACTGTCCAAGGTTTTGATCAGATGTCTCCATGGCTATCCATCTAGAGCAGTGTTTCCCAGCCCTGGGTCCCCAGCTGTTTTTGGAAAACAATTCCCATCATCCCTGACCACTGGGCTTGCTAGCTAGGGATGTTGGGAGTTGTAGTCCAAAAGCAGCGGGAGACCCAAGACCGGGTAACACTGAAGTAGAGCCTTCTTCTTGAGAACCAATGTGGAAGCACAGAATCTGTATTTTTGCCTGGTTTATACCCTGGGCTATTTCCCACATTATGTGGGAAGAGAACCAGGGTCAATAACAATCGTAAAACCAATAGTTTAAGCCTTTGAGCAACCAGGATCGTTGGAGTGCTGCTCAAGATCTTAGTTCTCCTGCAATCAAGGAAACCTCAATACTAAACAAGCCTTGCAATGAGACTCACCTTCTTCAGCAGGTCTTGGTACGGATGTTGGATCCAGTCAGTGAGTGAATCTCTCCTGGATGGTGGGACTTTTTATACATCTCGGTGCATCTTTCCTCAATGAGTGAGGCTCTACTTAAGAATGACTAGGCTTTCATTAAAGTTCAGCAGTTGGCCTCTGTCACACCGGCATCCAGTGCGTCATCTTTGACTGCGTTCACATTCTTCACTTTAAAATGTTTGTAATTAAAGCTATTTCCCGGTAGGAATTAAATATTTGCTACTGGGAAATAGCTTTCCCAATTTTCACAGCAGTGCTTTAAAATGAATTACATTGAGATGAATGGAGATCATGTGAATTTCTTCCCGTGGTATAGTGCCTAAGGATTTTAGACTTGCTGCTGGGGAGCACGGAAATCTTTTTATCAAGCTAGTTATCTATATTTTTCTTTCTTTGTATTACACATGGCACATATAAGGCCCCTGTGTGGCCTAGTGGATTGAATATCAGACCACAACCTGATAAACCAGGGTTGAGTTCCCCACTTGGTTATGAAGCTTGCTGGCTGTGAGTTTGGGCCAGTCACTGCCTCTCAGCCTGATCTAGGGTTGTTGTGTGAACTAAATGAGGAATGAGAGAACTATGCAGGAAACTTTGAGCTCCTTGCAGAAAAGGGTGGGATATACCTGCAACAAACAAACTAATAAAGTTTTTTTTTGTATGTCATAAAGCATGGTGGACCCAGATCACTATTGTTCTACTTTGCGGTTGTAACATGCACCTAATAGCTTTACAAATAATTATGATGAGATGGATGAATTTAGGAACATCAAACGTGTTCCTCACAATGGTCAAGAGCCTAAGGGTTTTATTAATGAAAAACATCCTGACCAGTTATCTCCAGGGGTCATCTGTTTCACCGTAATAAATTTAATGAACGGCTGGACACACCTGAATGGCATTTCTCACTTAAAACAAATAAGAGAGAGAGAATGTAACCATTGTAAGACTGGACATGGGTTGAGCGATTAGGATGGGATTTTACGATCCAGCACATGGCTTTTAAAAGCACATGATTAAATCAAATAAACAAGTAATATTCAGTGTTATGTTGGAGGGGATGCCATGAAACAGGGAATTATGTTCACATGTGGTGGGGGTGTAAATATGTACAATTTATTTATTTTTTGGCAAAGGGTGTTTAAGAAGATAACAGAAATCACATGGTTAAACCTGACCAAAAGTCCAGAGGTAGCATTATTAACAATTTACGATGGGGTGGAAGATTCGCAGACTATAAAGGACTTGCTCACAAATTTATTGACAGCTGCACGAATTATTATAGCTAGTAAGTGGAAGGGGCAAGCAGAATATAAAATGGAAGAATGGTATAAAGAGGCGTGGGGTATAGCTATTAATGATAAATTAACATGTGCCATTAAGGTAAGACGGGGAATATGCAGAAGAAATGATTTTGAGGAGATATGGAGGGTGTGTGTTGAATTTGTACTGTTAAAATGGAAAGGAGTCAGAGCATCGCAAGAGGTGCTGAAATTTTGGGAGGTTGGAAAGCTACAATGGAATAATCTCGGTGGTGGGGTGCACATTTTTTATTCTTATTTATTTATGATTATTACTTTGTCAAAATATTTTTTTTTTTTTTAAGAAAGCACATGCTTAGAGGAACTCAAATTTGGAAAACTTTAACATGTTCTATACTGGGCTTCCCTTCATGAATATTTGGGAGTTTGAGTTGGTGCAAGACCCTAAATATAGGGAGGATGGGCGGGTGACCCAGTGCATGAATCGAAAGAGAAAGCTCTACACAACTTGCAGCGGTATATAAAGGTCCCTCGGTTAATACACAAAATTCCCAGTCAGAGGAATTACCAACAATAGAAGAATGGCAGATGAAAATGATGGATTATATGGAACTTGCTGAGCTGACCGGGAAACTTCGTGACCAGAGGGAGGAAGCGGTGGAAGAAGATTGGAAGAAATTCAAATTATATTTTAAAAAAGTACTGTAAGATTAAAGAGTAGAAGTAAGCTGGAAGATAAATGAGGCTGTAGATGTAGAAGATAGATATAAGGTTTATGACTGTTGGCATTAAGGTAAATGATCTTAGATAAGAAGAGATATTGTGTTAATTACTTTAAAAAGGGTTAAATGATGTCAAGAAATTACTAAAGATTATATACAAGGAACAGCATTAAATATTAAAGACGTCCCTAAACAGGGTTGCCTTCAGATGTCTCTTAAAAATAGGATAGCTGCTTATTTCCTTGACATCTGATGGAAGGGTGTGTCGCGGATTCCTCCACGGCGTTGTAGCAGAGCAGTGCAAAAGCCACAGGTTCTTTTGTGCAGTATTCTTTTATTGTGAGCTATATACATACAGACAGTTCATGCAACAGTTCTCTCTCTCTCTCTCTCTCTCTCTTCCAATTTCTGTTTATTCATTTTTCATTTTACAAAGAGAAAGAAAAGAGATCAGAAAAGAAAAAAAAGGGCAAAAACTAACAAACACAAAAATACATAAAATTTTATGTCTTTCTCATCTTGGTGGATTGGGTGCTCTCTCTTTCCTTTCTAAGTCCGTGTTCTAAGAAGTACATTCCTTTCCCATGAGAATTTGTCTAAAGTCTGCATCCCTCAGCAGAATAAGTAAACCATACTGCCATACTCCTCAGTTTAATACACAAACCATGATGTATGGATGTGATCCTCAAAGGTACACTCCCTGGTTTAATACACAAGCCAAGATAAATGGTGTGTTAATAAGCAAACTATGATGAACTATGATAAATAGATGTGTGACGTAGATCAGAACACATGTGAGCATTGAGGCATTTCACTGATGCAATTGGATATTGCTGATATCATTGGATGGGTGGGCAACAATGATTGGTTGCTGTATGTGCATATGCTTGTGTTATGTCTAATAAATATGTGGTCCCGAGAGTGCTCCAGGCTCTCGTCCCATGACTGATTGAACTTATCAATAGTCTGTCTCGCTCCTTCACGAGAGCCCACCGCTTGTGACCAGCCTCACTGTTACATATTCCTTTCCTCTAAAATGAGGGAACTGATTAATAGCACCCTTGCTGCTGGTGCTCCTCCTGCCGTGGTTCCAGGTGCTGTGGGTTTTCCTACTGTGGTTCCAAATGCTGCTATCCTAAGCAATGCAAGTGCTAAAGAACCCTAAGGGAAGCTTTGAAGATCAAACAGGGGGTCTACGGGGTTCAAGGAATAATCCCACCACTGTCGGCACTGGGGTGCTGGTTGATTCCTTGCACTCACATTGCTGACCTCAATCCCTCAAGCTGTCTTCAGAGGCAAGAAACACCACGCCACATCACCACCCATGTTGGTCGGCTCCTCACACCTATTACTGGCAATTTGCCAAATGCCTTTGGCATGGCATCTGCCTCCTTTGTTCTTCGCTACATCCACCTCCTTTCATTCCTCTTTGATGTACTTGAAGGATGTATGACTGCCATCAACCTGAAATGTCGTTCTCATTATTATCTTGGTGAATGATACAATTTCTTTTACGTGGACAGGCGGAGTCCCTCAAACCCCAGGCGACCCCAGAGTGGAATAAGGATACAAGACAACGTGCTATGGGACTAAAATTGGCCACAGCTTTATTAAGATTCAGATGTAGGGAGACCTTGGCTCAGGCATTGGGCGTTTATCCTTCCCAGTCCCCTGCCGGGGATCTGGGAGACTTCAGGGTTATCCAGAACGTTTGGGGATTGGGCTGGCTCTGGAGAACATATGTTCAAGCAGAGAGCCCGCCCCCCTTCGCCACCGCTGGAGGGGGAGAGCAATGACAACCTATCGGCGTATGGTCAGTGACTCCCCCCGCCCCCTTTAACGGGGAACCCTGGTATCACCGCCTCACCCCCCCCCCATTTATGAAGATAGACTAAAGGATTCTGCCCAAGGCCTGAAACCGCCAAAGTTGTGACGTTTTGCTACAGGAAAGGCGAAAACTGCCAATGCAGGAAAATTCCTTTCTGACCCTTCAACAGTGGCCTTGACATAGCAGTGCCTGAGTACCTGTGGAGAAGAGGTTTACCTGCCAAATAATACCTAATTGAGGGAGTGGAGGGTGGGAGAAGCTCTGGAGCCCGACTGCCGCCTCCCAGGTAGCTAAACCTTCTATTGTGTGGGCTGGGTGGTCCCTCCCCCTTACCTGGCCAGTCCCCTGGCAACACCTCCCCAGGCGGGATAGGGCGATAGGTGGAGGTAGGCAGAGACCTCCAGGTATGCAGCCTGGGGAGGAAGAAGCCAATTCGAACTACCAGGAGACGCAATGGGATCCAGGGGGCTGCGCGCGACCACGCAAAAGTCGCCCCGCATTTGATGTGGGGAGCGGACATTCCTGGCCAGCACTTTGAATACCACCTCTATGGACAGAGAATCTCACTGTAACCATGGCAAATAAATACCCCCCCGGGTGTTATTTTTGTTGCATTTCTTGGGTTTAAAGTTGGATTGGGTGTGAAATACTACAGTTAAATTAGTATAGCACTTCTTTTGCAGTTTCAAACATCGGTTCACTCAGTAATAATCTCTAAATGAATGACTTCAAGAAGTTTGTTTGGACAGGAAGTTCCTGCCTCTGTTTTTGATCTGGGAGAACAGCTTCTATTCAAAGTTGACCGTTCTGGTCTTAATGGGCCCGTAGTCTGAAACTGTCCTGCTACGTTCCACCTCCACTCTCAGAGCTATTAAGCCTCTGAAGTCAAGTTGTTGGGCATCACAGGTGGGCAGAGTGTTTCTCAGAGGCATCTACTTGGCCACTGAGAGAACAGGTTGCTGGACTAGATGGGTCATTGGCCTGATCCAGCAGGCTCATATCATGTTCTTATCTTCTGATGATAGAATATCACCCACAGTCTCTTATGCTAGGACAGTGATCGTTCTTATGTCCTGGGTGCACACAGTCCAACCTTCAATCCTTGGTGTATCCAGTTAAAGCCAAGTTGGCTAGCTTGCTGTTGGACTACAACTCCAATCAGCCCTAGCAACTAGAATGGCCTGTGGTCAAGGAAGATGGGAGCTGTAGTCTAACAACACCTGGAGGAACACAAGGGTCACAAACAGAAAGAGGGACTTCTTCCCTGACAAAACAGGCTTTTCAAAGATGATGATGATGATGATTTATTTATACCCCACCCATCTCGCTGGGTTTCCCAAGCCACTCTGGGCGGCTTCCAGCAAAATATTAAAATTCAATAATTCATCAAATAGTAAAAGCTTCCCTAAAGAGGGCTGCCTTCAGATATCTTCTAAACATCAGATAGTTGTTTATTTATTTGACCTCTGATGGGAGGCCGTTCCACAGGGCATATAATAATAATAATAATATTTTTTTATTTGTACCCCGCCCATCTGGACGGGTCTCCCCAGCCACTCTGGGCAGCCTCCAACAAATATTAAAATACATCAAAATCACAAGTTAAAAACTTCCCTAAACAGGGCTGCCTTCAGGTATTTTCTGAATGTAGGATAGAATCATAGAATCATAGAATCATAGAGTAGGAAGAGACCACAAGGGCCATCCAGTCCAACCCCCTGCCAAGCAGGAAACCCATCAAAGCATTCCTGACAGGTGGCTGTCAAGCCTCTGCTTAAAGACCTCCATAGAAGGAGACTCCACCACACTCCTTGGCAGCAAATTCCACTGTCTTCCTAATGTTCTTCCTAATGTTTAGGTGGATAGTTATTTATCACTTTAACCTCTGCTGGGAGGGCGTTCCACAGGGCGGGCGCCACCACTGAGAAGGCCCTCTGCCTGGTTCCCTGTAGCTTTGCTTCTCGCAGTGAGGGAACTGCCAGAAGGCCCTCAGCGCTGGACCTCAGTGTCTGGGCTGAGTGATGGGAGTGGAGACGCTTCTTCAGGTATACTGGGCTAACAGGACCCGTGTTATGTGGTCCCGGCAGCCACTCCCAATCACCAGTCTAGCTGCTGCATTCTGGATTAGTTGCAGTTTCCGAGTCACCTTCAAAGGTAGCCCCACGCAGAGTGCATTGCAGTAGTCCAAGCGGGAGATAACTAGAGCATGCA
Source organism: Darevskia nairensis (assembly GCA_034642065.1). Lineage (NCBI taxonomy): Eukaryota > Metazoa > Chordata > Lepidosauria > Squamata > Lacertidae > Darevskia > Darevskia nairensis. The sequence goes on from JAWWNI010000425.1 coordinate 1,126,178, forward strand.
CCACTCTGGCGAGACAATCTGCGGGCAGGGAGGGTCTCAGCCTGTGCACCAGATGAAGCTGGTAGACAGCTGCCCTAGACGCAGAATTAACCTGCGCCTCCATGGACAGCTGTGTCCATGGACAACTGCGCACCTGGTCCTTCAGGGACACAGTTACCCCATTCAGGACCAGGGAGTCCCCCACACCTGCCTGCCCCCTGTCCCCCAAGAACAGTACTTGTCTTGTCAGGATTCAATCTCTATCCGTTAGCCGCCATCCATCCTCCAACTCACACAGCACCTTCACTGGTTCATTACAGGGAACCAAACAGAGGGCCTTCTCGGTGGTGGCGCCCACCCTGTGGAACGCCCTCCCACCAGATGTCAGGGCAATAAGCAACTATTTTACTTTTCAAAGACAACTGAAGGCGGCCCTGTTTAGGGAGGTTTTTAATGTTTTATGTTGTATTGTTTTTAATATTCAGTTGGAAGCTGCCCAGAGTGGCTGGGGATACCCAGCCAGATGGGTGGGGTATGTATAAATAAATAAATAAATAAATAAATAAATAAATAAATATTATTATTATTATTATTATTATTATTATTATTATTATTATTATTATTATTATTATTATCTATTCTATGCAGGCAGTTAAGACTATATCTTACAACAATAGTTACCTAATTTCTGATTTTAACTTTTTTTGTATGGTCTTAATTTTATAGTTTTAAAGTGCTGTTTTGTAAAGCACTTTGATTTCTAAAAAACAACAAAGCAGTATATATTTTTAAAATTAAATAAATGATTGTGTGTGTGTGTGTGTGTGTGTAAAATTATTATTTTTTCGCATTGAATATTTCTTAAGCTGCCTATTGTGGTTGAGCAGTACATAATTCCTTTAGAGACAAATAAATGGTGATCTTGGTAGATCGAGTCCCTCCAACCTGATTATGGAACCTAGCTCATTCTCTCTCTCTCTCTCTCTCTCTCTCTCTCTCTCTCTCTCTCTCTCTCTCACTCTCTTTATGAAAAAGTAATAAATGAAGATCATGTGTTAGCGATTTGTTGCTTTATTATTTGCCGTGCAGGCAAGGAGTTAGGAAAAGAACAGAAGGGGGGGGGATGAGACGGCCCCCAGTGACACCACTGGAAATGCCTGACAGTCAAAGAGACAAAGAGAGGGGTGAACAGCATCTGGATAAAGGAGGAAGGTACAGAGCTTGCGGTGCTGAGCTCAGGAAGGTGAGCGCAGGGAGTGGTCCGAGAATCCATTGGTCATGGTAGTGGTGGCGGCAATGCCTTGCACTGGGGTTCTTCAGAACTTGTGTTGCATTGGGGAGCGGCTTGAGTTGTCGCGGAAGGAATCCAGAGGAGCACGTGGAACCACAGCAGGGCGGGCAGGGGGGGCAGAGGAAGCAGGGGGAGCAGGGGGAGCAGGGGGAGCAGCAGCACTGACTGCAAGAGCAGTGGGACCAGGAGTATGGGTCACAGCATCTTGGGTATCGGCAGCAGCTTCAGCAGGGGGGGCGGCAGTGCTGCCTGCAGCAGCATCGGGGGCAACAGCAGTGTCCAGAGCAGCAGGGGAGGGGTGGCGGGCATAGAAGCAACAGTGCCCGCAACAGCAAGGGTGGCAGCAGCACTGCTGGCAACAGCAAGGGCAGCAGCAGTGCTGTTGGCAGCAGCAAGGGCAACAGCAGCAGCAGCAGGGGGAGCCACAACAGGAACAGCAGCACTGGTGGCAGCAGCAAGGGGAGCAGCAGCACTGGTGGCAGCAGCAGGGGGAGCAGCAGCACTGGTGGCAACAGCAAGGGGAGCAGCAGCACTGGTGGCAGCAGCAGCAGGGGGTGCAGCAGTGCTGCTGGCAACAGCAAGGGGAGCAGCAGCACTGGTGGCAGCAGCACTGGTGGCAGCAGCAGGGGGAGCAGCAGCACTTGTGGCAGCAGCAACAGGGGGAACAGCAGTGCTTCTGGCAACAGCAAGGGGAGCAGCAGCGCTGGTGGCAACAGCAGGGGGAGCAGCAGCACGACATCTTTGCAATGGGGAAGGGAGGTGCAGCTGAAAGAAATGAACCAGTCAGACACATCAAATTCTTCATATGTTAAAAGAAAGAGCTGGTTTCTCTCTGCCAGATTTGAGACTATATTATGAAGCGCCCTGTCTATGTTGGTTAAGGGATTGGATATTGTTGGCTGCCACTGTCAAAGGTTTTGATCAGATGTCTCCATGGCTATCCATCTAGAGCAGTGTTTCCCAGCCTTGGGTCCCCAGCTGTTTTTGGACAACAATTCCCATCATCCCTGACCACTGGGCTTGCTAGCTAGGGATGTTGGGAGTTGTAGTCCAAAAGCAGCTGGAGACCCAAGACCGGGGAACACTGAAGTAGAGCCTTATTCTTGAGAACCAATGTGGAAGCACAGAATCTGTATTTTTGCCTGGTTACACCCTGGGCTTTTTCCCACATTATGTGGGAAGAGAACCAGGGTCAATAACAATCGTAAAACCAATAGTTTAAGCCTTTGAGCAACCAGGATCGTTGGAGTGCTGCTCAAGATCTTAGTTCTCCTGCAATCAAGGAAGCCTCAATACTAAACAAACCTTGCAATGAGACTCACCTTCTTCAGCAGGTCTTGGTACGGATGTTGGATCCAGTCAGTGAGTGAATCTCTCCTGGATGGTGGGACTTTTTATACAACTCGGTGCATCTTTCCTCAATGAGTGAGGCTCTACTTAAGAATGACTAGGCTTTCATTAAAGTTCAGCAGTTGGCCTCTGTCACACCGGCATCCAGTGTGTCATCTTTGACTGTGTTCACATTCTTCACTTTAAAATGTATGTAATTAAAGCTATTTCCCAGTAGCAAATCTTTAATTCCTACCCTTCTATTCTCACAGCAATGCTTTAAAATGAATTACATTGAGATGAATGGAGATCATGTGAATTTCTTCCTGTGGTATAGTGTCTAAGGATTTTAGACTTGCTGCTGGGGAGCACAGAAATCTTTTTATCAAGCTAGTTATCTATATTTTTATTTCTTTGTATTACACATGGCACATATAAGGCACCTGTGTGGCCTAGTGGATTGAATATCAGACCACGACCTGATAAACCAGGGTTCAGTTCCCCACTTGGTTATGAAGCTTGCTGGCTGTGACCTTGGGTCAGTCACTGCCTCTCAGCCTGATCTAGGGTTGTTGTGTGAACTAAATGAGGAATGAGAGAACTATGCAGGACACCTTGAGCTCCTTGCAGAAAAGGGTGGGATATATCCTGTTTCCCCTATTTTAAGATGTAGTCATAAGATAAGCCATACCAGGATTTTTTCGCATTTGTGAAATATAACCGTACCCCAAAAATAAGCCATAGTGATAGGCGCAGTTCTGGAGGGCGCCAAGGAAAAGGCGGGGCTAGGCGTCCAGTCCCGCCACCAAAACCAGTCCACCCCAGAAGCAGCGCTCAGGAATTCTGCAGAGCAGGGCACACAGGAAGGGGCAGCGGGCACGACAAAGGCACTCCGAAGGTCTCTTCGCCCGCGCGGTCTCCCAACTCTGCTCAATGCAGAGTGCATGGGGCGGCCGCCATGGCGGAGAGGGATTGCAGCACGGGCTTTCCCTGCTCGCCGCCACGACAAAATCCCCCGAGCTGCCTCGCGCGTCGCCCAAGAGGCCCCTTGGAAAACAAGGCTTCCGTCGAGTTTCGAGGAGGGAAGGCGGCGGAGGAGGAGCAGGAGAGAGCGCCCAGCGAAAGCGGGTCTCTCTGGTGCCCGTTTCCTCAAAGCTCAGCTTGGATTCTCCCCCTGCTGCCAGCAAGCAAACAAAGAGCTCCGCGCCCGTCCCGTCCTTCGCAGCCCCAGAACTCGAGCGTGGCCTTGCCAAGGCGTGCTTACGTAATAAAAATAAGACATCCCCTCAAAATAAGCCATAGTGCGTTTTCTTGAAGAAGAAGAAAATAAGAAAATAGGGGAAACAAACCTGCAACAAACAAACTAATAGTGTTTTTTGTATGTCATAAAGCATGGTGGAACCAGATCACTATTCTTCTACTTTGCAGTTGTAGCATGTACCTAATAGCTTTACAAATAATTATGATGAGATGGATGAATGTAGGAACATCAAACGTGTTCCTCACAGTGGTCAAGAGCCTAAGGGTTTTATTAATGAAAAACCTCCTGACTTCTCACCAGTTATCTCCAGGAGTCATCTGTTTCACCGTAATAAATTTAATGAACGGCTGGACACACTTGAATGGCATGTCTCACTTAAAACAAATAAGAGAGAGAGAACGTAACCATTGTAATACTGGACATGGGTTGAGCAATTAGGATGGGATTTTACGATCCAGCATGTGGCTTTTAAAAGCACATGATTAAATCAAATAAACAAGTAATATTCAGTGTTATGTTGGAGGGGATGCCAGGAAACAGGGAATTATGTTCACATGTTGTGGGGGTGTAAATATGTACTATTTAATTTTTTTGGCAAAGGGTGTTTAAGAAGATAACAGAAATCACTGGGTTAAAGTTGACCGAAAGTCCAAAGGTAGCATTATTAACAATTTACGATGGGGTGGAAGGTTCGCAGACTATGAAGGACTTGCTCACAAATTTATTGATAGCTGCACGAACTATAGTCAGGAAGTGGAAGGGGCAAGCAGAATATAAAATGGAAGAATGGTATAAAGAGGTGTGGGATATAGCTATTAATGAAAAATTAACATGTGCCATTAAGGTAAGATGGGGAATATGCAGGAGAAATGATTTTGAGGAGATATGGAGGGTGTGTGTTGAATTTGTACTGTTAAAATGGAAAGGAGTCAGACCATCGCAAGAGGTGCTGAAATTTTGGGAGGTTGGAAAACTACAATGGAATAGTCTCGGTGATGGGGTGCACATTTTTTATTCTTATTTATTTAGGATTGTTACTTTGTCAAAAAAAATATTTTTTTTTAAGAAAGCACATGCTTAGAGGAACTCAAATTTGGACAACTTTAACATGTTCTATACTGGGCTTCCCTTCATGAATATTTGGGAATTTGATTTGGTGCAAGACCCTAAATATAGAGAGGATGGGCGGGTGACCAAGTGCATGAAGCGAAAGAGAAAGCTCTACCCAACTTGCAGCGATATATAAAGGTCCCTCAGTTAATACACAAAATCCCCCATTGGCCAGATCTGCCCAGCAACTGAGGGACCACCAACTGGGTTGTTGTGGCTATTCAATCATTTCCACCCACACAAACAGTGAGGTCAATCCTGAAGATCTCAATGCAACACGTGCCCTTTGTGAGGAAGACTCGATTAATCATAGAATTCTTTTCTAAGTGTTCACAGACCGACTATTTAACTATATGTTAAATAGGACCTTTCTAGAACCTTTCCTGGTATTGCCCTCAAGCTGACCAGTCAGTAGTTACCTGGAGGAGGAGTTTGGATTTGATATCCCACTTTATCACTACCCGAAGGAGTCTCAAAGCGGATCACATTCTCCTTTCCCTTCCTCCCCCACAACTAACACTCTGTGAGGTGAGTGGGGCTGAGAGACTTCAGAGAAGTGTGACTAGCCCAAGGTCACCCAGCAGCTGCATGTGGAGGAGCGGAGACGCGAACCCAGTTCACCAGATTATGAGTCTACTGCTCTTAACCACTACACCACACTGGGTCTTCTTCCCTCCCCCCTCCCCCTTTTGAAGATGGCAACAGCATCTGCCCTTGTCCAGTCTGCAGTTACCTCATGTTTTCTCCAGGAAGTCTCAAAAATTATGGACAGAGGCTCTGTGGTTATATCTGCAAGCTCCTTCAGTCCCCTTGGGCACAGCTCATCAGGCCTTGCCAATTTGAATCCATTTAAAGTAGCTAGGTGTTCCCTTGCCACCTCTTTTCCTACCTGAGGCTGCAGTTCCTTCCTTGCACCTTTTATCCTGTTGTCACCAGGTTGAGTTCTGCTTTAATTTTAAGTGAAGAGAGGGGCAATGTAGGGGTTGAGCAGTTTCACCTCTTTCACCCAATGGCATTTCTTTGTCCTCTGTACCTCTTTTATTATTTCATTCTCTCTTGCAAGACCGAGATCATTCTGAGCTTTTGCTTGCCTGACCTTCATCCTGCAACTGTTAGCTACTGGTGTATCCCCTTCCTTCCTCAGAAGAGCGAGGAACATTCTCAGGGATGACTCACACCCTGGCCAGCACCTTTTTAATCTCCTGCCCTCGGGCAGAAGATATAGTAGCATGATAAGACGAACCAACAGGTTAAAGAACAGTTTCTACCCGTGGGCCGTGAAGCTGCTGAATGGAAGACAGCAACATTGCAACTGACGTTCGGGTTCGGTGGTTGTACGAAGGACAGAGATTGTGGGGGGGAAGGGGGGCTCATTTAATCTCACTGTAAACATGTGGTACAGTGACAATAAAGTATTTCTATATTTCTATTTCTATTATTTCTATTTCTTCTATTTCTATTTCTATTTCTATTTCTATTTCTATTTCTATTTCTATTTCTATTATTTCTATTATTTCTATTATTTCTATTTCTATTTCTATTATTTCTTCCATTTAGCACACATGCCCTTTTGAAATCTCATCTCATCTAGAAGCTCCTTATGTAGCCCCACTGGTTTCTTTAGATGCCTCCAACTTTTCTTTCTTGTTTGAATATTCTGCAACTGTCTGAAATTTGTGCCTGCAATATTTCGCCTTTAAGAAACTCCCATCCCTCCTGGACTCCCTTCTCTTTGAGTTTTTCTGACCATGAGATCTCACCCAGCAGCTACTTAAGCTTTTTGAAATCAGCCCTCTTAAATCCAGAGTACATATTCAAATACATCCAGATTTCCCTTGGATGTGTATCATGAAACCGAAGAGGACATGATACCTTTCTCCCAAGGTCCCCAGTACTTCCAATTCAATTATCAATTCCTGCCTATTGGTGACAAGCAGGTCCAATATAGATGATTCCCTGGTTGCTTCCTTCACCTTCTGGGCAATGAAATGATTAGCGAAGTGATGGAAGAATTGGAGAAGAGATATCAAAGGAGATGGGGTGGTCAAAACAGTAGTTTCATCAACATTATCAAAATATATTAGGCTGGATTCACATGTAGCAGTCAAAATGATGCAGTTTAAATTAACATCTCTTCTCTTTTATAGCTATCCAAACAATGTGGTTTGCAGGAGAGAGATCAGGGATGCAAACTTGAATAAAATATTGTGGGGACATGGATATGCCCCACACCACATGATTGATCACATGGCACGGTGCACACACACCAGTTGAATGGCAATGCCCCTCAACTTGGGGGAGCCCAGCTGCATCAAATATTTTATTGCGGGGGCTGAAGCCCCCACAGCCCCTTGGAGTTGACTCCTATGAGAGAGAACCTCCTGCAGATGAAGCCTATCAGGAAATCCCTACAAGATACTGATTTAATCAGGTTTTAAATGTGGCAGCACCTATTTTTGGAACTCTCTCCCATTACAGACCAGACAGGTGCCTCTGACAGGCATCTGTCCCAGATTTCAGACAAAGGACCTTGCTCTTCCTTGTGTTTGCTAAACCCATTAATTCAAGGAGAGATAACAGCTAGTGAACCTGGGGTGTTATGGGTGTCATGCATGTGTCCTTCCAATGAGCTATGGCCCCCTTCCCAATATTGTATATGAGATGGAGATGAGCTCCTCAAGAAGTCAGCTTCTGATCCTTTCTAGGCGAGCAGCCCTTCAGCAGGAGATGCTTGTAAAGGAGATGACTTATGCAGAGATCTATGTCACATTCCCCATCTCAAGGCAAAGGAACACAAGAACACTCTACTGTGCTTTAGAATCTTTATTAATGGCCATATAGACATATTTTTCTCCCACAGAGGAGTTATTCAAACAGATGAAAGGCAGGTGATCCCCAGTGCCACCTTATTAATAAAGAGAAGACAACTGGCATGCCTTCTTGAAGGAAGACAAAGCAAAGTAAAAAGGAGATGAGAAGAATCCAGGGTTGTAGAAGGAGGCAGGTGTAAACTTAAGGAACAGAAATGGATGAATCCAAGGACCCCGTCAGCATAGATGAGGCAGCAGCTCTCAACATTTCACTGAACTTCTTCAGCAGCAGCCTTGCTTAGGATAGCAGCAACCAGAACCACAGCCACAAGAGCCGCAACCACAGGAACCACAACCGCAAGAGTTGCAGCAGCAGGGGGAACAGCAGCAGCAGCAAGGAGAGCAGCAACAGCAAGGACTGCAGCAGCAGCAGGGGCAGCAGCAGCACCTACAGCAGCAGGGAGAGCAGCAGCAATTGGAGCAGCAGGACATCTTAGCAGTGGAGAAGGAAGACAGAGCTGAAAGAAATCAAGGGAATTCCCATTAAGCAAACACAAAACAATATTAAGGACACCTTAGATATCCAAACATTACAGCTTAAGACCAATGTGGAAGGTATGTTTAAAGTTTGCTACATGTTGCATCAATGAAAGGAATGCATAAACTCTGCAGTCTCCCTTGGGAACTCACTGGAAGTCAGGCTAAGATAATAATAATAATAATAATAATAATAATAATAATAATAATAATAATAATAATAATTTATTATTTGTACCCCGTCCATCTGGCCGAGTTTCCCCAGCCACTCTGGGCGGCTTCCAATCAAATATTAAAACAATACAGCAATATCTGAGAGGATACTCTCTGAGCCCCAAACACCCTATCAGGCAACAGATGACATGCTTGGCAGAAAAAAGACTATTTTAGATCCTGTGCAACACAATACTAGGAAAATGTTTTAGTCCTAACATGCTGAAAGAATTCAGGCAAGATCCCAGCTTCTCTTTGAATGAATAAAGACATGTGTGAGACCTGGGTGAGATCTTCAATCCCTTGCACCCAAGAGAAAAGTAGGTTTTGAATTAGAATTAGCATCTAAGAAATTACGCTTTTCTCCGTGCACAACTCCCCATGTGGCAGCAGGCCAAGGTTGGTCACCAAGAAATATAGTGAGCCAATTTCATTGCAAAAGTAGAGCTGTTAGACTACACCCTCAAGACCTGAAGCTCTCCTGAAATCTAGGGAACCGAAAGAATGAAGACAGAACATACCTTTTTCAGTAATAAGATTCGGTGTGGATGTTGGATCCAGTGAGTGAAGAACTCCTTGATGGTGGGCCTTTATATACCCCTCTGTGAATCCTTCCACAAGCAATTATGCACCACCCAATGATGACGAGGTCTTCATTAAAAGTCCTCCACCACACAATCATCTGGTGTGTGATTCCTGACTGTGTCCACATCCGTCCATTTTAAAGGCAGGTGATTAAAGTTATTCTGCAGTCGCAACACTGTAATTCCCAGTTCTGTCCAAAGGGGGCACTTATGGGATTGCTTCAAATCAATTATGTTGAGATGAACAGGCACCATATGTGTTTCTCTCTGAGATCTGGTGCCATAGGGTATTCATTTTTAGATTGTTTACCTGTGGACACAAGCTTTAGGCCATTCTTTCTTAGTACATCATGCAACATGTACTCAGGGCAGGCCCATTAAAGTTCATAGAAATGGCTGACTTTGGTATGTTCATTTCAGTACTTCTACTCTCAGTGGAACTCGGCTGGATACAAGCCAATTACTTTTGCATGGCTCAGAAATATGGTGCAAATTAGGCTGTGATATTCTTACTGCGTGACAGAATCATGGAAGACAGTCATCAGAGGCAGCCCAAATGTATTGCAGTAGTCTAGCACTTAATTCTTCCTGTAGTAAACATTTGTGAAAGCCACATATTAAATCAAAAATATGGGACTGCGATTGTTCACCCTCCTGTTCAGCTAACCAAGCTGAACCCTATATTATGATGATCAAATAACAAGTCCCATGGATCCAAACGTCAGATCCTTTGAGCTTGGGGCGAGAGGTAGAGTCAGAAGATCCGACGGTATTTCCTGGTAAAAGAAGGTGTTGGATCACGATGAGAAGCTCCCACGGCACCCATTATTCTCAGCGTAATTGTTTTTAAGAACAGTCCCATAAATGCCCCTTTAATCAGGGCTGAGAATTACAGTGTTTCCAGTTTTAATCATATACTTTAGAAAGGGGGGGTTGTGAATACAGTCAGAGGCCATGCTCCAGATGACGGTGTGTGGCAGCATCCAGGTTTAATGCAGAGCATTTAATTCTTCAGTTGTGCATTATGGATTGGGAAAGGGTTGACAGAGGTATATAAAAAGGTCCAGCCTCCTGGAATACTTCATCAGCACACTGGATCCAGTATCCTCAGAGCACCTCCTATACTGAACAAAGGTAAGCTCATCTCCAATATTTATGCCTTCTTCCTATTTATTGCAGGGGAGCCAAAGGTCTGAGGGAGGCAAGTGATTCTGGTCTTGTGAAATGTATCTGAATCAAATGCACAGAGGAGCCAACAGTCTCCCAATTTGGATTCTCTTAGCATTTCAGATTTCAGCATCTCAACCGGCATATTTTAATACATAGATGAAAAGTGGTTTGAACAAGAGACTCCTTGTGTGTTCTTTGGGTTTTACCTGATGGGATCATCTAATTATCTCTTCACCGTAACTGTGTGATGGGTGCTACACTTTCATAAGTTGTGTTTTTGTTCTGCCTTCCCTCTCCACTGCTAAGATGTCCTGCTGCTCCAATTGTTGCTGCTCTCCCTGCTGCTGCAAGTGCTGCTGCTGCCCCTGCTGCTGTTGCTGTAGTCCTTGCTGTTGCTGCTCTCCTTGCTGCTGCTGCTGTTCCCCCTGCTGCTGCAACTCTTGCGGTTGTGGTTCCTGTGGCTGCGGATCTTGTGGCTGTGGTTCTGGTTGCTGCTATCCTAAGCAAGGCTGCTGCTGAAGAAGTTCAGTGAAGTATTGAGAGCTGCTGCCTCATCCATGCTGGTGAAGTCCTTGGATTCATCTATTTCTGTTTATTCCTCACTCCTACAACCCTGGATTCTTCTCATCTCCTTTTTACTTTGCTTTGTTTTCCTTCAAGGAGGCATGCCAGTTGTCTTCCCTTTATCACCTTAGTGGTGCAGGGAGTCACTCTACTTTCATCTCCTTGAATAACTCCTCTGTGAAAAGAAAACCTTTCCCTGTGGCAATTAATAAAAATTCTAAAGCATGGTACAGAGCCTTGTTGTCTTCCTTTGCCATGAGATGCAGAATGTGGCATAGATCCCTGAATACGTGATCTGCTTTGCATTCTCTAAGTATCTCTAGCTGAAGAGCTCCCAGACTAGAAAGGATCACTGGATGAGCTCCTGGGGAGCATATCTCCATCTCACATACAATATAGGAAAGGGGGCCATATCTTATTGGGAGAGGACATCCATGGCACCCTGTCAGGACTGGTTCAGCTGAAGTTCAGCACCACTAAAGAGTTGCACATTCATGACTAAGTAGCAATGGAGATGTCTTTGAAGCACAGCACATCCAATCGTCCCTTTTGGCTATATTCACACCTTTCATTAATATGACATTTATTTGTTTTGTTTTTTTTAAAAAATGTGTACTCAAAGCAAATAACAGAAATATACATTTGAAATAAATATAACGGATGCCCAGCGTTGGAAAGAATACAACGTTCCTCCTACCAGAGAAGAATGGCAAGGGCTGGTTCTGCTGCGGTGTAGCACCGAGACTCAGAGAGGAGCAGTAAAGTTAAATCTCTAGTCAAGATATGAAACACAAACAAGAGATCTCCACTGGCAGGACTAAACAGTTGCCAGAACTGAGGATCTGAGCCTCCCTCTCCCTCCTATGCCTCCTCCCCAGCCAGCTGCCTTCCCAACAGCCACAAACTCATTTGAGAAGAGGTTCTCTGCGCCTTTCATTCTGCTGCATGTAACATCCTCCTCATTCTTGGAGACAGGGCAGGAGGAGAGGAAAATAATGGAACTGACAAGTTGCTGTTGATCTGTCACAGCCTCGGCCTCCTCCTCCTTCTCAGCTGCCTTGCTCTAACTTAAAACTGTGGCTTGCTCAGCCTCCTGCCTGTCTGTCCCCCTTCTTTCTCTGAACTCTCCTGTATCCCACCATCATTCTCCTGGCTCAGAGGCTTCCAGCTCTGATGTTCACCTGGTGGGGGGAAGGGTTTCCTCATCTAGGCAGGCCCTGACACAAAGGTAACATTTGAGGATCACTAGCTGGCATCTCTCCTTGAGCAAATGAGGATGGGGAGAAGCAATTCCCTTTGTCTGAGGTCTAGTACAGTTCCCCATCATGGGCACCTGTCTAGTGTGTAGCAGAAAGGAGTTCTAAAAAAATAGGTGCTGCCACACTTAAAAAAAACCTGATTGGATTGGCATGTAGTAGGGATTTCCTGATTGCTGGTATTTGCATGAGGCTCTCTCCTGAAAACCACATTGATTGGATGGCTGTGAAAGGGAAGAGATTATACTTTGAAGTGCATCATTTTGAGTGCTACTTGTGGATCCAGGCTAATGTATTTTGATAACATTGTAGATAGCAACTGATCTGACCACCCCTACTCCTCCAAGATCTCCTCTCTTAGCCCTTGGCTTTCTTCACTCATATATATGAATTCTGCTTCCCACTAGGGGGGTGAACTATATTCTAAGTTCATCAACACTGGGGTGCTAATTGAATCCATGCCTCAGTGGGATATCCTAGCTTTCTTTGCAGCAATTACGAGACCCTTGGCAAAAGAAGAGCTTTCGATAGACCTCCTTGGGACCTTAACTCACTCTGTCCATCACAGCTGTGAGTCTGGGATTGTCCTTTGATTCACTAATATCTCAATTATTTGCATAAGTGCTGTCATACAGCTAACCTTGTCTAGTATGAGAAACTGTTGTTGTTGTTGTTGTTGTTGTTGTTGTTGTTGTTCAGTCGTTCAGTCGTTCAGTCGTGTCCGACACTTCGTGACCCCATGGACCAGAGCACGCCAGGCACACCTATCCTTCACTGCCTCTCGCAGTTTGGCCAAACTCACGTTGGTAGCTTCGAGAACACTGTCCAACCATCTCATCCTCTGTCATCCCCTTCTCCTTGTGCCCTCAATCTTTCCCAACATCAGGGTCTTTTCTAGGGAGTCTTCTCTTCTCATGAGGTGGCCAAAGTACTGGAGCCTCAACTTCAGGATCTGTCCTTCTAATGAGCACTCAGGGCTGGTATGAGAAACTATCGGTAGATAAAATATGGCATCCTCTGAGTGAGTGAAGAACTACAAGGTGGTGGACCTTGTTATGCAGCTCTGCGACTGCTCACCCTAGTAGTGAGCCATTACTCAACAATGCTCATGTCTCCATTAAAACACGGCATTGGCTTCCACTACAACATCATCTGGTGTATGATCCTTGACTGTGCACACACAATGGAGCTGTACCTTTGTAGTTGACCTTGTAATTCTCACCCCCTAGCCAAAATGGCACACATAGGGATGAATGGACAACACGAGTTGCTCGATCAGTCCAGGACCTAAGGAACAGATGAGGAATTTGTGGCCCCTCCAGATGTTTCTAGACTACAATTCCCACCATCCTTTATTGCTGGCCATTCTGGCAATGTCTGATGGGAGTTGGAATCCTACAATACCCTGGTGGCCAAATCCCCAGTCTCAAATCCCCACTTCTCTTAGAACGGAAAGCTTATTGATTCCTCATCCTGCTCAGAACATCTGGCATTGGAATCCTGTGGCCGTGGGCTCTCTCCCTCATAATAAACAAAATGATTGTAAACATTTATTCATACTGCTGCTACTGCTACTACTCGTAATGATCTCAGGCAGGCAGGCAAGCTCCAATCAGAATTAATGGTCTCTGGCAGTTTCATGGTATGTTTATTTACAACTAATATCCAGAGCGTGGCTCTGAGCCTGCTGCTTTTAGCTACAAGTTGGTTACTCTGAGTCTCCGCCCCTTTCTCAGAATGAAGGGCACCAAAGTCCAGACCTTTCTCTCTTGTACTTCCGTTGCATTTTAACCCTTTCAGTTCTTCTGGTTCGGGGAGATGGTGGGTGAATTCCCCCCCCCCCACTATCAAACGAAGATCCCTCTAAAATGTTGCCTACCTCCTGGTTGCATAGCAATCTCCTCTATGTCATCTATCTCCTCCCCTCCCTTTGACTGCGAGCTTTCTGAGTCTGCTGCTCTATCTGAGTCTGGCAACTCATGATGAAGGAGAGCTGAATTAACCCACTCCTGCTCTGTCTGTGGCTGCAATCCCTCATCTTGAACGTCAGACTCTGGCTCCCTCTGTACTGGCATTCCTTCATCTCCAGAGTGAGACTCTTCCCAGGCGTTCGATTCAGCCATGTCCCTCACACTACTATTACCATAGGTTAGATATAAGGATCTAAGGAGGCAGCAATCCTTTGTTGGTCTCAATCAGTGTTTCTGATCTTCGAGAGTTCGGCTTCCACTATTCCGTTCTTCATCATTCTATTTGATATGGCCAAAACTAAGGCAAGGAATTATGTAATTGACTTTGGTGCATTTAAATGGAAGGGCACCACTGAAAACACTGCAGGAAATAATGAAATAATTTAAGTAATGTTTGTGGACTAAACAAAAGCTATTGAATACCACTCATATTAATTTGCATGATTTCTCATGGTACCAATGAAAAGAATAAGATAATGGCATGTCCTCACACACTCATGCTCACACACAACAACCCTCAGAAATGTTTCTTTCAATGGGTTTCCAGGAACCATCTGATTGGACACTGTGAGACACCAGATGCTGAACTCCCATCATTGTCTGATCCAGCATTTTTCTTCCAGGGCTCTGTGACAGAGGGCTCTTGCTTCAACTAACCCTGAAATTCCCTATGAAGTGAGGTACCACTAAAGAGAGAGCCACCTGCAGATTGTGCCTCTCAGGAAATCCCTACTATACATCAATTAAATCAGGTTTTAGTGTTCCAAGACCAGATCTCAGACAATGGGTCTTGCTCCTCCTGGTTTTTCCTACATCCATTTATTTGAGGAGAGATAACAGCTAGTGAACCTGGGATGTTATGGGTGTCATGCATGTGACCTTCCAATGAACTATGGCCCCCTTCCCAATATTGTATGTGAGATGGAGATGTGCTCCTCAAGAAGTCAGCTTCTGATCATTTCTAGGCAAGCAGCCCTTCAGCAGGAGATGTTTGCAAAGCAGATGACTTATGCAGGGATCTCTGACACATTCCCCATCTAAAAACAAAGGAACACAAGACTCTGTCCCATGCTTTTAAATATTTATTAACTGCTATATACATAGATTATTTTCACCACAGTGGAGTTATTCAAACAGATCTAAAGAGAATGATCCCCAGCACCACCATGATGATATATAGAAGAAAACTGGCATGCCTCCTTGAAGGAAAACAAAGCAAAGTGAAAAGGAGATGAGAAGAATCCAGGGTTGTAGAAGGAGGCAGGAATAAACTTAAGGCACAGAAACGGATGAATCCAAGGACTCCACCAGCATAGATGAGGCAGCAGTTCTCAACACTTCACTGAACTTCTTCAGCAGCAGCCTTGCCTAGGATAGCAGCAACCAGAACCACAGCCGCAAGAGCCACAGCCACAAGATCCACAACCGCAAGAGTTGCAGCAGCAGGGGGAACAGCAGCAGCAGCAAGGAGAGCAGCAACAGCAAGGACTGCAGCAGCAGCAGGGGCAGCAGCAGCACTTGCAGCAGCAGGGAGAGCAGCAGCAATTGGAGCAGCAGGACATCTTAGCGGTGGAGAGGGAAGGCGCAGCTGAAAGAAATCCAGGGAATTCCCATTAAGCAAACACAACATCCTCAGGCATATTAAAACACTGTAGACACATGCTCTGCATTCAGGAGACCAGTAAAGACATGCTTTTCACATCCTGTTTCCTTCTGAGTGATCCTAAAAGTACATTTTGGTTAGCAAAATATTAACAATTCTGCTGGGATGCAGCATTGCCTTGGCTATGCATCTCTACCCTTCTGCTTATCTAGAGCATTGATCCTTGATTCTTGCTCAGGTCAGGTGTGCTGTGCCATTTCAGGAATTGCACAACAGATTGTTCAGGAACCAACTCCTTCTCCATCAGGAATCACAGGCCATGCTGGTATCCTCATGAACGTACATGTTTGGCCGGTGAATTACATTCAACCATTATAGCTGTAGATCAATATGAAATGTGTGCTTGGTCAGGGGGAAAAAAACCTATTTTTGATCCCGTGCAAGACAAGAGTAAGCAAACATTCTAGTCCTAAAATGCTGAGAGAATTGAGTCCTGAAGGCAAGATCCTAGCTTCTCTGTGAATGGTGTATCCAGAAGACCTGTTTGAGATCTAGAATCCCTCATGCCCAAGAGAGAGGTAAATTTTGAATTTGAATCAGTGTCTAAGAGATTACGCTTTTCTCCATGCACAAATCCCCATATGGCAGGAGACCAAGATTGGCCCCCAAGAATAAGAAATACAGTGAGCCTGTTCCATTTCAAAACCGGAGCTGTTAGACTACATCCTCAAGACCTCAAGCTCTCCTTAGATGTAGGGAAATGAAAGAATGAAGCAATCGTGAGACAGAACATACCTTTTTCAGTTGTCTGAATTGGTGTGGATGGTGGATCCAGTGAATGAGTGGAGAACTCCTGAATGGTGGGCCTTTATATACACCTCTGTGAATCCTTCCGCAAGCGAATATGAATCACCCAATGATGACAAGGCCTTCATTAAATCGTAAAATGGGCCTCTACCATACAATCATTTAGTGCGTGATCCTTGACTGTGTCCACATCCTTCCTTTTTAAAGTCAGGTGATTAAGGCTATTCTGCAGTAGTAACACTCTAATTCTCACTTCTCTCCAAAGGGGGCACTTATGGGATTGCTTTAAATCAACTATGTACCATTGAACAGGCATCATATGGGCTTCCTCAAAGATCTGGTGCCTAAGGGTAGTTTTTAGATTGTTTACCTGTGGACACAACATTTAGGCCATTCTTTCTTAGTACAGCATGCAGCATGTATAAAGTGATTTTAATAAATCAATTATTTAGGATGATAGCTGTTTTAAGGACACTGGATTGCAACCGCTGCTAGTCTCACTCACTGCAGGCCCGTTGAAGTCCATAGAAATGGCTAACTTAGGTTTGCCTACTCTAAGTAGAACTCAGCTGGATGCAAGCCCATTGCTTTTGCATGGTTCAGATGTCAGGTGAAAATTAGGCTGTGGAGCCCAAATGTTTTGCATTCGTCTAGCAATTAATTTTTTTTTACTGTAATGAACATTTGTTAAAGCTACATGTTAAAAATACATGTGAAATTTCTATCATCCACCGTCATGCTCAGCTACTTTAAAAAAATAAAAAATAAAAGATGGCACATGCTATTGACTTCTGCTCATTGCTGATAAATATGTGTTATGAGGATCAAATTCCAGGACCCATGAATACAAGCGTCAGGTGCTTTGAGCTTCGGGCAGGAGGTAGAGTCAGAAGATCTGGAGGATTTTTCCTGGCCAAAAAAACAGTGCTGGATCTCAGTAAGGAGCAGGGGTGTAGCAACGGGGGGCAGGGGGGCGGGCCGCCCTGGGTTCCACCCCAGAGGGGGGTGACACTTTTTTTAATAATAATAATAATAATAATTTTCTTTTAATTTTTTTTTCAATTTTAACTTCATTGAAAAAAAGAGATAATGGACACACACACACAACCCCCACACCTCACAAAGTGGCACCATCAGAGGGGGGTGACACTTTTTAATTTTTATTTTTTTTTAATTTTTATTATTAATTTTTATTATTTTTTATTTTAACTTTATTGAAAAAAAGAGATAATAGACACACACACACAAAACCCCCACACCTCACAAAGTGGCACCATCAGAGGGGGGTGACACTTTTTAATTTTTATTTTTTTTTAATTTTTATTATTAATTTTTATTATTTTTTATTTTAACTTTATTGAAAAAAAGAGATAATAGACACACACACACAAAACCCCCACACCTCACAAAGTGGCACCATCAGAGGGGGTGACACTTTTTAATTTTTATTTTTTTTTAAATTTTTATTATTAATTTTTATTATTTTTTATTTTAACTTTATTGAAAAAAAGAGATAATAGACACACACACACAAAACCCCCACACCTCACAAAGTGGCACCATCAGAGGGGGGTGACACTTTTTAATTTTTTTTTTAAAAAAATTTAAATTAAAGTGGTGGTGGTGGGGTGAGAAAAAAAAATTCCGCCCCGGGTACCACCTGGGCTTGCTACGCCTCTGGTGAGGAGCTCTCATTACTTCCGTTCATCATAGCATAATTGTTTAAAAACCAATCCCATAAATGCCCCTTAACCTGATCTGAGAATTACAGTGTTTCCAGAATGTTGTTTTAATTTCTTCTGTATATATATAGCTAAATAATAGGGGTTGTGAATACAGTCACAGATCACGCACCAGCTAATAATGTGTGGTGGAGGCCAACGTCATGTCTTAAGTAGAGCTTCTCATTCATGAGTAGAGCCTCATGGCTTGCGGAAGGGTTCACAGAGACATATAAAAGGGCCACAATCCTGGAGTTCTCCATTCACTCTCTGGATCCAATATCCACACACCAATTCCTATAATCAACAAAGGTAGGCTTGTTTCCAAATATTTAATCATTCTTCTTGTTTTCTTCATTACAGGGAAACTAAAATTCTGAGCAGGTACTCATGTGGCTCTGGTCTTGCAAAATCATTCTGAATGGAACGCGCACAGGAGCTAACAGTCTCAAAATTGGATTATGTTAGTGTTTCAGATTTCAGTATCTCAACCGGCATATTTTAATTCCTAGAGCTAAAGTGTTTTCTATGACGGACTGTTTACAGGTTCGTTGGCATTGCAAAGGCCAAAGCAGATGGTACCATCTAATTATCTCTTCACCATATCTGTTTTAATGGATTTGCAATTTTTAGTTCTGAGGAATAACCATTTAAACTGTCTTTCGGCTCTTAACTGGAGTCCTCGTGGCAACTATTAAGTAGTGACTTTCCTGGAGATATCAACTTCTCTTATCAACTGAAGAATATTTCATGCATTTTAGATACATAGATATATATAATTAGTTATGTCAGCAGCATAAAAAATGTAACACATAGATATAACAAGCCCACATGTAATATGCATCCAGCTATGATAGAATCTGGATTTCCTCTAGGCTCTTCTTTATTTTATACTTGAGGAAAACTCTGAGTTTCCCCTAACACAGAAAGCAAAATGGTCTTGGATTTACAATGAAGGCAGAATCACTACTGAATTCTTGGTTGGACAAATTGGTCCATTTCAGTATTCATCAGGCAGATGTTCCATGCTTTATAGAGCAAGTCTTTAACACATCTGACAATGTGGCGCTTAGTTAATTGATGATCCCTTGATTTCCTGCAGCTCAAGCTTCCTTCTCTTCCTCAAGATGTCGTGCTGTTGCAAGTGTGGCTGCTCCCCTTGCTGCTGCAAGCAGTGCTGCTGTTCCCCCTGCTGCGGCTGTGGCTGTTGCAAGCAGTGTTGCTGCTCCCCCTGCTGTTGCAAGCAGTGTTGCTGTTCCCCCTGCTGCTGCTGCTCCCCCTGCTGTGGTTCCGGGTGCTGTGGGTCTTCCTGCTGTGGCTGCAAATGCTGCTATCCTAAGCAATGCAAATGCTGAAGAACCCCAAGGGAAGTTCTCCATGTTTACAGGGGATCTACAGTTTATAGTCCATTGAATAATCCCACCATCATGAGCTCTGGCTTCAAGGCTGCTGGTTGACTCCTTGCACTCATCTTCCAGCTATTCTCCTAGGAGCCATCTCTAACAAGGCATTTGAAATGGTGCCTTCATGACATGCTCAATGTGTGTGACTCTTTCTCTTTTCTCTCCTTGCTACATTTCTAAACCTTCTGCTGTTGTAGAATCTATCTGCTTTCATGGCAACTAATAAAATGATAAAGCATCTCTTATAGCTTGGTGTATCTTTCCCTTAAATTGGGGTGAGAGTGAAGGATACCTCTCAGGTATCCAACGCAGCAACTGGGGTTTAATGTAGATTACACTTAAACCCACAGCTATTTATCAGCTGCGTCACACGGTGTCCACACGCTCCCATGCATGTTTCTGCTTCTAAACCTTTTTCTTTCACCTTAAAAGCAGAGAATTCCACAGCGGAAAAAGTTCTTAGAGAAAGTCACCTCAGAAGATAGTCCTGACAATAAACACAGCAACTCCAGCTTCATTAAGAAGATTTATTGTACAAGGGCTCCAAACCAGGAGACGTTACCCCCATCCTGGCTGATCACCGGAAACGGACTGGACAGCAGTCCGATACACACAAGTATCACATTACAAAGAATACAAACACCACATACCAGAGACTTCTGTAGATAGAGAGTCCCGGATGTGTGATGTCATCCTGTGGATGCAGGGAGACAGACTGAGCTTGTTAGACTAAAAACCTCACAGAGAGGAGGCTGTTGGATAACTGTTGAAACTCAAACAATCCCAAGAATATAATTCCCAACAAATTCCTCGGTTGCTTCACTGATCATTTACCCAGAAGGTAAAGGAAGCAGTAAGGAGATCATCTATATTGGGCATGGTCCTAACCAATAGGCAGGAATTGTCATTGAATTGGAAGTACAGTACTGGGGACTTTGGGAGGAAGTGATCATGTCCTCTTGAGTTTCATGATACAGAGCCCAGAGAAATCTGGATGTATTTGGACATGGACTCCGGATTTCACAAGGTTGATTTCATAAAGTTTAAGTAACTGCTGGGTGAGATCCCATGGTCAGTAAAACTCAAAGAGAAGGGAGTCCAGGAGGGATGGGAGTTTCTTAAAGGCGAAATATTGAAGGCACAAATTCCAGACAATTGCAGACTATTCCAACAATAAAGAAAGGTTGGAGGCAACTAAAGAAACCAGTGTGGCTACATAAGGAGCTTATAGATGAGATGAGATTTCAGAAGGGCATATGTGCTAAATGAGAAATTGTGAACAAAGGGTATACACCAGTAGCCAACAGGTGCAGGATGAAGGCCAGGCAAGGAAAAGCTCAGAATGATCTCAGTCTTGCAAGAGAGAATGAAATGATAAAAGAGGTTTCTTCAGCTATGTTTGAAGCAAGAGGAAGAACAAGGAAGCTGTATGTCCTCTGGGTGGAGAAGACAAAGAAATGCTATTGGGTGAAGGAGGTGGAACTGCTCAACCCCTACATTGCCCCTCTCTTCACTTAAAATTAAAGCAGAACTGAACCTGGTGACAACAGGATAAAAGGCGCAAGGAAGGAACTGCAGCCTCAGGTAGGAAAAGAGGTGGCAAGGTAACACCTAGCTACTTAAATGGATTCAAATTGGCAAGGCTTGATGAGCTGCGCCCAAGGATACTGATGGAGCTGGCAGATATAACCACAAAGCCTCTGTCCATAATTTTTGAGAATTCTTGGAGAACACGTGAGGTAACTGCAAACGAGACATGCAAATGCTGTTCCCATCTTCAAACACTTTGTATGTAGGGAGAAGACTCACGTAGCTACAGACTGGTCAGCTTGATGTTGATACCAGGAAAAATTCTAGCACAGATAATTAAACAGTTGGCCTATGAGCACATAGAAAAGGATGCTGTGATTACTAAGACTCAACATGGATTTCTCAAAATATTGTTCATGCCAATTGAATCTCAATTCTTTTTTGGATAGATTTATGAGCTTGGTGGATCACGGGGCTGCTGCGGAAATAGTGTACCTTGATTTAACTAAGGCTTTGGACAAATTCCCCATGGCAGTTGTAGTGTTTTGATGATGGGATGGAGAGCCTGCAGCCAGAAATTTGTAGAATAATAGAATCATAGAATTGGCGGAATCATAGAGTTGGGAGCAAACCCCGAAGGGCATCTAGGAAGGAAGGATGATAGCTCAGTGGTGGAGCAGCTATTTTGCATGCACAAAGGTCAAAGGTCAATCTCCGGAGAGTTGATGCCAGTCAGTGTCCATCTTATAATGAAATGCCTCCATACAAAATGGGTAGAATATTGGGATTTTGAGAGTACCTTTTTTGTTAAATAATTGAAGAATGGAGGGATATTGAGGCTGATTTGAACTAGTAGCCATTTGAGTCTACTTATCCTCAGCCTACCAGGTAAATTCCCCGCCTCCCATCAGTTGGAGCAGTGTAAGATCATGTGTGTGTTTGCGTGTGTTTTACCTTTCATTGTCCAAAAGCTGACTGCTGGAAGATCCCAGAGAAGAAGAAGGTCTTCATGCAGTGCATAGCTAAAACAATGAAAGGTGCTCCCACGGGAGGCAGTGTTGACCACCAACCTAGATGGCTTTAAAGCAGGATTAGACAAATTCATGGAGGTGGAAGCTCTCAGAGCTAATAACCACAATGGCTGTGCGATGTCTCCAAGTTTTAGGCAGTAATGGTTCTTCATACCAGTTGCTGGAAACCACAGTGCTCTTGTGTTTGTGTCCTGATTGTGTGCTATACGCATCTGGCTCGCCATTGTGAGGACAGGATGCTGGAATAGACGAGCCATTGATTCTTAGAATAATAGAATCTTAGAGTTGGAAGCGAGCCAAGAGTAATCTAGTCCAACCTCATGTTTGTATGTTCTTAAATGACCTGGAATGCAGTCATAAGCAGAGAAGAAGACCTCTCCAAATCCAGAAGAAATGACCAACTAGTCCAGTACCCAATAGTGCAGCGTTTTTCAACCGGTGTTCCGCGGCACACTACTGTGCCGCGAGACGTCGGCTGGTGGGCCGCGGGGACCCACGCTGCAGGCGCGTGGCGGCGGCAGCGCAGAGGGAGCGCGTGGCGGCGGCAGCGCAGAGGGAGCGCAGAGGGACTCGGCAGTAGTCTCCCGCCTAGCGCTGGCGGAGCGCGCAGCCGTCTCCATCAGCGGAGCCGCCCGCCTGCCCTGGCTCCACGCCGGGCTCCCCCTCAGGAAGGGGCGCGCAGGCTGGGCGGGCCGGCGCCGGTTCGGCCTTGTATGGGAAACGAGGCGCGGCCCGCGGGAGGAGCCCGGAGGGGAGGCACCGCCCAGCTCCACTCGCGCCGGCTCCAAAGTTCCCTCAGGACTCGGCGGTGGCGGCGGCGTCTGGCTGTGTGATGGCGCGGGCGCCCCGCCGGCCTCCCCACCGCCGCGCTCGGGCCGGATCGCCTTGAGCCCAGCCTGCCAGTGAGCGAGACAGCCGGAGCCGGAGCGCAGCCGGCCGGCCAGCCAGCGAGCCATGGTGAGTGAGGCGTCCCGAGAGCGGCGGCGGCGGCGGCCTCAGTGGGCCTCGGCCGCGGGGTACCAGGGACGTTCGGCTCGTAGCGCACGCGGCCTCTTCGCGCCCGGAGCCCGGCGGAGGACCAAAGTCTCCCCTGCCGCCTTGGTGGTGGTGTGCCGCAAGATTTTTTCCATCAGACAGGTGTGCCGTTGCCCCGAAAAGGTTGAAAAACACTGCAATAATGTGCTACGGTGACTCCATTGAGATGTCTTCAGGAAGCATATAAGCAGAGATTGGAAGTGGGCAACACTGCTGCTCAAGATTTTCTAACTGGAGATGTCAGTGGTTCAACCTTGGGCATTCTGCTTACAGAACAGTTGCTCTGCTGTTGCTTCTACACCATATATGGGAATGGTCCAATGACATGGTTGGTCCACCTACCCCAGAATCATCTACATACATCATCTTGGAGTAGCCCTTCAATAACTCAAGTCAGTGCATTTTCCCCAACCCCCCTGGATCATTCATTGCCATCGATTGGGGTGGGGTATGATGTACATCCAAAGCAGGGGCTGCTCACACACATTGAGCCTCCCCTCAAATCAATTTGAGGTGAAGATAAAACAAGGCTTTAGGAGACGGTTTGCCATTTTATTAGTTGCCATGCAAGCTGGTAGACTGTGCAATAAAAGAAGAATTAGAAATGTAGGAGAGAGAGAAAAGAGAAAGAGTCACACACATCGAGAGTGCCATGATGGCACCATGATGGCTCCTAGGAGAATATCCAGGTGAGTCAAAGAGTACAGAGCAAGAAGAGGAGAGGAAGACACAACTTGAGGATAAAGAAGGGCATTCCAGAGAGATATCAAGTGGGAATGCAAGGAATCAAGCAGTAGCCCTTGACACCAGCATTCATGGTGGTGGGATTATTCAATGGACTATAAACTGTAGATCCCCTGTAAACATGGAGAACTTCCCTTGGGGTTCTTCAGCATTTGCATTGCTTAGGATAGCAGCATTTGCAGCCACAGCAGGAAGACCCACAGCACCCGGAACCACAGCAGGGGGAGCAGCAGCAGCAGGGGGAGCAGCAACACTGCTTGCAGCAGCAGGGGGAGCAGCAACACTGCTTGCAACAGCCACAGCCACATCAGGGGGAACAGCAGCACTGCTTGCAGCAGCAAGGGGAGCAGCCACACTTGCAACAGCAGGACATCTTGAGGAAGAGAAGGAAGCTTGAGCTGCAGAAAATCAAGGGATCACCAGTTAACTAAGCGCTACATTGTCAGATGTGTTAAAGACATCTTTTACTTGTGCGTTGCATTAAGCACTACATATTTCAGATACATTTTCCCTACTCATGACGGAGCTGAAATTATTCACCTACATTACACAAAGATTTCCGTGTCTTATAAAACGAGGGAGAAATGAATGCCTGTTGACTGTTGAAATGGAGCATTCTGTCCTACTAAAAAGTCAGTATTTGTTTTTACTTCACACTAAATCCTGGGCCATTTCCCCCTTTACCTAAAAGGAAACTCAGATGTGTCACCCAATATAAAAGCAAAAGGGCTTTACAAGCAGTCTTGATTCTCTCACAGATTGATATATATGACATGTTCCCTGGTTATTTGCATGTGTCACATTTCTTTGTTGTAGATATCAGAAATTTTAGATCTATACTTGAAATATATCATGGGGGAAATAATCCTCTTCAGTTGAAATGAGAGGAAGTATATATCTCTAAGGAAGACACTCCTGCAATAAGGAGCCCATTCAACAGCCCATATGTAGGGTTCAGTCCTCAAAAATACAACTTATGAAAATGTAGCATCCATAATTAGATGATCCCATTAGGTAAAACCCAAGAACCTACAAGGAGTCTGTTATTCAAACCACTTTTCATCTATGTATTAAAATATGCCGGTTGAGATGCTGAAATCTGAAATGCTAAGAGAATCCAAATTGGGAGACTGTTGGCTCCTCTGTGCATTTGATTTAGATACATTTCACAAGACCAGAATCACTTGCCTCCCTCAGACCTTTGGCTCCCCTGCAATAAATAGGAAGAAGGCATAAATATTGGAGATGAGCTTACCTTTGTTCAGTATAGGAGGTGCTCTGAGGATACTGGATCCAGTGTGCTGATGAAGTATTCCAGGAGGATGGACCTTTTTATATACCTCTGTCAACCCTTTCCCAATCCATGATGCACAACTGAAGAATTAGATGCTCTGCATTAAACCTGGATGCTGCCACACACCGTCATCTGGAGCATGGCCTCTGACTGTATTCACAACCCCCCCTTTCTAAAGTATATGATTACAACTGGAAACACTGTAATTCTCAGCCCTGATTAAAGGGGCATTTATGGGACTGTTCTTAAAAACAATTACGCTGAGAATAATGGGTGCCGTGGGAGCTTCTCATCGTGATCCAACACCTTCTTTTACCAGGAAATACCGTCGGATCTTCTGACTCTACCTCTCGCCCCAAGCTCAAAGGATCTGACGTTTGGATCCATGGGACTTGTTATTTGATCATCATAATATAGGGTTCAGCTTGGTTAGCTGAACAGGAGGGTGAACAATCGCAGTCCCATATTTTTGATTTAATATGTGGCTTTCACAAATGTTTACTACAGCAAAAATTAAGTGCTAGACTACTGCAATACATTTCAACTGCCTCTGATGACTGCCTTCCACGATTCTGTCACACAGAAAGAATATCACAGCCTAATTTGCACCAGACATCTGAGCCGTGCAGAAATAATTGGCTTGTATCCAGCTGAGTTCCACTGAGAGTTGAAACATTGAAATGAACAAACCAAAGTCAGCCATTTCTATGAACTTTAATGGGCCTGCCCTGAGTACATGTTGCATGATATACTAAGAAAGAATGGCCTTAAGGTTGTGTCCACAGGTAAACAATCTAAAAATGAATACCCTATGGCACCAGATCTCAGAGAGAAACACATATGGTGCTTGTTCATCTGAACATAATTGATTTAAAGCAATCCCATAAGTGCCCCCTTTGGACAGAACTGGGAATTACAGTGTTGCGACTGCAGAATAACTTTAATCACCTGCCTTTAAAATGGACGGATGTGGACACAGTCAGCAATCACGCACCAGATGATTGTGTGGTGGAGGACTTTTAATGAAGACCTCGTCATCATTAGGTGTTTTATAATTGCTTGCAGAAGGATTCACAGAGGGGTATATAAAGGCCCACCATCTACGGTAGGAGTTATTCACTCACTCACTGGATCCAACATCCACACCAATTCTGAGAACTGAAAAAGGTATGTTCTGTCTTCATTCTTTCGGTTCCCTAAATTTCAGGAGAGCTTGAGGTCTTCAGGATGTAGTCTAACAGCTCCACTTTTGCAATGAAACTGGTTCACTATATTCCTTGGTGACCAACCTTGGCCTGCTGCCACATGGGGAGATGTGCACGGAGAAAAGCGTAATTTCTTAGATGCTAATTCTAATTCAAAACCTACTTATCTCTTCGGTGCAAGGGATTGAAGATCTCACCCAGGTCTCCTGAAAATGCCATTTCTTTCAACACATGTCTTTATTCATTCAAAGAGAAGCTGGGATATTGCCTGAATTCTTTCAGCATTCAAGGACTAAAACATTTGCCTAGTACTGTGTTTTACAGGATCTAAAATAGTCTTTTTTCTCCCAAGCATGTCATCTGTTGCATAATAGGACATTTGTGGCTCAGGAAGAATCCTCTCAGATATGTTAGCCTCAGTTCCAGTGAGTTCCCAAGGGAGACTCAGAGGAGGCCAGTTTGTGCATTCCTTTCCTTGATGCAACATGTACCAAACTTTAAACATACCTTTCACATTGGTCTTAAGCTGTAATATTTGGATATCTAAGGTGTCCTTAATATTGTGTTTTGTTTGCTTAATGGGAATTCCCTGGATTTCTTTCAGCTCCGCCTTCCCTCTCCACTGTTAAGATGTCCTGCTGCTCCAATTGTTGCTGCTCTCCCTGCTGCTGCAAGTGCTGCTGCTGCCCCTGCTGCTGCTGCTGCAGTCCTTGCTGTTGCTGCTCTCCTTGCTGCTGCTGCTGTTCCCCCTGCTGCTGCAACTCTTGCGGCTGTGGTTCCTGTGGCTGCGGATCTTGCGGCTGTGGTTCTGGTTGCTGCTATCCTAAGCAAGGCTGCTGCTGAAGAAGTTCAGTGAAGTGTTGACAACCGATGCCTCATCCATGCTGGTGGAGTCCTTGGATTCATCCATTTCTGTTTATTCCTTGCTCCTACAACCCTGGATTCTTCTCATCTCCTTTTTACTTTGCTTTGTTTTCCTTCAAGGAGGCATGCCAGTTGTCTTCCCTTTATCACCTTAGTGGTGCAGGGAGTCACTCTCCTTTCATCTCCTTGAATAACTCCTCTGTGAAAAGGAAACCTTTCGCTGTGGCAATTAATAAAAATTCTAAAGCATGATACAGAGCCTTGTTGTTTTCCTTTGCCATGTGACATAGATCCCTGAATACGTGATCTGCTTTGCATTCTCTAAGTATCTCCAGCTGAAGAGCTCCCAGCCTAGAAAGGATCACTGGATGAGCTCCTGGGGAGCATATCTCCATCTCACATACAACATAGGAAAGGGGGCCATATCTTATTGGGAGAGGACATCCATGGCACCCTGTCAGGACTGGTTCAGCTGCAGTTCAGCACCACTAAAGAGTGGCACATTCATGACTAAGTAGCAATGGAGATGTCTTTGAAGCACAGCACATCCAATCGTCCCTTTTGGCTATATTCACACCTTTCATTAAAATGACATTTATTTGTTTTGTTTTTTTAAAAAAAATGTGTACTCAAAGCAAATAACAGAAATATACATTTGAAATAAATATAACGGATGCCCAGCGTTGGAAAGAATACAACGTTCCTCCTACCAGAGAAGAATGGCAAGGGCTGGTTCTGCTGCGGTGTAGCACCGAGACTCAGAGAGGAGCAGTAAAGTTAATTCTCTAGTCGAGATATGAAACACAAACAAGAGATCTCCACTGGCAGGACTAAACAGTTGCCAGAACTGAGGATCTGAGCCTCCCACTTCCTCCTATACCTCCTCCCCAGCCAGCTGCCTTCCCAACAGCCACAAACTCATTTGAGAAGAGGTTCTCTGCGCCTTTCATTCTGCTGCATGTAACATCCTCCTCATTCTTGGAAACAGGGCAGGAGGAGAGGAAAATAATGGAACTGACAAGTTGCTGTTGATCTGTCACAGCCTCGGCCTCCTCCTCCTTCTCAGCTGCCTTGCTCTAACTTAAAACTGTGGCTTGCTCAGCCTCCTGCCTGTCTGTCCCCCTTCTTTCTCTGAACTCTCCTGTATCCCACCATCATTGTCCCGACTCAGAGGCTTCCAGCTCTGATGTTCACCTGGTGGTGGTGGTGGGGGAGGGTTTCCTCATCTAGGCAAGCCCTGACACAAAGGTAACATTTGAGGATCACTAGCCAGCATCTCTCCTTGAGCAAATGGATGCAATGAGGATGGGGAGAAGCAATTCCCTTTGTCTGAGGTCTAGTACAGTTCCCCATCATGGGCACCTGTCTAGTGTGTAGCAGGAAGGAGTTCTAAAAAAATAGGTGCTGCCACACTAAAAAAACTGATTGGATTGGCATGTAGTAGGGATTTCCTGATTTCTGGTATTTGCATGAGGCTCTCTCCTGAAAACCACATTGATTGGAAGGCTGTGAAAGGGAAGAGATCATACTTTGAAGTGCATCATTTTGAGTGCTACTTGTGGATCCAGGCTAATGTATTTTGATAACATTGTAGATAGAAACTGATTTGACCACCCCTACTCCTCCAAGATCTCCTGTCTTAGCCCTTGGCTTTCTTCACCCATATATATGAATTCTGCTTCCCACTCGGGGGTGAACTATATTCTAAGTTCATCAACACTGGGGTGCTAATTGAATCCATACCTCAGTGGGATATCCTAGCTTTCTTTGCAGCAATTACGAGACCCTTGGCAAAAGAAGAGCTTTTCATAGACCTCCTTGGGATCTTAACTCACTCTGTCCATCACAGCTGTGAGTCTGGGATTGTCCTTTGATTCACTAATATCTCAATTATTTGCATAAGTGCTGTCATACAGCTAACTTTGTTGTCTAGTATGAGAAACTAGATAAAATATGGCATCCTCTGAGTGAGTGAAGAACTACAAGGTGGTGGACCTTCTTATGCAGCTCTGCGACTGCTCACCCTGGTAGTGAGCTATTTCTCAAAAATGCTCCTGTCTCCATTAAAACACGGCATTGGCTTCCGCTACAACATCATCTGGTGTATGATCCTTGACTGTGCACACACCCTTCATTAGAGCTGTGCCTTTGTAGTTAACCTTGCAATTCTCACCCCCTACTCAAAATGGCACACATAGGGATGAATGGACAACCCATGAGTTGCTCGGTCAGTCCAGGACCTTAGGCACAGATGAGGAATTTGTGGCCCCTCCAGATGTTTCTGGACTACAATTCCCACCATCCTTTATTGCTGGCCATTCTGGCAATGTCTGATGGGAGTTGGAATCCTACAATACCCTGGTGGCCAAATCCCCAGTCTCAAATCCCCACTTCTCTTAGAACAGAAAGCTTATTGATTCCTCAGCCTGCTGAGAACATCTGGCATTGGATTCTTGTGGCCGTGGGCTCTCTCCCTCTTAATAAACAAAATCATTGTAAACATTTATTCATACTGCTGCTACTGCTACTACTTGTAATGATCTCAGGCAGGCAAGCAAGCTCCAATCAGAATTAATGGGTCTCTGGCAGTTTCATGGTATGTTTATTTACAACTCTGAGCCTGCCGCTCTTAGCTACGAGTTGGTCACTCTGAGTCTCCGCCCCTTTCTCAGAATGAAGGACACCAAAGTCCAGACCTTCCTCTCTTGTACTTCCGTTGCATTTTAACCCTTTCA
Organism: Darevskia nairensis; assembly: GCA_034642065.1. Taxonomy (NCBI): domain Eukaryota; kingdom Metazoa; phylum Chordata; class Lepidosauria; order Squamata; family Lacertidae; genus Darevskia; species Darevskia nairensis. Next base: position 1,156,224 of record JAWWNI010000425.1, read on the forward strand.
GTTCTTCTGGTTCGTGGAGATGGTGGGTGAATTCCCCCTCCCCCCCACTATCAAACGAAGATCCCTCTAAAATGTTGCCTACCTCCTGGTTGCATAGCAATCTCCTCTATGTCATCTATCTCCTCCCCTCTCTTTGACTGCGAGCTTTCTGAGTCTGCTCCTCTATCTGAGTCTGGCAACTCATGATGAAGGAGGGCTAAATTAACCCACTCCTGCTCTGTCTGTGGCTGCAATCCCTCATCTTGAGTGTCAGACTCTGGCTCCCTCTGTACTGGCATTCCTTCATCTCCAGAGTCAGGCTCTTCCCAGGCGTTCGATTCAGCCATGTCCGTCACACTACTATTACCGTAGGTTAGATCTAAGGATCTAAGGAGGCAGCAATCTTTTGTTGGTCTCAATCAGTGTTTCTGATCTCTGAGAGTTCAGCTTCCACTATTCCGTTCTTCATCATTCTATTTGATATGGCCAAAACTAAGGCAAGGAATTATGTAATTGAGTTTGGTGCATTTAAATGAAAGGGCATCACTGAAAACACTGCAGGAAATAATGAAATAATTTAAGTAATGTTTGTGGACTAAACAAAAGCTAGTGAATACCACTCGTATTAATTTGCATGATTTCTCATGGTACCAATGAAAAGAATAAGATAATGGCATGTCCCCACACACTCATGCCCACGCACAACAACCCTCAGAAATGTTTCTTTCAATGGGTTTCCAGGAAGCATCTGACTGGACACTGTGAGACACCAGATGCTGAACTCCCATCTTTGTCTGATCCAGCATTTTTCTTTCAGGGCTCTGTGACAGAGGGCTCTTGCTTCAACTCACGCTGAAGTTCCCTACGAAGTGAGGCACCACTAAAGAGAGAGCCACCTGCAGATTGTGCCTATCAGGAAAACCCTACTATACATCAATTAAATCAAGTTTTAGTGTTCCAACACCAAATCTCAGACAATGGGTCTTGCTCCTCCTGGTTTTTCCTACATCCATTTATTAAAGGAGACATAACAGCTAGTGAACCTGGGATGTTATGCGTGTCATACATGTGCCCTTCCAATGAGCTATGGCCCCTTTCCCAATATTGTATGTGAGATGAAAATGTGCTCCTCAAGAACTCAGCTTCTGATCCTTTCTAGGCAAGCAGCCCTTCAGCAGGAGATGTATGCAAAGCAGATGACTTATGCAGGGATCTCTGACATATTCCCCATCTCAAAACAAAGGAACACAAGACTCTGTCCCATGCTTTTAAATATTTATTAACTGCTATATACATAGATTATTTTCCCCACAGTGGAGTTATTCAAACAGATTGAAAGAGAATGATACCCAACACCACCATGATGATATAGAGAAGACAACTGGCATGCCTCCTTAAAGGAAAACAAAGCAAAGTGAAAAGGAGACGAGAAGAATGCAGGGTTGTAGAAGGAGGCAGGAATAAACTGAAGGCACAGAAACGGATGAATCCAAGGACTCCACCAGCATGGATGAGGCATCAGCTGTCAACACTTCACTGAACTTCTTCAGCAGCAGCCTTGCCTAGGATAGCAGCAACCAGAACCACAGCCGCAAGAGCCACAGCCACAGGAACCACAGCCACAAGATCCACAACCGCAAGAGTTGCAGCAGCAGGGGGAACAGCAGCAGCAGCAAGGAGAGCAGCAACAGCAAGGACTGCAGCAGCAGCAGGGGCAGCAGCAGCACTTGCAGCAGCAGGGAGAGCAGCAACAATTGGAGCAGCAGGACATCTTAGTGGTGGAGAGGGAAGACGGAGCTGAGAGAAATCCAGGGAATTCCCATTAAGCAAACACAACATCCTCAGGCATATTAAAACACTGTAGACACATGCTCTGCATTCAGGAGACCAGTAAAGACATCCTTTTCACATCCTGTTTCCCTCTGAGTGATCCTAAAAGTACATTTTGGTTAGCAAAATACTAACAATTCTGCTGGGATGCAGCATTGCCTTGGCTATGCATCTCTACCCTTCTGCTTATCTAGAGCATTGATCCTTGATTCTTGCTCAGGTCAGGTGTGCTGTGCCATTTCAGGAATTGCACAACAGATTGTTCAGGAACCAAATCCTTCTCCATCAGGAATCACAGGCCATGCTGGTATCCTCATGAACGTACATGTTTGGCCGATGAATTACACTCAACCATTATAGCTGTAGATCAATATGAAATGTGTGCTTAGTCAGGGGAAAAAAAACCTTTTTTTGATCCCGTGCAAGACAAGAGTAAGCAAACATTCTAGTCCTAAAATGCTGAGAGAATTGAGGCCTGAAGGCAAGATCCTAGCTTCTCTGTGAATGGTGTATCCAGAAGACCTGTTTGAGATCTAGAATCCCTCATGCCCAAGAGAGAGGTAAATTTTGAATTTGAATCAGCGTCTAAGAGATTACGCTTTTCTCCATGCACAAATCCCCATGTGGCAGGAGACCAAGATTGGCCCCCAAAAATAAGAAATATAGTGAGCCTGTTCCATTTCAAAACCGGAGCTGTTAGACTACATCCTCAAGACCTCAAGCTCTCCTGAAATGTAGGGAACTGAAAGAATGAATGATCGCGAGACAGAACATACCTTTTTCAGTTGTCTGAATTGGTGTGGATGGTGGATCCAGTGAATGAGTGGAGAACTCCTGAATGGTGGGCCTTTATATACACCTCTGTGAATCCTTCCGCAAGCGAATATGAATCACCCAATGATGACAAGGCCTTCATTAAATCGTAATATGGGCCTCTACCATACAATCATTTAGTGCGTGATCCTTGACTGTGTCCACATCCTTCCTTTTTAAAGTCAGGTGATTAAGGCTATTCTGCAGTAGTAACACTCTAATTCTCACTTCTCTCCAAAGGGGGCACTTATGGGATTGCTTTAAATCAACTATGTTCCATTGAAGAGGCATCATATGGGCTTCCTCAAAGATCTGGTGCCTAAGGGTAGTTTTCAGATTGTTTACCCGTGGACACAACATTTAGGCCACTCTTTCTTAGTACAACCTGCAACATGTATAAAGTGATGTTAATAAAGCAATGATTTAGGATGATAGTTGTTTTAAGGTCACTGGATTGCAACCACTGCTAGTCTCACTCACTGTTGGCCCGTTAAAGTCCATAGAAATGGCTAACTTAGGTTTGCCTACTCTAAGTAGAACTCAGCTGGATGCAAGCCCATTGCTTTTGCATGGTTCAGATGTCAGGTGAAAATTAGGCTGTGGAGCCCAAATGTTTTGCATTCGTCCAGCAATTAATTGTTTACTGTATTGAACATTTGTTAAAGCTACATATTAAATAAAAACATGTGCAATTTCTATCATCCACCGTCCTGCTCAGCTAATTTTTTTAAAAAAAAACAGATAAAAGATGGCACATGCTATTCAGTTGTGTTCATTGCTGATAAATATGTGTTATGAGGATCAAATTCCAAGACCCTTGAATACAAACGTCAGGTGCTTTGAGCTTGGGGCAGGAGGTAGAGTCAGACAATCTGAAGGATTATTACTGGCTAAAATACAGTGCAGGATCTCAATGAGAAGCGCTCATTATTTCCGTACATCATAGCATAATTGTTTTAAAACCAATCCCATAAATGCCCCTTAATCTGACCTGAGAATTATAGTGTTTCCAGAATACAGTTTTAATTTCTTCTGTATATATATATAGATAAATAATAGGGGTTGTGAATACAGTCACAGATCATGCACCAGCTAATAATGTGTGGTGAAGGCCAACGTCAAGGCTTAATGTAGAGCTTCTCATTCATGAGTAGAGTCTCATGGCTTGCGGAAGGGTTCACAGAGACATATAAAAGGGCCACAATCCTGGAGATCTTCATTCACTCTCTGGATCCAATATCCACACACCAATTCCTATAGTCAACAAAGGTAGGCTTGTTTCCAAATATTTAATCATTCTTCTTGTTTTCTTCATTACAGGGAAACTAAAATTCTGAGCAGGTACTCATGTGGCTCTGGTATTGCAAAATCATTCTGAATGGAACCCGCACAGGAGCTAACAGTCTCAAAATTGGATTATGTTAGTGTTTCAGATTTCAGTATCTCAACCGGCATATTTTAATTCCTAGAGCTAAAGTGTTTTCTATGACGGACTGTTTACAGGTTCGTTGGCATTGCAAAGGCCAAAGCAGATGGTACCATCTAATTATCTCTTCACCATATCTGTTTTAATGGATTTGCAATTTTTAGTTCTGAGGACTAACCATTTCAGCTGTCTTTGGGCTCTTAACTGGAGTCCTCGTGGCAACTATTAAGTAGTGACTTTCCTAACCCTAACCCTAACCCTAACCATTTAAACTGTCTTTCGGCTCTTAACTGGAGTCCTCGTGGCAACTATTAAGTAGTGACTTTCCTGGAGATATCAACTTCTCTTATCAACTGAAGAATATTTCATGCATTTTAGATACATAGATATATATAATTATTTATGTCAGCAGCATAAAAAATGTAACACATAGATATAACAAGCCCACATGTAATATGCATCCAGCTATGATAGAATCTGGATTTCCTCTAGGCTCTTCTTTATTTTATACTTGAGGAAAACTCTGAGTTACCCCTAACACAGAAAGCAAAATGGTCTTGGATTTACAATGAAGGCAGAATCACTACTGAATTCTTGGTTGGACAAATTGGTCCATTTCAGAATTCATCAGGCAGATGTTCCATGCTTTATAGAGCAAGCAAATCTTTGTTGAATATAGGGAAATTATTTCAGCTGTGTCACGAGTAGGAGGAAAACGATGTGAAATAGGCAGCTCTTGATGCAAAACACCAGTAAATTGTGTCTTTAACACATCTGACAATGTGGCGCTTAGTTAATTGGTGATCCCTTGATTTCCTGCAGCTCAAGCTTCCTTCTCTTCCTCAAGATGTCGTGCTGTTGCAAGTGTGGCTGCTCCCCTTGCTGCTGCAAGCAGTGCTGCTGTTCCCCCTGCTGCGGCTGTGGCTGTTGCAAGCAGTGTTGCTGCTCCCCCTGCTGTTGCAAGCAGTGTTGCTGTTCCCCCTGCTGCTGCTGCTCCCCCTGCTGTGGTTCCGGGGGCTGTGGGTCTTCCTGCTGTGGCTGCAAATGCTGCTATCCTAAGCAATGCAAATGCTGAAGAACCCCAAGGGAAGTTCTCCATGTTTACAGCGGATCTACAGTTTATAGTCCATTGAATAATCCCACCATCATGAGCTCTGGCTTCAAGGCTGCTGGTTGACTCCTTGCACTCATCTTCCAGCTATTCTCCTAGGAGCCATCTCTAACAAGGCATTTGAAATGGTGCCTTCATGACATGCTCAATGTGTGTGACTCTTTCTCTTTTCTCTCCTTGCTACATTTCTAAACCTTCTGCTGTTGTAGAATCTACCTGCTTTCATGGCAACTAATAAAATGATAAAGCATCTCTTATAGTTTGGTGTATCTTTCCCTTAAATTGGGGTGAGAGTGAAGGATACCTCTCAGGTATCCAACGCAGCAACTGGGGTTTAATGTAGATTACACTTAAACCCACAGCTATTTATCAGCTGAGTCACACGGTGTCCACACGCTCCCATGCATGTTTCTGCTTCTAAACCTTTTTCTTTCACCTTAAAAGCAGAGAATTCCACAGCGGAAAAAGTTCTTAGAGAAAGTCACCTCAGAAGATAGTCCTGACAATAAACACAGCAACTCCAGCTTCATTAAGAAGATTTATTGTACAAGGGCTCCAAGCCAGGAGACGTTACCCCCATCCTGGCTGATCACCGGAAACGGACTGGACAGCAGTCCGATACACACAAGTATCACATTACAAAGAATACAAACACCACACACCAGAGACTTCTGTAGATAGAGAGTCCCGGATGTGTGATGTCATCCTGTGGATGCAGGGCGACAGACTGAGCTTGTTAGACTAAAAACCTCACAGAGAGGAGGCTGTTGGATAACTGTTGAAACTCAAACAATCCCAAGAATATAATTCCCAACAAATTCCTCGGTTGCTTCACTGATCATTTACCCAGAAGGTAAAGGAAGCAGTAAGGAGATCATCTATATTGGGCATGGTCCTAACCAATAGGCAGGAATTGTCATTGAATTGGAAGTACAGTACTGGGGACTTTGGGAGGAAGTGATCATGTCCTCTTGAGTTTCATGATACAGAGCCCAGAGAAATCTGGATGTATTTGGACATGGACTCCGGATTTCACAAGGTTGATTTCATAAAGTTTAAGTAACTGCTGGGTGAGATGCCATGGTCAGTAAAACTCAAAGAGAAGGGAGTCCAGGAGGGATGGGAGTTTCTTAAAGGCGAAATATTGAAGGCACAAATTCCAGACAATTGCAAACCATTCCAACAATAAAGAAAGGTTGGAGGCAACTAAAGAAACCAGTGTGGCTACATAAGGAGCTTATAGATGAGATGAGATTTCAGAAGGGCATATGTGCTAAATGAGAAATTGTGAACAAAGGGTATACACCAGTAGCCAACAGGTGCAGGATGAAGGCCAGGCAAGCAAAAGCTCAGAATGATCTCAGTCTTGCAAGAGAGAATGAAATGATAAAAGAGGTTTCTTCAGCTATGTTTGAAGCTAGAGGAAGAACAAGGAAGCTGTATGTCCTCTGGGTGGAGAAGACAAAGAAATGCTATTGGGTGAAGGAGGTGGAACTGCTCAACCCCTACATTGCCCCTCTCTTCACTTAAAATTAAAGCAGAACTCAACCTGGTGACAACAGGATAAAAGGTGCAAGGAAGGAACTGCAGCCTCAGGTAGGAAAAGAGGTGGCAAGGGTAACACCTAGCTACTTAAATGGATTCAAATTGGCAAGGCTTGATGAGCTGCGCCCAAGGATACTGATGGAGCTGGCAGATATAACCACAAAGCCTCTGTCCATAATTTTTGAGAATTCTTGGAGAACACGTGAGGTAACTGCAAACGAGACATGCAAATGCTGTTCCCATCTTCAAACAGTTTGTATGTAGGGAGAAGACTCACGTAGCTACAGACTGGTCAGCTTGATGTTGATACCAGGAAAAATTCTAGCACAGATAATTAAACAGTTGGCCTATGAGCACATAGAAAAGGATGCTGTGATTACTAAGACTCAACATGGATTTCTCAAAATATTGTTCATACCAAATGAATCTCAATTCTTTTTTGGATAGATTTATGAGCTTGGTGGATCACGGGGCTGCTGCGGAAATAGTGTACCTTGATTTAACTAAGGCTTTGGACAAATTCCCCATGGCAGTTGTAGTGTTTTGATGATGGGATGAAGAGCCTGCAGCCAGAAATTTGTAGAATAATAGAATCATAGAATTGGCGGAATCATAGAGTTGGGAGCAAACCCCGAAGGGCATCTAGGAAGGAAGGATCATAGCTCAGTGGTGGAGCAGCTATTTTGCATGCACAAAGGTCAAAGGTCAATCTCCGGAGAGTTGATGCCAGTCAGTGTCCATCTTATAATGAAATGCCTCCATACAAAATGGGTAGAATATTGGGATTTTGAGAGTACCTTTTTTGTTAAATAATTGAAGAATGGAGGGATATTGAGGCTGATTTGAACTAGTAGCCATTTGAGTCTACTTATCCTCAGCCTACCAGGTAAATTCCCCGCCTCCCATCAGTTGGAGCAGTGTAAGATCATGTGTGTGTTTGCGTGTGTTTTACCTTTCATTGTCCAAAAGCTGACTGCTGGAAGATCCCAGAGAAGAAGGTCTTCATGCAGTGCATAGCTAAAACAATGAAAGGTACTCGCACAGGAGGCAGTGTTGACCACCAACCTAGATGGCTTTAAAGCAGGATTAGACAAATTCATGGAGGTGGAAGCTCTCAGAGCTAATAACCACAATGGCTGTGCGATGTCTCCAAGTTTTAGGCAGTAATGGTTCTTCATACCAGTTGCTGGAAACCACAGTGCTCTTGTGTTTGTGTCCTGATTGTGTGCTATAGGCATCTGGCTCGCCATTGTGAGGACAGGATGCTGGACTAGACGAGCCATTGATTCTTAGAATAATAGAATCTTAGAGTTGGAAGCGAGCCAAGAGTAATCTAGTCCAACCTCATGTTTGTATGTTCTTAAATGACCTGGAATGCAGTCATAAGCAGAGAAGAAGACCTCTCCAAATCCAGAAGAAATGACCAACTAGTCCAGTACCCAATAGTGTGCTACGGTGACTCCATTGAGATGTCTTCAGGAAGCATATAAGCAGAGATTGGAAGTGGGCAACACTGTTGCTCAAGATTTTCTAACTGGAGATGTCAGTGGTTCAACCTTGGGCATTCTGCTTACAGAACAGTTGCTCTGCTGTTGCTTCTACACCATATATGGGAATGGTCCAATGACATGGTTGGTCCACCTACCCCAGAATCATCTACATACATCATCTTGGAGTAGCCCTTCAATAACTCAAGTCAGTGCATTTTCCCCAACCCCCCTGGATCATTCATTGCCATCGATTGGGGTGGGGTATGATGTACATCCAAAGCAGGGGCTGCTCACACACATTGAGCCTCCCCTCAAATCAATTTGAGGTGAAGATAAAACAAGGCTTTAGGAGACGGTTTGCCATTTTATTAGTTGCCATGCAAGCTGGTAGACTGTGCAATAAAAGAAGAATTAGAAATGTAGGAGAGAGAGAAAAGAGAAAGAGTCACACACATCGAGAGTGCCATGATGGCACCATGATGGCTCCTAGGAGAATATCCAGGTGAGTCAAAGAGTACAGAGCAAGAAGAGGAGAGGAAGACACAACTTGAGGATAAAGAAGGGCATTCCAGAGAGATATCAAGTGGGAATGCAAGGAATCAAGCAGTAGCCCTTGACACCAGCATTCATGGTGGTGGGATTATTCAATGGACTATAAACTGTAGATCCCCTGTAAACATGGAGAACTTCCCTTGGGGTTCTTCAGCATTTGCATTGCTTAGGATAGCAGCATTTGCAGCCACAGCAGGAAGACCCACAGCACCCGGAACCACAGCAGGGGGAGCAGCAGCAGCAGGGGGAGCAGCAACACTGCTTGCAGCAGCAGGGGGAGCAGCAACACTGCTTGCAACAGCCACAGCCACATCAGGGGGAACAGCAGCACTGCTTGCAGCAGCAAGGGGAGCAGCCACACTTGCAACAGCAGGACATCTTGAGGAAGAGAAGGAAGCTTGAGCTGCAGAAAATCAAGGGATCACCAGTTAACTAAGCGCTACATTGTCAGATGTGTTAAAGACATCTTTTACTTGTGCGTTGCATTAAGCACTACATATTTCAGATACATTTTCCCTACTCATGACGGAGCTGAAATTATTCACCTACATTACACAAAGATTTCCGTGTCTTATAAAACGAGGGAGAAATGAATGCCTGTTGACTGTTGAAATGGAGCATTCTGTCCTACTAAAAAGTCAGTATTTGTTTTTACTTCACACTAAATCCTGGGCCATTTCCCCCTTTACCTAAAAGGAAACTCAGATGTGTCACCCAATATAAAAGCAAAAGGGCTTTACAAGCAGTCTTGATTCTCTCACAGATTGATATATATGACATGTTCCCTGGTTATTTGCATGTGTCACATTTCTTTGTTGTAGATATCAGAAATTTTAGATCTATACTTGAAATATATCATGGGGGAAATAATCCTCTTCAGTTGAAATGAGAGGAAGTATATATCTCTAAGGAAGACACTCCTGCAATAAGGAGCCCATTCAACAGCCCATATGTAGGGTTCAGTCCTCAAAAATACAACTTATGAAAATGTAGCATCCATAATTAGATGATCCCATTAGGTAAAACCCAAGAACCTACAAGGAGTCTGTTATTCAAACCACTTTTCATCTATGTATTAAAATATGCCGGTTGAGATGCTGAAATCTGAAATGCTAAGAGAATCCAAATTGGGAGACTGTTGGCTCCTCTGTGCATTTGATTCAGATACATTTCACAAGACCAGAATCACTTGCCTCCCTCAGACCTTTGGCTCCCCTGCAATAAATAGGAAGAAGGCATAAATATTGGAGATGAGCTTACCTTTGTTCAGTATAGGAGGTGCTCTGAGGATACTGGATCCAGTGTGCTGATGAAGTATTCCAGGAGGCTGGACCTTTTTATATACCTCTGTCAACCCTTTCCCAATCCATGATGCACAACTGAAGAATTAGATGCTCTGCATTAAACCTGGATGCTGCCACACACCGTCATCTGGAGCATGGCCTCTGACTGTATTCACAACCCCCCCTTTCTAAAGTATATGATTAAAACTGGAAACACTGTAATTCTCAGCCCTGATTAAAGGGGCATTTATGGGACTGTTCTTAAAAACAATTATGCTGAGAATAATGGGTGCCGTGGGAGCTTCTCATCATGATCCAACACCTTCTTTTACCAGGAAATACCGTCGGATCTTCTGACTCTACCTCTCGCCCCAAGCTCAAAGGATCTGACGTTTGGATCCATGGGACTTGTTATTTGATCATCATAATATAGGCTATTTGGTTAGCTGAACAGGAGGGTGAACAATCGCAGTCCCATATTTTTGATTTAATATGTGACTTTCACAAATGTCTCCTACAGCAAAAATTAAGTGCTAGACTACTGCAATACATTTGGGCTGCCTCTGATGACTGTCTTCCATGATTCTGTCACGCAGAAAGAATATCACAGCCTAATTTGCACCAGACATCTGAGCCGTGCAGAAATAATTGGCTTGTATCCAGCTGAGTTCCACTGAGAGTAGAAACATTGAAATGAACAAACAAAAGTCAGCCATTTCTATGAACTTTAATGGGCCTGCCCTGAGTACATGTTGCATGATGTACTAAGAAAGAATGGCCTTAAGGTTGTGTCCACAGGTAAACAATCTAAAAATGAATACCCTATGGCACCAGATATCAGAGAGAAACACATATGGTGCTTGTTCATCTGAACATAATTGATTTAAAGCAATCCCATAAGTGCCCCCTTTGGACAGAACTGGGAATTACAGTGTTGCGACTGCAGAATAACTTTAATCACCTGCCTTTAAAATGGACGGATGTGGACACAGTCAGCAATCACGCACCAGATGATTGTGTGGTGGAGGACTTTTAATGAAGACCTTGTCATCATTAGGTGGTTTATAATTGCTTGCGGAAGGATTCACAGAGGGGTATATAAAGGCCCACTATCTACGGTAGGAGTTATTCACTCACTCACTGGATCCAACATCCACACCAATTCTGAGAACTGAAAAAGGTATGTTCTGTCTTCATTCTTTCGGTTCCCTAAACTTCAGGAGAGCTTGAGGTCTTCAGGATGTAGTCTAACAGCTCCACTTTTGCAATGAAACTGGCTCACTATATTTCTTGGTGACCAACCTTGGCCTGCTGCCACATGGGGAGTTGTGCACGGAGAAAAGCGTAATTTCTTAGATGCTAATTCTAATTCAAAACCTACTTATCTCTTCGGTGCAAGGGATTGAAGATCTCACCCAGATCTCCTGAAAATGCCATTTCTTTCAACACATGTCTTTATTCATTCAAAGAGAAGCTGGGATATTGCCTGAATTCTTTCAGCATTCTAGGACTAAAACATTTTCCTAGTATTGTGTTGCACAGGATCTAATATAGTCTTTTTTTTCTGCCAAGCATGTCATCTGTTGCATAATAGGACATTTGGGGCTCAGGAAGAATCCTCTCAGATATGTTAACCTCAGTTCCAGTGAGTTCCCAAGGGAGACTCAGAGGAGGCCAGTTTATGCATTCCTTTCCTTGATGCAACATGTACCAAACTTTAAACATACCTTTCACATTGGTCTTAAGCTGTAATATTTGGATATCTAAGGTGTCCTTAATATTGTGTTTTGTTTGCTTAATGGGAATTCCCTGGATTTCTTTCAGCTCCGCCTTCCCTCTCCACTGTTAAGATGTCCTGCTGCTCCAATTGTTGCTGCTCTCCCTGCTGCTGCAAGTGCTGCTGCTGCCCCTGCTGCTGCTGCAGTCCTTGCTGTTGCTGCTCTCCTTGCTGCTGCTGCTGTTCCCCCTGCTGCTGCAACTCTTGCGGTTGTGGTTCCTGTGGCTGCGGATCTTGTGGCTGTGGTTCTGGTTGCTGCTATCCTAAGCAAGGCTGCTGCTGAAGAAGTTCTGTGAAGTGTTGACAACTGATGCCTCATCCATGCTGGTAGAGTCCTTGGATTCATCCATTTCTGTTTATTCCTTGCTCCTACAACCCTGGATTCTTCTCATCTCCTTTTTACTTTGCTTTGTTTTCCTTCAAGGAGGCATGCCAGTTGTCTTCCCTTTATCACCTTAGTGGTGCAGGGAGTCACTCTCCTTTCATCTCCTTGAATAATTCCTCTGTGAAAAGGAAACCTTTCACTGTGGCAATGAATAAAAATTCTAAAGCATGGTACAGAGCCTTGTCGTCTTCCTTTGCCATGAGATGCAGAATGTGACATAGATCCCTGAATACGTGATCTGCTTTGCATTCTCTAAGTATCTCCAGCTGAAGAGCTCCCAGCCTAGAAAGGATCACTGGATGAGCTCCTGGGGAGCATATCTCCATCTCACATACAATATAGGAAAGGGGGCCATATCTTATTGGGAGAGGACATCCATGGCACCCTGTCAGGACTGGTTCAGCTGCAGTTCAGCACCACTAAAGAGTGGCACATTCATGACTAAGTAGCAATGGAGATGTCTTTGAAGCACAGCACATCCAATCATCCCTTTTTGCTATATTCACACCTTTCATTAAAATGACATTTATTTGTTTTGTTTTGTTTTAAAAAATGGGTACTCAAAGCAAATAACAGAAATATACATTTGAAAAAAATATAACGGATGCCCAGCGTTGGAAAGAATACAACGTTCCTCCTACCAGACAAGAATGGCAAGGGCTGGTTCTGCTGCGGTGTAGCACCGAGACTCAGAGAGGAGCAGTAAAGTTAATTCTCTAGTCGAGATATGAAACACAAACAAGAGATCTCCACTGGCAGGACTAGCCTGATGAATCAGTTGCCAGAACTGAGGATCTGAGCCTCCCTCTCCCTCCTATGCCTCCTCCCCAGCCAGCTGCCTTCCCAACAGCCACCAACTCATTTGAGAAGAGGTTCTCTGCGCCTTTCATTCTGCTGCATGTAACATCCTCCTCATTCTTGGAGACAGGGCAGGAGGAGAGGAAAATAATGGAACTGACAAGTTGCTGTTGATCTGTCACAGCCTCGGCCTCCTCCTCCTTCTCAGCTGCCTTGCTCTAACTTAAAACTGTGGCTTGCTCAGCCTCCTGCCTGTCTGTCTCCCTTCTTTCTCTGAACTCTCCTGTATCCCACCATCATTGTCCCGACTCAGAGGCTTCTAGCTCTGATGTTCACCTGGTGGTGGTGTGGGAAGGGTTTCCTCATCTAGGCAGGCCCTAACACAAAGGTAACATTTGAGGATCACTAGCCAGCATCTCTCCTTGAGCAAATGGATGCAATGAGGATGGGGAGAAGCAATTCCCTTTGTCTGAGGTCTAGTACAGTTCCCCATCATGGGCACCTGTCTAGTGTGTAGCAGGAAGGAGTTCTAAAAAAATAGGTGCTGCCACACTAAAAAAAACCTGATTGGATTGGCATGTAGTGGGGATTTCCTGATTTCTGGTATTTGCATGAGGCTCTCTCCTGAAAACCACATTGATTGGATGGCTGTGAAAGGGAAGAGATTATACTTTGAAGTGCATCATTTTGAGTGCTACTTGTGGATCCAGGCTAATTGAATCCATACCTCAGTGGGATAGCCTAGCTTTCTTTGCAGCAATTACGAGACCCTTGGCAAAAGAAGAGCTTTTCATAGACCTCCTTGGGACCTTAACTCACTCTGTCCATCACAGCTGTGAGTCTGGGATTGTCCTTTGATTCACTAATATCTCAATTATTTGCATAAGTGCTGTCATACAGCTAACTTTGTTGTCTAGTATGAGAAACTAGATATAATAATAATAATAATAATAATAATAATAAACTTTTATTTATATCCCGCCCTTCCCAGCCAAAACCGGGCTCAGGGCGGCTAACAATCAGTTAAAAGTACAGTTTAGCAATTTAGCAGACAGTTAAAAACTACACTTTAAAACTTAAATACACTTTAAAACTTAAAATACACTTTAAAACTTAAAAATTTGAATTTTAAAAGTTGCATTCAATTTAAACCAAAAGCCAAACGGAACAGTTCCGTTTTACAAGCCCTGCGGAAGGGTGCCAACTCTTGCAGGGCCCTCGTTTCTTGTGGCAGATCATTCCACCATATTGGGGCCAGAACCGAAAAAGCCCTGGCCCTGGTGGCTGCCAACCTGACCTCTTTATGACCTGGGATCTCCAGAAGGTTATTATTTGATGACCTCAAGGTCCTGCCCGGGGCATACCAGGAGAGACGGTCCCTTAAGTACGAGGGCCCTAGGCCGCGTAGGGCTTTAAAGGTTAAGACCAGCACCTTAAACCTGATCCTGTACTCCACCGGGAGCCAGTGCAGCTGATAAAGCACTGGATGAATGTGATCCAGATAAAATATGGCATCCTCTGAGTGAGTGAACAACTACAAGGTGGTGGAACTTCTTATGCAGCTCTGCGACTGCTCACCCTGGTAGTGAGCTATTTCTCAAAAATGCTCATGTCTCCATTAAAACACGGCATAGGCTTCCACTACAACATCATCTGGTGTATGATCCTTGACTGTGCACACACCCTTCATTAGAGCTGTGCCTTTGTAGTTAACCTTGCAATTCTCACCCCCTAGTCAAAATGGCACACATAGGGATGAATGGACAACCCATGAGTTGCTCGGTCAGTCCAGGACCTTAGGCACAGATGAGGAATTTGTGGCCACTCCAGATGTTTCTGGACTACAATTCCCACCATCCTTTATTGCTGGCCATTCTGGCAATGTCTGATGGGAGTTGGAATCCTACAATACCCTGGTGGCCAAATCCCCAGTCTCAAATCCCCACTTCTCTTAGAACGGAAAGCTTATTGATTCCTCGGCCTGCTGAGAACATCTGGCATTGGATTCTTGTGGCTGTGGGCTCTCTCCCTCTTAATAAACAAAATCATTGTAAACATTTATTAATACTGCTGCTACTGCTACTACTTGTAATGATCTCAGGCAGGCAAGCAAGCTCCAATCAGAATTAATGGGTCTCTGGCAGTTTCATGGTATGTTTATTTACAACTCTGAGCCTGCCGCTCTTAGCTACGAGTTGGTCACTCTGAGTCTCCGCCCCTTTCTCAGAACGAAGGACGCCAAAGTCCAGACCTTCTTCTCTTGTACTTCCGTTGCATTTTAACCCTTTCAGCTCTTCTGGTTCGGGGAGAAGGTGGGTGAATTCCCCCTCCCCCCACTATCAAACAAAGATCCCTCTAAAATGTTGCCTACCTCCTGGTTGCATAGCAATCTCCTCTATGTCATCTATCTCCTCCCCTCCCTTTGACTGCGAGCTTTCTGAGTCTGCTGCTCTATCTGAGTCTGGCAACTCATGATGAAGGAGGGCTGAATTAACCCACTCCTGCTCTGTCTGTGGCTGCAATCCCTCATCTTGAGCGTCAGTCTCTGGCTCCCTCTTTACTGGCATTCCTTCATCTCCAGAGTCAGGCTCTTCCCAGGCGTTCTATTCAGCCATGTCCCTCACACTACTATTACCATAGGTTAGATCTAAGGAGGCAGCAATCCTTTGTTGGTCTCAATCAGTGTTTCTGATCTTCGAGAATTTGGCTTCCACTATTCCGTTCTTCATCATTCTATTTGATATGGCCAAAACTAAGGCAAGGAATTATGTAATTGACTTTGGTGCATTTAAATGGAAGGGCAACACTGAAAACACCGCAGGAAATAATGAAATAATTTAAGTAATGTTTGGGGACTAATCTTTGTCTGATCCAGCATTTTTCTTCCAGGCCTCTGTGACAGAGGGCTCTTGCTTCAACTAACCCTGAAATCCCCTATGAAGTGAGGTACCACTAAAGAGAGAGCCACCTGCAGATTGTGCCTATCAGGAAATCCCTACTATGCATCAATTAAATCAGGTTTTAGTGTTCCAACACCAGATCTCAGACAATGGGTCTTGCTCCTCCTGGTTGTTCCTAAATCCATTTATTCAAGGAGAGATAAAAGCTAGTGAACCTGGGATGTTATGCGTGTCATACATGTGCCCTTCCAATGAGCTATGGCCCCCTTCCCAATATTGTATGTGAGATGGAGATGTGCTCCTCAAAAATTCAGTTTCTGATCCTTTCTAGGCAAGCAGCCCTTCAGCAGGAGATGTTTGCAAAGCAGATGACTTATGCAGGGATCTCTGACACATTCCCCATCTCAAAGCAAAGGAACACAAGACTCTGTCCCATGCTTTTAAATATTTATTAACTGCTATATACATAGATTATTTTCCCCACAGTGGAGTTATTCAAACAGATTGAAAGAGAATGATCCCCAGCACCACCATGATGATATAGAGAAGACAACTGGCATGCCTCCTTGAAGGAAAACAAAGCAAAGTGAAAAGGAGACGAGAAGAATGCAGGGTTGTAGAAGGAGGCAGGAATAAACTTAAGGCACAGGAACAGATGAATCCAAGGACTCCACCAGCATAGATGAGGCAGCAGCTCTCAACACTTCACAGAACTTCTTCAGCAGCAGCCTTGCCTAGGATAGCAGCAACCAGAACCACAGCTGCAAGAGCCACAGCCACAGGAACCACAGCCGCAAGATCCGCAGCCACAGGAACCACAGCCGCAAGAGTTGCAGCAGCAGGGGGAACAGCAGCAGCAGCAAGGAGAGCAGCAACAGCAAGGACTGCAGCAGCAGCAGCAGGGGCAGCAGCAGCACTTGCAGCAGCAAGGAGAGCAGCAACAATTGGAGCAGCAGGACATCTTAGTGGTGGAGAAGGAAGGCGGAGCTGAAAGAAATCCAGGGAATTCCCATTAAGCAAACACAACCTCCTCAGGCATATTAAAAATACTGTAGACACACGCTCTGCATTCTGGAGACCAGAAAAGGCATGATTTCCACATTATGCTTTCCCTCTGAATGATCCTAAAAGTACATTTTGGTTAGCAAAATACTAACAGTTCTGCTGGGATGCAGCATTGTCTTGGCTATGCATCTCTACCCTTCTGCTTATCTAGAGCATTGATCCTTGATTCTTGCTCAGGTCAGGTGTGCGGTGCCATTTCAGGAATTGAACAACAGATTGTTCAGGAACCAAATCCTTCTCCATCGGGAGCCACAGCCCATGCTGGTTTCCTCACGAACATACATGTTTGGCCGGTGAATTACATTCAACCATTATAGCTGTAGATCAATATGAAATATGTGCTTGGTTAAACCCCCCCCCAAACACTATTTTAGATCCTATGCAAGACGATAGTAGGCAAATTTCTAGTTCTAAAATGCTCAGATAATTGAGGCCTGAAGGCAAGATCCCAGCTTCTCTGTGAATGAGTAAAGACATGTTTTGTATCCAGGAGACCTTTTTGAGATCTTGAATCCCTCGTGTCCAAGAGTGAAGTAAGTTTTGAATTTGAATTAGCATCTAAGAAATCATGCTTTTGTCCATGCACAACTCCCCATGTGGCAGGAGGCCAAAATTTGTCACAAAGACTAAGATAAATAGTGAGCAAGCTGCATTGGAAAACCAGAGCTGCTAGACTACATCCTCAAGACCATACCTTTCCCTATATCTAGGGAACTGAAAGAATGAAGAGATAATTGGAGCGAACATACCTTTTTCAGTTGACAGAATTGGTGTGGATGGTGGATCCAGTGAATGCGTGGAGAACTCCTGAATGGTGGACCTTTATATACACCTCTGTGAATCCTTCCGCAAGCGATTATTAACCACCCAATGATGACGAGGTGTTCATTAAGTCATAATATGGGCCTCTACCACACAATCATCTGGTGCGTGATCCTTGACTGTGTTCACATACTTCCTTTCTAAAGTCAGGTGATTAAGGCTATTCTGCAGTACGCTGTTTCCCCTATTTTAAGACGTAGTCATAAAATAAGCCATAGCAGGATTTTTTTGCATTTGAGAAATATAAGCCGTACTCCGAAAATAAGCCATAGTGATAGGAGCAGTTCTGGAGGGTGCCAAGGATAACGCAGGGCTGGGCTAATAAAAATAAGACATCCCCTCAAAATAAGCCATAGTGCGTTTTCTTGAGGAAAAAAAAATATAAGACGGTGTCTTAAAATAGGGGAAACACGGTAGTAACACTCTAATTCTCACTTCGGTCCAAAGGGGACACTTATGGGATTGCTTTAAATCAATTATGTTCCGTTGAACAGGCATCATGTGGGCTTCCTCAAAGATCTGGTGCCAAAGGATTTAGTTTTCAGATTGTTTACCTGTGGACACAACATTTAGGCCACTCTTTCTTAGTACAACCTGCAACATGTATAAAGTGATGTTAATAAAACAATGATTTAGGATGATAGTTGTTTTAAGGTCACTGGATTGCAACCACTGCTAGTCTCACTCACAGCAGGCCCGTTGAAGTCCATAGAAATGGATAACTTAGGTTTGCCTACTCTAAGTAGAACTCAGCTGGATGCAAGCCCATTGCTTTTGCATGGTTCAGATGTCGGGTGAAAATTAGGCTGTGGAGCCCAAATGTTTTGCATTTGTCCAGCAATTAACTTTTTACTGTAATGAACATTTGTTAAAACTACATATTAAATAAAAATATGTGCAATTTCTATCATGCACCGTCCTGCTCAGCTAATTTTTTAAAAAAAGATAAAAGATGGCACATGCTATTCAGTTGTGTTCATTGCTGATAAATATGTGTTATGAGGATCAAATTCCACGACCCTTGAATACAAACGTCAGGTGCTTTGAGCTTGGGGCAGGAGGTAGAGTCAGACGATCTGAAGGATTATTCCTGGCTAAAATACAGTGCAGGATCTCAATGAGAAGCGCTCATTATTTCCGTTCATCATAGCATAATTGTTTTAAAACCAATCCCATAAATGCCCCTTAATCTGACCTGAGAATTATAGTGTTTCCAGAATGCAGTTTTAATTTCTTCTGTATATATATAGATAAATAATAGGGGTTGTGAATACAGTCACAGATCACGTACCAGCTAATAATGTGTGGTGAAGGCCAACGTCAAGGCTTAATGTAGAGCTTCTCATTCATGAGTAGAGTCTCATGGCTTGCGGAAGGGTTCACAGAGACATATAAAAGGGCCACAATCCTGGAGACCTTCATTCACTCTCTGGATCCAATATCCACACACCGATTCCTATATTGAACAAAGGTAAGCTCGTTTCCAATATTAATGCATTCTTCCTATTTTATTTATTGCAGCGGAGCGAAGGTTCTGAGGTACTTCACTGACTCTGGTCTTGCAAAATGCATCTGAAAGGAATGCACAGAAGAGTCAACTAGGATTCTGCTAGTGTTTCAGACTTCAGCATCCCAACTGGCATATTTTAATACACAGACCCATAGTGTTTTAAATAACAGACTACATGTGGGTTCTTGGGGTTTTACCTGATGGGATCATCTAATTATCTCTTCACCATATCTGCCTGATGGATGCTACATTTTCATAAGTTGTATTTTTGCAGACTGACCATTTCCCCTGCCTTTGGGCAGTTGAATGGAGTCCTTGTTGCAGTAGGGACTTCCCTAGAGATATAAACTTCTCATATCAACTGAGGTGGAATATTAAACTGATGATAAATTTCAAGTATACAGCAGACAGATGTTTCTCCCATGCTTTATAGAGCAAGCAAATCTTTGTTGAATATAGGGATCTCTGACGGTGTGGCGCTTAGTTAACTGGTGATCCCTTGATTTCCTGCAGCTCAAGCTTCCTTCTCTTCCTCAAGATGTCCTGCTGTTGCAAGTGTGGCTGCTCCCCTTGCTGCTGCAAGCAGTGTTGCTGTTCCCCCTGCTGCGGCTGTGGCTGTTGCAAGCAGTGTTGCTGTTCCCCCTGCTGTTGCAAGCAGTGTTGCTGCTCGCCCTGCTGCTGCTGCTCCCCCTGCTGTGGTACTGGGTGCTGTGGGTCTTCCTGCTGTGGCTGCAAATGCTGCTATCCCAAGCAATGCAAATGCTGAAGAACCCCAAGGGAAGCTCTGAATGCAAATAGGGAGTCTACAGCATACAGCCCAAGGAATAATTCCACCATCATGAGCTCTGGCTTCAAGGTTGCTGGTTGAATCCTTGCACTCATCTTCCAGCAATTCTCCTAGGAGCCATATCTAACAAGGCATTTGAAATGTTGCCTTCATGACACGCTCAATATGTGTGACTCTTTCACTTTTCTCTCCTTGCTGCATTTATAAACCTTCTGCTGTTGTAGAATCTACCTGCTTTCATGGCAACTAATAAAATGATAAAGCATCTCTTATAGTTTGGTGTATCTTTTCCTTAAATTGGGGTGAGAGGAAACTGTTGGATGACAGTTGACACTAATACACTCCCAAGAATATAATTCCCAACAAATGCCTCAGTTGCTTCATTGATCATATCATTGCTCAGAAGGTGAAGGAAGCAGCAAGGAGATCATCTATATTGGACCTGGTCCTCACCAATAGGCAGGAATTGGAAGTACAGTACTGGGGACTTTGGGAGGAAGTGATCATGTCCTCTTGGGTTTCATGATACAGAGCCAAGGGAAATCTGGATGTATTTGGACATGGACTCCAGATTTCATAAGGTTGATTTCATAAAGTTTAAGTAACTGCTAGGTGATATCCCATGGTCAGAAAAACTCAAAGAGAAGGGAGTCCAGGAGGGATGGGAGTTTCTTAAAGGCGAAATATTGAAGGCACAAATTCCAGGCAATTGCAGACTATTCCAACAAAAAAGAAAAGTTGGAGGCAACTAAAGAAACTAAAGAAACCAGTGTGGCTACATAAGGAGATTATAGATGAGATGAGATTTCAGAAGGGCATGTGTGCTAAATGAGAAATTGTGAACGAAGGGTATACACCAGTAGCCAACATGTGCAGGATGACGGCCAGGCAAGGAAAAGCTCAGAATGATCTCAGTCTTGCAATAGAGAATGAAATGATAAAAGAGGTTACTTCAGCTATGTTTAAAGCTAGAGGAATCATAGAATCATAGAGTTGGAAGAGACCACAAGGGCCATCCAGTCCAACCCCCTGCCAAGCAGGAACACCATCAAAGAACAAGGAATCTTTATCTCCTCTGGATGGAGAGGACAAAGAAATGCTATTGGGTGAAGGAGGTGGAACTGCTCAGCCCCTACATTGTCCCTCTCTTCATTTAAAATTAAAGCAGAAGTTAAACTGGTGACAACAGGATAAAAGGCTCAAGGAAGGAACTGCAGCCTCAGGTAGGAAAAGAGGTGGCAAGGTAACACCTAGCTACTTAAATGGATTCAAATTGGCAAGGCTTGATGAGCTGCACCCAAGGATACTGATGGAGCTGGCAGATATAACCACAAAGCCTCTGTCCATAATTTTTGAGAATTATTGGAGAACACATGAGGTAACTGCAAACGAGACATGCAAATGCTGTTCCCATCTTCAAACAGTTTGTATGTAGGGAGAAGACTCACGTAGCTACAGACTGGTCAGCTTGATGTCAATACCAGGAAAGATTCTAGCACAGATAATTAAACATTTGGCCTATGAGCACATAGAAAAGGATGCTGTGGTTATTAAGAGTCAACATGGATTTCTCAAAAAAATTGTTCATCCCAGATGAATTTCAATTCTTTTTTGTATAGAGTTACAAGCTTGGTGGATCATGGGGCTGCTGCGGAAATAATGTACCTTGATTTAACTAAGGCTTTGGACAAAGTCCCCCATGGCAGTTATAGTGTTTTGATGCTGGGATGGAGAGCCTGCCACCAGAAATTCATAGAATAATAGACTAATAGAATTGGAGAAATCATAGGGTTGGGAGCAAACCCCGAAGGGCATCTAGGAAGGAAGGATACTAGCTCAGTGGTAGAGCAACTATTTTGCATGCACAAAGGTCAAAGTTCAATCTCCGGAGAGTTGATGCCAGTCAGTGTCCATTCTATAATGAAATGCCTCCATACAAAATGGGTAGAATATTGGGATTCTGAGAGTACCCTTTTTGTAAAATAATTGAAGAATGGAGGGATATTGAGGCTGATTTGAACTAGTAGCCATTTGAGTCTACTTATCCTCAGCCTACCAGGTAAATTCCCCGCCTCCAATCAGTTGGGGTAGTGTAAGATCATGTGTGTGTTTGCGTGTTTTTTACCTTTCATTGTCTTAAAGTTGACTGCTGGAAGATCCCAGAGAAGAAGAAGGTCTTCATGCAGTGCATAGCTAAAACAATGAAAGGTACTCGCACAGGAGGCAGTGTTGACCACCAACCTAGATGGCTTTAAAGCAGGATTAGACAACTTCATGGAGGTGGAAGCTCCCAGAGCTAATAACCACAATGGCTGTGCAATGTCTCCAAGTTTTAGGCAGTAATGGTTCTTCATACCAGTTGCTGGAAACCACAGAGCTCTTGTGTTTGTGTCCTGATTGTGTGCTATATGTATCTGGCTCGCCATTGTGAGGACAGGATGCTGGACTAGACGAGCCATTGATTCTTAGAATAATAGAATCTTAGAGTTGGAAGTGAGCCAAGAGTAATCTAGTCCAACTTCATGTTTGTATGTTCTTAAATGACCTGGAACGCAGTCATAAGGAGAGAAGAAGACCCCTCCAAATCCAGAAGAAATGACCAACTAGTCCAGTACCCAATAGTGTGCTACGGTGACTCCATTGAGATGTCTTCAGGAAGCATATAAGCATAGATTGGAAGTGGGCAACACTGCTGCTCAAGATTTTCTAACTGGAGAGGTCAGTGGTTGAACCTTGGGCATTCTGCTTACAGAACAGTTGCTCTGCTGTTGCTTCTGTACCATATATGGGAATGATCCAATGACATGGTTGGTCCACCAACCCCAGAATCATCTACGTACATCATCTTGGAGTAGCCCTTCAATAACTCAAGTCAGTGCATTTTCCCCAACCCCCCTGGATCATTCATTGCCTTCGATTGGGGTGGGGTATGATGTACATCCAAAGCAGGGGCTGCTCACACACATTGAGCCTCCCCTCAAATCAATTTAAGGTGAAGATAAAACAAGACTTTAGGAGACGGTTTGCCATTTTATTAGTTGCCATGCAAGCAGGTAGACTGTACAATAAAAGAAGAATTAGAAATGTAGGAGAGAGAGAAAAGAGAAAGAGTCACACACATTGAGAGTGCCATGATGGCACCATGGAAAACGCCTTCTTAGAGATGGCTCCTAGGAGAACATCCGATCCAGGTGAGTCAAAGAGTACAGAACAAGAAGAGGAGAGGAAGACACAACTTGAGGATAAAGAAGGGCATTCCAGAGAGATATCAAGTTGGAATGCAAGGAATCAAGCAGTAGCCCTTCACACCAGCACTCATGGTGGTGGGATTATTCAATGGAGTATAAACTCTAGATCCCCTGTAAACATGGAGAACTTCCCTTGGGGTTCTTCAGCATTTGCATTGCTTAGGATAGCAGCATTTGCAGCCACAGCAGGAAGACCCACAGCACCCGGAACCACAGCAGGGGGAGCAGCAGCAGCAGGGGGAGCAGCAACACTGCTTGCAACAGCAGGGGGAGCAGCAACATTGCTTGCAACAGCCACAGCCGCAGCAGGGGGAACAGCAGCACTGCTTGCAGCAGCAAGGGGAGCAGCCACACTTGCAACAGCACGACATCTTGAGGAAGAGAAGGAAGCTTGAGCTGCAGGAAATCAAGGGATCACCAGTTAACTAAGCGCTACATTGTCAGATGTGTTAAAGACATCTTTTACTGGCGCTTTGCATTAAGCACTACATATTTCACATACATTTTCTCCAACTCATGACGGAGCTGAAATTATTTGCCTACATTACACATAGATTTGCGTGTCGTATAAAACATGGGAGAAATGACTGCCTGTTGAGTGTTGAAATTGAGCATTCTGTCCAACCAAAAATTCAATATTGGTTTTTACTTCACACTAAATCCTGGGCCATTTTTCCCTTTATGTGAAAGGAAACTCAGTTTTGTCCCCCCATTATGAAAGCAAAAGGGTCTACAAACAATCTTGATTCTCTCACAGCTAGATACATGTGTCATGTGCCCTGGTTATTTCCATGTGTCACCTTTTTATGTTGTAGATATCAGTAATTTTAGATATATGCTTGAAATATATCATGGGTGAAATATTCCTCCTCAATTGATATGAGAAGAAGTTTATATCTCTAGGGAAGTCACTACTGCAACAAGGACTCCATTCAACAGCCCAGAAGCAGGGCCAATCATCAGTCCGCAAAAAAACACAACTTATGAAAATGTAGCATCCATCAGGCAGATATGTTGAAGAGATATTTAGATGATCTCATCAGGTAAAACCCAGAGAACCTACAAGGAGTTTGTTATTCAAACCACTTTTCATCTAGTTATTAAAATATGCCGGTTGAGATGCTGAAATCTGAAATGCTAACAAAATCCAAATTTGGAGACTGTTGGCTCCTCTGTGCATTTCATTCAGATACATTTTGCAAGACCAGAATCACTTGCCTCCCTCAGACCTTTGGCTCCCCTGCAATAAATAGGAAGAAGGCATAAATATTGGAGATGAGCTTACCTTTGTTCAGTATAGGAGGTGCTCTGAGGATACTGGATCCAGTGTGCTGATGAAGTATTCCAGGAGGCTGGACCTTTTTATATACCTCTGTCAACCCTTTCCCAATCCATGATGCACAACTGAAGAATTACATGGTCTGCATTAAACCTGGATGCTGCCACACACCGTCATCTGGAGCATGGCCTCTGACTGTATTCACAACCCCCCTTTCTAAAGTATATGATTAAAACTGCATTCTGGAAACACTGTAATTCTCAGCCCTGATTAAAGGGGCATTCATGGGACTGTTCTTAAAAACAATTACGCTGAGAATAATGGGTGCCGTGGGAGCTTCTCATCATGATCCAACACCTTCTTTTACCTGGAAATACCGTCAGATCTTCTGACTCTACCTCTCGCCCCAAGCTCAAAGGATCTGACGTTTGGATCCATGGGACTTGTTATTTGATCATCATAATATAGGGTTCAGCTTGGTTAGCTGAACAGGAGGGTGAACAATCGCAGTCCCATATTTTTGATTTAATATGTGACTTTCACAAATGTTTCCTACAGCAAAAATTAAGTGCTAGACTACTGCAATACATTTGGGCTGCCTCTGATGACTGTCTTCCATGATTCTGTCACGCAGAAAGAATATCACAGCCTAATTTGCACCAGACATCTGAGCCATGCAGAAATAATTGGCTTGTATCCAGCTGAGTTCCACTGAGAATAGAAACATTGAAATGAACAAACCAAAGTCAGCCATTTCTATGAACTTTAATGGGCCTGCCCTGAGTACATGTTGCATGATGTACTAAGAAAGAACGTCCTAAAGCTTGTGTCCACAGGTAAACAATCTAAAAACTAAAACCCTTAGGCACCAGATCTTTGAGAGAAGCACATATGATGGCTGTTCATCTGAACATAATTGATTTTAAACAATCCCATAAGTGCCCCCTTTGGACAGAACTGGGAATTACAGTGTTGCGACTGCAGAATAACTTTAATCACCTGCCTTTAAAATGGATGGATGTGGACACAGTCAGCAATCACGCACCAAATGATTGTGTGGTGGAGGACTTTTAATGAAGACCTCGTCATCATTAGGTGTTTTATAATTGCTTGCGGAAGGATTCACAGAGGGGTATATAAAGGCCCACCATCTAGGAGTTATTCACTCATTCACTGGATCCAACATCCACCCAGAATCTTATTACTGAAAAAGGTATGTTCTGTCCCACTATCTCTTCCTTCTTTCGGTTCCCTAGATTTCAGGAGAGCTTCAGGTCTTGAGGGTGTAGTCTAACAGCTCTACTTTTGCAATGAAACTGGCTCACTATATTTCTTGGTGACCAACCTTGGCCTGCTGCCACATGGGGAGTTGTGCACGGAGAAAAGCGTAATTTCTTAGATGCTAATTCTAATTAAAATCCTACTTTTCTCTTGGGCGCAGGGGATTGAAGATCTCACCCAGGTCTCTTGAAAATGCCATTTCTTACAACACATGTCTTTATTCATTCAAAGAGAAGCTGGGATATTGCCTGAATTCTTTCAGCATTGTAGGACTAAAACATTTGCCTAGTACTGTGTTTTACAGGATCTAAAATAGTCTTTTTTCTCCCAAGCATGTCATCTGTTCCCCAATAGGGTGTTTGGGGCTCAGAGAGAATCCTCTCAGATATGTAATCCTGAGTTCCAGTGAGTTCCCAAGGGAGACTCAGAGGAGGCCAGTTTGTGCATTCCTTTCCTTGATGCAACATGTAGCAAACTTTAAACATACCTTTCACATTGGTCTTAAGCTGTAATATTTGGATATCTAAGGTGTCCTTAATATTGTGTTGTGTTTGCTTAATGGGAATTCCCTGGATTTCTTTCAGCTCCGCCTTCCCTCTCCACTGTTAAGATGTCCTGCTGCTCCAATTGTTGCTGCTCTCCCTGCTGCTGCAAGTGCTGCTGCTGCCCCTGCTGCTGCTACTGCAGTCCTTGCTGTTGCTGCTCTCCTTGCTGCTGCTGCTGTTCCCCCTGCTGCTGCAACTCTTGCGGTTGTGGCTCCTGTGGTTGCGGATCTTGCGGCTGTGGTTCTGGTTGCTGCTATCCTAGGCAAGGCTGCTGCTGAAGAAGTTCAGTGAAGTGTTGAGAGCTGCTGCCTCATCCATGCTGGTGGAGTCCTTGGATTCATCTGTTCCTGTGCCTTAAGTTTATTCCTGCCTCCTTCTACAACCCTGAATTACTCTCATCTCCTTTTTACTTTGCTTTGTCTTCCTTCAAGGAGACATGCCAGTTGTCTTCTCTTTATTAATAAGGTGGCACTGGGGATCACCTGCCTTTCATCTGTTTGAATAACTCCTCTGTGGGAGAAAAATATGTCTATATGGCCATTAATAAAGATTCTAAAGCACAGTAGAGTGTTCTTGTGTTCCTTTCCCTTGAGATGGGGAATGCATCATAGATCCCTGCATAAGTCATCTGCTTTGCAAACATCTCCTGCTGAAGGGTTGCTCGCCTAGAAAGGATCAGAAGCTGAGTTCTTGAGGTGTAATTCAGGGTTGTAGAAGGAGGCAGGAATAAACTTAAGGGAACTTGCAACTTATCTTTTCCTTTGTTCTGAACAGAACAAGGCCATGTGACGTCCCATATCTAGCCTGTGTGCTTTGCCTTGAGCTAATGGAAGTGAAAGTTCATGCTGTAGACTGTAGACTTTCCTCATGAATTTAGGGGATGTGTAGCCTCCTGCAAAGAGGTGTGTGAAATAGGAATTACAGGTTAGCCCTGTAACATAGGAATTTGAGGTTAGGTTAAGCTAACCTCCTCCCTTCAGAGGAGCACATCTCCATCTCACATACAACATTGGGAAGGGGGCCATAGCTCATTGGAAGGGCACATTTAAGACACCCATAACATCCCTGGTTCATTAGCTGTTATCTCTCCTTGAATTAATGGGTGTGGCAAACACAAGGAAGAGCAAGGTCCTTTGTCTGAGATCTGGGACAGATGCCCGTCAGAGGCACCTGTCTGGTCTGTAATGGGAGAGAGTTCCAAAAATAGGTATTGCCACATACAAAACCTGATTAAATCAGTATCTTGTAGGGATTTCCTGATAGGCTCCATCTGCAGGAGGTTCTCTCTCATAGGAGTCTGTGGGGGTTCTCTCTCATAGGAGTCCAAGGGGCTGTGGGGGCTTTGCCCCACGCAATAAAATATTTGATGCGGCTGGGCTCCCCCAAGTTGAGTGTCATTGCCATTCAAATGGTGTGTGTGCACTGCGCCTTGTGATCAATTATGTGGTGTGGGGCATATTTAGGCTCCCACAATATTTTATTCAGGTTGGCACCCCTGCTCTTCTTGCAATCAAGAAGGCTTCGGCCCCCACAATAAAATATTTGATGGGGCTGGGCTCCCACAAGTTGAGAGGCATTGCCATTCAAATGGTGTGTGTGCATTCATGTGGAGTGGGGCATATTTAGACCTCCACAATATTTTATTCAAGTTGGCATCCCTGATCTTTCCATCTGGTAAGAACAGGATAAAATATGACATCCTCTGAGTGAGTGAATAACTACCAGGTGGTGGACCTTCTTATACAGCTCTGCAACTGCTCCTCCTAGTAGTGAGGCATTACCCAACAATGTTGATGTCTGCATTAAAATGCAGCATTAGTGTCAGAAATGAGCCAGCTCCTAGTGTAACTTTACAGCATGCTGTAGAGAAGAGAAAGTTAGATCTGATGCAGGACGAACTGCAGCCAGTGCCCAGTGCTAATCCCCCGCCCCTAAGAATGCCGGTTGCCAAGGGAATGAATGAGGGAGAGCAGGAATGCTGCCAAAACTCTCCAGAAGTTCCAACAGGTGGGAACAGAGACAGAGATAGTGCCTCAGAAAAGGAAGAGGTTGGAGCTGAGCCGATCAGTCCCCGGAGCAGGCGAGTGGGGGGCTTGATAGACAGGAAGCAAAACAAAAGACATAAGATTCGTAAGTTCAATTTCTGCTTTAGAAGCCAGATGATCTATTCAGAAGGGTCATCTTGATTGATGATGGCGGAGTCTATGTTAAAGCCGTCCGGAGCTATTGGTTTGTTTTGACAATAAATCATCCTTTTTAATTAACTACGCTTACTGTGTTATCAAGCTGGGAACTGGACTCCTGACAATTAGCTTCCACTGCATCATCATCTGGTGTATGATCCTTGACTGTGCACACACCCTTCATTAGAGCTGTGCCTTTGTAGTTAACCTTGTAATTCTCACTCCCTAGCCAAAATGGTACACATAGGGATGAATGGACAACCCATGAGTTGCTCGGTCAGTCCAGGACCTTAGGCACAGATGAGGAATTTGTGGCCCCTCCAGATGTTTCTGGACTACAATTCCCACCATCCTTTATTGCTGGCCATTCTGACAATGTCTGATGGGAGCTGGAATCCTACAATACCCTGGTGGCCCAATTCCCAATCCCAACCCTATGGATTTATATCAGAACTGAAAGCTTATTGATTCCTCAGCCTGCTCAGAACATCTGGCATTGGATTTCTCTGCTCATGTGCTTGATCTCGCTTATAAATATATTCACCACTGCTAAAAAAAATTATTGTTACTCCTGCTGCTGCTACTATTACTATAATAGGTTGTACCTAGTGATGTATGGAGACAGAGATATCTGTCACATTAATAGTTAGTCACAATCACTGTTTCTGTTCTCCTACAGTTCAGCTTCCGTTATTCTGTTCTTCATCTGTCTGCTATGGCCAAAACTTAAGCAGTTAATTATGCAAATGACTTCAATACATTTGAATAGAAACACAATTCCCAAGCCTCTCTCTGTGAATATTGAATAAAAGCAGATGGTAAGGACTTTTCCTTGTCTTGTCCGTTCCTAGCAAACTGCCGTAGGGGTTGGTTTCTCTGCCACCTGACGCAGAAGGTTCTGGCTGCAACTTACTTTGACCTTCCTTAGGAAGTGATATACCACCAACCGTGGCACATTCAGGTTAAGTAAAGGCGATATCTTTCTAGCACAGCACATTCCATTCCTCTCTCTTTGTCTATATTCACACCTTTCATTAAAAGAAGGTTGGCTAATGGCATATCATTAAAACTATCTTATACTAATAGCAGAGCAGTTCTCAGGTCTAACCAGCATGTGCTTAGAAGTATGAACTAGACTGAGGGGTAAATTAGAAGTTCACCCCAAAAAACCCCAACAAGGCTGAATATCACGGTTGTTATCACCCAGATTAGAGACTCCCTCACCAGATGTTGTTGGCCACCAATTCCCACCATCCCTGACCACTGACTATGCTAACTGGACCCAATGGGAAATGGAGTCTAACAACATATATTGTTGTTATTTATTATGGGTCGCATCCCACTGCTAATCCTACATTGAAGTTCATGGGAATGAATTTAGGTTCCTTTATTTCACTGAGTCTATGCTGAATAGAACTTAGTTGAATTTCAGCCAAATTTCCCCTTCCCAAGTCCTGGAGATGGACAGGAAATGGGACGAAGAGTTTTAGGCATTGTTTCCTTTGAGGTTTCAGTTCATGGTACTATGCTAGGTTGACAAACAGTAATCAGTAATCTCCGAGGAACAAATTTATCGAGGAATGGAACAGTTTTTTGTATTATTTAAAAAAAACGGTGCAACACCAACACGGTTCTCGCATTGGATTAATCCATGTCTAATTTTGAAATGGTATAGTGATTAAGCAAATATGTGAAACTAAATGAAGGATAGATAACAATATAAATATTGATGTCAGTGTCATATTTTTTTTCTTCTTTTTTTGATTTCAATCTGGATTAATGGAGAGATGTATTTGGGAAGTCTATTATAAATATATTAATATATATTGTAATTTTTCTTTTGTAATGAATGAAATTGTTAGAATAGTATCAGGCATATATCTATATGTTCGATAATTGTCGTATTAACTAACTTTGGTTATGCAAGAAATTTTGTTTGTTTGTTCGTTGGTGTGTATTTTTGTTTGGAATGTGTTAGTGTATGTGGTTGTTGTTGAAAATCTAATAAAAAGACTTACAAAAAAAGTAATCAGTAATCTCCCACATTACAAGCACATTTCTTAGTAATTCGGCATGGAAAGTTGCATAAGCAAAGTTGCAAGCTACACAAGAAAAGTCCTGCAAAGGCCTATCTAGTCCAGCATCTTCTTCTCATGGTGGTAAACCAAAGGCCTCTGGGAAACTGGCAAGCAAGACAGAATATGAATGGAACAGCAATTCTACCCACTTAAGTTCCCCAGAAAATGACTTTCACAAGCATGGTTACAGCAGAAAGAGAACATAGTCATCAATGTTAGCAGAAAGTGACAACCTGATCCTTCATGGATATATCTAGTCCTCTTTTAAAGCCATCAAAGTTGGCAGCCACCGCTATACTTAGTCGCTTTTGTTTTCAAAAATGAAACTCAATTCAACTTTCAGAAAGAAACCTTCAAAGCAAGTATAAAAAGAAAATAGTAATATGTATAAAAGAGTAGATCCAACTCAACTTCACACACACCCTAAAAAAAGATGAGCCTAAAATTAAGTTCACATAGCGTTAGTGAATAAAAATGTTTCCCTAAAAACAAATAGTGATGGAGATTGGGGTAGATTTATTGATTATATAAGATTGAATCATGGAAGTTTGAAGACATTAGCGGGACTGGAATAACCCTATGAAATAGATTGAAGGACTAAAGAAAGAAACAACCTGTTGCCGGAATGGAGGGAAGTCACAGCTCGGTAGAGCGAGGTTGTATGTGGATTTGTATGTATGTGTTTGTTTAATTTGTTTAATTTGGAAACTTAATGAAAATATTTTTTTTAAAAAAAACCAAATAGTGATGGTGGCAGGTGTTCCTCTTTGAGCAGAGCATTTCACATTTGGGGAGCCACCACTAAAAGGGCCTATTCTTATGTCCCCATCCACTCATCTTGTTCTGAGGGGGTACATGAAGAAGGGCCTAAAATGATGAATGTGGGGTTTGGTTTGGTTAATGTGGGGCGAGGCATTCCTTGAGGCATTTGGGTCCTTCAATGCATAATGCACTATGTCAGAACCATCACTTTGAATTGGACCCAGAAACTAATTGGTAGACTTGTCTGCAGGTTAGAACCCAACTCGCAATTGATCTCTGCACATTTCCAGTCTTCTGGAAGTTGGACCAGGCCCACAAATGAGAGATGCTGAAATTTGGTGAGCTTCGTTGGGGTAGGGGCCACATAAAATAGCTTTGGGGAGGGAATTTCATCCAGATCCTAATTGGCCATTCCTGCCTTAGGTCATTACATCTCTCTATCAATACCGTAGATCAGGATTATTTTAATATTGTCACTGTCTCCCCATGTACATTGGCAACTTGACTTTTCTGGGTGTTAAATTTCCTCCTCAATAAGTATAACTTACCTGAAAAGTCACATGAATCTCCTAATGGGAGGGGGATGACATTTAGCCCATGCATCTCCAGTGGGATAAGACCTTCCGGCTCCTGAATCAGAGTCTGTTGTCACCGGATCCGGGAAGACAGCTGAGTGAAATGTCCACCATGCTAAATATTCTTCCTATTACATTAATCCTTTGAGTGCCTCTTAGACACATGGGGAAATTACAGTGTTATTAGCTGAACCTAAGTTAAATAATAGGCCCCAAATATACTTTGTTCAACACAAATACAACAAGATCCCAAGAATGATTACAGACCGGATGATGGCGCAGCGGATGGAAATGTGCTAGGATGGCCATGGAAGAACTGGGCATGCTTTTACTCTGCCTCATTTCCTTGGGGATGGGCTTGTGAAACTGTATAAAAGGACTCCCATCCCTCCGTCCTTCACTCACATTACTTCATTGACTTCACAGTCCACCACAACTGGTAAGTTCCACTGATTCTTTTGTATTTTAAAAGCGAGGAAGTGGGCAGAACCTTTGACAGAATTGGAGCCCTTCCTTCACATTGCGATAATCTAGTGTAAGTGAGTTCCGAACTCTCTGCTCAACCCATTATCTGCTGGGAAGGACCGTAGCTCAATGGTAGAGTACGTACTTTACATGTTGAAGATTCTAGGTTCAGTCTTCGGTATCTCCAAGTAGGGCTCGGAATTGACCCCAGTTATGAAACCCTGGAGAGATGCTACCAGTCAGTGCAGACAATACTGAGCTCGGTGGAATGATGGTCTGTCTCAGCATAAGGCAGCATCCTATGTTCCCATCCCTCGACTGCATCCCTATATTCTACTTTGCACAACAAGCTAGATACAACAAAACGTTGTGGCGTAGACTGCTTTTGCATTGCAGGGGTGTTTAAAGCAGAGTGGGAGGTGCTTCAGTGAGCGGTTTGGCAAACCACCTTCCGAAGCTCCTTCCTTCTTCAGATAAATAGGGTTGGGGTTGGGATGAGCTGTGAGGGGGTAGTAGAGAGGGCAGATTTAAGGGCAGGGGTTTTTGTGTAAAGGGAGGATGAATTGGCCAAATGTGGGGGAAGGGAGATTAACAGCTGGGTTGGTGAGTGGGGAGAGCAGAGGTGGCAGCCCCTACAAGGGACGGTGTGTGTGTGTGTGTGTGAGAGAGAGAGAGAGAGAGAGAGGGAGGGAGGGAGGGAGGGAGGGAGGGAGGGAGGGAGAGAGAGAGAGAGAGAGAGAGAGAGAGAGAGAGAGAGAGAGAGAGAGAGAGAGAGAGAGAGAGAATGTATCCTTTTTGTTCTCTTTCAGTTTTGCCTTCACTCCACGAAATATGGGCTGTAACGATTGCTGCTCTTCATCCTGCGGGACAGCTCTCCTGTGCTGCCCTGTGCCCTGCTGTGGTCAGTCCTGCTGCTCCCCCTGCTGCTCCCCCTGCTGTGGCCAGTCCTGCTGTGGTCAGTCCTGCTGCTCCCCCTGTTGTGGCCAGTCCTGCTGTGGCCAGTCCTGCTGCTCGCCCTGCTGTGGCCAGTCCTGCTGTGGTCAGTCCTGTTGCTCCCCCTGCTGTGGCCAGTCTTGCTGCTCGCCCTGCTGTGGCCAGTCCTGCTGTGGTCAGTCCTGCTGCTCCCCCTGCTGTGGCCAGTCCTGTTGTGGTCAGTCCTGCTGCTCCCCCTGCTGTGGCCAATCCTGTTGTGGTCAGTCCTGCTGCTCTCCCTGCTGTGGTCAGTCCTGTTGTGGCCAGTCCTGCTGCTCCCCCTGCTGTGGCCAGTCCTGTTGTGGTCAGTCCTGTTGCTCCCCTGCAGCAGTTCCAAATCTTGCTGCTCCCCCTGCTGCAGCCAGACATGCTGTGCCCCCTGCTGTCCTTCGGTGAAGTCATGCTGTACCACTAAAGGCTGTGGCACCAAGAAGTGCTAAAGGACCACCCAGAGTCAAATGAAGTCCAGAAGCAGTCGATGCAACAACCGGAATAGCATTGCGACCAACAGCATTGGTTGTTAAGGCTGCTGGGTTACTTGATTACAAAGGATGAATTGCCTGAAGCTTCTTACCAGGCTCCTTGAGTCACTACTTAGAATCTCCTTCTTCTTTGTTTCCTATTATTCTTTCAACAGCCTTCTCATCAGCAAATGAGCCTATTGCGTGTAGCCAAGCCTATTGTATGTAGCATAGATGGTGTTTTGAGTTTCCTCTTGGTGTTCTAGGGTCCTCAGCTATAATGCATGTTTTCTCCAACTGCATGTGCAGACAATAATAAAATTAAGAAATCATGAAAGCTACCATACTCCTGGGTCTGCCTTTCTTATTCATTAAGATTTTCTGTATGCACAGCAAGGGGGCATCTTTGCCCTTACGTTCCTTCCCCTCCAGTTCTAGAAGCCACTTGACTGCAAAGAGCCTGATGAGGTAAACTCCACGTCTCTTTTCCCTCAGTGAAACTCTAGTGCACCAATTCCTTATTGGCAATTTCTTAGCCCTAGCATTTGTTCTGATTCTTTCCTAGATCTTCCCCTCAAAATTACCTCATGAAAACACTCTGAACCTCACATAAATTCCCCTTCAAAGATGGGGCAATTATTTTCCCTATAAATATCTGTGCAGAATTTTGGTTTGTTGTTTTGTTTTGTTTGCTGAAAGGTTTCTCTCTGTGTGTGTCTCTCTCTCACACACACAACACACACACACGAATCCTCTCCCACTGCCCAGTTTAGTGGGAGACGGATGATTTACCTGGTGGGCTGAGGAAAAGTAGATTCGAATGATTACTGGTTCAAATCTGCCTCAATATCCCTCCATCCTTTTTCCAATGAAAACAGGGACACCCTTAGTAATATTAATACAGTGGGTACCTCAGGTTACATACGCTTCAGGTTCATAGCTGTCAACTTTCGGATTTGAAAATAAGGGATTTTTTTCAAACTTTCGGATTTGAAAATAAGGGGTGCCGCGAGGGCGGTGCAATGGCACCAAGTAGCCTCGCCACCCTGCGCTCCAGAGGCTGCACGCGAACGGGTGAGCGCATAGACGGTAGGCAGGCTGTCTGTCTGGTTGGGCATGAGGATCTGGATGCACAAGGCATGCAAGCTCCGCCCTCAGTCGGTCTCAGACTCCTTATTGGCAGCCGAGCAACGCAGCTGAGGAGCCTCCCTGGCCGGCAGGGAGGGAGAGGAGCTGCTTCCTTTGAAATCCGGGAAATTTAAGGGATATCAACAATCCGGGATAGCAGCGGGAAACGGCATTGGAATAAGGGAGTTTCCCGCAAAAAAAGGGAGGGTTGACAGCTATGTTCAGGTTACATACGCTTCAGGTTAAGAACTCCACTAACCCAGAAATAATGCTTCAGGTTAAGAACTTTGCTTCAGGATAAGAACGAAAATTGTGCTCTGGTGGCACAGTGGCAGAGGGAGGCCCCATTAGCTAAAGTGGTGCTTCAGGTTAAGAACAGTTTCAGGTTAAGAACGGACAAATTAAGTACTTAACCAGAGGTACCACTGTAGTAATAGTAATACATCACCCATTTGACTGGGTGGTTTCCAACATATGTAAAAACATAATAAAACATTAAAAACTTTACTATACAGGGCTGCCTTCAGATGCCTTCTAAAGGCTGTATAGCTACTTATCTCCTTGGCTCAGGGGTTGCATAACTCCATACCCTCCAACTTTTCCCCAACGAAAATAGGGACGTCCAAAGGAAAAGCAGGACATTCCAGGATCAAATCAGAAACTGGGACGGCTTCTGTAAATCCAGGACTGCCTCTGGAAAATCCTGGATTGTCTGGATTGTTGAACCTGACAGGGCCTGAGGTGTAGTTTGGAGACAAGAGGTGGTGATGTGGGGGTGAAGTATCAAGACAATGAGAACTTATTTAATTTCACAATTTTTTTAATGTTTGCTTTGCACACCATGTGGCTCAAGAGCATGGCATCGCCTCTCATTCAATTGTTAGAAACTAATTCAGGAATTCGTTCCAAGGAATAAAGCAAATAGAAATTGTTCAGTTGAGCAGAGGATGTGATCATGGTGGTGAGGAAGGTTTCAGGTTTTCAAATCGGGGGTTCTCCATGATGCTTTTAAACACCCGGCTGTTGAGACGGAGATTTCGAGCATTTCTCAATGCCAGCGGAGATTTATTTAGCATCTCTTCGCTGGTGGGCAGCACTGCTGGATGGGGAGCTGAGATCCACGAGAGCAGCAACTCTGTGAAGGGACATAAGAATATCGGCGGCCACAACAGCTGGATGCAACGGGGACCTGCCTCCTGACATAGTAGACCACTCTTGGCCTACGTCTGTTGCAACAGCAGCAGCCACGGCCTCCACAACAGCAACAACTCATTTTTAAAGAGTAGAAGGATGAACCTGTAAAGGAGACAGAATCATAGAATCATAGAACCATAGAGTTGGAAGAGACCACAAGGGCCATCCAGTCCAACCCCCTGCTAAGCAGGAAACACCATCAAAGCATTCCTGACAGGTGGCTGTCAAGCCTCTGCTTAAAGACCTCCAAAGAAGGAGACTCCACCACACTCCTCGGCAGCAAATTCCACTGTCGAACAGCTCTTACTGTCAGGAAGTTCTTCCTAATGTTTGGTAGAATCTTCTTTCTTGTAGTTTGAATCCATTGCTCCGTGTCCTCTTCTCAGGAGCAGCAGAAAACAACTTTTCTCCCTCCTCTATATGACATCCTTTTATATATTTGAACATGGCTATCATATCACCCCTTAACCTTCTCTTCTCCAGGCTAAACATACCCAGCTCCCTAAGCCGTTCCTCATAAGGCATCGTTTCCAGGCCTTGGACCATTTTGGTTGCCCTCCTGAGAGAGACAGAGAGATGGTTGGAGGAGGAACCACACAACACTTTTTAAAACATATCCTATAGATCAGGCTTCTATACTGGCCACCAGCAGGTCTCCTGTCACGACCCACCATGAGCTCATGAGATGTCAGTCTTTGCTGCTTGACTGGATTGCAAAAAAATAGTGAGGTTTGCGTCATGAGACTAGGGGCCACACAATCTGGGTGATGGGCTGCATAGACTTGATATCTAGACTGGAATTAGACCAGACGTCCCCAAACTACGGTCCAGGGGCCGGATATGGCCCAAGGGGCTCATTTATCTGGCCCCCAGCCACCCCTGCCGCCCACTGCCGCCGCCCATTCTTACCGGCGTGGCGCAGCACAGCACGGCTGCCCACTTTCGGTCGGTGGAGCACCGGAAATAGCTTGTGCACATGCGTCATTTCCAGCGCACTTCCGGGTCTGAGGAGGCCCGTGCGCACTCGCACAAGCTATTTCCGGTACTCTGCCAACCCGGAAGTGCGCAGAAAATAGCGTGTGCGCACGTGTATGGGCGCACGCTCCCCCGCCTTCCGGCCCACCGCGCAATCAGCGCTGGAGAAACCCGCCTGGAGCCTGGTAAGTTTGCAGGCCCCTGAATTAGACTCATCGGGATCCCTGTTGGTGCTCTGTGTGATCCACCAGTCTCTGAATGATTCTTCAACACCCTCAATCACCAGTTCTATGTCTTGGAGAACAGCCATAGTTCAGTGGCACAGCATCTCTTTTGCATGCAGAAGGTCCAGTTTCAGTTCCTGACATCTTCCATTTGAGCTGGGAGAAACCTCTGGTTGAGATCCAGGAGAGCTTCTGCCAGTCGGTAGACAATCCCCTACTTCCCCCCCCAAAGACTGAGAAAACTTGGACACATCCAGACTACCTCCCCACCTTAAGACTTGGCAAAGATAATACGTTGATGGACACCTCAAACCTATTCAACACCTGCTGCTATTGTTCTCCCACTCCGCATTTGATACACTGGTCTGGCATTGAAGACAAAATCTACAGCCATTGTGGCTTAGTGGTTAAAGTGTTGGACTAGGACCCAGGAAACCATGGTTCAAATTCCCACTTAGTCATCATGAAGTTCACTGGGGGGGGGGGCGGCAGCCTAAATCTCTTTTTCAGCCTAAATCTCTACAGAGATCTTGTGTGAACCATCTACCCCCCCCCTGAACTCCCTGGGGGAAAGGTAGGATACAAACGTGAAGAATCAATAAAGCAATTCTGTCTTTTTTCTGTCAGATTCTTTGGGATGGGTCACCAAGGAGCAAGTATATGGAATAACATGGATCCAATGTTGTTTTAGAAGGGTGTCTCCACACCCTTTAGAAGGGACAGGGGTGGCGCTGTGGGCTAAACCACAGAGCCTAGGGCTTGCCGATCAGAAGGTCGGCAGTTCAAATCCCCGTGACGGGGTGAGCTCCCATTGCTTGGTCCCAGCTCCTGCCAACCTAGCAGTTCGAAAGCACGTCAAAGTGCAAGTAGATAAATAGGTACCGCTGGCGGGAAGGTAAACGGCGTTTCCGTGCACTGCTCTGGTTCGCCAGAAGCGGCTTTGTCATGCTGGCCACATGACCCGGAAGCTGTCTCCTTTGGCCAATAAAGCGAGATGAGCGCCACAACCCCAGAGTTGGTCACGACTGGACCTAATGGTCATGGGTCCCTTTACCTTTACATCCATGCCTATTTTTAATGGATAGTTTGAAATTCTGTCCATCCCAACACAGAATAATTGCTGAATTGAGGGGGGGGGTGCAAATATCCAACTTCTCTCATACCCTGCTACATCTTGCATGAATAATAATATACACCTTACCTTGTTCAGCAGCAGTAGTTCCTTAGAACAACAAGTTGCAGTGAAGGAGTGAAGAACCCTCTCCTATTTTATAGTGTCATTGACCCATCCCAGGGGAAGTGAGGCATCTCTAAACACCAGCTGATTCCTGATGTAGTGCTGACATCCTTCTGTATTTCTCCGTTCCAATTGGTATTCCTCTGCTTAATCCATATCTCTCATCGACTAGGCATTTATTAATTGTGGGTGATTAACGCTGCATTGGCTTGGTGCCCTGGTTATTTTGAAACCAGAGCTGAAAGCACTTATAGGAGTACGGCAAAGGAATGGTAGCGTGACATGAAGCTGGCAGTGATAAAACAAACTAAGATGTTTTCTTGAGCAAGAGAGGAATGGCAACTAAAACTCTGTGAGTACTTGGAACTCACAAAAATGGCGGAATCAATAAGAAACAAGTCTTTTAAAGCTACCCAAGTTGGTGGTAATCACTGCCTCTTGCAGGAGTGAGTCCCATAATTTACCTATGCAGTGCATGAAGATGTGCTTTCCTTTATGTGTCCTGAATCTTCCAACAAGCAGCTTCATTGAATGTCAGGAAACTCCAAGTGACTAAGTTGCTCCAAGAGAGTCATAGAGCAGTCTGGGTTCTGTCAAGCCTCTGCCTAGACGAGACTACCTCCTCTAGGCTCTGCCCCCTAGTGGAGACTTCAGATTCTTAAAAGGCCAACACCCTGGATTGAGGTCTTGCATTTCATAGTCTCCCACTTGCTGTGAAATAGCACATCATACACTGCTAAAGCACTGGGGTACAGAGGAAGGCACCTGTGAGGGTATCGGCTCTGGCCCTAAAGTGTTTCTCCATAGACATGCATTGAGATAACAGAATACTGCAGTCAAATGCTCTATTTTGATTCTAGTTCTGGGAATCATATGTAGGGGTTGGGAGCTGCTGCATTTAGGATCTATATTGTGGCTCCCCAAGAACATCATGGACACAGATGCTGGATTATAATGGACCTTTGACTTGATTCAGCAGGACTTTTTCCTATGCAAATATTAAATAACCGAGAAATGTGCCTCTAATTTAAGGGACTGAAAAACAGCAATCATTTTACTATACCACTATGAACTGGAACCTCAGAGGAAATAATAATAATAATAATAATAATAATAATAATAATAATAATAATAATAATAATAATAATTTATTTATACCCCGCTCATCTGGCCGGGTCTCCCCAGCCACTCTAGGCGGCTTCCAGCAAACATTAAAATACATACACATGTCACAGATTAAAAACTTCCCTGAACAGGGCTGTCTTCAGGCATTTTCTAAATGTAATAATAATAATTTATTATTTATTATGATTTAATTGAGGAAACATTTCCTCAATTCCTTCACCCCATTCCTGTTCACTTCCAGAAAATAGGAAGAATCAAATATGTTCCACGTTTCAAGAGATGAGTTGTGTGTACAGAGTGTTCCACAAACTAAACAATAGCATTTCTGGACTAGCATGTGGGGTATGAAGCTTTGTCGTTGTCAGGTTCTGTGTGTGTGTGTGTGTATCAGCCCCCTGTCTCATATTCCCCAACCATTAGTGCTAGTAATGATCTCTCAGCACTATAGAAGATA